>CM062807.1:347170598-347818677 GCA_031772625.1 Pinus tabuliformis | reverse complement strand
AGATGCCTTTTTCAAGTGGTTCAACTGCTAGAAGATGGTGTTTGCGGAGTATCCATATGTCGGGATGGATTTCCAAGGCGATTCAGATTTGGCATTACCAGCTGGTGAGTAGTGGAGTGCTATACGTAAAATGATTCGACCACATCTTTGTTTTTTTTTTAGTTTTATAATGTTTTTGTGTTTTTGAAGTTACCAAGACTAAACAAACTCATATGTGTGTGCATATATTGGACCAGTGCGACCAGTGGTACGCCCACGAGAAGCAACCGACGCTCCAGCAGGAGAGGTTGTAGGGAGGGCCATCCTTTGGGATCTGGACATATCAGAGACCCTGGCAGTGTTGCAGGATCAGATTGAGGGCCTCACTCTCAGCATTCAGGATGTCAGGACCGATGAGTTACCTTTGAAGTTACAACGCCATACTACTGGTGTACCGAGTCACTAGACTAGGCTCCTGTGCATGATAGCACAGGCGGTGACATGTTATCACCAGCATCACTAGTCTAGGATGCTTTTCTGCATTCATTTTCAGTTTCTTGGTAAGATGACCGATTTTTTCTTGGACACAAAGCATTTTGGAAACCATAAACAACTATCTACTTTTGATTTTTGGAGTTTTACTTTGGCTAAGTGATGAAATCCTAATGCAAATGTTGATGTGAAATGCTTTCTTTACAAATGCTGCAAATGTCTATTTAACACATAGTTTGCTAATGAATCAGTCAATGTGTTTAATTTTCTGGAAATGTGTTGATATTGAACGGAATCAAAATGTCTTTCCAAAATCCTAACTCTTAGGAACATGCGATAAATAGCTGGGTTCTGAATGGAATAAACACCAGTAAGCTGTAGAATGACGAGTTGTGAATCTAGCCTAACAATGAGTCGGCATATGCACATCATAGAGAAGTTCAATCAATGCGTTATACTTAGCGATGTTGTTTGTTGATCAACCAAGACATATCCCCTGAAACTCACAAACTCGCCGCTTGGAGCGAAAATGGCCCAGGCCGCAGAAGATAAGTTCTACATACTACGACTAGCTCCATCGGCATACCCAACAAATGGTTCCAAAAAGTCTGACATCTGCAACAAATGTGAAGTGGATTACCTAACCAAAATGACAACTCTAAAATAAAACAATCAAAAATGCAATAAAAGCATATGTACAATGAGTTTACTACACTTAATCAAGCATAGTAACATTTAAGACACAACCCGTTTTGGGGCTGCGACAGTGGAATCCCATCGTAATCGACTAGCTTGTAGGCCCCTTTTATCAATGCTCGTTTAACAATGTAAGGGCCCATCCATAATGGTTCAAATTTACCTGCTCCTAATTTGTCAGAGTCCTGATCGTAAAGCAAGACCAGGTCACCTTCTGAGAAGACTTGAGGCTTAACATTTTTGTCATATTGAGCCTTGATGTGTTTCTTATGTGCTTTGTTAGCCAACGTGGCATCATGACGGGTTTCACCCACATGGATTAATTCCAAGAAATGAGCCTCTTCTTCAAAAGTTTCGGGAAGCAAGTCGATTGCAAGCTTGAGGGATGAGATTTTGCACTGAATGGGTAAGACTACTTATAGACCATACACCAACTGAAAGGGTGTAAATCCAGTTGCATTTCTCATCGAAGTCCTATATGCCCACAGAGCTGAGTACAATATTAAATGCCAATTCCGTTTATGGACTCCAATCATTCTCTGCAGCATGCGCTTAAGGACTTTGTTGATTGCCTCAACTTGTCCGTTAGCCTGCGGATAATATGGAGTAGAACTATCATGGGACAGTCCTAATTTGGCAGTTAATTCGATCATCATGTGATTGCGAAAATGCAACCCATGATCTGTGACTATAGCCTGTGGTACACCAAATCTAGAAACTACATGATTGAAAAAGAAAAGAGTAGCTGTTTCACCGCTGTTGTTCAATGTAGGCATCGCCTCAACCCATTTTGTAAAATAGTCAACAACGACTATAATATACCCATGCCCCCCGGCGAAGGTGGGGTTACATGTTATGAAATCAATGCCCCATTTAGCGAATGGGCCAATAGCAACGACTGGATGCAGTGGTGCAGGTGGTAATCTGGTTTTGTGATCAAAAATCTGACAAGCATGGTAACTTTTGACTGCAATTATGCAATCTTTGAATATGGTGGGCCAGAAGTAACCAGCTCGTAAGATTTTTTTTGTGCAGTAGTGTAACAAGATAGATGCCACTCACAAGCACCTGAATGACAATCATTCAAAACTTTTTCGGCCTCCTCATGCGTGAGGCACCTTCGTAAAACAATATCGACACCACAATGGTAAAGCGTATCACCAACGATCAGATAGTCTTTGGTTTGGTATCGAGTACACCACTATTCAAAGTGAGAGGTTTGGGCCTAAAAGTTTGGGTCTGGAGATAGACCAGTATATCCTCGTACCACAGATCACTTTACGATATCAAAAAAAGAGACTCATCCACGATTGATGCTTTTGATGTTAAATCATTGGAGGATGAGGGAAGGTCGCAAAGTAACTCTGCAAAGACGAGAGACTTCTTTGATTTGGATTTGATGAATTCCAGATCAAACTCCTGTAAAATGGCTATCCATTTGGAATATTTGCCCCCAGCAATTGACGTGACAAAATGTATGTCATAGGGTTGCAATCTGACACAATGGTAGTTTTGCAAAAGAGTACATAGTGTCGAAATCTCTGTATTGCTTGAACGGCTGCTAAAGCCAAATTTTCAACATAAGAGTACTTGCTTTTTGTATCATTAAGATTACGACTTAAATAATATATAGGATGTTCAATTCCGTTATCTTCTTGCACTAAAACCATAGCGATGGTTGTATCTGCAATGGCGAGATACAGGTTGAAGTCTTTTTGATAGTCAGGAGCATACATTAATGATGCTTTTATTAGGGAATCTTTTAAATCATCAAAGGAAGCTTGCACAACCTGATCCCAATGGAAGGGTACCCCTTTCTTCAAAAGACATGCATAACCTTTAGTGAGCTCAGCATAATGTGGAATGAACCTCCTCAGAAAGTTAGCTTTCCTTTAGAGTCTCTGAATCTGAAGCAAATTTGAAGGTGGCGGCATGTTAAGGATTTCCTGAACCTTAAATGGGTCGAGTTGAATTCCATCCTTAGAAAATACAAAACCAAGCAATCGACCAAAACCAACACAAAACACACATTTGTGCGGATTGAGTCATATCTTGTAGTGTCGGCAACGTAAAAATATGGCTCCCAAATGCTGCGGATGATTAGTCCGTTTTCGTGAATGAGCAGGTAGATCGTCGAGATATGGTTGAATGATGTGTTTGATGTCATGGAAGGCATAATTCATTGCCCTCTGAAATGTTGCCCCCATGTTCTTCAAACCAAAAGGTAATTTACGATATGTGAATGTGCCCCACGGACATATAAATGCAGTTTTTGACTGGTCCTGTGGGCGGATATTGATTTGATTATAGCCCGAAAATCCATCCATAAATGAAAAAATTTTGCATCAGGCACATTCATCAATAATTTGGTCGATAACAGGTGTAGGATTGTTGTCTTTCGACATGCTTGATTTACATCCCTATAATCGACGCACACTTGTATCGTTCCTCATTTTTCATCATAGGAACAATATTCGATACCCAATCAGTGAGAGGAACAAGGTAAATGAAGCTAGCGTGCAAAGTTTTTCAACTTTTGCTTTAATGGCAGCGGTTTTCTTGGATGAATAGGTTGAAGCCGTTGTCGTATTGGTTTGACATCTAGATACATCTTGATTTCATGTTCAACAATTCTCGAGTCAATGCCTGGCATTTCTTCATATGACCATGCAAAGACATCTCTAAATTCGTGAAAAAGAGTGCAAGAATTTTCTAGTTCTGATGGAGAACAAGATTTGTCAATGTGAATATTCTCTACAACATTAGGTTTGGTTGAAATATTAATGGCGATAGTTTCTTCAATGTTGGACAGATTTTGCTCGGAATCTACTGTATTTATAGAATTTAATAAAAAATCAACAATTGAAGGGTGATTGAGGTCATTTGAATAATCTTCGTTGTCATCTCAAAGGTGGGAGTGATGACGATAATCTTCCCACGGCATCTCTCCTATCATCATTGATTGGATGATTCCTTCGTCTGTAGAATGTATACGAGACCAAGGATCAGGACAAGTACCATATTCTAAAGACATATCTACCCAAACACTCGTCAAGTGCTGATTCGGGTTTGCCGCCCAAGCCCAAAAAATTGATCGCTACAAAGATTCGATGGGGCTTGGTGGCAACTCCTCATGATGATCCTCACTATCAAAATGGTCAGAACTCTTTTTAAACTCAGATGATGTAGAAGAGATCATATGATAGGTTTCCACTGTGGCCACTTCCGCGAAACTAGATGGAGACGGGAGGGAAAAAGTACCCATTAAGGAAGGGTCTTTTAGGAGACCTACTCCAACATTTTGAAGTGATTGTGAAATTCCATGGATCAATGGAATGCTTCCTATAGCTTGTGAACTGTTAGCAAACAAGGCTAGTTGGTCAACGATTGTGATTCCACCTTGGAAGGGAAATGCAATCTTTCTAAAATATGTAGACACAACGGTAGCCATAGCATAAACCTAGGGCCTTCCTAGTAAAATATTGTAGTCAAGGAGTCCATCAATGACCTCAACTTCAATATCTACTGTCTTGCCCCCCAGTTCAACTTGCAAGCTACTTAAAATCCCATATGGTGTGTACGTTCTTCCATCAAAAGATTTAATCTTGTTGGTGATTGTGACAAGGGTGGTGAACCAAGAGTTTTCCAGCAACTCATTGACATAATACAGGTAGATGCCCCCTCATCAATGATGGTTCGATGAACATTTTTATTGAGGGCTTTTACCCGTATAAGGAAAGTGAGTTGGGCCGGTAACCTATTGCTGATAACAAAGCCTGCTTTTGGGAGGGACAATTTTGCAATACCTCAAGTGTCGACATAGCGGATGGCGATTGAGCCACATCCTCCACTATATTATAATTCTGAGCAGCTTGAGCATGAGGATTAAATGTCGATTTATGTACGACTCCTTTTGGCAGCTTTATAGTTAATTCAGGAATAATGGGTGGAACTACTTCTGGCGAAGTCGTTGTTGAACCACTAGGTTGATCAGTATCTTGGTTGTTTGATGACGATGGATTCCCACAATCTTTATTCCTTGTTGATATCAAAACATCATTTTTATTTTTTGCAATGGATAGCATAAGCACTTGGGATGTGGAAGCATTATCGATAGCAACCAGATTAGTTTTTGGGTTTGGAAACAGATCAGTCAACACCACTGAGGTATTCGAAGCCTTCAAAAGTTTTGAAACCTCAGCTCGATGTGGACAATCTCTCATAAAATGCTCCTCGTTACATATCAAACATGGATAACGCGGAGGTTTCCTTGCTGCGGTAGGGCTCTTAGATGATTTTTTAGGAGTGGAATTCTCCTTTTTCTTCTTATTATTTTTCCCTTTCTTCTTGCCCCTTGGTTGCTTTGGATTTTTTCCTTTGTCAGATGACACGGCATTAATCTTTGAGGCAAGAGGTTTGTCATTTGCATTCTGACTAGAAATAGCAGGAGCTTGACCAGATGGACCTCTTGCGATTTTCGTGCTTGAGGCTCCGATCACACCGTCACAAGCATGAGAGTCCCTACTTGATTTAGGAGGAGGTGGAACAGAAAACGCTGGTCTAGGAGCATCAGGAATTTTGTTGTAGAGTGTGCCAGATTGTGTATAGATCAAATCTAAATATTGAGCACGAGAAATGACTTGCTCTTCAGTGACAACTCCTCCTTTTGCCACGTCCTTAGTGATAGATGGAAATAAGGACTTAATAAACCACTCAGCTAACAGCTGATCATGAACATATGCCTTTACCATTCAATGACGACGCTACCGCTCATGAATATGATCAGATATGTGAGTGGATGTGGTCTGTTTAAAATTGGTAAGGAGTTCTATTCCCGTTTCATACCTAATGGGTAACTGAAAGTGGTTTAGAAAAGTAGTGGCAAGGATGGTGAAGTTATCAAACGAAGCTCTAGGCAATTCAATATACCATTTTGCTGCTGGACTAGTAAGCGTTCTTTGAAAAAGGCGAAGTCTAATCGAATCATCATTTAGAGTGTTAGATGAGCACCATAAATGAAAAGTGATTACATGATTCGATGGATCTTCACCTGGATTTCCATTGAACTTAGGAATATCAGAGGGGATTTTATGAAGAATCCCCGACTAGCAAAGGGCGTATGCAATTGGATCATTCGTCAGCCGGTTCAAATCTGGTAATTCTAGAGTTGCTACAAAAGGTAGCTGTTGATTCAGGCTGGGTGGAGCATACCCACAATAAGATGGAATCGCCTGAGAAGTAGGTCTTTGCATACCAACATAATGTATCTGTTGCTGGTAACTTTGATAAGGTTGTTGGACATAACCAGTATAGTGTGGTTGTTGATAACCGGTTTGAAAATGCAGTTGTCCATAACCTAAGAAACCTTGTTGCTCAGGTACTCGGTAGGCTTGATATTGACCAAATCCAGTCTGAGCTTCTAAACCAAGACCAAACTAAGGTTGGGTTTGTTGGAATTGTGGTTGTTTGTATTGTTCCAGCCACGGTTGTTGGACCATTTTCTGTTGCCCAATACTGAAGAATTGACCAAGTTGCGGATTGACCATACTCGTCTGTCCCTGAGTCGTTCTAGATAAAGAAGCATTAACCTGCGGTTGTGATTGAGCCGTAGAGACAAGTGGTTGTTGTATCATAACCTGAGAGACTCGAGTCTTCTATCTCGAAACTTGAGGTTGCGAGGAAGAAGGAACAAGTTGAGGTTGAGACACAACAGGTTGTGCTTGTGTTTGCGACACAGTCGTAATAGCAGGTGTAGTGGGAATATTCGACACAGGTTGGATCGGTTGCGTTGGATATACAACCCTTGGTTGTTCTGGTAGTATTGGTATCCAACCACTAGATGTAATTCCAGTTTGACCTAAATTTTGTTGGAAACTCTCATATGGTTGTTCCCCAAGAGGAAACAATGAAAAGGCATACTGCCCTCCATATGGCGACAGTCCAGTGTTTAAAGGATATATCGGTCTTTGAAGACTGGTTTGCCCAAATTGATACTGGCATGCAGGATCAAATTGCTGAGTTTCTACATAAGAAAGACCAGATGGGACTCCGGATGAATAAATAGGAGTAGACCATGGTGCCGAAGCAGCCCCTGAGTGGACTCTAGCTAGTGATTGATAACCAGCTAGAACAGATGGTGTACCGTATAAATATGACTCAGGTGGACCAGAAAACATTGTAGGAATAGCAGCAGAAGGTTCCGTCGCAACTGCATCAGATGACACATTCCTAGATGTTGATGGTTGCTCAGACATGTTTAGTCTATCCAAAATCTCTCCAAGCGATTCGACAGGAACTTGTGATGAAGGAGGATTAAAAGAACCAAACTCAGGAGTAGAAGGACACAAATGAATCCTAGTTCCAAAATGTAACGGGGTACTAGATGGGGGATCCTATACTATCTCCTCTATAGCAATCAGACCAGGTGGAAGAGGTAGACCGTCAGGTCCATAAAATATTTCTGGAGCCGAAGAAGGTCTAGCTTCTGTAGTGACAGATACTGGAGGGGTGACACCCTTTGAATACTGAAACTCAACGTCCAGATGTTTAGGTAAATGAACTTCAGTCTCAATAGGAGTTTCTTGAAAAACTGTTGGTTAAAATGTAGCCTCTGTTTGAACTGATATGGGTTCTGAATCAACTCTAGAGGGAGTCGTTTCAAGTACAGAAGTGTCTACCGTTACACTAGGATCAGTGCTAATGTCCTCTTATAACTACAAAACTTCTTCTCTAAAGGTAGATGTACTAGAAATAATCGGAGTAACTGGAGTCTCTGATGATGTTGAAAGAAATGGTTCAAATAAACCAGATGAATTGGACTGAGTTAAATGAGTTTGTTTTGCCTGGATTGGCTTCGCTTCCAGAGGCAAAGACAGTTGACTCACTAGTCTCCGCGAACGATGGGGTTTTCATTGACTTTCTTCCACGATTGAGGATTATTTGATCAACTCTAAATTAAGGGGAAAAAGATGTTATTCCGAATTCAATTAATTTTAATGACGCTTGGACACAACTTTGCCCTTTTTTTTTTTTTCTTTTTTTTTTCATTTTTTTTTCAGTTTTTAAGAGTCGAGAAAAAGCTAAAGATGACTCTATTCTCCTTCGATTTTTAATGATCCTGAAAGGACAAGTGCTCAGATGGACCTTTTCTTTTAAAGAGTCAAAAAGCAACGAAAGTAACTAATCTAGAAAATCTAGACAGAGGGATTACTAAACCAATTGCAAAACTGCAATATACACCTTGGTGATAAATTAAAAAGAAATAACCAAGGACTTATGTATGGTAGTCAATCTTCCTGAATGTTGTGTTCAGTGCATTGTGATCAATAAGGCGGCAAACTCGGTTTCTTATGGATAAAGGATTTAAGCCTATTGTGGTCTCCCAATATATACACGATGGTATGAGGAGCACAAGTCCGTGATAGCACTTGTCGTATCAAGGAGGAGGAATCACCCAACCTTCAATGAAAACGATAGCCACTAGTTTTAATGACGCCGGAACACGTCTCTAGCCTAGACCTCTAGATATGTTGCGTTAAGTTCCAAAGCATTGTTAGGTTCATTGAAATTCATTTTAAAGTTTATCTTGTTTAGATTTTACCTTTCAATGGTTCACTGCATGATGATGATTTGAAATTCCTAATATGCAATCTACAATGATAAACAATCTGTGTTTATTTTGAGCAATGAAAATCCTAGCTACTAGGGAAAGAAAATAACAGTGCAAAGAGCAAAGATCAAAGAGCACACACTAGTGCATTTCCATAAATCATATTTTTGCACACAAACCAAAAAATTCTAAATGCAAATGCATGTATTTGTTTTCATTCTCCTTAATGTGAAAAATGCCAAAAAGGAAAAACTAATGCAACAAAGATCTAAAATATTTCACTCAAAATGACATTTTCGACAATTTCTTCTTCAAAAGAGAAAGGAAGACTCAAAACGACACTTTTCAATTTTGAATAAAAATTCTTTTGACACTTCGAATATAAACAAATCAAACCAAATACATGAAGAAAAGTTCAATCGATTATCAAGGGAAGGAAGAATTCATGACACTTCTCTTTTCGACACAAAACGACAATTACGACACTTTTTGTATCAAAGTGACAAATCAACTTAAACAAATTTTTGACAAAGGATTGTAAATGATGAAAAAATACACAAAAACATTCACTAATCCTAATGTAATTGAGGCTAACCTAAGTGATTCAAGTAAGCTTCAGTAAAGAGGCACTGTTCATTTGCAGCAAAACAACCAAACAAAACTGAAAACAAGGTCAAAAACCCTCAATTTCTAGATGGAAAAAGAGTTCAGTAAATCATCGCACCTAGGCTTCACAGAAACAGAGATACATCGCACTTACTACACTCAGGAGGTGCGATGCATACTGAGTTATAGTGGAAGATCCCTGGGAGCGCAATTGAAAGGGGTTTTGGCTCAAATGTGTAGTTGTTTTCAATGAGTTAAGTTGGGTTTTGATGAACAATAAAGAGCAAAGTATGATGGAATGTCTTGAGAGGTTACTGAGCTACCAAAAGGGCATATAGATGTGCTTGTAATCCAAATGTTTAATTCATAAACTAAACCAGAGATTGACTGAAGCAACATTTATCTACTATGTAATCGCAAAGCAAGAGCAGTTCGAAGGTTACCTGGTTGACTTTAGACTCTGTCTATAGTTTATAAAACAAACAATAACAACAAACAAACATCTGTTCATTCCCCAGCGGAGTCACCAATTTGTTTCTGGGAAGACTAGTATTTCTAAAGAATGCTAGCCCTCTAAGTTTGGCAGCTACCTTAGAAACAACAGTTTAAAGCAATTCAACGATTTCTTCTATGTGTAACAGATAAGAGAAAGATAATGGAACCAACCTAGAACTTCCACTTAATCCCTTGCTTGATCTCTCTCCCCCTTGACAGATCGTGCAACTCCTCCCCGTCCTTAACATGCTTGGAGAGTACCTGCACAAGTACAACAAGAAATAACCGTCAAAGCATCGTGATCTATTACGACATAAACATTACAGAATCAGATATATAATGAACAAATGATAGCATTCACAAATGATGACATTCACAATTACACAATCATATGGAAGAAAACTTGAAGAGCTTTATTAATAGAAAGGAGAATTACAACCCAGTTGTCTGATCTAGCATCATCCTTCCAGCTTCAATCCCTCTTCACCTCATGAAATAGCAAGATCACACCAATAATACAATTCTCTTTCCTCAATTACAAACTATCAACACTTCCTTGCAATTCACAATATTCCAGCCTCTAGATCTTTTGGATGAGCGATCCATTTATAGATGTGTGCAAGGGTGTGAGTCATCCATGGGGTTTGATTAGTGTCATTCCACTTGTTCTAGTTGATTCCATAAGAGAAGGGATTGGAGATTTTCTTAGATCCGTTACTCATCCTTGGGCGAATTCAGAGAGGCAAGTGGCACAGGAGAAGTTTCTAGAAGATTCCATGAGCAACCACCTAGCAAACTGCCTCGGACATTTGTCCATCCTCACCCATCACACCCTGTAGAAGGCCTAAATAGTATGCATCGTACCTTGGCAGTGTACCACTCAGTATGCATCGCACTTGGAGTAGTCAGTATGGTTCAATTTAGGTAATTTCTGGATGGTTTCTTAGATGGAACTTTTGGGGGAATGATGTATTCAGATGACTATGTTCCTTTAGGGTATGAAACAACTCTTTTAGGGGTTGATGAGCCCTAATACATCGACATATAGGTTTGGGGTTGATGTGCCCAAATATGTCTATAACAGGTAGCGGTTGGGTAGCGGCTATGCTGGCACATTTTTCTCCGAAGGTGGCAGATGTCTGGTGACTGGTGGTCTGAGCTGGATCCCACCTCTGCTACATGTTCATACATTCAACCTCTAACATCTTGCATATTCCTAACACTTGTAAAAACCTGTAGGCAAGGGTTGTGCAACAACTGCATAGCAACTTCGTACTACCTCCTTTACACCATCGGGCTTCATCAAATCAAAACCACAATATCGTAGGCCCTTAAACATGTCCAAAACCATCTCAACATACTAACAAAAATTCCAACTGCAAATTGAAAACAAAAATGTACCCTTGCTACGCAGCATAGACAAGAAACCTTTCAATCATGGTAAAAAATGCAAGACTTCAAACAAAGGACTATTACCTCCTCTTCCTCTGGATGGATTCTATGCTAGTGAATGCTTTTCCTTCTGTGACTGTAGGAGGAGGGTCTTTTTCTTTAGTAGACGCTGTTTTGGGAGGTTTTGATTCAGGTTGAACCTTAGACCTTGGCCTGAGCACATTTCCTGGTGGAGGTATCCCAACTGCCTCTCTGTACTTCCTGACTAGTCTTTGTGCCCCCTGCTAATATTTTCTTCATATACATCAATCTTGTCTTTAACACCAAGTTTCTAACATAAAGGTTCTTTTATTTCCTTTTGTTAGGAAGTGTCCACTTGACACATGTTTACATCTATCCAAGGTTTTGGAGGCCTCACGCACTTCTCTGTTACAATCTTCAATCAATTGTTGAACAAATTCTTATAATCTTCATTATATTCTATTATTCCCATCATCTACATTTGGCACTCTTCCACCATCTGAGTTACTTTTTCACCATGTGTTCCATGCACTTCCTGTTTTTCTTCAAAAAAATTGATTGATGAAGAGTCTGTCTAAGGTGATATACCAAGACTATATAGAAAATCATACCAATGAACCTTATTTTTGTCCACTACAAACTTAACAAGAATTTTGATAAGGGAAATATGAAACAAACTTGACATGTGATTATCCTTTTGAAGTTGAACCTTTTTTTCCTTTCTCTCCAAACTCTTGAGTAAGAAGAAACGTAAATTCATGGGATTTTTAATCTGTGAAATGCAACAGAAGTCTCAAGTGGTATTGGTAAGCCCTGCTAAATCTACCTTCACATGTAAAATAGCTTTGTATTACCTTCAACAACTCATTATAATGGTCTTGAAGATACATAGTGGGGAAGGTTGTGGATTTTTTTTTTCCAAACTCAGGTTTAAAAAAATCCTTAAAGGCTGAGACATCCATATCATCCCCTTTAAACCACTTCTCACTAGTTGTAGGAAGCCCTGTGGCATCTGCAATAAGCTTCTCTTTGACAACAATCTCTAAATCCACCAATTTGACCTTGTCATTCTTTAAATTCAAGGAAAAAAGACTAGCCAACCTTGTGTGATGGCCTACTTTCTGAATCTTTTGGCAAAATGGAATGCATCTAGCCTTTTCAAAGGCAACTCTGATAGTTGGGGAAGAGTTCACTAAGGTTAAAGTCTCAGGCTCAGTACGCATGACATCCCCTCCCTTTTTGCTTGTGGTAGGAGCCATTTAACCTAAAAAACACCTCTCAAATTTTCTTTGACTTTGTGGCAGACTACGTGTACAGAAAGGAGAGCAAGAGACTTTACATTCATGATAGCACAAACCTTTACTACACAATAACGTTGCATAGTGATGACAGAGCAAACTTACAACATGGTAGATGAGCGAGAAATATTTATGTTCTGACCCATATTTCACCCTAACCACTCAACATTCCACATTGACTAGGATTCGTACCAAAAAGACACAGCTTTGAGTTTTTTAGAATTGATTGTGTGCATGGAAGACAGGGTGTGAGAAACAAGTTTTTGGAAGATAAGGTAGTAGGGGTATCACAATCCTTAATTGAAATATTACGCAAACTGGAATTAACCTATGGAGTCACTAGTATCCTTAAGAATTGCTGTGCAACAGTGGTATAGCGTTCTGCGTAGTGATGGAGTAGCACAATTTCGGCATTCCTCTGCAATATTCTCTCCAAACTATGATCAACCTTCGAAATTCATGCACAACAAGCCAAAGTATCTGTCAATGATTAGAACCAATGGAAATGGTGGTCTCCTTGTGAAATTTGAATCTGATCCTTAATCCTTAATGGTATGATTAGACATGATGTTTGGCCAACGCTCCACTTGAATAATAATCATATTAGAGCATGGGAGCGTAGGAGTGTTTGGTTAGTAGATTTTAGTATGATGAGGTGGGCTTGTATATGGGGTATATGGGTGGTATTCGCTCATCATGCGCAATGATGGTTTATAAAGGGGAATTAGGCCTAGGGTAGAATAAGGGACATAATAAGAGGATAAGGGAAAACAAGAATAGGCAATGGGGAATTAGTATATAAATGATGATTCTTGAGGGGAATAAAGGATATTAGAAGAGGGAAAGAAGTGTGATATTTTAAAACCATGTTGCTTTGAAAAACATCCCCTTGACTGTAAATGAGTGTTTAGGCAAACCTTCTTACAGACCCTCGTTTTGACATGAACCTCTTAACTCAAAAATTGTGACGACAACTCCCTAAAACTCAAACACCACTTCATGTTCTTGAGCAAAACTTTGATGACCATATTCATGACAACTGCCCAGAAAGTGCTCGGTCGAACTCATGACAATAAAAGGTTTATGAGTTTCGACTTATTTCATAATAGAAAATTTATAGATTCAAAGACATTCGATGACTAACAAACTAGTTGACTCTAACATCGGCCCCATTGGGGATGGAAAACCTGCCTATGAGGTGCTAATAATGACAACATAGACCAGAAGCCTATCCATTGGGTAATTAAATCAAAGTACAAAACTGAACAAAATGACTAATAGACTGAAAAATTTAACTTACTGATATGAATTTCGATTGACAGTACCCTATGTAACCGACTAAATTATTTATGGCAGAAAAGTACTAGGATCTTAGGGCCTTCAATTTGGGCTTCAAACCCCAATGATTACTTCCCACACCTACTAAATATATATACACACTCATGTGAGATGATCCCTCTAATGTAGGCAATCAAATAAAAGAAACTACTTACTCAAATTTTTCTCACACCCTCTGTAAGCAGACAAAAAGATGTAAGTGTTGGAAACTTAATATGAAAGCTGAGTCCAAAACCTCTTCTGACAAACAAAGCGAACTCCACCTTTTCTAATGCTTCTAACATACTAACCAAAGGATCTTGAAAAGCATGAAGGATTGCTTCTTATTGATAAAAAAAGAAAGGAATCGTCTTAAAAAATAATGACTAATTATCCTTCTTCATTAGAATCCTAATTTTTTTAACCTTGAGTGACTTTTTCTATATTTTCACTCTTCTCATCTACAAGAAAAAAATCTGAATTTTCTTGACAGAGTGCAAATGGAACAGTTGCATCATGTATAATGGCCGTGTCAAGAGTTAACCCTTTATGTGCTTCAATAAAAATATGATCTTGATCTTCAAAATATTTTGTGTTTGTTACTTCAAGAGGCACATTTTCCTGAATATAGTCTTTATTTTCAACAAGCTCTATATCAACCATTTATTTTTCATTACTTTGAAGCCTAGCATCCTCGAAATCTAAAGCTACATGCATATATCCTTGAGAAAATGGATTCATGAGTAATCCTTCATGTGAGCCTGAATTGATAGTTTCTAGAGTAGAAGATTCATCAGATATTTGAAAAAGATTAACTGTAATGCACTCTTCAATAAATGGCAAAGTAAGATGCAATTCTATGTCACGTACCTTTTTTATCTGATTTTCTTGGGATGCATTCTCATGTTGTTGAGAACAAGAATTTTCAAAAGGATTTATAATTTTCTTTTCTTCAATCACTGACCCAGAAAATGAATGAACCAATGGACTACCTATTTCCTTTTCTTGATCATTCGAAATCTGTTGAATATGTCAATCAAGCCCGTGATGAAAAACCTGCTGATAATCCACTTGAATATCACGACAACTAATTTTTATTTTATGTTCTTGATATTGAGATAAAAGTTCATAAAGGGCTTCCTTAATTTCATCTTCCATACACTCTTCATCACCATAGATATTTTCCATATATTGAAGGAAATATTCAAAATATGCACAGCATATTTTAATGAACAACCAAGAAGGATAAATTTCTTTAAAATTCTCATAGAAATCTGTGTGAAAGTATGCAAGAGAACATAAACTAGCAGGTTGCAAACCTTCGTACTAGGATCTAGCTTTTCCTTCTAAATTTTCCATGACCATTTTCATTAAACAATCCTCATGAAAATGAACCTTTAGCTTCTACACATGCATGCGAAATTTGACAAAATGCAGGGCAACATCATCTTTGTCCTCATCTTTGAATCTTGGCAGATAAGTTTTCCAATCTACACAAGGCATGTGGTTTGGGAAGCTGGAAATATGCTCTCTATTCATGGGAGCATATATTCTGGATTGATAATTCATTTTGAAAATGTGGAGACACCAATGAAACTTGAAAATTTGGGTTCTTCTTGATTAGAGTCACTAGGTGAATGGTTCAACCTTCTCATGTCCAACTGTTGTTCACCATCAGCAATTAGAATTGATCCTTGTCATTCACACCCAAGGAAAATGTGATCGTTCAGTCCTCGGCAATGGTGTCGTTATGTTATCACTCTGTAAATCCCTTTAGGCTAAGGAAAGGGCCACAAAGGTAACCACAAACCACTTGCAGGTTAAGGACCAATCCCCCTAACCTTCGAGATGGTTCTCTTGCTAAATCAACTATCATTCAATAGATTGACAGGATAAGGATTTAGATTGGTTATTAAACTTAGGGGTGTTTAAAATGGATTTGATGGTTGTGAGTGCAGAGGACAGGGAAAACCAAGATCAATGGGATAAATCCAAATGAATAATGGATATGGATGCTAATCCTCAAAGGGGAAGATAGTAGAACCTATTAGTAATATTCGAAAAGGATATCGTTGTAGTGAAAGGATGAAATATAATAGGAAAGACAGATCAAGCATCTATTAATGATGAATTTGATTGACCACGGAAGAAAAACACATCTAATGCTCAGGAAGTTAAACCAGAGGAAACCTTTGAATTCCGATAAAACACTTCGAACTGGACATGAATAATTACAACATGGATTTTATTAAATAAACTAAATCCCAATTACAAAAGCACATTACATCCTAACAGAATCATACGCATGAATCCCTGCTTAAATTATCTTCAGCCTTCTGCTATTCATTTATACAGTGAATACAATAAACAAGCCTCTAGCATTCTAACTAGCCAACCTCTATTCCATCTATTTTTCCAACTTAAATAAACATACAACTGCAAGTGAAAAGTTGTCTAGATGAAATGCATTTTTGATCCATACAATGGATCGAGCTAAACCAAAAAGAGGAAATATATTGTTGTTTGGAGTCTTTTTCCTCTAATGATAAAAAAGCAAAAAAACCATCAATTGTTTATCACTTTATCCTATAACACAAAAACTATATCTCTAAAAAGCATGCCTATATTCGAACCATGTCCTTTTGGATCAATAAAAATAGAAAAAATCATGAACAGTCGGTTGTTGGTTGCGCAACAACTAGGTAGCGGTTGGGTAGCGGCTATGCGGGCACATTTTTATCCCAACATGGCATGTGGCTGGTGACTAGTGGTTTGATCTGGCTCCCACATCTACTACACATTCATCCATTCAACCTCTGACAACTGGCATCTTCCTAGCACTTGTAAAAGCGTGTAGGCAGGGGTTGCGTAGCGACTTTGTAGTTGAACTTCCAATACTACCTCCTTTACACCATAATGCTTCATCAAATCAAAACCATAGTATCATAGGCCCTTCAACATGTCTAGAACCATGTCAACATACTGAAAAAAACACAAACTGTAACTTGAAAAAAAAATGTACCCCTGTTATGCAGCATAGACAAGAAACCTTTCAATCATGGACAAAATTGAAAAACTTCTAACAAAGGACTATAACTTCCTCTTCCTTTTGATGGATGCTCTGCTAGTGAATTCTTTGCCTTCTACGAATTTAGGAGGAGGGTATTTTTCTTCAGTAGACACTGGATGGGGAGGTTTTGATTCAGGTTGAACCTTAGACCTTGGCCTAAGCACATTTCCTAGTGGAGGTATCCCAACTGCCTCTTTGTACTTCCTGCCTAGTCTCCATTCCTTGGTTAATCTTTTCTTCATATACCTCAGCCTTGTCTTTAGCACCAGGTTTCTGACATAAAGGTTATTGTATTTCCTTCTTGCAAGAGGTGTCCATTTGACAAAGTGTTTACATCTATCCAAGGTTTTGGAGGCGTCATCTACTTCTCTGTCATAATATTCAATCAATTGTTGAACATATTTCTTATAATCTTCATTATCTTGTATTATTCCCGTCATTTGCATCTGGCACTCTTCCACTATCTGAGTTGCTTTTTTATCATGTGTTCCACGAGCTTCTTGTTTTTATTCACAAATTTTGATTGATGAAGAATCCGTATGAGGTGATATACCAAGACTAGACAGAAAATCAGACCAAGGAACCTTCTTTTTGTCCACTACAAACTTAACAAGAATTTTGATAGGGGGGAAATGAAACAAACTTGACATACAATTATCCTTTTGAAGTTGAACCTTTTTTTCCATTCTCTCCAAACTCTTGAGTAACAAGAAAAGTAAATTCATGGGACTTTAATCTGTGAAATGCAACATAAGTCTCAAGTGGTATTGGTAAGCCCTGCTAAATCTACCTTCACATTTAAAATACCTTTGTATTACCTTCAACAACTCATTGTAATGGTCTTGAATATACACAGAGGGGAAGGTTGCGAAAAATTTGTTGCTAAACTCAGGTTTAACAAACTCCTTAAAGGCTGAGACATCCATATCATCTCCTTTAAACCACTTCTCACTAGTTGTAGGAAGCCCTATGGCATTTCCAATAAGCTTATTTGTGACAAAAATATATAAATCCCACAATATGACCCTGTCATTCTTGAAATTCAAGGAAAAAATTCTAGCCAACCTTGTGTGATGGCCTACTTTCTGAACCTTTTGGAAAAATGGAATGCATCCATCAATCAAAGGAAAATCTAATAGCTGGGGAAGAGTTCACTAAGGATAAAGTCTTGGGCTCAGTATGCATGACATCCCCTCCCTTTTTTCTTGTTGTAGGGGCCATTTAACCTAAAAAACACTTGGAAAATGTTCTTTGACTTTGTGGCAGACTAATTCATGACAGCACAAACCTTTACTACACAATAGTGTTGCGCAATGATGACAGAGAATACTTACAACATAGAAGATGAGTGGGAAAGTTTTCTGTTTTGACCCATATTTCACCCTAACCACTCAGCAATCTACATTGACTAGGGTTCGTACCAAAAAGACATGTGTTTGAGTTTTTTAGAATTGACTATGTGCGTGGAAGACAGGGTGTGTGCAACAAGTTTTTTGAAGAGAAGGTAGTATGGGTATTACAATACTTAATTTAAAAATTAAACACGAATTTAGGGAGTAAGTAGCAGACCCTTACCTCATACAAACTAGAATTAACCTATGCAGTCATTGGTAGCCTCAGGGAATCACTGCAGAATAGTTGCATAATGTTCTGCATAGCAATGTCATAGCAGGATTTTTGCGTTCCTCTGCAATATTCTCTCCAAACTGTGATCAACCTTCAAAATTCATGCACGACGAACCAAAGTATCTGTTAGTGATCAGAACCAATGGAAATGGAAGTCTCCTTGTGAAATTTTAATTTGATCCTTAATCCTTGATGGTATGATTAGACGTGATGTTTGGTCAGCCCTCCACTTGAAGAATAATCATATTAGAACATGCGAGCGTAGGAGAATTTGGGTAGTAGATTTGAATATGATGAGGTGGGATTGTGTATGGGGTATATGGGTGGTATTCACTCATCATGTGCAATTATGGTTTATCAAGGGGAATTAAGCCTAGGGTAGAATAAGTGATAGAATAAGTGGATAAGGGAAAAAAATAATGGGCAATGGGGAATTAATATATAAACGATGAGTCTGGAGGGGAATAAGGGATATTAGAAGAGGGAAATCAATGTGATATTTTAAAACCATGTTGCTTCGAACAACATCCCCTTAACTGTAAATGAGTTTTCAGGTGAACCTTCTAACAAACCCTCATTTTGACACGAACCTCTTAACTAAATAATTATGACAACAATTCCCTAAAACTCAAACACCACTTCACATTCTCGACCAACACTTTGAAGACCAGATTCATGACGACTTCCTAGATAGTGCTCAGTTGAACTAATGATAGTAAAAGGTTTATGAGTTTCGATTTATTTCATAACAACAAATTTACAGATTCAAAGACATTCGACGAATGACAAACTAGTTGACTCTAACACATCGACACTTATTTATTTTGGGGCGAAAGAGGGTTCCTGACTTAATGAGAGCAGAAGAGGTTGTTCATTCAGAGAATCATATAGAGACCTATGATTTAGGCTTTCTCATTTAGATTTTTCCCCTTCTCTGCTTCTACTAATTGGATAAACATGAAAACACTGAAACATCAAGACTGAGCGTAGGTATGAGGTTTTCAGAATAGACATGGGTTCATGGTTGGACCAAAACTCTCCTCATGGACGGATCGTATTTTCTGTTCAAAATCAAAAAAGAAAAGAAAATACTATGTACATAGTGTAGGGCAGAACCCTAGATCTTCATTGAAAGTAGTGTTTTAAGTCTTGTTCATTGACAGGGAAAGAGTCAATCTTCTCATCAAGTGATTGAAGACAATAAGTGTGTTGGCCAAGCATTTCATGTACTTTGAATGGTCCAATCCACAAGGACTGAAACTTATTGTGTTTTCCTTTGTCGTCGTGGACTTTATCCTACTTCAAGACTAAGTCACCCACACTGAAGTTGTTCTTCCCTGCAAATTTCCTGTTGAACCACCTCTTGATACGATTTTGGTGAAGTGAAATTTTTTCTTTTCCTATCAACCTTTCTTCTTGTATCTTGTGAAGGGTGTCCATCCTACACTGCACTAAGAGACACAACTTTCCTTGGGATTATTGTGAGAGTTGGAGGGCAGGCAAGTAGATGTTGGGCGGGAGGATGGATTATTTTTCATATACTAGGAAGTAAGGGGAGGTGTTTAGGGAAGGCTTCGGCATGACAGGGTCAGCCCATAATGCATTTACCAAAGTGAAGTACCAGTTTCATTGCTAAGAGAATATGGTATTTTTGATAATGCGAATTAGGTTCTTATTCGTGGATTCAACAAGACCATTCGCTTGCAGAGAATAATTAGTTGAATGTTTCAATATAATACCATTTTCCAATGAAAAATTGTAAAGTATTAGAGATGAGAAGTACGTTTCATTGTCAAAAACAAGTGAAGTAGGACTGCAGAACCTGGAAATGATGTTCTGCAGAAGGAAATTTATGACTTCTTGATCATTCACCTGGTTGAGTGGAACTACTTCTGTCCCCCATGTGAAGTAATCCATAGTAGTAAGGATGTAGCTGTACTACTTTGATGAATGGGGAAATATTTCTCCAATAATATCCTAGCCCTGCTGTTCAAAAGGTTCTTCCACTACAAAGGGCTGCAATCGAGCGGCTAACTTCTTGTTCCTATCGGCACACCTCTGATAGATCGGACATTTGCGGGTGTAAGCATGAGCATATTTGAATAATTTAGGCTAGTAAAAGTTGGCCCATGTGACCTTATGCACCATTGTCTTTCCTCCAAAGTGACCCTCGACAGGTCCATCATGGAGATCATGCAGTACCCTTTCTGAATAATGTGCTTCCAAACACCTGAGCAATACTCTATTGTGGTGCTTTCTGAAAAGTACCCCATGCACCAACTAGTAAGATAATGCTTTAAGAATGAGTGCCCTCTTTTGCCATGCAAAAAAGTGGGAGGGCACAATGTCATGCTCAAGGTATTGACACACATCAATGTACCAAGAGTTTGTGCTAGTAGTGGGGGAGGCCCGCTCAACGTTGTACATCTCAATTTATTGTTCCCACCTTGAAAGATCTTCTTCTTCCTCCTTTGTGTCAACTGCTTCAGCCACTAGTCAACAAATACAATGGCCCTTGATTGTGTGAACTAACTTGATCTCTATATCATATTCTTGCAAAACAATCATCCAATTTAATCTCTTTTCACCCAGATCTTGTTGAATGAGTAGTGATCTAACTGTTGGGCATGGAACAAAGATAATACAGTGAATTTTCAATAGATAGGGTCAAAAGTGATTTATCGCCTAGTATACTGCATAATATTGTTTATATACGGCAAGTTAGTTGAGATTGGGTCCTTGCATACTCACACTCATGAAATAAATAGGTTTGCTCTTTATTTAGATCATCCTTTTGGGTGAGTAAAACAACAAGAGAAATATCAAAAGCAAAGGTGTAGAGAAAAAAATCTTTATTGAAGTCTAGCTTGTACAATGTAGGTGGTTCTGTGATAAGCTGTTTAATACGGGAAAATGCCTCATTTTCCCTTTTATCCCATTTATAAATTTCAACCTTCTTCACCATCTCCTATATCGACTTAATATTATGAGCGTAGTCAGAGATGAACTTGCGGAGGAAATTGATTTTCCCCAAGAAATATTGCATGGCCCTTTTGTTCACTAGGAAGGGAATCTACGTGATTTCTTTGACCCTATCTAGGTCTACCTTAATCCCACTTTTGGCAATAATGTGGCCCAAGATATTACCCTTAGACACCGCAAAGATACATTTCTTGGATTTAAGGATATCCCATACATGTGACATCGCTCGAAAGTTTTCTTTAAGTGGTATGTGGTCTAACCTATATTTGGAGAATATTG
Source organism: Pinus tabuliformis (assembly GCA_031772625.1). Classification (NCBI taxonomy): domain Eukaryota; kingdom Viridiplantae; phylum Streptophyta; class Pinopsida; order Pinales; family Pinaceae; genus Pinus; species Pinus tabuliformis. Next base: position 347,796,815 of record CM062807.1, on the reverse strand, counting down.
TTACGTCATCAAGATATACCACTACACTTCATCCAATCAGCCTGCCGAAAGTGATGTCCATAGCACATTGAGATTTTTCACCATCATTGATTAACCCAAACGACATTCGCCTAAATGTGAATGTGACCCACTTCATGCGGAAGGTGGTCTTAAGTCTGTTAGGCTCTGAAACTAGAACCTGGTTGTATCCTGAGTAACCATCTAGCAAAGAAAACATTTCTAACCCCGATATTATTTATAGTATTTGTTCCATGGATGTCACGGGGTAGTTTTCCTTGTCTAAGGCGCGATTTAGATTTCCAAAATCGACACACAAGTGGATCTCCCCGAACTTATTTCTTACTGAGACCAAATTTGACACCCAATTTGAGTTCTGCACTCTATATATGATCTGAGCATCCAATAGTTTCCTTAACTCTTTCTAAATAAGAGGCTCGAGTGTTGGATTTACTTTTCTCAATTTTTTTTGGAATAGCTTGACCCCTTCTTTTATTGGTATCACATTCTTGATGATTTTCATCTCATAAGTTTTAATCTCATTGTACATCCATGCGAACACATCTTGGTACTACTTGAATAGAAGGATAAAGGCTTGTTGCTCTTGTGGTGTACATCAAGTACCAAGATTGACGTACTTCAAATCCTTTTTTATTCCCAAGTTAATCTACTCGTGAAACAATGTGGAACTGTGGATTTTAGCATTAACATGTCCCTAGAAGCGGTTCTACAGGTCATACAACTTTTCCAACAATACCCCACCCTTTGGGATGAGTTTTCCTTTAATTTCACCAACTGCATCTTGCAATGCCTTCTTGTGCTCGTCCTCATCGATTACTATGTCTTTGAACACATCAACATTCACCATAGAGAACAGTATCTGCTGGTCATCATAATAAATGTATAAATTAGTGATATTATCAGAGATGGATGGCTTATAAATAATTTCAATAGAAAAATCATTCCTCAATGGTGACAACCTAGCAACAACATTTGCTAATGCATATTGAACTCCGTTACACATTCTTGGAACAAAAATGATATTAAAAGCTTGGAAATGTGAAATTAGATGCCATACCTCTTGTTGATAGCTTTTAAGATGAGGTGACACACAATGTATGGTATTGCATACTTGTCGCACAAAAAATTTGAAGTCAACTACTGCTTTTAGGATCGCAACGTTGAGGTCAATGTGTCTTTGCAAGCCCAAGATGAGTACTTCATATTTTGCAGTGTTGTTCATGCACTGAAATTCCAAGTGGTTAGAGATCAAATTATTTCTCTATAGTGGGTCTATTAAAACGCAACTAGCTCCAAATCCCTCCTTCGTTTTGGAACCATCAAAGTACAAAGTCCACATATCATATGTAAAAGGACTGGGAACTACAATATTACTATTATTACGATTACTAACTGTACAAATTCAATTTTCACCAATTGGACTAGGAAGGAGCTCCAACTATGTATCTAGTGGGATTGGGGATGGTTATGCAAGATAGCACCCAAGTTGGGTCTCCAGGAAGAAATTGACAAAGATAAGTTTTGTGAAAGCCATTGGTTCAATCTGTCCATTCAAGGGAGTGAAAATATGCTTCATGTGTCTTTCTAAATTCACCCAGATCTGATTATTTCTTCCCTTATACGGAAGCCATAAATGTGACCAGTCCATAGAAAAGTAACCTTGTAACTTGCTGGACCAATCTCTGCTCAACAACACTCCATATGCTTTTGAAATGTCCACAATCACTATGTTTATACATTGGTGGACTTGCTCATCGGATGATAAACGTATGATCACATCTATGAGTTCACCAATTGCATGGACATGAGTTATGTTGAATTGAATAGTTTGTGCATCTGTTTTGTCCCATTTTGCATTGATTTTCTTGGAAACAGACAATGGGATTACGTTCAACGATGCATCGGAATCAACCAAGAAATTATGTACATTGAAATTAAATATTTCAAAAGTTAACAGAAAATGGGGGCAAATGTATTTGCATCCATTGTTAAAGCATTAAGTACAGAATTGAGGGAATGAGAAGATGTACCAGATCCCTTGTCAAAAGAAGCATCATTACCTATGATGGACTGCCCAAGTGTGCATAAGAGGATGTCCCACTGACTCATGATCTTTATTATTTAAAACATTGAAATGTTCACACGAGCCTTCTTCATGTCACCAAATATGTTGTAATCTCAACGGGAAGGATTGCCAAAGTGTCTGGGGATGTAACTTGGTTTGTGACTTACGAAATGTCGGTCTTATTCTTATTAATGAAAGAAATTTTCATTGTAGCCTGGTTACCATACTTTCTCTAAGTGTTATGTGCCAAGATGACGGGTGGATTGATCTTTCCTAACAATTTTTCTTTGATTTGTTGTTTCGTCAACTACGGTGCAATAGTCGGCCCTTGGCTTCTCAAATTGTACTAGTTGGTCTGCTTCTAGGCTGGACCATCACTAAGAGGCTACTTGTTGCCAACACTATTTTGGGCTATGAGTATACAATTGAACACACTTAATGCGTTCCCACACTTGGGGTGTCTTCAGTTGCAACAACTTCTTTCTTTTCTTTTGTAGGCTCATTCGTCTCCTCAGCCATTACCACATCAACAAGATGCGTAGCAAGAATGCTGATGGTCTGATTCCATTGTGGGCATGTTTTCTCGGAATGATATTCTTGATGATACGAATAGTATTGAACTGTGCCCATGTTTTCAATATTCAATACAACATTGGAACTTTGCGCAGAATTAGTGGGTTTGTTGCCACTACTGCCAGAAATTCTAGTCTTTCTAAACAAGTTGAACCTAGGAGGCTTGCTGCTCACCGTGGTCTCGCTTGACCTTTGCTTCAATTCTACCAACTCATTTGAGAGAGTATTGTCAAGCTCTCAAGATCAATAGTTTCTTTCTCTTTGGCCTTACCCACAGAAGCCTGAGACCTTTTACCCATGTCCTTGCAGTCTTTAGCTGGTTCATCATCTGAAATGACTCCAATTGCGTGCATGTCCTTTTCAACCATGATTTCCTCTTCATAATTTTTGGTTAGTGTTTGTTTCGCAGTTCACTTTACAAACCGCACAATGTTGGTCGACAAGGCACAAGTTTAATAATTGATGGTGATGGAGTCATAAGGTTTACTGTTTGCTGAGAACTTGTTCAAAATGCAGTTAAACCTCTGATTAAAATATTTCACTTTTTCGTTTTGCTCCATCTTGAGACTTCCTAGCTCTTTGAATAACATGGCGAGGGCCTTGTCGTCAACAAATTTCTCAAGGAAAAAATTCTTAAACCCCCTCCAATTCTGGATGGAATTCAGAGGAATACTATGTTACCACATAGTTGATCTACCATCTAAGGTACATGGAAACAGAGTACATGAAACACCATCATAACATACCTCAAGTGTTTGCAGATGTAGGAAGAATTTTTCTAGATGGTCCTCCGCCTTTACTGCTCTGTCGGGGTCATACTTTATTAGGAGCTTTTCTGGATGCCTTGTCATCTAGTGTATCACACTCGGTAGTGCAAGTGGGCCCTAAGACATCCAATCCAAATATTGGTCTGTCATGTCGCCTTTACTATCTTCCCCTTCTTCTTCAAAGTCTCACTGGTATTCTTCTTCTTCTTCTTCTCCGCCCAACCCACGAAAAGTATTGTCTGAGAGAACTACGTTATCACCATCACCATCGTTGAAGGTTGGAGGTTGTTTTGGTTTTTTTGTGCCTTCTTCAGAGTCTGCTAACTCTATAAGGATGGTGAGAACCAACTCAATTGTTGAAACTAGTATTCCAGTAGGGGTGGTTTGGTTCTTCTTCAGAAAATAAGGAAGCGTTTCTATTCTAGGTATCAGTCCAATAACTCTCGCAAAATTTCGGGTGTTGGGGCGGATGGCCCAAAGCTGTTCGTATGCGAGTTCATAAGGTTGTGCAGTCTCAGCTGAGAATAATTACCAACTTTAGGAATGCATGCAAGGGAGTTGCAATGGTGTCTTTGAAAAGTAAGAAGGTGTGCCTCGTGAGTGTTCAGTTGTAAATGTGTCAAGGTTCTTCTACTGCAGAGAGGGGAGAAAAGTGAGCCTCTAAGTGATAGGTAGTAGTACCACCCAAGAAGAGACACACATGAATCAGAAGGATTTGTCTAACGACTAGCGGAATAATCCACAAAGGATGTGACTTTCGTTACAACCAACACATGAAGAAAGATATGTCTAATATCTCGTGGAATAGTCCACAAGGACAGGACAACGATAAAAAACATTATAGAACATTCTCAATAAGATAAGTACTAAAATAACCGAAATAGTTGAACTATCTTAGCACATGTGAAAACAAACATGAAATACAAACATCTGCAGAATAGTCTTACAAACATTCATAATCCATGCATAAAGAATGTGCTGGCCTTGAAGGCTTCTCTTATTAAGTACAATTTCCAAGACACATGTTTACAATGTACATCGCTAGTTCTAGTCGTGGAACATTAAAGCCACTCCTTGCTCGTCAAAGAACTAGCTTATCTCTCTAATGCCTTGCAGGAGGAGGTAAGGTGAAAATTCCTTTGCTCAAACAATGAGGGAATATATATAACCAGGGTGACTCTTTGACTACCCTCATGACTATTTGAATTCCTATGACTTTTCAACTTACAGGACTCTTCACATTCCATGTGTGTCCTTTACAATACATTTTGAATATAATATACATGATTCACAATAATGACGTGGTATGTGACCACTCACGACATGACATGTCATGACACTGCTGACATGAACTAATTTATGATGTGGAAATATCAAGCCACTATTTTTGTTAAGTGTTGGAGGTCCTCTTGCTTTTATTTTCACCTTTGCATGGCTTGGTGATGAGGAATCTTCAATGATCTCAAGTCTTGGATAGTGGTCGCAAACTAGTGTCCCTTCACTTTCTCTTGATCGATCAACTTGTAAGTTCAGCTACAAGAGAGTCTTTGAGCATGCTTCCCTCCTTCTTCTCCTTCTCCATCATCTTGTCATGACATGATAAGGTACCTGTTCCTGCAATTCACTCATGACGAGATGACATCAATCTGAAAACCCCCTAGTCTAAGATGATGCATTATGATCCACCAACTGAGCCCAGAACAAGTGACAAGCTGGGAAGAGGCACTCAGTGAGTGCACAATGTGCAGTTCTAGAAGCCAGGGGAGAAGCTTGAGCCCTGAGACTGCGTAGTTCGCAGTTCAGTCAGGTATGAGGGAAAACACTATGCAGTTTCTGGAGCCGATGGTACAGGATGAGGGAATGTGCACTGGGAGAGCTAACTGTGCAGTTCTGGGAGTCAATGAAGGTTGGGATACTGCGCAAATGCGTAGTTAAAGGGATTAGGGGATGAGCGTAAGGCTTGAGGATGCGAAGTGCGCAATGTAAGTCGGGCTGGGGACATGATTTCGCAATTCTAGAGGTCAACGTCGAGACTTGGGCAAAGAAACTGCGAAGTACAATAGTCTTGGGAGGCAAGAACTGTGCATTTTGTAATGCCAAGCAACAAGGTCACAACTAAAGGACTAAGACTGCATAGTGCACAATTGAGGAGAGGCCCGGTGGAGCTAGGTTGCTCAGTTGAGAAGTTTTTCTGAAAATGGCTAAGTGTCGGATTGGTGAGATCGGTGATGAACTTTGACTATGATCACACACTTATAATATTTTGATAACATGACAACATAGATCATCCAAACACATGAACAAAGAATTTCCCTCCAGGAAACAACTTTTTGACAAGCTACGACAAGTGCGACACTTAAGATAGACTTTGGGACGACCATGATGACACTTGTGCAACAATGCTCAAAAGTTTGTGAATGAGTGCAATAGATGTTTACATAGTTAGAACAACTCATATACACAAATATAGACCCTTGAAACCATCATAATAGGCTTGTACACATTATGCGACAACCAAACATGCGAAAAGACAGCTTGTACACATTATGCGACAACCAAACATGCGAAAAGACAACTTGTACACATTATGCGACAACCAAACATGCGAAAAGACAACAATTTACCCAACATGCAAAAGGGGACAAAACACTTCAAGAAAACTCATGAAATAAGCTTCGATGTTTGCGTCAACAATGTACAAAACCAAGGAAGGCTCCGAAATTGAGTGTAAGCCAAAATTTTGGAGGGTGTTGTAGCAATTACAATAGAACCCTTGGCTATGTGGTAATTTACGTTGGTAGGTGGGTGATGGGAAAAATATTCTCATAGGACTGGATTCAATTATGGGGATGCATCAAAACCGCATCCTTTCTGCTCCAATCATTCATTCGCTCAACCAACAAGGGATCTATACTCTTGTCAACCTCTGTGAAGGACGCTTTATGTTGCTCGCTTCCCCTTCTTGGCCACATGCATGGTAGATTGGTATCCCAGAATACTTGGAAGATGAATGGGAATGTTATCATAACCATTTGTGCCAGGCTAGTATCTCATTATCCTAAATATAGGATAAATTCGTGTGGGGAAGACATGCTATGGACGGGAGTATATCTGCAAAAGAAGTTTATGCATATATATCATTGAACAACCAATCAATCCCCTGCATTGATTGGACTGTTCAAATGCGGATATGGGATGTTCCATTGAAGATCAAGTGCCTTGTGTGATTGGTTATCCATAATCACATGCTTACTTGGGACAACCAGATAAAGAGGGGCTTTTTGGGGCTAAGAAGATGCCAAGAATGTGGGCTAGACTCGGAAGGTTGTATTCATCTTTTTATAAGTTACTCATTTGTAGATGTCATTTGGGAGGAAGTCTCTAGATTATTGAGGGTTAATATGCCAAGTATATGCCTCATGCCCTGGGCATCTAGAGAGAAATCTCATAGAGTTGTGCCTTTATATATCCTGTGGGGGAGATGGCACGCTGGGAGCAATGTTATTTTTGAGGGAAAAAATCCTGATGTTAATATCTCCAACCTGAGGATTATCGCTTATTTCCATAAAATAGGTCCTTGGACCCCCAAAGCCACTTCCCGCTCCATATCATTTGTAGACTTGGCAAATACTTTCCCTATCAGATATTTTGATGGGGCCTCCTTTGATGATCCCTTGCATACCACTTCAGTTGGTTTGGGGGTCTTGGTAATAACAGCAAGGCTGAAATAGTGGCATTGCAGGGTACTGCAATGTCAGAAACTCATTATCCATCCTTCAATAGAGAAATTCACTTGAGGTCTTTGCATTATGCAATTAGATGGAGTAGTCTAGTCTTTACAAACCTCTTTCTTTGAAGTGACCTTGTAGTAGGTATAAAGAGAACAAAATTTTGATGTTGATGCTCTCTCCAAGTGCAAACTCTCACAGTTTTCGGGGCATATGCATTTTAAATACCTGGTTAATGGCCCGGTTTGTGGAACTGGTTCTTTTGAGATTTAATTTCTTAGGATCTCTTACCTTTGTTTTTTTGTCGAGTTTCACTGGTATTTTTTTTGTCTCTGCTTTCTTGAGTATGTTTTCTCTTCCACGTAGGCATTATGGGATGGTTTCCTTCGTGAATACCTTTCGTGTCTTGGACTGCTTGCATGCGGTCGTAGGCCCTAATTTTATTTTTTTTGAGATAGGAAGGTGTTTTTTTCTAGTCCTTCTGTGTACTTCATTGAATTTGGTTAGTCTCTTGGCTTTACCCCAATGTGACTATGATTTAAAGCAGAAACAAAGAAATGACAAGCCTGAGTAGCATAAAAAGTTAGCAACTCTTGAACCCGAAATAGCCACCGCTGACAAATTTATATATAGCCAAATTACGTTACGTGCATTTCGGAGGAGAGACATAATAGGTTCCAGAATTTTATAATTATCAATAGTGGGAGCCAAGAAAGAGAACTCAACACCTATAGGCTATGGCACGATGTATGATGTATTTATGAGATATTTATAACCCACTCAACAATATGCTATATATCAAACTCAGTTTATCGGGGAGTTCAACATACATTTTTAATGGAATGGTTGTATAACTCGGTTTTGCAGAAACAACACGAGGATTATGCAAGCAAGGATCTATGCGAGCATCACTGGCACAGAAAACGGTGAAGACCAGAAACAGCACGAGGATTATGCAAGCCAGATCTACAAATTCAAGGATTTTCGATCGCAAATCTTCGAAGTCGTCTTCTTTCTATACTCTCTTTCCTTCCGCGAGATGGAGACGGTCAGACCTTAGCAAAGAATCGATGTCGAATCGGCGGCCAGAGACGTGCTGTGAGGTCTCTGGCGTCCAGAAAGTCTCTGTAGATAATCTACTTCCATGTCCACCAGAAAGTCTCCATCGATAATCCACGTCAATGTCCATCATCCATTATTTATCGATATTATTGAATCACATGGCGAAGTAATGGAGGCAGTAAACTTGTGGAACGCGGACTCAACAATAACTTTGATGGCAGACAGTACACAAACATAAAAGAGGTTTCTCCCGTTGCACTAAGTAGCCTATTCTATAAGTGTTTAATGTTTTATACGTTAGTTGGAGTGTTTTATAGTCAGTCTTTTAATTTTTTTAATATAGTTGGAAATTATTATTAATCAATGTAGCTTGATTCATCATGCTTAATTTAAAAAAATATCGATTTCCTATTGGGTTCATGAGTGTTTAAATATTTCTTTATATTCAAGAAAAATATTTCTTAGCTAAAGAGCAATTTTAGGGATACTGTAAAGTGACCAGTTAACAATTACTTGTTATTTATTTATTCTATAAATAATATTATTTATAGAATACACTTCTGGAGTTATATTATATAATCATGACATGTTTATTTATCTTACCTATGTTTAGTACATGATGCGGAGAATGGCACTTTGAGGAGCATGTTATTACAAGGAGTTATTTTATGGAATTTGTTTTTAAAATAATTTAAAGTTTTATTAAATTTATATAATTTTTAATAAAATAAGTATTGTTTTTGGTAAGTTTAGTATTGGTGAGATTATATTATAGTTATGTTCAAGAATAATATTTAATTGAACAGGGGATTTAACATCTAAAAAATATAAAATTTTATGGACAATCGGAAAAATATGTAATTTGTTTTGTGCCTTTGTATTGATCCATCAACTGCATACTTGGTTTTACACAACTATTTCACCCCAATGACTTCTTTTTCATAGGAGGATCCAGAAGCTCCCATGTTTCATTATTTTTAATCGTTGCCATCTTTTCATCCATTACTTTGCACCAAAATAACTCTTTCGCTACATGTTCAAAACATCTTGGCTCTACTTCAATCTAAGACATCAAAGCAAAATTAGTATAACCATAAATTTCATTTAAAGATTTTGTCTTTTTTGGAGGAGGACTTGGACTTGAAACAGGACTTGAAGTTGCAGAAGATGATGAAGTGGATGTGGCCTATGAAGTATTTTGATTATTGGATGGATTTGTAGAAACAAAAGATTCATCTTCTTGTACAATAATACTTGGAGTTTGTTGTTGCACATCCTGATTCCACTGCCATTCTTCTTTCTCATCAAAGAACACATCACGACTAATCATTAGTTTTTCAGTTTGTGGATTGTACAATCTATAACCTTTGGTTTCCTCACAATATCCAATAAAAATGCATTTCACACTTTTATCATCAAGCTTTCTTCTCTTTTCAGTAGGAACATGAGCATAGGAAATGCAACCAAAGACTTTTAAATGAGAAATATTTGGTTTTCTTCCACCCCATGCTTCATAAGGGGTAATATTTTGCACACTTCTTGTTGGGCATCTATTAAGAAAATAAACAGATGTAGCTACAACTTTAGCCCAAAAAATGTTTGGAAGGTTTTTACCTTTCATCATGCTCCTAGCCATCTCAACAATTGTTCTATTCTTACATTCAACAATGCCATTCTGTTGGGGAGTATAACTAGTTGTCAATTGCCTTTGAATGCCATTCATTTTACAATAAGAATCAAACTTATTAGAAGTGAATTCTCCCCCTCTATCTGTGCGTAATGTTTTTAGAGAATAACCACTTTGCTTTTCCACAAGAGCTTTAAATTGTTGAAATATGACAAATGCATCAGATTTTTCTTTAATGAAATATACCCATGTTCTTCTACTAAAATCATCCACAAAAATAATGAAATACTTATTTTTGTTGAGAGACAAAGTTTGCATAGGACCACATATATCTGCATGCACTAGCTCCAATGATTTACTTGCTCTCCATGATTTTCCTATGGAAATGAATCTCTATGTTTGTTACCAAGGATACACCCTTCACAGACTTTATCAATAGAACCAATAAGTGGTAACCCTTTGACCATTTTCTTCTTATATAATAATTTCAAACATTTCATATTCAAATGTCCATACCTTATGTGCCATAGCGAGGAACTATCATCATAAGCAACATTTAATGTTGTACTTTCTTCAGAAGGGAGATTGAAAGCAAAAATTCTATTTTGTAGCATATTAGCCTTAGCAATAATTTTACTATGATCATCTTTATCATAGATTATGCATTGCATTTTCTTGAAAACAATTAAAGATCCATTTTCAAGGAGATGCCCAACACTCAACAAATTATGTGCTAGACCAAGAACATATAAAACATCATTAATGTGCTTTGGTTTTCCTTTTTTTGTCTTCACATCAATTGTTCCCTTACCTTTAGCTTCAACAGGCTTGTCATCTCCCAACAATACATCAGATTTTGTAGATTCATCTATATACACAAAGCCATCTTTTTTTCATGTCATGTGATTGTTGCAACCATTATCCATAAGCCACACCTCCTTGGAAACATTATTAGTTGAATCGCAAGCCAAGAATAAAGTGCTAACCTCTTATTTTTCTTCAGAAAAAATAGCTTGTATTTTTGTTTTTTCCAACAATTTCTTTCATAATGGCCAAATCTTTTACAATAAAAACATTGAACTTGGGATTTATTAAACCTTTTACCTCCATCACTATCATCATTACCTCTTCCTTTATTGTTTACAGAAAAAAAAGCTTCCTCGACCTCTGCCTCCTCTATATGTTTGTCCTCTTCCTCTTCCACTTCCAGAAGTGTTCTGGCTTTCCTCATGAGAGGAACCACTTTTGTCTTTGGAAACATTTCCTTTTGCTTGAAAAGCTTGCTCAATAGATTTTTCAAAAGATCTATTGATTATTTTCTCATGAGATTGAAGGGACCCCATTAGCTCATTCAAAGACCGCTGAGTTAGTTTGATAGACTCCTCAATAGCAACAACAACCCCATCAAATTTTGTAGGCAAACTTCTTAAAATCTTCTCAACAATTTTTTGATCTTTTAAATCTTCTCCATAAGACCTAATTTCATTCACTATTCCCATAACTCTAGTGAAAAAATCTTGAATAGATTCAGAGTTTTGCATGCACAAAGTTTCAAATTCTCTTCTTAAGGACCACAACTTAACAATTTTTACCTTATCAGTTCCTTGATATGCTTGTTGCAAAGCATCCCATGCCTCCTTTGATTTTGTTACTCCAACTAGTCTTGGAAAATATAATCATGCGCTGCTTGTTGGATTAGGAAGAGAGGCTTTGAATATTTTTTACAATTTTCCTTTAGTTGTGTTCTTTGGTCTTGAGTCCAACGGCCAAGTGTTTGAGAATCTCATTCTATATAGCCATTTTATATGAAATCCCATAAATCTTGTGAGAGAAACAATTTTTTCATCTTAATGCTCCAAAAACCAAAGTTCTCACCTTTAAACACTAGTATTTGTGGCTGAGAAATATTCATATTGTTGTTGTTGTTGGCCATTGTTGCTAACTGCTGAGCACTCCCACCAATAACTTGAATCTACACAGGCTTCACAAAATTATGAAACTCTTGCCAATGGATTTCACAAACTTTTGAAACCTCCTGCCAACAACACACACTTTACATATAAATCAACTCTCTTAACCTAGCTCTGATACCACATGTTAAATCTATCAAGAGCATACATATGAAAAAAAACAAAAAACCAATAAAGAAAAATAAGAGAAGTCTGATTCTCAATCCATGAGCTAAACTCTCATTGGAATCTCATATTGCTAGAGGAGCAATGAATACATTATTATATAGCCAACATATTTCTAATTGTATTATCCATTATCTGACTAATCCACTACCCCTAATAATTTGTTGAATAATAACTGACTACATCTATTAATTTGTTTCCCAAATTATGATAACTCAGAACAGAAAATTTGTTAGCTAATTTGTCAACAATTACATAACATATTTAAGCATTATCCTCAACATAATGGTTGTCAGTGGCATCTATGCCATACAAAGAGCCTGGATCTAATTATTGCATGAGTCATTTTTGCAAAGAACGTGGTTTCTCAGTTTCAATGTGTTGCAGTAGGAGAGATCTTTAGATCAAAGGATGACAAATTGCAAACGTTTGGAACCTACTTGATAGGGCCTCCTCTAGCTGAAAATTCGTCATCCAAATGGATGGATCTGGTGAATCTTAGTCTACAGAGACTGGATCTAGAGACTCACAGACCTATGACAACCCTTATGAGCAGATATGAATTTTTATTTGTAGATTTGCATCGCCATGGTTGTTTCTCATCGATCCAGTGGTTCCTAAATGCAGATATGGTGGCTTGGCTTTCGCTTTGGCATTTTCCTAACTTATTACAAGCTCCCACAATCCCAAGGTCCTCGATTCCATTTTGTTTAGCAGATCTGGATGTGGATCAACATGGTATTCACGATTTGAAAACAGATCTGGGTGCACAAGATTTTTTCCAAATATTTATTAAAACCCCTGGTGGAAACTTCGTCCTATTTTGCGTTTAGGTTTCTGATTTTGTTAAAGAATTGAAGCAGAATATCCAAAATAAATTGGCATCTCGATGACCTTTCAAAGTCTGATTAGTGGGGGAAAATCATTACATGATGATATGAGGATGAGAGATTACTGCATTATTCCATGCTCCACCATTTTTTAAAATTTGAGGTTGCAGGGAGGTTAACTAGGCTTCAACAACCCCAAGTGACCAGTATCACATCAAGATGCAATGAAAAGCAAGGGAGAGCCTCAAGATCAACCTGATCGGGCGAAACCTTCTAGCTCATTCTAGAGAGCAGGGAAGAAGCTCACATCATCTGGGCAAAGCCCGAATCTCCCAGATCCTTATATCGTTGATCAGTTAGAGCATGCTCTAACAATGACAGTAAATATCCTGAAGGTAAAGGATCTATTTGACGTACTATAATCACAAGCTATTGTATGTAGGTTTAATTATTTCTAGCCAAAATCAAAGGATCTTTAGAAGTGGGTCTTCTCAAATTTGACCCCAACTCAGACATTCACCTACTGTGCTCGAAAGGATTTTTTATGGTACAATTTGACACACAGAAGGATCTGGATTATGCTCTAAATGAGGGACCATGGTTTTGGGGGAATGTAGGTCTTTTTATCACTCCATGGTTCCCAGGTTTTGATGCCAATACTTTGGTGGTCTCAAAAATGCCAATTTGGGTGAGAATGCATAATCTTCCCCTTCCTTTTTGGCACCACCAAGTATTAATGGGAATTTGAAACACTTTGGGAAAATACATAAAGGCAGATTTAGAAAGAGCGGATAAAGGAATTTTTACCTATGCCAAAATATGTGTAGAGGTAGATCTTAGTAAAGGACTACCTGATCGTATCCACTTGATTCATAATAGTTTTCATTGGACATAGTTTCTAGATTTTGAGAACATGACATTTAGATGTCACATTTGTTTTCAGACTGGACATTTACAAAATTCATGTCCGCAGTCAAAGAAGTTTCTAAATAGGAAAGGGAAGCAACCCAAAAAGAAAAATGGATGGCAAGCTCCATATCCATAGATTTTAGAAGATGAGGACAAGGAAGTTGTGATGAATCAAATAAGTCTGGAGGTCCAGGAACACCAAGGCACACCAGAAAACAAAGGGGAAGAGTAGGATGGATCAATGATTCAAAGTCAGAGAATTACTGAAAAAGTAGAGATAATAGTGCAATAATCGAAAGAAGCACTCCCTCACATGGAGGCAGGTGGAGTGAAACGATCCCAGGCCTCAGAGAGTTCAGATTCAGAAAAAGAAGTCTCTTTGCAGGTAAATGAAAATCAGTTAGCAATTGTAAGTGCCACTCCCTCACAAGGAGTCTGGCGTAAAGTTGAAAAGAAGAAAGAAAGAAGGGGGTAGGATAAGTGGTTATCCTACACATTAATCTGAAAGTGATGTGTTTTTTTCTCAAATTTAACTTTTGTTTATAACTTTCTATAGATGACTTTTGTAATTTTTTGCATTTTAACTTGTTTTTGTTATGTCTTCAAACATCTATAACATGTATCTCAGACATATCTGATATTATTTTGAGGATCTATATCGTGCAATTTTTATTTCTTATTAATAGAAATTACGATTTTTCTTTGAGAAAAAAATATAAATTCCTTATAAACTTAAACCTTTAAATTACAAACACAATATATATTTTCATAATAAAAATATATAATTAAAAAAATTATTTAATAAAATTTATAAAAAAGTTGACACTTTTTAATTTAAATAATTATTTTAAATTTAACATTTATCGAAACTATTTTCATAAAAATTATTTAATAAAATTTATAAAAAAGTTGACACTTTTTAATTTAAATAATTATTTTAAATTTAACATTTATCGAAGCTATTTTCATAATAAAAATATATAATTAAAAAAATTATTTAATAAAATTTATAAAAAATTTGACACTTTTTAATTTAAATAATTATTTTAAATTTAACATTTATCGAAACTCTAACTTCTTTTTTTTTGTAAGCTAATGTATGATTCTTTAATATATTAATCGCAAGACTATGTACAGTGAGATACAGAGACCCCTGCCCCGAAGGGAAACCAGGGAGAAAACACCAAAAAACATCCATGTCCACCCCTGCCCCGAGGGGAAACCAGGGAGAAAACTTCAAAGATAAGTTCAGCTATGTCCACACCTGCCCCGAAGGGAAACCAGGCAAACTTCAAAGATAAGTTTGTTAACTACGTGTCTAGGAAAGAAGGAAAATACTACATTTCCGCCATAGCAAAAACGATGCTGAGAAAAACTACAGTAAGATTGCAAAAAATAAAAACAGATTACTGCTTCTTATCTTCCTGAAGAAGGTCCGGCTCCAGCTTGACAATGCCTGCACCGCGAATGAGCCGAGTCAGCTTATCCAGCTTCCTATCCTGCATCATAAGAGTAAACTCGAGGTTCTTCAGTTCTTTTTGCAGATTGCCTTGGGCAATGTCCACCATCTCTGCTGCTACCTGTTCCATGGACTTGGCAAGCAGACGCTTAAGACCCCAGTAAACATGAAGGGACTGCTTATACAGCGACATTCTCCCCCTGGTGTGGCCGGGGTCAGGGAGATAGAGCTCCCAATCCTCCATCTCCGGATCGAAACTCTAACTTCAAATGCATCCCTAAATATACAATCTCAACTTTTAAAATAAAAAATACCATTGTATTTATTTTTTAAATAATTAAAACTTAAATAATTATTTAAATTCAACATTTATCAAAACTCTAACTTCAAATGCGCCACTAAATATACAAACTCAACTTTTAAAATAAAAAATTCCATTTTATTTATTTTTTAGTAATTAAAACTCAAATAATCTTTAAATGAGTTAAAAATATAAAGTAGCAAAGTTTTATAATAGAAATATATCAAATAAAATTAGAACATAATTAATTACTCACACCTACTTACCAAATCTATCCTTTATATCATAATTTGGTGTCCAAATAATTAGAGTATCTCATGTCTTTTAATTTGGCTTATGTTTAGTTTTATATCGATTTTTTTTTTAACGAACTAACGAGGGAAGCAAGGTAGTATTTAATATTTTTAAATAATTTGGTTAATAATATTTTATTATTTCATAAATTATTTTTATTTATTATAATTTATATATTAGATTAGTATTTTATGGGGAAATTTAATTGATAATGGCTATGAAAATGAAGTATTATGTTTTACAAGGTTTTAGGTTTAAATTTATGGAATTTATTAGTGAGCCCCATATTGGGATGACTCCCAAAAATTTATCTAGAAATTATAGTGGTAGTGGTTAGAATTACTAGAGACATGGTTGTGTCACTAGAATATGAAAGTAGCCTAATCGCTAATTCCTCTCAATATAAAAAAAAATGTTATATATATAATAATCATTTTTGAATAAAATTGACTATAAACATATGCTAATTTTAATAGGAGTTAATAATAAATGTATTATCAAAAATAAAATAATAATTTACACAATATAAAATAAAATATTATTAAAAAAATAAAATAATCTTAAGTAATCTTAATTTTTAAATCTAATTAAATATTCCCTTTAGAATTTATAATTAGAATGAGACTTTAATTTTTTCACTAATTAAATTTTAAAAATATAATTTTTCAAATATCTGGAAATGAAATTATTTATTTTTAAAATTAAACATTATTTGTAAAAGAAAACTAAGAATAGTTAAAGGGTAAACATAATCAATGAAGAAAAATATAAAATATACACTAGTAAAGATGTCTATTTTAGATTAGGGTTTTTATAATTTTAATTTAATTATTAAAAATTAATAGGTGAATGGTAGGGACTTAACCTCCATGGAATATTATGGAATTTTGATAATAATATATACAAATCAATGCTTGAGATTTATCTCCAAAATAATTATACCTTTTCTACTATTTTAATTAAATTGATTAATTTAAAGAAATGTCATATAAACAAGTGACAAAACCTATTTAAAAATTAAGTCTTTTTAAATTGACTATAAAGCTTTATAATTATGAATTTTGTTCTCTATTTTTAAATATATATACATTTAACTTATATATTAATTATTAATAATTAATAAATAAATTTAGAATTAAATAAATTTCAACTTTCTTTTTTTCAAATAATAAAATAAATTTATATATATATATATATATATATATTAATATTTATAAAAATATCAATTCATCAACCATTTAGTCTATACTCTTCATTGTTCTTAGAAATGCCACTCTATCTATATAACTTTGAAATATAATTTTGAAGACCAGCTTCTCCTATTCGTTCAATAGTTTTATGCTGGGTGCCAATAATACACGTCACAGGGTCCATTCGGGAGGTCACAGGGTCCATTCTGCCCGAATCCCTTGGGGTTAGGCGTTGCTAGTGGGCCGCGGGGCTCGATTCCCTTCGAGGTTGATCAACCCAGATTGATTCCCTTCAAGGTCGATCACCCCAGATTATTTTATTCCCTTTGAGGTTGATCAGCCTAGATTATTTTATTCCCTTCAAAGTCGATCAACCCAGATTTTTCTGTGGACATAACCAACACCCGTTGACAAAAAAGAACACACATCCTATATTGAAATTGTACAACCAGAAGGGAATAATGAGTTGCTCACGAATGAATTCAAAAGATACATTTCACAAACAGAAACCAAATAAGGAGGTTGAATCTATCATGATTCCGTGTAAGTTTTTATAATCATTTTTTATTTGTTGAACTTATTGCAAATTTTAATTTATTTAAAAACATAAAATATTGTATTAATGATAATTTTGAAAATAAAAAAAATAATTATATTAAATTTATTTAAAATTTCAAAATTTGTATATGAATGATCATATATATATTATCACTATATTTTTCAATTTATTATTATTTATATATTTATATATATATATATATATTCCTCTGCAACTTAAAATGGACTAAAAGAAATTCATTAAAAAAACAATAAGAGGAAGGGGACATTATGCATGTACTACCCTTTTAATGTTGACGTCCACCATGAAATATGGACTAAAAGAAATCCATTAAAAAAACAATAAGAGGAAGGGGACATTATGCATGTACTACCCGTTTAATGTTGACGTCCACCATGCAAATCATATTGCTTAGTATAAAAGTTTGGCTTCAAATATATTTTTGATAAAAATATTAACGATTTCCTTATCACTATAATAATATTGTAATGTGTCGGTTTGAACTTTAACGAGATCTTCAATGTAATGATCATCGATATCAACACATTCGATTTGTTTTTTTGAGAAATTGGATTGAATGAAATTTATATAGTATTTTGATTGAAATAAAATACAGTAGTGGTTGAATTTAGAGTAAATTAATCTCGAATAAAAAAATTACTATCTCTTTTTTTACAAAATCTTTATTAAAATGTTTTTATTATTTTTTACAATTTCCTATCATAAAAATCATAATCCCCACTAAGAAACATAACCACCTTTAGTCTAATGTTTTTTGATTATTTTTTACAATTTCATATAATAAAGATCCTAATCTCCACTAAAAAAACATAACCACCTGATTATTTTTTACAATTTCATATAATAAAGATCCTAATCTCCACTAAGAAACATAACCACCTATAGAATTATTTTCATGGACATCATCATCCAATTTGAATCAATGCATCCTATTGTTTATGGGAGAAAAGTCTCCTTCAACAAATTGGGGTGCTTCCAATCCAATGTTTGAATTATGCTCACGTTGTTTGGATATAAAACCCACCCAAATTCTAACTTAATAACCATTACTTAAAATGAGGGGATGAATATTAGATGTAAATACAATATGTTGTTATTTTGTAGGTACATGATGTAAATTACTCTAACTTATTTTTATTATGAACAAGTCTGAATTAGAATATAAAAGATTAGTTGTGAATTTAATAAATTAGTGGTGAATTTGTATGGTTAAATTTATAAAAAAGAAAGGTATTAAAGAAATATAGAAACATATAAGCATAAATACTAGTATGAAGTTGAATAGTCTATTAGAATACCAACATCTATGGTCCCTTATCTACTATTTTGGAGAAAAACATATGAAATGGATAATAAAAAACAAGAGACATAAATTTGATGTAGAATATTCAACACTTAAACAATACAACCTTCTAGTAATTAATGATGACATAAATATTAGAAAAAAATCATAACATACACATCACAACACCATTACTCCTCTTCAAAAATGGCACCAAGTGGCTTCTTCTCATTATAATTTTAAAAGGAATTATCCAAGTTACAAAAGTAAAAAGCTATTATTACAATGCCATTTTTAGTCTTGTAAATACTATAGCCTATAATTGATTATTGGTTCTGCTTCACTCCCCTTTTTGGTTGTTACAAAAGTTCAACTTCCTCTATTTTGACCTTTTTTTAGGGACTATATGAGATTGATTTTTTCTTTTTTTATGACCCTAGATGAACCTACTTGTCCTTGTCTTTGTAAATCGGGTCACAGCTAAGGAGATTTGAACCTTAGATTTATAAATTTTCCCGGGACTCACGTTACTTCGATCAACAATTGAGCTTCTCCCCGAGGACTATGTGAGATTGATTTTTTATATACAAAAAATAATTACAATTAACCTTGCACTCTATCTTGGATATAGGCAACCCAAATTTCATGTTGGGAAGATATGATTAGGACATGCCTAAATATTAACATATGATATTAGTTCCTTGGGTGTGGGCCCCATTTTACTCTTCAAAGTGCTAAAAAAAAGAATGAATTAAATTTATTTTATTAGAGGGATCAATTATAACACACCCAACCCGCTAATGCCATATTAGAGTTGTGGGATGTAATTAGACCCGACCTTCAAGGTGCATTATGAAGATGCAGTTATTCAAAAATCCTCTTTCCTCCATCACCTCAAATCACATTTCCGATATCGCCTTATCTCTAGCTCTCGAGAATTTTCCAACAATATCAAATTCACCTCAATCCTACCTCTATGCACAAAGCTATGCACTCATTCAAATTTTTTCCCCTTAAAGGCCACATAATCATCCATACATGACCATGTGATTAATACATGGTTGTCCTTGGCCATACGGTGCTTCCGCAATAGCCCATGTCCCTAGCCCACGTGTTGTATTGGACCTCACCATATCAACAATTTTCCATATAACCACCTTGCCCATTTCCATGGGGATCTAATATAGCCAATATGTTGATAAAGTCGATAAGATGATGGATCAAATAAGTCAATATAACAATTGGTCGACATGGAGATAAAATTGGTATAGCCGATATCCTCTGATATGCTAATAAACCACACGAATGACTGGGTTACTGAAAAATTTCTTTAAAATTGAAAATTATTGCAAAAAATCAATAATTTATTGGCTAACTCATCATGTCACCTCATTTTTTTGCATCTAACCATAGATCACCACGTGACGAAGGCTAAAGTGTCCTCTTCGACGTCACTCCCATTGATGTGTGGCATGTGTCACTCGTATTTTCCCAGTTAACATTCCCAAAAGTGCCATCAGGAGGACATGTGACATACACATGGCATAGCCACATCATCATCCATATTGAATCACTCCTTTGATTCTTCCACTTACTCTAATACTCTAAGGCCATTAATTGACAGACATGGTAAATAGAACTAGAGTCTTCATATGACATTTCCTTGCCCGGGGCCACAATATATCAGAATGCTAACAAATTCTCTACAACAAAAAACTTATTACAAACCCTCGAGGGTTGATATTCCATTAAGCTCCCTTTTTGGGATAGCTCTTGGTCCTCGATCCTCTTGGGCCATGTGAACAAGAGTTATGGCTCAACTTCCCAAACTCTAAATTTCTAAAAAAATTAGCACTAAAGGCCATTTACCTCTATTTGATCAAAGCTCCTCAGTTGCTCCCAAACCAAAAAATTCACCAACTTTCACTAGGAAATATCAGGGACCCTCCTCCACCCCTCCTCTCAATTCCTTATACTATAGGGAGGCACGCAAGATAGCTCATCTTTGTCGTTAAATAGAGCCTTAAGTTCTTGTCATCATACATTTTTCTCTTCACCATCAATTATAACAATAATACATTATGACTACTTTTATGAAGTAGAACTTAGATACAAATCAACCAATCCTTCTCAATTAATGGATATACTACACACCATAATCACAAATTACATTAGTAAAGGTTTCCATTTGCATACATCATTCATACTCATAAAAATATTGCAAATCAACTTTGAGTAAGTTATGATGGACCTGATCTCTCTATTCATGTTGATTTCAATATAAAATTCATTATATATATATATATATATATATAACAACCTTCAAATCACTAATAGGGACATATACAAAAAAATATGGCATGGTATATAAATGTGAAATATTGAATGGCATTTATAATTCATTTACAAGATAGAAATACATTTATCTATTCTATTTAATTATGTTGGAAACTAAAGAGTGGATTTCCTTTCTCCACCCAACCATAGACAACCACATTAAAAATTTCTTATAGGTGGCCACCCTCAAGCTAGATCCAATGTCTAAAGGATGATTCACTCAGGGTCTTCCTCCAAAGGTCAATTTATGGATAGAGAGTGAAGGTCAATATCCTTCATTGGTTGGGAAACATGAATGTCACCTCTCAGGCACCTAGTTTGGGCTTGAATACACAACAAATCATGGCCACCAAGGGCTAGCACATCACATATAGAGACCCATTCATTGCTTCCTGTAGTTCCGTTGTTGATCCCTCCTCTTTCCAGTGCTTCACATTCACAAACACACCAAATAGTGGAGTTCTTCTTATTAGGCCATACATAGGTGGAGGGATCTCTTGCTCGTTTCTTCAACTATCACAATTTCACCCTAGACTCCATGGTCGAGTTTCTAATCTAAATTTACATGGTTATAGGGTTACATATTCACAATGGTTTTGGGTTTTCACACAATTTGGGTCTCTATTATCCTTCTTAGTCTCAAATCACAATAATCCTCTAGCTCTACTCTACATGAATAGCTCCAAAAAATGCTCTCTTTCTCCCCACAAGCACTCCTTCATGTAGGATGGGTCCCCTTCATGGGTTTCACAGTCAACTAGGACTTTGTCATCAAGTACATAGCCCATTCTTGGGCTATTCCAATACCTCCTCACCCATCCTCTCATAACTGCTTGGGAAATTGGCTTTTCAACAAGAGTATTAGGGGTCAAAACATTAAATTTAGGGAAGATACAAAAAAACATGTATTTGGGTTTGCAAGTTATTCCTCTTCTACTGCTAGTGCTAATAGGGGTTATGTGACACACCTAGGTATGAACTTAATGTATACATATTTTTGTTCTCAAGATTAGAGCATTGTGGAGATATATACGAGTAATCAACATTATCAATATTCAAACATTATAAAAGTAATATTTAAAAAAATATTAATAGCTATAATAATAAAAATACTTAACAATAATCAAATCAATAAAAGTTGAATTGATAATAATTAAATAAGTCAAAATAATAAATTCATTATAATTATAATTCCCAAATAAATATAATATAATTGAGAGGCTAAAATAAAATTACCATAATGCTAATGCAATGCAAAAAAGATTTATTGCATTGTAACAAACATAATAAAATGACGCATAAATAAATAGTAAGATACCAAAAAGATACAAATCCATCTCAATACTAATATGTCATTAAGAATCTAATATGTCACCATGACAATGCTAAAAATTCTCATCAGGATGATAATATGATGCACAACAACACAAATGATGCAATAAACATTTTTTTTTAAAGGTAGAAAATATGTAAAATGGCATTGAATTTTTTTTCAAACATTTTTAACATAAGAAAAATCAATTCTATATATGAAATAAGCAATTATAAAAAATGGAGAGGTAAAAATGATACTTCAAAAAACCTGTATTAATAATAAGAATGAAAAATTGATGCAAAGTCAATGCAAACTCAAATATACCATCTTGCATTGTGTTTTGGGTTATACATATTTCACAAATTCTTTTCTCTCAAGGTGTTTTAAGTTTTGTTAAATATAGGCTTATTTTAGTATCAAGATCATGGGAGGGTGATGAGAATTTGTGAATATTTTAAGCACTTGAGATTATCTAAAGAATGAAAAAAAATGGCGTTGAAAGTAACATGTTAATGTCACAAAAATATTTTCTTTTAAAACCATCACATAAATTACTCTTTTCAAAAATATTTTCTTTTAAAACCATCACATAAATTACTCTTTTCAAGAGTTTAATATGTAACTTATAAAATTTTAACCTAAATAGAAAAAATAATAATTATTCCTCCAATTACTAAACTAAACCTAATTAACAATGTAATAAGAATAATTTTCCAACAAACAATATAATGGTAATTTATTAAAATAACAATAATAAAAATATCATTTTGATATTCTAACTCAATATTAATACTAAATCAATTCTTCTTATTCTCCATATCTCTTATTAAATATGATTTCTTTAAACTTGTATACGCTAACACTTTATATGATATTGATAGTTTTAATAATGAAATCCACTATCAATTAAATCATCTCTGTCATCTCTATTCCAATCTCTTTTGATCAAAGTAATGAAAAGAAGCATCACATATTATACAAATATAATGTATTAATTCAACAACATTATTAATAGTATTTTCATGACTTTTTAATCTTCATATTTTTTAATATTTAATTATTTTAAAATTAAATGAAATGTATATTTATTATTATGGTTATTAAATAAATTTTAAAAAATAACAATATTTACATTTTAATTTTTCCCCACGGCGGTAAGGAGCCAAAAGATCTACTACTTTAATGCCTGTTTAGAAGATGGATAATTTTGTATCCAACTCTTGAAAGGCGGGAGCAGGTCTATGAATAGGAGATGTTATGCCAGCATCTACAGGACCCAAATTATCATTATCGACAGGTTCTCCAAGAACATTGAAAATTCGTCCGAGAGTAGCTCCACCAACTGGAACACTTAGAGGAGCTCCTGTGTCAATCACTCTCATTCCTCTCGTCAAACCATCTGTAGCACTCATAGCTACAGCTCTAACCTTATGATTTCCTAATAATTGTTGTACCTCACAAGTAACCTGAATTTCTTGACCTTATTATTAGGGTGAAAAAATAAAGATGGTTTGAAAAAAGTTGATATTTATTTTAATTATGTGATGGATTTTTAAGATAATTATCTAAATGTTTCTTCTCAGGCTCTATTGGATAGTGCTTGAATTTTTTTCCATAGTGTTTGAATTTCTTTTCTATATTGAATAGTAAGAACTATATTCTTGATATGTTTTTTTGAATTTTTTAAAAATTAGAAATGTTTAATAAAAAATTTCTAGAGTAAAAAGACATTCAACACTTTCTTCTACAACTTAACAAATATAACCTGGATTTATAAAAAAATTCGAGAATTTTGTTAAAATCTTAAAGGATGACCTGTTTAGACTATTAGTATTATTAATAATGACTTTACCAAATACTTAATCTTTAACAACGGTATTGCTAATTTTGTCTGCCGGAAGAAAAAGGAGTTGTTTATAATGCGACTTTTTGGAGATTCCGGTGACGGAATCCGGCGGAAGAAATTGAGGTTAAATCTTGATTTCTTGCAGTTAAAATGGTTTTTTAAGTGCATATTTGGATTCAGCACCGTCGAAAACACCTGGGATGCTTTCATTGTGCAGAAACTAGCTATCAAACTTGCCATTCCAATAAATTCCTGCCGGATTTCGACCGGAAAAACCCGCTGGAAAGACTTTCAAAAAGTCGCGTTATAGACAACTGCCAAAAAAAATGACAAGCGTGCTGACATATTTGTCATTAACGCTGTGTCATTTTATAGGTCAGTTTTTTTTTGGTTATTGACAACATTTGAGGTTTCTGTAAATGTGTGATTCCTATTGGGAAACCCGTGACACTTAACCTTCACACACCTATGAAACTTAGATTAATGGATATCCTCTGAAAGTAGTTTAGATTTTCTTTTAGTGATTGAAAACTGGAGAATCAGAAATGATGAAACAAGTTGACTGTTTAATGGCGATAACCAACACAGCACAGATGTGAACAGAAATTGCATTTAAAATAGTCCAATACTTGCAATATAATATTTAATCCTTTAAAAAAGGGTTGAGTCCGCGTATCTGAAAAAGTTGTGGAATGCACTCAACATCCTTTACACATGTCCCACTGTAATTGGGTTCCTTGGAGCTTTTAAAATCCACTGCACTGCTGGGCTGCACTGCATCCTTAATTAATTACAGGCACGGACAGTATTGAAGAGACAGCAGGAACTCTTGAAGAGACAGCAGGAACTCTTACGGTCATTATGCCATCAACGATTGATATTGGAGGTGGAATTATTAAAGACATCGTAATCCGTCGGAAGAGGAGAGGGCAAAGAGGAACCTGCGTTGATGGCATGAGGGGTAAAAATGGGTTCTGATTGCATGTGCAGCAGATGTTTGTATGGCGAGTAGAAATAGTCTGGTTGGGGTGTACACAATGGAAAGTCGTGAAATATATTTGGAGATAACAGAAGCGGAGATGGTAAGAAGAAATTGGGCGATAAAGGAGACATCGAACCATACTGAATGGTCGGAGATAACAAGGACTGCATATTAGAATACTGAGATGGATCGTTCCCTGAAAATTCAGAAGGAATTGAAAGTGTGGCAATAGAATTATCTTCTTTAACGGGAGGACTAGGAGAGGCACCAACCTGGACGAAATTAGGGTTTCCTGGTACGGAAGTGTGACAAGTTTGAGATTGGATCGATAACGAGGCGGAGGGGATGCTGGAATTTCCGTGGGCGTCAACGCGACCAGTGAGACGTTGGACGAGTGTCATGAATTCCCCGGCTTCTGTGTGTATGACCTCAGGAGAACGCGTGTATATAATCACAGGGGGCCTGTATGCCATGGCGGGCACCAGCAGCGGCGGCTTCCGGATCTTGTGAGAGTCCTTCCAGATCTTCAGCGGCGCAGGGCGCGGACCCTGCAATTCTCGCTTCGGCGTTTTGGCTTGCTGCTGCTGTCGCTCGGGAGAACTCATCCCTCCCTTACTTTCTGCTGAATCAATTCCCATATAAAATCGACTCCAGCAGGCTTTTCTCCTCTAACTTTATTGTTAACGACGGCGGATTTTCTGCGTGGAGAGCGAACAGTCGAAATATGGCGATGGCACCTTTGCTTCCTCCTGGACTTGCTTTCCTGGAAAGAAATGGAAACGGTCACACCTAAATAAATGATTAATCGGGGACGCGAGGCGGGTCTTGGCGTCCTGCAAGTCTAGCGGTTATGCTCCGTCAATGTCCATATCAATCCCTTTTTATTGATGACTGGAGTACGCAGTAATTGCGGGGCGATGCAATCGAGGACGGATTAAATAATATAACGTGAAGAGAAAGTCAAAGAAATTTGTTGGCCGCAAATATATTAAGAGAGGAAGGGAGTTTCTAAAGGCCCTGCCTTTTACTCAATCCTAATCCATTACTAATCCTTGCGTAAGACTCCCAGCTTTATCAGTAATGGCCGCCTCTCTTGTGAATTATGATGTCTTGAAGATTTCCCATTAAACGACTCTATGATGCCGGCTATTAAATTCTGAATCGTTCCATTCCGGTCGGCGGTTGGACTATTAATCTTTTGACTTTTCTTCTACACATAAATTTTATAGTTGGCCAGTTCCAATGGCAATCAATATAAACAAGGTTATCAATCTATTAATGTAAGTTGCAGTATAGGTTAACTATTAGATTTTGTACTCGTTTAAATCTTAAAAAAGGAAAATAGACAAAAGTAAAATAGATGGTTAACCGATGGTCAACGTATTTAATAGATTAATAATATTATATATATTAGATTAATAATATTATATATAGATAATTATTTTATTACAATTTTATTATAATTTAATTTTTATTTATGATATTTTAAATGGTTTTATATTTGTTAATTTTATTATTTTATTTATTAAATTTGTAAAATTTCAATTTAATTAAATAAAACAACGAAAAAAACATTAATATAATTTTTTTAAAATATATTTTTATTAAAATTAAATAAAAAATAATTAAAATAATAAATTATAACTATATTATTTACTATCTTTTTAAAAGTATTTTAATATTTATTCTTTCAAAAACACATTAAAATCAAACAAGAAGCAAATTTAACCCATAACATAAGTAAAAAAAATACTTAACATAATACGTAAATATAATCTTTATTTCACCTACTAATTTCGATGAATTTATTTGACTTAACTGATTATTGGATTTTTTTTAATGTTCACAAGAGTAGCACACTATTACGTGGTCTTCTTTATTTACTTTTACGTATGTATATTAAATACATCCTCGTATTCATTTACGGATGACATGGTTATTACTTTATATGAATACTTTTGGGGGTGGTCTTTTTTATTTACATCCTATGCTTTAGATCTTGGTATGATATTTGGTTTTTTTAAGAGGGTTGACAAACTTTAAGTTTTGTGGGCTTTAGAAAAGTTTTCAATACGATTTTTAGAAATAACTTTTGGAATAGATTAGAAGAGTTAAAGGTTCTTTTCGAGTTGAGAGCTACCGCTATAAGGTTATACGAGAATGTAATTGCCACGCTAAAGAGCAATGAGGGGTGGTCGAAAAACATTAAGTGTAATATCGGAGTTAAACAAGGTTGCCCCCTCTCCTCTACCCTATTTGGCATTTACATCAACAAGCTCGAAGGTTATTTAGAGGAAGCATGATGTGTTGGCACGATCTTAGCTAGGATAGTCGTCATCCTTCTTCTTTATGTTGACGATATTGTTCTTCTCGCAAGGTGCCCATTCGATCTTGATAAGCAACTTAGGCTTCTTAAGGATTTCTGCTCTACCATGGGTATGACTGTTAACACTCACAAAACAAAAGTTATGATTATCAAATCCAAGAAGGACACTTACGCTAATTTTATGTACGACAATAATAACTTGGAGGAATTGTATTCTTACAACTACCTAGGAATTGATATTCATCACAAGCTCAATTGGAACTATAGCATTGAGAAAAGGATTAATGGAGGGTGGAAAGCTTATTTTGGTCTTGAAAATAATTGTAAAACAACAAACCTCGTAATGTGGGATAAAAAGAAGTTCCTCTTTGAAACTCTAGTCACTCCTGTTATCTTATATGGATGTGAGGTTTGGGGTTGCAACATCTCTAGAGAATCTTCGAGAAAGATTGAGCAAATCCAGAAGCGTTTTATAACGTATAACCTGAAAATTAAAAGCAGTACACCCTATCCTATACTCCTTATAGAAGTAGGTCTTTCCCCTATTAAGAGCCTAGCTATGATTAGACTTTTGCTGTACAAGCACAAACTCAATAACGTAGGAGATCATAGACCTCCTGAGCTAGCTTTAAATTCCAGCCAAAACCACCTAAGGCTCAAACGGGGGTGGTATAAAGACACGAGGGCTTGGTTAAACTATTGGAAGATCAAAGAGAATGATGCATTGCAAAACATTAATAACATTAAAAATATTGTTACTTCTAAGTTCAAAGATAAAATGTGGTGTGAGGAAGATTTAGCGGTTAAAATAAAATTAAGTTATTATAAGAAGGTCATCAACCCCACCCTAGAAGATCAAAAGTATCTCTCGATTTTAAATAGCTCAAAGAAGAAAATTAATATAGCAAAGATTAGAATGAACTCTCATGAGCTCCATAGCGAAACAGGTCATTGGGCAATTCCTAAAACACCATGGATGAAAAGGATCTGCCATCTCCGTGAGAATAGGAACATCGAGGATGAAAACCACTTCCTCTTAGAGTGCCTCGTGTACAACCACATTAGATCTCAGTTTCATAATCGCTGTTGCAATACTGACCTTCCTAGCCTTTTACGATGTCAAAATTATAGTGAGCTCGGGAGGCTTATCTCCAAGCTTTTTGAGCATACGAATAAAATCTTAAATCAAACTAAATAATTTGTTTCTTTAGGACCGATAGACCAAAGTTTGGTCTCAGTGGACGTTAACCATCATCATCATCAATTTTATATGGTCAAAATAATTTAAAAAATATGATTGGATGCATATTGTAGTTTACAATGATACCATTCAAGTTTGAGTTGGGAGACAACTCAACGGTGGGAATTTGTAGGGTTTTTTCATGATTGTAGATTAGTTTATAGGAAGTTACGAGACTAATTGCCTTTCTCTTCTGCACAACTTTCAATAATTTGAACCTTTGCTTCTTGGAGAAAAGGGTTTTGCAACCCAAACCCTCATTGGCAAGGTTTACGCGCTTATTTTTTCGTTAATGCTGAGAGTAAAATTTCACCCAAATTATTTTTGAAGTAATGAAGTCTCTTGCAAACTAATTTCAGGGTTTTCTGAATGCTTGTGGGTATTATGGTTTCACTTGGTGAGCTACAGTGAGGGTATTGTGTTCAACGTTCTTTAACCGGTAATTGTTCACTCTACCTTACTCTGCTACAAAATGTTGATTACAATTTATTTTCTTCCTTGATTCTTCACTAACCCTAAATCTCTGGTGGTTTCTGAGATAATATATGCTACAAGAGTTTGCTTGAGTGTGCAATGCCATTACTTTCCAAGGTTCTTTTAATAACTCCCTCTTCGTTTTATTGCCCCAAGTCCCTCATTCGGTGACCAAACCTCGTCATTGGGTTCTCAACATCCATCAAAAATATCAATATTATGTTATACTTTGGCATAAGGTTGTTGCTAGGTTAAATGTCCTTCCCAAACTTGCAGTTGTGAAGGCTGTATGAGATTGTTCTACGAATCTTATGTTATATACATTGTTGTTCTGTTATGTTCCATATATGGTCTTTCGAGCTTGAACTCTCTTTGGCTCGAGTGAATACATTTTGTTATATGAGATTTTTTTTTTTTCATTTTCAAAACATTTACATTAGGGTTTCTTTTAAAACCCTCCTTCGATTATTAATATGTATGTCGACAAAGGTTGTGTGGAATTCTTATCGTAGCGGTTTCATTGAAGTATGGTCTTGAGAATATCTGTTGCCAACACAAATCATTTTTCTCATGTTGTATTTAGTTACAGAGCCAAAAGGTGACTTCACAGTTTATTGTAAACCTCTATTTGGTTAATGATGTTTTGTAAAGGAGAATTGTTTACAATCATTCTGGTATTTAGTTTCAAGATTATGATACTAGTAATTTTCATTTATGTTGTAGATTGTATTATTAATGAACAATTTCCTTCCAGAATTTTATCTTTCGAAATCTCAGTTTGATTTTCCACAGTCGATTTTTTTTCTTTCTTGAAGGTTAGGACTGCTCTAGGCTAGCTAACCTTTGTCATCCATGGCCTGGAAATAATCAAACCCTCATTCTTTAAACAAATAAATCCTCATTGTTCTCAAGAACCCCAGGTCCTTTACTGAACCTAGACCATAACTTTGATTATATACACACACACACACGCCAGATATGCACCAGAAAACCCTAGTGTGTTAACACGGTGGTCAGAGTTTTATAAAAAAATGTGTTGTTATTCTCTTAGTTTTGCAAGTTATAGTATTTGGATAGTTATTAATTTGGTATTGAAAGTACAAGCTGGGTTTTCACCCTGTTGACAAGGTTAATCCTCTCTGCAGATAGAGACGATCCCTCTAGCCCAATGAGTGGGTCTAGCAACTGAAGGGACAATCAACTAGACATCTTCCTAGATTATAATTGAAAAATAGAACAAGAGAGAAGACCTACCTTGCTCTGATGCTAATCCAATTTCCTTTGTTGTGATCCTTGAACAGCTTGTGTCACAGACTTGTTCCTGCTTCTTCTAGTGCTTATGTACCTGCACAAGTGACCAAGAGACAACAAAGCATGCCAAAACCAATAGCAAATCCAATAATAATCTATTTAGCTGATCATTAAATACCAAACCAATACATACATGAACATATATATTTTGGGAATATGAACCAAAAATTGTATTATTATTTAAAGAATAAATGGGAAGCTTACAACATTTGGAATCAAAATTGGTTAGATGGTTATTAATTAGGTAACCATAATTTGATAAACTAACTAACAAACTGTATGAGATTTGTCCCCTGTGCAGAACATTACCTTCATCCGCCAAATTTGGCATTTGGGCTAATATCATGTTAATAATTCATCTAATGATTACAGATACTACAGTAAGTGGCATTTTTATATTGATTAAAATGGTTCTAACTAGTGGCATAGTTCTAAGATTGGATTTAGAAGTGGAAAGAAGTTGAGAGTTTGAAATTGTTGAGATCTAGAAATTGCAGAAAATTAAAAACTATGCCTTCTTTTCATTAATAAATTTGGTAAAATTATGCTTTCAAAATGAACTAAAGGAAAAAGAAAGATATGAATGAACGGTTATCAAAATATTGATTTAAAAAATTTATATCAAACTCACTGCTCACCATGCAAAATCTAATCCAATTAAGAAATCACCATGAAAAATCTAATCTAAACATAATTAGGCTCTTACCATCAACCTTACCTCTTTCTTAGTTAGAAAATTTGATGCCATGAATAGTGAAAATGAGAACACCCATTAAAATAACCACACCCAAAATCTAATCCAATTAAGAAATCACCATGCAAAATCTAATCTAAACATAATTAGGCTCTTACCATCGACCTTAACTCTTTCTTAGTTAGAAAATTTGATGCCATGAACAGTGAAAATGAGAACACCCATTAAAATAACCACACCCATTTTTTCGAAGTATGTTGATAGAAACTTAACACAATTAGACCATTAACATCTACCTAGCCCCTTTGTTAACTAGAAATTTTGATGCCATAGAAAGTGAAAATGAGAACATCCATTTCCTTTGCATATTTTGAAGCTTTGTCAATGCATTTTTACATATATGTTGGAACACAAAGGAGTAATACATTAACTGCTTTCTTGTAAGAAAAAGTAGGGATTTTTAGTGAAATATAATGGATAGCGCTATGCTTCTTATGTGTAGATTGTGGTTTCATTTATCTATGCATAAATTGAGCCTACTAATAATTTGGGAGTAAAAGTGTGAATGATAGAGAGGTGATCAACAACAAAACAAGTAAAGTAATAACAATCTAATGCAACACCCTTCCTTTACTTGAATGTGTAACAAGTACATTATTAACAATCTCAAATAACGTAATTCTCATAAATGAATTAGTGTATTAGAATGGGTTATGTTGCATGTGTTTATAAGGGTCTATAACATATCTCATCATCTTCATCTATGCTCTTTTTTCATATGCTATTACTTACGGCGTTTCCTTTGCAACATTTGGTGCAATTGCTAGTATTTATTCATTAAAAACACATTAAAAGCAAACGAGAAGCAAGTTTATCTCCTAACATAAGTGAAAAAAAAAACGTAACATAATAGGTAAATATAATCTTTATTTCACCTACTAATTTCGATGAATTTATTTGACTTAACTGATTATTGGATTTTTTTAATGTTCACACGAGTAGCACACTATTACGTGGTCTTCTTTATTTACTTTTACATATGCATATTAAATACATCCTCGTATTCATTTACGGATGACATGGTTATTACTTTATATGAATACTTTTGGGATGGTTTTTTTATTTACATCCTATGTTTTAGATCTTGCCATGATATTTGGTTATTTTAAGAGGGTTGACAAATTTTAACCTTTGTGGACTTTAGAAAGGCTTTCAAAACAATTTTTGGAATAGATTAGAAGAGCTAAAGGTTCCTTTCGAGTTGAGAGCTGCCCCTATAAGGTTATACGAGAATGTAATTGCCAAGCTAAAGAACAATGAGGGGTGGTCGAAAAATATTAAGTGTAATATCGGAGTTAAACAAGGTTGCCCCCTCTCCTCTACCCTATTTGGCATTTACATCGACAAGCTCGAAGGTTATTTAGAGGAAGCAGGATGTGCTGGCACAATCTTAGCTAGGATAGTCGTCATCCTTCTTCTCTATGCTGACGATATTTTTCTTCTTGCAAGGTGCCCATCTGATCTTGATAAGCAACTTAGGCTTCTTAAGGATTTCTGCGCTACCATGGGTATGACTGTTAACACTGACAAAACAAAAGTTATGATTATCAAATCCAAGAAGGACACTTACGCTAATTTTATGTACGACAATAATAACTTGGAGGAAGTGTATTCTTACAAGTACCTAGGAATTGATATTCATCACAAGCTCAACTAGAACTATAGCATTGAGAAAAGGATTAATGGAGGGTGGAAAGCTTATTTTGGTCTTGAAAATAATTGTAAAACGACAAACCTCGTAATGTGGGATAAAAAGAAGTTCCTCTTTGAAACTCTAGTCACTCCTGTTATCTTATATGGATGTGAGGTTTGGGGTTGCACCATCTCTACAGAATCTTGGAGAAACATTGAGCAAATCCAGAAGCGTTTTATAACATATAACCTCAAAATTAAAAGCAATACACCCTATCCTATTCTCCTTATAGAAGTAGGTCTTTCCCCTATCGAGAGCCTAGCTATGATTAGGCTTCTGTTGTACAAGCACAAACTCAATTACATAGGAGATCATAGACTTCCTAAGCTAGCTTTAAATTCCAGCCAAAACCACCTAAGGCTCAAACGGGGGTGGTATAAAGACACGAGGGTCTGGTTAAACTATTGGAAGATCAACGAGAATGATGCATTGCAAAACATTAATAACATTAAAAATATTGTTACTTCTAAGTTCAAAGATAAAATGTGGTGTGAGGAAGATTTAGCGGCTAAAATAAAATTAAGTTATTATAAGAAGGTCATCAAACCCACCCTAGAAGATCAAAAGTATCTCTCTATTTTAACTAGTTCAAAGAAGAAAATTAATATAGCAAAGATTAGAATGAACTCTCATGAGCTCCATAGTGAAATAGGTCGTTGGGCAGTTCCTAAAACACCATGGATGAAAAGGATATGCCATCTCTGTGAGAATAGGAACATCGAGGATGAAAACCACTTCCTCTTAGAAAAATTGTAGAAATTATGATTTTCTTTGAGAAAAAAATATAAATTCCTTATAGACTTAAATCTTTAAATTACAAACACAATATATATTTTTTCATACTAAAAATATATAGTTAAAAAAAAATTATTTAATAAAATTTATAAAAAAGTTGACACTTTTTAATTTAAATAATTATTTTAAATTTAACATTTATCGAAACTCCAACTTCAAATGCATCCCTAAATATACAATCTCAACTTTTAAAATAAAAAATACCATTTTATTTATTTTTTAAATAATTAAAACTTAAATAATTATTTAAATTCTAACATTTATCAAAACTCTAACTTCAAATGCGCCACTAAATATACAATCTCAGCTTTTAAAATAAAAAATTCCATTTTATTTATTTTTTAGCAATTAAAATTCAAATAATCTTTAAATGGGTTAAAAATATAAAATAGCAAAGTTTTATAATAGAAATATATCAAATAAAATTAGAACATAATTAATTACTCACACCTACTTACCAAATCTATCCTTTATATCATAATTTGGTGTCCAAATAATTAGAGTATCTCATGTCTTTTAATTTGGCTTATGTTAGTTTTATATCGATTTTTTTTTTTTAACGAACTAACGATGGAAGCAAGGTAGTATTTAATATTTTTAAATGATTTGGTTAATAATATTTTATTATTTAATAAATTATTTTTATTTATTATAATTTATATATTAGATTAGTATTTTATGGGGAAATTTAATTGATGATGGCTATGAAAATGAAGTATTATGTTTTACAAGGTTTCAGGTTTAAATTTATGGAATTTATTAGTGAGCCCCATATTGGGATGACTCCCAAAAATTTATCTAGAAATTATAGTAGTAGTGGTTAGAATCACTAGAGACATGGTTGTGTCACTAGAATATGAAAGTAGCCTAGTTGCTAATTCCTCTCAATAAAAAAAAAAAAAAATGATATATATGTAATAATCATTTTTGAATAAAATTGACTATAAACATATGCTAATTAATAGGAGTTAATAATAAATGTATTATCAAAAATAAAATAATAATTTACAAAATATAAAAATAAAATATTATTAAAAAAAATGAAATAATTTTAAGTAATCTTAATTTTTAAATCTAATTAAATATTCCCTTTAGAATTTAAAATATTATTAAAAAAATAATAATTTTAAGTAATCTTAATTTTTAAATCTAATTAAATATTCCCTTTAGAATTTATAATTAGAACGAGACTTTTAATTTTTTCACTAATTAAATTTTAAAAATATAAATTTTCAAATATCTGGAAATGAAATTATTTATTTTTAAAATTAAACATTATTTGTAAAAGAAAACTAAAAATAATTAAAGGATAAACATAATCAATGAAGAAAAATATAAAATATACACTAGTAAAGATGTCTACTTTAGATTAGGGTTTTTATAATTTTAATTTAATTATTAAAAATTAATAGGTGAATGGTAGGGACTTAACCTCCATGGAATATTATGGAATTTTGATAATAATATATACAAATCAATGCTTGAGATTTATCTCCGAAATAATTATACCTTTTCTACTATTTTAATTAAATTGATTAATTTAAAGAAATGTCATATAAACAAGTGACAAAACCTATTTACAAATTAAGTCTTTTTAAATTGACTATAAATCTTTATAATTATGAATTTTGTTCTCTATTTTTAAATATATATACATTTAACTTATATATTAATTATTCATAATTAATAATATTTTAAAATAAATTTAGAATTAAATAAATTTCAACTTTCTTTTTTTCAAATAATAAAATAAATTAAAAAATATATATATATTTTTAATATTTTTAAAAATATCAATTCATCAACCATTTAATCTATACTCTTCATTGTTCTTAGAAATGCCACTCTATCTATATAACTTTGAAATATAATTTTGAAGACGAGCTTCTCTTATTCGTTCAATAGTTTTATGCTGGGTGCCAATAATACACGTCAAAATCAGTGCCTTGCCGTTCGGGAGGTCACAGGGTCCATTCTGCCGGAATCCCTTGGGGTTAGGCCTTGCTAGTGGGCCGCGGGGCTTGATTCCCTTCGAGGTCGATTAGCCCATATTTTTTTATTCCCTTTGAGGTTGATCAACCCAGATTATTTTATTCTCTTCAAAGTCGATCAGCCCAGATTTTTCTATGGACCTAACCAACACTTGTTGACCAAAAAAACACACACATCCTATATTGAAATTGTACAACCAGAAAGGAATAATGAATTGCTCACGAATTAATTCAAAAGATACATTTCACAAATGAAAACCGAATAAGGAGGTTGAATCTATCATAATTCCGCGTAGATTTTTATAATCATTTTTTATTTGTTGAATTTATTGCAAATTTTAATTTATTTAAAAAACATAAAATATTCTATTAATGATAATTTTGAAAAAAAAAATAATTATATTAAATTTCTTTAAAATTTCAAAATTTGTATATGAATGATCATATATATTATCACTATAATTTTTCAATTTATTTTATATATATATATATAAATAAATATAAATTCCTCTGCAACTTAAAATGGACTAAAAGAAATTCATAAAAAAAAACAATAAGAGGAAGGGGACATTATGCATGTACTACCCCTTTAATGTTGACGTCCAGCATGAAAATCATATTGCTTAGTATAAAAGTTTGGCTTCAAATATATTTTTGATAAAAATATTAACGATTTCCTTATCACTACAATAATATTGTAATGTGTCGGTTTGAACTTTAACAAGATCTTCAATGTAATGAAAATCACATTTGATTTGTTTTTTGAGAAATTGGATTGAATGAAATTTATATAGGATTTTGATTGAAATAAAATACAGTAGTGGTTGAATTTAGAGTAAATTAATCTCGAATAAAAAAATTACTATCTTCTTTTTACAAAATCTTTATTAAAATGTGTTTATTATTTTTAACAATTTCATATCATAAAAATCATAATCCCCACTAAGAAACATAACCACCATTATTCTAATGTTTTTGATTATTTCTTACAATTTCATATAATAAAGATCATAATCTCCACTAAGAAACATAACCACCTATAGAATTATTTTCATGGACATCATCATCCAATTTGAATCAATGCATCATATTGTTTATGGGAGAAAAGTCTCCTTCAACAAATTGGGGTGCTTCCAATTCAATGTTTGAATTATGCTCACGTTGTTTGGATATAAAACCCACCCAAATTCTAACTTAATAACCATTACTTAAAATGAGGGGATGAGTATTAGATGTAAATACAATATGTTGTTATTTTGTAGGTACATGATGTAAATTACTCTAACTTATTTTTATTATGAACAAGTCTGAATTAGAATATAAAAGATTAGTTGTGAATTTAATAAATTAGTGGTGAATTTGTATAGTTAAATTTATAAAAAAGAAAGGTATTAAAAAAATATAGAAACATATAAACATAAATACTAGTATGAAGTTGAATAGTCTATTAGAATACCAACATCTATGGTCCCTCATCTACTATTTTGGAGAAAAACATATGAAATGGATAATAAAAAAACAAGAGACATAAATTTGATGTAGAATATTCAACACTTAAACAATACAACCTTCTAGTAATTAATGATGACATAAATATTAGAAAAAAATCATAACATACACATCACAACACCATTACTCCTCTTCAAAAATGGCACCAAGTGGCTTCTTCTCATTATAATTTTAAAAGGAATTATCCAAGTTACAAAAGTAAAAAGCTATTATTACAATGCCATTTTTAGTCTTGTAAATGCTATAGCCTATAATTGATTATTGGTTCTATTTTGACCTTTTTTTAGGGACTATATGAGATTGATTTTTTCTTTTTTTATGACCCTAGATGAACCTACTTGTCCTTGTCTTTGTAAATCAGGTCATAGCCAAGGAGATTTGAACCTTAGATTTACAAATTTTCCTGGGACTCACGTTACTTCGATCAACAATTGAGCTTCTCCCCTAGGACTATGTGAGATTGATTTTTTATATACAAAAAATAATTACAATTAACCTTGCACTCTATCTTGGATATAGGCAACTCAAATTTCATGTTGGGGAGATATGATTAGGACATGCCTAAATATTAACATATGATATGAGTTCCTTGGGTGTGGGCCCCATTTTACTCTTCAAAGTGCTAAAAAAAAGAATGAATTAAATTTAGTTTATTAGAGGGATCAATTATAACACGCCCAACCCGCTAATGCCATATTAGAGTTGTGGGATGTAATTAGACCCAACCTTCAAGGTGCATTATGAAGATGCATTTATTCAAAAATCCTCTTTCCTCCATCACCTCAAATCACATTTTCGATATCGCCTTATCTCTAGCTCTCGAGAATTTTCCAACAATATCAAATTCACCTCAATCCTACCTCTATGCACAAAGCTATGCACTCATTCAAATTTTTTCCCCTTAAAGGC
Source organism: Pinus tabuliformis (assembly GCA_031772625.1). Classification (NCBI taxonomy): domain Eukaryota; kingdom Viridiplantae; phylum Streptophyta; class Pinopsida; order Pinales; family Pinaceae; genus Pinus; species Pinus tabuliformis. The sequence goes on along the minus strand of CM062807.1, from coordinate 347,758,513 downwards.
CACATAATCATCCATACATGACCATGTGATTAATACATGGTTGTCCTTGGCCATATGGTGCTTCCGCAATAGCCCATGTCCCTAGCCCACGTGTTGTATTGGACCTCACCATATCAACAATTTTCCATATAACCACCTTGCCCATTTCCATGGGGGTCTAATATAGCCAATATGTTGATATAGTCGATAAGATGATGGATCAAATAAGTCAATATAACAATTGGTCGACATGGAGATAAAATTGGTATAGCTGATATCCTCTGATATGCTAATAAACCACACGAATGACTGGGTTACTGAAAAATTTCTTTAAAATTGAAAATTATTGCAAAAAATCAATAATTTATTGGCTAACTCATCATGTCACCTCATTTTTTTACATCTAACCACAGATCACCACGTGACGAAGGCTAAAGTGTCCTCTTCGACGTCACTCCCATTGATGTGTGGCATGTGTCACTCGTATTTTCCCAGTTAGCATTCCCAAAAGTGCCATCAGGAGGACATGTGACATACACATGGCATAGCCACATCATCATCCGTATTGAATCACTCCTTTGATTCTTCCACTTACTCTAATACTCTAAGGCCATTAATTGACAGACATGGTAAATAGAACTAGAGTCTTCATATGACATTTCCTTGCCCGGGGCCACAATATATCAGAATGCTAACAAATTCTCTACAAAAAAAAACTTATTACAAACCCTCGAGGGTTGATATTCCATTAAGCTCCCTTTTTGCCATTTGGGATAGCTCTTGGTCCTCGCTCCTCTTGGGCCATGTGAACAAGAGTTATGGCTCAACTTCCCAAACTCTAAATTTCTAAAAAAATTAGCACTAAAGGCCATTTACCTCTATTTGATCAAAGCTCCTCAGTTGCTCCCAAACCAAAAAATTCACCAACTTTCACTAGGAAATATCAGGGACCCTCCTCCACCCCTCCTCTCAATTCCTTATACTATAGGGAGGCACGCAAGATAGCTCATATTTGTAGTTAAATAGAGCCTTAAGTTCTTGTCATCATACATTTTTCTCTTCACCATCAATTATAACAATAATACATTATGACTACTTTTATGAAGTAGAACTTAGGTACAAATCAACCAATCCTTCTCAATTCATGGATATACTACACATCATAATCACAAATTACATTATTAAAGGTTTCCATTTGCATACATCATTCATACTCATAAAAATATTGCAAATCAACTTCGAGTAAGTTATGATGGACCTGATCTCTCTATTCATGTTGATTTCAATATAAAATTCATTATCTATCTATCTATCTATATATATATATATATATATATAGATATATATATATAAAACAACCCTCAAATCACTAATAGGGACATACACAAAAAAATATGGCATGGTATATAAATGTGAAATATTGAATGGCATTTATAATTCATTTACACGATAGAAATACATTTATCTATTCTATTTAATTATGTTGGAAACTAAAGAGTGGATTTCCTTTCTCCACCCAACCATAGACAACCACATTAAAAACTTCTTATAGGTGGCCACCCTCAAGCTAGATCCAATGTCTAAAGGATGATTCACTCAGGGTCTTCCTCCAAAGGTCAATTTATGGATAGAGAGTGAAGGTCAATATCCTTCATTGGTTGGGAAACAGGAATGTCACCTCTCAAGCACCGAGTTTGGGCTTGAATACACAACAAAACATGGCCACTAAGGGCTAGCACATCACATATAGAGACCCATTCATTGCTTCCTGTAGTTCCCTCGTTGATCCCTCATCTTTCCAGTGCTTCACATGCACAAACACACCAAATAGTGGAGTTCTTCTTATTAGGCCATACATAGGTGGAGGGATCTCTTGCTCGTTTCTTCAACTATCACAATTTCACCCTAAACTCCATGGTCGAGTTTCTAATCATAGATTTACATGGTTATAGGGTTACATATTCACAATGGTTTTGGGTTTTCACACAATTTGGGTCTCTATTATCCTTCTTAGTCTCAAATCACAATAATCCTCTAGCTCTACTCTACATGAATAGCTCCAAAAAATGCTCTCTTTCTCCCCAAGAGCACTCCTTCATGTAGGATGGGTCCCCTTCATGGGTTTCAAAGTCAACTTGGACTTTGTCATCAAGTACATAGCCCATTCTTGGGCTATTCCAATACCTCCTCACCCATCCTCTCATAACTACTTTGGAAATTGGTTTTTCAACAAGAGTATTAGGGGTCAAAACATTAAATTTAGGGAAGATAGAAAAAACATGTATTTGTGTTTGCAAGTTATTCCTCTTCTACTGCTAGTGATAATAGGGGTTATGTGACACACCTAGGTATGAACTTAATGTATACATATTTTTGTTCTCAAGATTAGAGCATTGTGGAGATATATGAGTAATCAACATTATCAATATTCAAACATTATAAAAGTAATATTTAAAAAATATTAATAGCTATAATAATAAAAATACTTAACAATAATCAAATCAATAAAAGTTGAATTGATAATAATTAAATAAGTCAAAATAATAAATTCATTATAATTATAATTCCCAAATAAATATAATATAATTGAGAGGCTAAATAAAATTACCATAATGATAATGCAATGCAAAAAAGATTTATTGCATTGTAACAAAGATAATAAAATGACAATGACACATAAATAAATAGTAATATACCAAAAAGATACAAATCCATCTCAATACTAATATGTCATTAAGAATCTAATATGTCACCATGACAATGCTAAAAATTCTCATCAGGAGATGATAATATGATGCACAACAACACAAATGATGCAATAAACAATTTTTTTTTAAAGGTAGAAAATATGCAAAATGGCATTGAATTTTTTTTTCAAACATTTTTAACATAAGAAAAATCAATTCTATATATGAAATAAGCAATTATAAAAAATGGAGAGGTAAAAATGATACTTCAAAAAACCTGTATTAATAATAAGAATGAAAAATTGATGCAAAGTCAATGCAAACTCAAATATACCATCTTGCATTGTGTTTTGGGTTATACATATTTCACAAATTCTTTTCTCTCAAGGTGTTTTAGGTTTTGTTAAATATAGGCTTATTTTAGTATCAAGATCATGGGAGGGTGATGAGAATTTGTGAATATTTTAAGCACTTGAGATTATCTAAAGAATGAAAAGAAATGACGTTAAAAGTAACATGTTAATGTCACAAAAATATTTTCTTTTCAAACCATCACATAAATTACTCTTTTCGAGAGTTTAATATGTAACTTATAAAATTTTAACCTAAATAGAAAAAATAATAATTATTCCTCCAATTACAAAACTAAACCTAATTGACAATGTAATAAGAATATTTTTCCAACAAACAATATAATGGTAATTTATTAAAATGACAATAATAAAAATATCATTTTGATATTCTAACTCAATATTAATAATAAATCAATTCTTCTTATTCTCCATATCTCTTATTAAATATGATTTCTTTAAACTTGTATACGATAACACTTTATATGATATTGATAGTTTTAATAATGAAATCCACTATCAATTAAATCATCTCTGTCATCTCTATTCCAATCTCTTTTGATCAAAGTAATGAAAAGAAGCATCACATATTATACAAATATAATGTATTAATTCAACAACATTATTAATAGTATTTTTATGACTTTTTAATCTTCATACTTTTTTTAATATTTAATTATTTTAAAATTAAATGAAATGTATATTTATTATTATTGTTATTAAATAAATTTTAAAAAATAACAATATTTACATTTATTGAATACCATATAGGATAGTTTTGAATGGTGTGTATGTTTTTTTTTTTTTTAGAAAATGAAATTAAGAATATTTGAATTTAGATAATTATCTTTCGGATATATCATATAATTAAAATAAATGCTAAGCTTTTAAAACTAAGCTTTTAGAACCATTTAATATGGTTTATTATTAGGGTGAAAAAATAAAGATGGTTTCAAAAAGGTTGATATTTATTTTAATTATGTGATGGATTTTTAAGACAATTATTTAAATGTTTTTTCTGAAGTTCTATTGGATAGTGTTTGAATTTCTTTTCCATAGTGTTTAAATTTCTTTTCTATATTGAATAGTAAAAACTATATTGTTGATATGTTTTTTTGAATTTTTTTAAAATTAGAAATGTTTAATAAAAAAATTTCAAGAGTAAAAATACATTCAACACTTTCTTCTACAACTTAACAAATATAACCTGGATTTATAAAAAAATTCGAGTATAGGTTAACTATTAGATTTTGTACTTGTTTAAATCTTAAAAAAGGAAAATAGACAAAAGTAAAATAGATGGTTAACCGATGGTCAACGTATTTAATAGATTAATAATATTATATATATTAGATTAATAATATTATATATAGATAATTATTTTATTACAATTTTATTATAATTTAATTTTTATTTATGATATTTTAAATGGTTTTATATTTGTTAATTTTATTATTTTATTTATGAAATTTGTAAAATTTCAATTTAATTAAATAAAACAACGAAAAAAACATTAATATAATTTTTTTAAAATATATTTTTATTAAAATTAAATGAAAAATAATTAAAATAATAAATTATAACTATATTATTTACTATCTTTTTAAAAGTATTTTAATATTTATTCTTTCAAAAACACATTAAAATCAAACAAGAAGCAAATTTAACCCATAACATAAGTAAAAAAAATACTTAACATAATACGTAAATATAATCTTTATTTCACCTACTAATTTCGATGAATTTATTTGACTTAACTGATTATTGGATTTTTTTTAATGTTCACAAGAGTAGCACACTATTACGTGGTCTTCTTTATTTACTTTTACGTATGTATATTAAATACATCCTCGTATTCATTTACGGATGACATGGTTATTACTTTATATGAATACTTTTGGGGGTGGTCTTTTTTATTTACATCCTATGTTTTAGATCTTGGTATGATATTTGGTTTTTTTAAGAGGGTTGACAAACTTTAAGTTTTGTGGGCTTTAGAAAAGTTTTCAATACGATTTTTAGAAATAACTTTTGGAATAGATTAGAAGAGCTAAAGGTTCTTTTCGAGTTGAGAGCTACCGCTATAAGGTTATACGAGAATGTAATTGCCAAGCTAAAGAGCAATGAGGGGTGGTCGAAAAACATTAAGTGTAATATCGGAGTTAAACAAGGTTGCCCCCTCTCCTCTACCCTATTTGGCATTTACATCAACAAGCTCGAAGGTTATTTAGAGGAAGCATGATGTGTTGGCACGATCTTAGCTAGGATAGTCGTCATCCTTCTTCTTTATGTTGACGATATTGTTCTTCTCGCAAGGTGCCCATTCGATCTTGATAAGCAACTTAGGCTTCTTAAGGATTTCTGCTCTACCATGGGTATGACTGTTAACACTCACAAAACAAAAGTTATGATTATCAAATCCAAGAAGGACACTTACGCTAATTTTATGTACGACAATAATAACTTGGAGGAATTGTATTCTTACAACTACCTAGGAATTGATATTCATCACAAGCTCAATTGGAACTATAGCATTGAGAAAAGGACTAATGGAGGGTGGAAAGCTTATTTTGGTCTTGAAAATAATTGTAAAACAACAAACCTCGTAATGTGGGATAAAAAGAAGTTCCTCTTTGAAACTCTAGTCACTCCTGTTATCTTATATGGATGTGAGGTTTGGGGTTGCAACATCTCTAGAGAATCTTGGAGAAAGATTGAGCAAATCCAGAAGCGTTTTATAACGTATAACCTGAAAATTAAAAGCAGTACACCCTATCCTATACTCCTTATAGAAGTAGGTCTTTCCCCTATTAAGAGCCTAGCTATGATTAGACTTTTGTTGTATAAGCACAAACTCAATAACGTAGGAGATCATAGACCTCCTGAGCTAGGTTTAAATTCCAGCCAAAACCACCTAAGGCTCAAACGGGGGTGGTATAAAGACACGAGGGCTTGGTTAAACTATTGGAAGATCAAAGAGAATGATGCATTGCAAAACATTAATAACATTAAAAATATTGTTACTTCTAAGTTCAAAGATAAAATGTGGTGTGAGGAAGATGTAGCGGTTAAAATAAAATTAAGTTATTATAAGAAGGTCATCAACCCCACCCTAGAAGATCAAAAGTATCTCTCGATTTTAAATAGCTCAAAGAAGAAAATTAATATAGCAAAGATTAGAATGAACTCTCATGAGCTCCATAGCGAAACAGGTCATTGGGCAGTTCCTAAAACACCATGGATGAAAAGAATCTGCCATCTCCGTGAGAATAGGAACATCGAGGATGAAAACCACTTCCTCTTAGAGTGCCTCGTGTACAACCACATTAGATCCCAGTTTCATAATCTCTGTTGCAATACTGACCTTCCTAGCCTTTTACGATGTCAAAATTATAGTGAGCTCGGGAGGCTTATCTCCAAGCTTTTTGAGCATACGAATAAAATCTTAAATCAAACTAAATAATTTGTTTCTTTGGGACCGATAGACCAAAGTTTGGTCTCAGTGGACGTTAACCATCATCATCATCAATTTTATATGGTCAAAATAATTTAAAAAATACGATTGGATGCATATTGTAGTTTACAATGATACCATTCAAGTTTGAGTTGGGAGACAACTCAACGGTGGGAATTTGTAGGGTTTTTTCATGATTGTAGATTAGTTTATAGGAAGTTACGAGACTAATTGCCTTTCTCTTCTGCACAACTTTCAATAATTTGAACCTTTGCTTCTTGGAGAAAAGGGTTTTGCAACCCAAACCCTCATTGGCAAGGTTTACGTGCTTATTTTTTCATTAATGCTGAGAGTAAAATTTCACCCAAATTATTTTTGAAGTAATGAAGTCTCTTGCAAACTAATTTCAGGGTTTTCTGAATGCTTGTGGGTATTATGGTTGCACTTGGTGAGCTACAGTGAGGGTATTGTGTTCAACGTTCTTTAACCAGTAATTGTTCACTCTACCTTACTCTGCTACAAAATGTTGATTACAATTTATTTTCTTCCTTGATTCTTCACTAACCCTAAATCTCTGGTGGTTTCTGAGATAATATATGCTACAAGAGTTTGCTTGAGTGTGCAATGCCATTACTTTCCAAGGTTCTTTTAATAACTCCCTCTTCGTTTTATTGCCCCAAGTCCCTCATTCGGTGACCAAACCTCGTCATTGGGTTCTCAACATCCATCAAAAATATCAATATTATGTTATACTTTGGCATAAGGTTGTTGCTAGGTTAAATGTCCTTCCCAAACTTGCAGTTGTGAAGGCTGTATGAGATTGTTCTACGAATCTTATGTTATATACATTGTTGTTCTATTATGTTCCATATATGGTCTTTCGAGCTTGAACTCTCTTTGGCTCGAGTGAATACATTTTGTTATATGAGATTTTTTTTTTTCATTTTCAAAACATTTACATTAGGGTTTCTTTTAAAACCCTCCTTCGATTATTAATATGTATGTCGACAAAGGTTGTGTGGAATTCTTATCGTAGCGGTTTCATTGAAGTATGGTCTTGAGAATATCTGTTGCCAACACAAATCATTTTTCTCAAGTTGTATTTAGTTTACAAAGCGAAAAGGTGACTTCACAGTTTATTGTAAACCTCTATTTGGTTAATGATGTTTTGTAAAGGAGAATTGTTTACAATCATTCTGGTATTCACTTTCAAGATTATGATACTAGTAATTTTCATTTATGTTGTAGATTGTATTATTAATGAACAATTTCCTTCCAGAATTTTATCTTTCGAAATCTCAGTTTGATTTTCCACAGTCGATTTTTTTTCTTTCCTGAAGGTTAGGACTGCTCTAGGCTAGCTAACCTTTGTCATCCATGGCCTGGAAATAATCAAACCCTCATTCTTTAAACAAATAAATCCTCATTGTTCTCGAGAACCCCAGGTCCTTTACTAAACCTAGACCATAACTTTGATTATATACACACACACACACGCCAGATATGCACCAGAAAACCCTAGTGTGTTAACACGGTGGTCAGAGTTTTATAAAAAAATGTGTTGTTATTCTCTTAGTTTTGCAAGTTATAGTATTTGGATAGTTATTAATTTGGTATTGAAAGTACAAGCTGGGTTTTCACCTTGTTGACAACGTTAATCCTCTCTGTAGATAGAGACGATCCATCTAGCCCAATGAGTGGGTCTAGCAACTGAAGGGACAATCAACTAGACATCTTCCTAGATTATAATTGAAAAATAGAACAAGAGAGAAGACCTACCTTGCTCTGATGCTAATCCAATTTCCTTTGTTGTGATCCTTGAATAGCTTGTGTCACAGACTTGTTACTGTTTCTTCTAGTGCTTATGTACTTGCACAAGTGACCAAGAGACAACAAAGCATGCCAAAACCAATAGCAAATCCAATAATAATCTATTTAGCTGATCATGGAATGCCAAACCAATACATACATGAACATATATATTTTGGGAATATGAACCAACAATTGTATTATTATTTAAAGAATAAATGGGAAGCTTACAACCATAGCCTTGATGTTGAAAGGCTTTCCTTGAGTGGTAATCCAAGTCCAAGACAAGACTCTCCAACACTCCTTCTTCAAGTCTACTGAATAACCTCTAAGCACAAGCTCAGCATATGGGTGCAAATGGACATAGATCAACCATTTGGGAATGGTAGAGGGGGAATTTATAGGAAACCTGCACATAAACACATTACTGAACACCTTACACATTGCCACATATAGTTCGAGAGACCACACCATCTCTATTCATATGAACCAGTTCATACTGCCTCTAATCACAATATAAGAGTCCTTCTTGGTAGGTTTTTTTTTCTTTTTTTGGTCAACATATAGCTTCATTTTCCACACTATCTGTAAGTAGCCATCTTTATACTCCAATAACCCCTAGAAACCATGTCAAACATAATGGCACTTATATATATATATATATATATATATATATATATATATATATATATATATATATATATATATATATATATATATATATATATATATATATATATATATATATCTTATCATGTCTACAATACATAAGTACACGTGAAATTCTAAGCTAGTTTTAAGAGAATCCCCCTTTTTCCATTTTATTGGCCTTTATTTCCATGGACTCAACTAGCCTACCTTGCTATCACATTACTGTTTCCACTCTCAATATTATCCCTAATTAATATCAACTACCCATGGGTATCATTTATGAATCTTTTTAGTACCATTTCTACGGGTCTTCGACTTTTCTGTATTATGGAGCAACTGGAATATCATTATCACTATCACTTCTAGTTCGATGGGATCAAAATGTTTTGTTCATTTAGTTATTTCAATAAATTATTGTGACACTCTATCTTGACTAACCAACACTTTGTGGGTTTTGACAAAGGTTTTTAAGTTGGAACTTCTTCTATAACACATAATTACTTATTTCACACACTTATTCTCCTTGATAATATCATTGGGCGTGTGTTTGCAACTATTATTTAAGTTATTCAATATGCAAAACTAAAGTTTTGGATTACAAATAAGTCAATTTTTGACAATCCAAAAGAAAGGAGATCACAAACGATTCCTTTTGAAATTTTCATTCCTTTTTTTTTGCTCTAGCTCTTTTCTAGGGAGGCATATGATTAATTCTTCCACTTTTATCAGTCAAACCTGATCCTGAGAGCCATGGGAATCTATTTGCAGTCGTAATTTACAACATTTAGCATACATATACTCATGTTATGTTTCTACTATGTGTTTTTTCCTTTGATGCAAACATTCTATATATTAAGTTCAGTTGTAACATATGTTGACATTGGGTACCTTTTGTGTTGTGCTATACTTTATTCTACATAATATAGAGTTTTCCACCCTCTTCTTAACACTTTTTCATAGGTATTTACATCCCTTAGGATCATCTTTCATACATTTTATTATGTATTTATACTCTGAAACAAAGTATTCATAGCAAAGGTTTCCAAACCTTCTTAGTCATCATGATGTACTAGTACCTTTCACTAGACTCCTGAAGGTACAAACATGAATTATTATGATTCATAGTTAACTTACATACCATGAATTTATCATTGTTTACTTTAGTGCTTCCATCACTTCCCTAACCAACATTACAGTACCTTTTTGGTTCTTCCATAACCATAAGAATGAAACCACTAATTGTTATGTATATATAATTTTTTAAAGATAAATTCAATCTCCAACCTTTCTGTGTCAAGTTTTCCTACCCAGAGTAACTTTTGACATAAATCCACATCTTTTCTTCATGCTTGTCCACAGTTTTATCCACACTCTACCATTTCTCATGGCTTGTTAAACCCTCTTAATTTCCATATGCATGCACTATTCCAAGAATTACTTTCCATTTACTAGATTTGTTGGTTATTTATATACATAATCCACTTCGACAATTGCTCTTTTTTTTTTATAGAACAATATATATATATATATATATATATATATATATATATATATATATATATATATATATATATATATATTTTCTACTAACAGTCATTTATTTATCATATATTAACTTTGTATTTATATTTCTTCTTGACCTTCCTTCATAGATGACCATCACTTCCAATGTTATATACCTAGGGGGGATAATATGGGGTACCAAGGGAGGTACCCAAGGTAATAATGTAATAATGGGATGGGCCATAGTAATAAATAAGGTGGTTAACCCATGTCATGTAAGGGACCACAAGTAGTTAGTAATAATGTAATGGGCCCATGGTATTAGTTTGATGGTATGAGGGAACCATGGTAATGACCCATGGTATTGTATGTATGAGGCCTATATAGAGGCTAGAGACTCCACATGGAGAGGGAGTGAAGGATTATTGTATGAACAGGCATATGGCTTGTGGAGTGTTCTCCTTCCTTAAGGAGTGAATGTATGGTGTTGCCCTACCTTAAGGGTTTTGAGATTAATAAAGAAGCATTTATCTATATTTGATCTTGTTATTCTTGGGTTATTTCTATTATCATATATTTCTGGGTTAGATCTACAACAATTGGTATCAGAGCTACAACATCCAAGCACATGCTTGGAAATATTTAGGGAACCACCTCCCTTAGGTATGTTTGTAGAGCTTTTTCTCTCTTGATTCTCGAATTTTGTTTGTGCAAATGTAATAACTTAGAGTTCTTCCCTTCCAGTTTACCAATAATGTCCCAGTTATCTTTGTTTCCATAGGGGCACTAGTAATTGGCCGCGTTCCTTTCATGAGATTGACTCTCAGTAGGGATTACTCTGTACTCCCACAATTGGCTATTTTCCTCACCCAAATTATTTCGATACAATGATTGATATATATAAACCAACAACAATAATATTTCTTTCCTTCATAGGCTCAAAAAAACCTTGTATATTTCACTTAAATTGTTGCCTAGGTCTCTCACTAATTAAACCTTACAATTATATAGATTTCCAACTTGGATTCTTTTGAATTCTTTTAATTATGCATTTATCTGCAGGAAAGAATTTTGATTTTCTATACTAATGTTGTTGTCACTATTACATTCCAAGCCATAACAAGGGTTTTTCATTGATCAATGCAAACGTCTATAAGAAGGTATAGCCTTATGATGACTAAGGAGTATACATCTTTTGGTTCCATCACCCTTTCCCTTTCATCTTATTCTTTTGGAATGGGCTACTACAAATCTGATTACCATGATCTCCTTTAGATATATTAGCCAAAGATACCTAATTTTGGATACGTCCCATGTATGGACAGAATAACTAACACTCTGATTTTTATTTTAAACAACTCGTGTTTCACCTTGATTATCTACAAAAAAAAATTATACAAGAATCTACTAGTATTGAAGCTTCAAAATTTTGTTTGGCCACTGCTTCCAACTGCTTAATGTAACAATATTTTTTCATCAATTAGACTTATGTACTTCATCTTGTTAAGGTTTGATAATACAAACCTTCTTTCTTGGTTGTAAACATAGTAATTAGTTAAATTACTTATTTTCATGGTTTTATTATCTATCATCCTTGTTAGTAAAACTATTTTACTGCTAGTTACTTCCAACAATCATGCTGTAGGAGATGACACTTCATCCCCTAAGTACACCCATACCTAATATTCTCCCGTAGGGGTCTACCAGGTTATTTTGCTATTACTATCTTTTTTATCTCTTAATTCTATGTAATATCAACAATAATTTATTAAAATTTTCAACTCTAGGTTGATCCATGTATATGTCTGTTGCTTTATCTACACATATCATGAACTTCTCTCTCCACTATTTAGAAATTAATGTGTAGATTCGAAATTGTTCATGGAATTTACTAAGTCACAAGAATCGACACTACTCTATTGATCTTCGGAATTTAATTCACCATATAGAGCACAAATCATAGACATACAAAAGGAAACATCACACATGCATAAAGATTTATCTAGGGGGGAGCAACTGCTCAAAACCCCTTACTATCTATATTTCATTAATAAGAGAATAGAGATAAAATACATATTCTTGCTCAAGCCTCATCGCACCCTACAAATGTGTAGTCTATCCATCTTCCCGACTTACTGACTTTGGCCAACATTTAGCCAATTTTCAAACCCTCCAATCTCGTGTTTCCTTGCATTGTTCCTATAGGAAATTGGCCTCTATTATTTAGGAATTTCCCACTATTGAATTGCACAATTCCCTTAGGTACTTCCTTTGATTACATGCACCACCTATACACATGGGAATATGCTACAATTGATAGTAACCTGCCTTGGAATCTCCATCTCAACTGGGTGACTTGAATTCTCTGCATGCAACAATTATTTTGGGCTGATTGATCAATTAACTACTTGATCACTGAGTGTGGTTTCAATTCCACTTCCAAAACTTGACCTCCAATAGTTCTTCTCACATTTAGAACTAGTTAAATTGACAATAACTCAAATTAGTTGAAATATATTGCTAACAATTATTAATCAATCATACTAAACTGAACTTAGGCTTCCCCAAATCAAATTAATTGAGTTAACTGAGTGAGAAGAGCCATGCCACCTTAGTTAACTACATCCAAGATTTTTGCTGAAATAGAAATTTGAATTTTCTCTTCTTTGACCAAGGCAAAGTCAAATTGAGATTTTCTTGCTACATTTTCAACACTCCCTCTCAGCAAGAAAGGGATTATCAACCACCCCTATCCCACACCTGTCGAACTTGAACTTCCTTCTTGACAAGACCTTTGTCAAAATATCATCATCTTGTTCCTCTATTAGAATATATTACAACAACATAATCTACCTCTATACATAATCCCATAGATGGTGATATAAAATATCAATATGCTTGGATCGATTATGAAAAATAGGATTTTCAGAGAGTTTGATGCAACTCTGATTATCACAGTAAATCACAGTTGTATCCATCATCTGAACAAACAAGCCAACAAGTATATTTCTCATCCAGATTGCCTCACATGCTGCTTTATTTGTAGCCATGTATTCTGCTTTTGCCGAGCTAAGTGCCATAGATATTTTCTTTTTTTTGTACCAAGAATCAATTGTGAACCCAACAATGACAATTCCACCTGATGTACTCTTCTGGTCTGATGGACTCCCCGCCTATTATGCATCTGTAAAGCCACAAAACTTCACCCCCTATGTTTGTATGTAGCAAAGTCCAAACTGGGTAGTGCCTTTGAGGTACCATAGAACATGCTTAGCTTCCCTCCAAAATAGTTTGGTTGGCCTAACCATAGCTTGGCTCAACTAGTTGACTGCAAAGCACATATCTAGTTGTGTGTTCACAAGATACATGAGTGAACCCACCAACTGCTAGTAAACAGACACATCCACTTCCTCACCTGAAGTGGAATCCTCCTTCCTCCATTTGGTCGCTAGAGGAATCTCCATGGGTTTTCACCTATCCAAGTAGAATCTTTGAAGTATCTCATTGGCATGCTTTCCCTGAGAGACAAACAATTCCCCATCACCTTTCCATACTTCCAATCTAAGGAAGTAGTGCATGAGGCCCATGTCCTTCATCTCAAACTCTCTTGCAATGTCCTCCATGCAATATTTGATCAGTTTCTCATCACCAGTCAAGATCAAGTCATCAATATATAAAACAATAATCAATGATTTACCTTCTACCAAAATATGATAGAGGTTTGCATCCTCTTCAATTTTGGTGAAGCCCAAACTAGTGAGATAACTATCAATCTTGGTTTACCAAGCACGGGGTGCTTCCTTGAGACCATAAAATTCTCACTTGACTCTACACAGATGAGACTCTTGATCAAAAGTCTCGAAGCCTTATAGTTTATCGATATACACCTCCCCATCAATAGCTCCATTGAGGAATGTTGTTTTCACATCCATTTGGTGGATCTTACACCCCATCTGTGCAGCCAAAGCAAGGATTGATCCGATGGATGAGTACCTTGCTATAGGAGCAAAGGTATCCTCATAGTTAATCCCCTTAACCTGAGACTACCCCTTGGCCACAAATCTGGCCTTGTACTTTTCTATGATTCTGTTTTCTGCATGCTTCACCTTGAATATCCATCTCGAATCCACAACTGATTTGTCTGCTAGTCTTGGGAGCTCTTCCCAAAAACTGTTGGTCATAATGGATTTGTACTCCTCCACCATTGCATCAATCCATACATGTTTCTCTACTAATTTCTTGAAATAGGATGGCTCAGTCATTAGAGCCATGTAGCCAATGTACTAATATGGTGACCTTCTCTGCCTGTGTTGATTTTAAGGAGCACCCAAATTCTTGCTCCCATCCTGCACAAGTCTCTCATCTTCCATGGTTCTCTTCTTGCCTTCTCTGGAAGGTTTAGCTTGAGAGGATGTCTCCACTCTCTACTCCTCAAGTTGTGGCTGCTCCACAACATCTTAAGGATCCTCATTTAGAGCTAAAATATCCTCCTATGGTGGTATCTGAAGCTCCCTCTCAAGAGAGCATCACATGGCCTTGTATTCATAAAATTCTACATCCCTCTACACAGCTGTCATTCTAAGGGATGAAAAATACACACGGTAGTTTTGGGGATTTTTTGTGTAACCAAAAAATATCCCCAACTCTGTTTTGAACTCTAGCTTCTTCCTTTATTCTTTGGAGACATGGCAATAGATTGAGGCTCCAAAAATCCTAAAGAGCGACACATCCGGCTTTGTCATAGAGAAAGCCTCCTTTGGTGTAATCATGCCAAGAACCTAATGAGGAGGTTTGTTATAAAAAATAGACCCTTGTTTTGCATGCTTCAGCTCACACATGCATAGGTAGGATTTGGTCATGCAAGATCGCCTGTGTTTCTCCCATAATTCTTTGGTTCTTCCTCTTAGCTACCTCATTCTGTTGCAAGTTGTGGGGTGTTTTCAACTCTTGTCGAATGCCTTCTTTTGCACAGAAATTTTTGAACTCATTTGACACATGCTAACCTCAATTATCACTCTTAAGAGCCTTCACCTTATTGCCCGTTTCTTTCTCCACCAAGTCCTTGAACTCTAAGAACTTCGAGAAAGTTTGATCCTTCTTCTGCATGAAGAATATCCAACACTTTTGCAAGAAGTCATAAATAAAGATGACAAAATATTTGTGCCTGGTAGTGGATGATGTCGAGAAAGGTCCATAGACATCAGAGTGGATCCTTTCAAGGACTGCATGTGCTATGTTGTCCTGATCATGGAAAGTGCCTTCTGTGTACTTCCCTAAGGTACACCCTTTGAATGTATCCTGCTACTCTAGTGCTCCTTTGGGGAGGCATGTGGTAATTTTATGCATGATCTTCAAGGTACCATGATTAAAATGGCCAAGTATTCTATGCCAAAGTTCACTGACATCACGACTCTGCACCTTCTCCGCTTTGTGCTCAATTTAACACAATCCTCCACATCTAGCTTGTAGAGGTTCTTCACACGAACCTCAATCTGATTCACCTATCCCATGGCTATTTGGCTTAGGAATTCCTTTCCTTTACTAAATATTACATCATAACCACACTCTTTCAAAATTGCAACAGAGATAAGATTCTTCTTTAGACCTAGAACAAACATCACATCCTTGAGCCTAAGAGGGGAGCCTGTTGGGAAAGGATTCCCCCAAGGATAGTTTTGGGGTTAAAATCCCATGTTTTCGGTCAAATTTTGTAATAAAGTTGTAAAGTCTCTACATTTGGTGGTCATGGAGTGCGGAGGTGTCATGAGTCATAAAGGGTTGTTTGCCCTTAATTTGTAAAGTAAAGTCGGCTATAAAGATCTGCCCATGGTCCGCGGACCATGGGATTGTATAAAAAGAGCTAAGTAAGTAAGCTCTAAGTAGTCTTAATGAGTCATGAATTATAGTAAGAAGTCTTGAGCGATAAGGGGAGAAGTCTAAGTTTCGGGTCATAGCGTAGGTATAGGCTCTGCAACTGAGTGCACAAAGACCTAGGGTAGAAGTCCGCAGCTGAGTGTGCAGACCCCTCCAGCTGTGTGCGTAGGGCGGATAGAGTCTGTAACTATCTGAAGATATCAATAACGAGAAGTATTCTATAAAATTTGCGTCTTTGTTTCCTGTTAATGCATCTTGTCATATTGGGTATGAATTTCATTTATGGACCCAGAACAACCAAAGACCCTTGTGCTCAAACAACGAGATAATAAGGGAATGTCAACTAGGGTGGAATATTTCACCACCGAAATTGACAAGAGATAGAAAGGTTCAAAAAATATCAGACCTAATGCTGAAGAACAAATGAATTTATCCACACTTGGTGATCCAAAATGAATTCAATCCTTCTTTATTTATAGATTTTCCAGAGGGGTTTCATATTCTTAAGTGATTGAGTAAACCTTACTCCAAACCCCAAATTTGGGTTTTTTTAAGCCCAGTTTCCCAAAAAATTTCCCAACAATGGGTATTTTGGGGTTTTTCCCCTTTATGGAGGACTATAGTGTATGGGGATGGATAGTATATTATGTCCCATTCATCCTCAATTTGTAAAGGACGTTACAAGGCACCTAATAAAAGAAATAGTGCTTTAGTCTAGGAGGTAATAACTAAATGCTTATTTCTTTCCACATAGGACATACATCTTGCAAAAATGATCATGGGGTACAAATACTACAAAAGGCCTAAATCTTACTAGCATTGTCATAGTCCAAGAATAAAAACCCTTTCAGGTGAAACAAGGTTAGTACAAAACATACTACAAGCACAAATGACAAATTCAAAAACAATATACTTATTCAATGAAAGAATGACAAATCATATTAGCGCACTTTAAATTTAATAGATCTTGAGTTGCAGTGTCAATCAAAATTTCTCAAGTTGGATCATAATTAAGTACTCAATGTTGTTTTGGGTCCAATTTGGGGAAAAGGAGGAGCTCTTGGTGACAATGGGATGATCAAGATTTTCAGAAGGGAGCTCTGCTATACTTTTCAACATACAAGCCATTCATTCTAGTGGAGGAGATATATAGAAGCCTTTAACAAGGACCTTTGTAAGATCAATTTGGAGGAAAATCCATTTTCAAAGCTTAAACATAGTTCTAGATTCAAACAAGAGTATCCATTTTTCAAAAAAATCATTAATTCCCAAGAAATTGGAGCCAAGCTGACATGTTGACCATTTATTCTTCTACTGGACAAGGAAGCATTTATGAAAAGTCCTTGGCCCTTTGATCCAGTATTTGATGTAAATCTCTTTATTAGAGATGTAATAAGAGATGCAGTTTATATTAAGGAAAAGGGAAAAGTAGAGGTCCACCTAATAATTATCTCTAAAAAATTCTCAATAGAATCCTAACATATTTGAAATGGAAAAGGATAACTCCATGGTTATTTTTTGCTTTAGAAACTTTGCTAATTTCCATGATTGAAGCATGTATTCATGCCTTGAAATAAGATCACAAATTGTTTTGATATTGGATGAAGCAAAGAAAATGTGCAAAGTTACACTTACATAGAGGTATGGAAAAAAAGTATGTGGAGCTTTTTGTCCTCCAAATAAAGAATGGAAAAAAGGTGAAAAAACCAAGTGAAAAGGTATGTGTAGCTTTTGTCATGTAGAGGTAGGTGTTAACTCCACACTCTACAACGAAGGCTTTGTGCCACAAGTGACACAAAGGTTTGCATGCAGAACTTTGGATTAAAAGGAGTGGAGCTTGATGCTACATGTCCACTATTACCCCACTTTCTATATGAGTTACACGAGATAAAAATAATGAGATACGGGAGATACAGAGTATATACTATTGTTATTCAAATTTAATAAAAAATATTACTATGTCTTCCTCGACATAAAAGAAACATCTTCCATAAAATATTTTCTCCATGAACCTAATTTAAAATGAATCTCTTCCATTGACGTGCCCAGCCACAAATAGAAACGATGCCTATGGGCCAATTTCAGTTTAGAAAATTCACAATTAGTTTCAATTTTAAGATGTCCTATTTTCAATTCAAATTTCAGTTACAAGTAGTGAAATAGGACCCACCAATCAATCATGATTAATTACGAGTCAAAATCTGCTCGCTCTCCAAACTATCTGATTTAAATATTTGCGAGTCAAACTCACGTTGACCAAGTTTAACTCATGGTCAATGCAATTTTGACTTGAGACTTTTCGATTATAGCAAATTCCTGCATTTGATTCCAATTTATTCGATTTTCAGCCTTGACTTGATGAGCACAAGTTTTTCAAGTTTAGGTATGCCGCATTGCTAAAACTAAACGTCAATCATTCCAAAATTTATTTCTCATTTCACAAGCCCAAATCTCATACGTTGAGACCTTAAGTAATCAATCACTACTCACTATTACACAGTCCAGACTCAATATTGGGGAACTGCTAAGGTGAGCCTAAGTCCAGACTCTATATCGGGCAGTTGCCAATGTGTGCTCTATCCATACTCCATATCGACCCTCAGGCAGTTGTGCGTCACCTTCAGCGTGTGTTACCTTTAGGCTTAGCCGCTTCATTATTCAACAATCGAGGTACATTGGCACTTGGCTTAAATAATAGGTATATTACTATATTTAAGTTTCAATGTCGTTTTCCATGGCAAGTTTCAAGTTTCACTATTCAGAAATCGAATGTTCGGCGTATTCCATTGGTTATGACTTTTCAACCCTATAAATGGGGCTTAAATAGATTTAAAAAATGCACTAAGAAATGGTTTCATGCCAACCATTAACTAAGTCATCAAGCATTCCTTCCTTGGTCGATGTCTTGTCGACTTCAAAGGTTTTAACCATGCATTCACAACTTTGGGTATTTTTGTTCTTCCAGAATTTGTTATTGATGTATTGGTTCAATTTTCTTATGCTAAACGAACTTGAAAGTTCAAGATTACAATGCAATATATGTTGATAATATTTCCTTTAGGTAACATTTCCTCATATATACCTAATTGTATTTCAAGATCATAATGATATATTAGGTCGAAATGTGCTTGTGTTACTAGACAAACTCCTCTTTGATCCTTAACAAAACCTCATATCCTTTAAAACCAACCCTCTTTTTTACGAAGTTATATATGGGATTTTTAATTTTAATTTTTTATCGTATTTTACAGGAGCCAAATTAAATAGAAGGCACAACTCCAAATCTAAACAGAAGCCGAAATTTAAACACAAGTCCAAAATAACAACAATGCTAAGGGAGAAGGACTTTGCTTGGGCTTATTGTGACAATATTCTTGGAGACCCTAAGCTCCTTTGTAAATTTTGAAAAAATGTTGATGAAAATGTCAAACATCAAGCAACCTTGGCCATCGATATGTTGAGTCAGCATAATGCAAAGAAAGAAAAGCAAAAAAAAGAAATAGGAACTCCTGGAGTTGACAATTTTTCTTCCACTACCCCATTGTCATCTCCCTCTGTTGAATCCTAAATGTAGTTCCGAAGTTTCTCACACATGCCTCCAAGTCCAAGTAAAACTCAAGGCCAAATGAATCCTCTTGCATTCAACATTGGAGGTGGAAACATAAACACCTTTTTTTCTCCCTGCATAAAATTCGATTCCCAACCTACCTTGGATACGACTGGTTGGAGAAAAAATATCCATAGTCAGGCAAGGAAGGCCATTTCTAGCTTTTGGTACTATTCTGACATACCTTTCCACTGTGCCATAAGTCCTTATTGGCAAGCTATGATTGATGCAGTTGCTGTTGCAGGTCCAGGGTTCAAAGCTCCTTTATTAGGGAGCATTAGGAAAATTTTTCTATTAGAAAGTGTTGAAGGTGTCATGCTTGTGCTATCTGAGTTTCATTCATCATGGGTAGAAACAGGGTGCACGATCATGAGTGATGGATGGACAGATTAGAGGAATAGAGCTTTAATAAATCTCCTTGTATGTTGTCTAGTAGGTACAATGTTTCTCAAATTAGTGGATGCCTCAGACAAGGTTAAGACTGCACAACTTATTTGTGAAATGATGGAGGAAGTCATTCAAGAAGTGGGAGAAGAACATGTTGTACAGTTGTCACTGACAATGCAACTAATTATATGGCTGCTGGTAGACTTTTAGATATTAGGCACCCCACTATTTTTTGGACCTATTGTGTTACCCATTGTATAGATTTAATGCTTGAGGACGTTGGTAAGCTTCATTGGATACATGAAGTTGTGGAGAAGGAAAAATCCATAACCAAATACCTATACAACCACATTATTGTCCTAAACACCATGAGAAAATACACTAAAGGTAAAGAAATTATTCAACCTGCAGTGACTAGATTTGCAACAAATTTCATATCTTTGCAATTTGTGGTTGAGAAAAAGATAAATCTGAAGAGGATGTCCTTGGGACCTGAGTGGATGGCATCTAAACATTCCAAGACCCTTGAAGGCATTGAAGTTGTTGCACTTGTGTTTAATGACGGTTTCTAGAAATATGCTGAAGAGATTATTGTTGTGATGGAGTCCCTTGTTAGAGTTCTCAGGTACTTCAAGTCTTTTAACTTTTTCATGTTTTAAATTTCATTTCAAGCTTCTTTTTATTTTCAATGTTTCATATTAATTTAAATTTGAAAGCTTGAACTTTCAAGATGGTTGATGGTGACAAACCCGCTATGGGTTACATTTATGAGGTGATGGATCTCGTAAAGGAGGCCATCAAAAGAAGATATGGGGATGAGGAGGCAAATTATATGCCTCTTTGGGACATTATTGATGCACATTGGGATAGGAAATTGCATTCCGCCTTACATGCTGCTAGGTAATTCTTAAACCCATAGTATTTTTATGATAAGAGCAAATTTAATGAGGATGGAAAGGTTCACAGAGGACTTATGACATGCATGGAAAGGTGCTTCCCTGATCCAGAATTTCAAAGTCATGTCTTTTCCCAGCTATAGGATTATAGAGCACCACCTAAATTATTTTCCTATACTAGTGTTATACGAGGAAGGTCTAAGGTGTTGCCAGGTACTCTTTGAGGCTTGAAGGCTTTATCAGTTCATTAAATTTGTTTATAATTTATTTTGTATGTTAAATGTCTTATTAAATTTTGTTGTCTTCTTAAGTTTTTAATATTTAGTATTTAGTACGTCTACTCACAAACCCTTGCCACTTGCCTTGGTCTTTGGTGGAAATTTTTTTGTAGTGATACACTAGATTTGAAGAGATTTCCCATTCGAATCTTAAACCAAGCATGCAGTGTTTTAGGTTGTGAGTGCAACTGGAGCATGTTTGAGAAAATAAATTCTAAGAAGCGCAACCAATTGACACAAAAGTGCTTAAATGAAATTGTATTTTTCCATTACAATCTACAACTTCACAACAAGAAAATTCTAGGTGATAGCTTGAATTTGAAGGTTTCATAATATGATTTGGAATTTAAAGTTTAAACTTTAAAGTTCAAAGTCAAGCTTAAATTCACATTTGAATGTCTCATGATAATGATAGGTTTGGATCATTCACTAATAGACCTTGAAGAGATAGATTTGCAAACTACAAATGCAGCGTATTGGGTCCAATTAGAGGAGGCTCCTCTTTTAAGCCTACATGACTTGAAGAACTTTGAGAGTCAAGCAAGTGGAGGAGTGGGAGGAATCGCTTCTAGTTCTCACTCTTAAGAGTCTTAGACTCTTAGTTACTGATTTTTTCTAATTACTATGAGTTGTTTGTAAACTTTTAGAAGTAGTTGCTTCTAGTCCTATGTAGTCACTAGTTAAGAGTCATGACTCAGTACTTTGGATCATGTTTGGACTCATAACATAAATGAGATGCTTATTCATTGATGATATTTTGGACATATATTGATATTATGAATTGTTTGGACATGGCTTTACTGAATATCAATGAAAAATGTTTTTTTTTTTTTTTTTTTAATTCAATATATGTGTATATTTTTATTTATTGAATTCGTTGATTTTTTCCCTATTTTTTTTCCGATTTTTCCCCAATCTGATTAAAACTCTTAGCTATTTTGCCTTACCAATTTATTGTCTATTTTGAGTCTGGTAACATTGGTTACAAGTTTCATTCTTCACTTATGAGTGCTAAGGTGTGCTAGAGAGTGCCAATGCATGCTGAGGAGTGTTAGGGAGTACTAGGACAACACAAGGGAGAACTAGGTCAAAATGCATGGAAGTGAATGAATATGAGGGTGTGTTGGGGAGTGTCAATCAGTGCTAGTTGTCATGCCAAGGAGGGAGTGACAAGGTATGCTAAGAATGGGTAAGGCATGCCAAGGAATATCAGGGAATGTCAAGAAGTGCTAGAGTGTGCTAGGTAGTTCCGGGGTGTGCTAACATGTGCCAAATAGTGCCAAGGCATTCCAGGTGCTAAGACATGCTAGGATGTGCAGGGTGCCAGAGTATGCCAATATGCATCAAGGATTTTCAAGGAAACAAAAGGAATAACCAAGTTAAAATGAAAGGAAATGAACACATAAGAGGGTTAATAAGTCGAGACTTTATCTTTTTCAAAAGGGGCATGCTAGGCACACTAATAATATGTTCCAATACATGCTAAGTGCCAATGTGTGCCAAGTGCTAATTTTTGTCAATACAATATTATGCCAAGGAGTTCCAGGGCATGCTAGGGACTACAGGGAATCCCAACACATGATAGGGGAGTGCTATGTTATGTTATGGCATGCCAACATGTGCTTTGACATCCTACTCATGGAAAGATGTTCTAGGTGCAAAGATGTTCCAAGACATGCGAGGTGCCAAGGAATGTTAGTGTATTGTTCCAAAGCATGTTAAGGTGTGCCATAAGTGTTGAGGAGTGCTATGTCTCTCTCATTAATAGAATTGACAGAGCTTGATTATGTATTAAATAATATAGTTCCTACACACACTAGTGTAACTTTATTTAAAGGAAATTTGCTAGATAATAAACCTAATAGAGATGAATCATGTGTTGACTCATAGGAAGACTATATTCTTATGACTTGAGGGAAATGATACACACTAATTACTTCTTAACAAATTGATTGGCTATTATAACCACTATGACCTTGGACACATAATGACAAAGACTCCACAACAATGGTCTTAAATCATTATATTTTGACAAAAAATATAGTAATAGGTACATAGCGTCATCAAAAACTCATTGGAATGATCAATGATGAAGAAAATCTTTTGATCGTCACCAAAAGTAACCAAAAAGAGCATTGGTGAGGGTCAAAAAAAGATTGTCACTCGAAGTGTCACCAAAGAGTGAATTAATGATGGGCCTTTAACGACCCTTGCCAAAAGTGTCACCAAAGAGAGAATTAGTGATGGGAAATTAACAACCCTCACCAAAAGTGTCATTGAAAATGGTTTTGGTGATAAACCTTAAAGGACCATCACTATATACACTTACAACAACGATTTTTTAAAGACCGTCACCATATGCGACATTGGTGATGGGCCTTAAAGGTCCGTCACAGGCATGAAGTGTCATAAAAAACTCATTTGAATGATAAGTGTTGACAAACATTTATTGACCGTCACCAAAAGTAACCAAAAACATCATTGGTGATGGTCAATAAAAGATTGTCACTATAAGTGTCACCAAAGAGAGAATTAGTGATGGGCCTTTAACGACCCTCACCAAAAGTGTCATTGAAAATGGCTTTGGTGACAAACCGTCAAGGACCATCACTATATACACTTACAACAACGCTTTTTCAAAGATAGTCACCATATGTGACATTGGTGATGGACCTTAAAGGTCCGTCACAAGCATGACCCTCACCAATGACATTTTTTCTTGTAGTATTAGTGTGCTGCTACATTTAGCCAGAGGTCTCGCGAGATTAACCAAATAACACCAAATTTATTCATATGCTAAATTTGTAAGAACTCCAAATTTATTTGTTGCTCTGCTAAAATATGTCCTTGGGAAAACTTTGACTAGTAATAAAACACTCATATGAAGTCGGATTGAGGAATTGTCTATGTCGTTGGAAAGCTTGCAATGAGCTCTTCGATCTGGTATTAGTTTCACTATGATATGAAGAATTCGATTTTTGGGCCATTAGGGATCCACCTGGATTAATTTAGCCTCTAAATTAGGTTTCCATTACACAAATTTGTGGAGGAGAATAATACGAGAGATAAGAACCTACACATCACCATAGTGAGGTCTCTCCCAAGTATTGATTGTTCCTTTCATGTAAGTATGGTTTGCTTTAATTTTGCAAATGATTTCATTTCATTTATTTCAAAAGGTTAATATCAATTATTTTTAAGGTGTTGTAAGAAATCTTCAACCACTAATACATGTACTAGATATGGATTATCAACTAGCAACAACAATTCAAGCATGTTCAATAATGTGTTGAGTAAAGAAGAACACTACTCCAAGAAATTTCTCAGATCTGAGTAGTAGCTGGAATCATCTTTACATGTTAGGAGGAGCAAATCTTGATTTCCAATAGAAGTATAACACTCCAGGAAGCAATCAAAGGGGAAAAAGACCACGAACAACATTCAGAAGAAGATCTAGAGGAGAAAAAATAATCATGGACCATATCTGATGGATAGCAAAAATTAGAACTCAAGATCAAGGAGACCTTGAGACTATCATCAAATCCTTTGTGCATTCAAGAGATCGACCATCCTATATTAGAAGCTCTGAATGGTATGGAAGAAGAGGACATACTAAGTGCTCTAGATGAACAAGTGAAGCAAGGACATCACAACTATATTGAACTTTGGTTCGACAATCATTAAGCTAGAGAACAACACTCTTCTTCAACAATTATTTCCAATGTCACAATCAAAATAGTTGGTCTCTCGTATTCTAGTATGTATCAAAGTGTATTTTTTCAAACTTGCATATGAGTTTATTTGTCATCCTACTACACACATGGCTCCATTTGATATATTCCTATACATAAGGAATTTTTTTTCAATTAGAGTAGGATACAATAAAGAATTATATAAAATATAAAGTAAAGAGAAAAATAATTTTGTTGTTAAAACCAATTACTAGTGCAACTGGACATGAGTATTTCTTGAAAACCAAGAAACTAGAAAACAAGGTTCAGAATAAGTTCTATGAGTTAATGTTAGAAACCAGGACAATAGTGAGAGGGGTGGTGTGAATCAATATTGTGAGAATTTTAAAACCTTCTTTCATAAAGTAAAGAATACTTGAACACTAACACAAACTTTAGAAACCATACATATAAGCATCAGAAGAATCAACAAAAAAGGAACATATTAAACACATATATTCTTCAATCATTTTCTCAATTTGGTTACATGGAAAAGCCTTAACTTGCTTTTACAATGTTCTTTTGCATCCACCAGAAGGAAGCTACTACTTCCTAATTTATTAGCTACCACTAAGAGGAGCTACTAATCCCAAGTTTATTAGATACCACTAAAAGGATCTACTACCCTTGATTTATCAATTACCACTGAAAGGAATTACCAATTTATCAGATGCTATTGAAAGGATCTCCAACCCTTGATTGTTTACCAAACACTAGAAGGAACTACAACCCCTAATTTTCAAAATGTTACTTGCTCAAGCTCCTTGATTCATCTTTCATTCCATTTTCAAACTCAAATCGTGAAGGCCACTCTCTTTCATAAAACAAATAAATCTCTCCTCAATCACACACCCTAATCACCATAAAAGCATCTTCATAAATCTCTAATCATTGATAAATTCACCACACACACCAAAAACTACAACCTTCTTGCTAATTCAATTATGCTTCTAAAGAATTAGAGCTGATACTTTTAGATTTATAAATTTAGTTAATTTCAACTCTTAAAATATCATGAATCCATATTTTCCACTTATGTTAAGTATTCTTAATGTTTTCAAGTTGTCTTCAATTTTTTCTCTCCTCTCTTGACATGGAAAATTGAGTTAAATTGCAAATTTCGTCAATTCTAGAATATTTACAAGTTTTAGCAGTGAATTTGTTAGTAGTTCTAACTTTAGTTAACTATTTAATTTGGACGAACTGTGAAATAAGCCACAAAATCTTCCCATGCCGCCAAATAGTTTCCAACTCGTTCATGCACACTATAGCCAAGTTTTAGTGAATTGCTAGTTATGGTTGAACCGTCAAATATGGCACAAAATCACCAAATTCAATGCTTCCAACTGGTTTATGCTAGGAATGCACCCTCGGTCACATAACAAACAAAGAAATAAATCTTAGAAAAATAACTTCACCCCCAACCTTATTTTCCTAGGCATCACTGCTAGAGAACCTTTGTTTACCGTTGAGATATTTCCACCAAGGTTATGTGTCATGGTGATGTGTCCCTTGTGGTCCCACCATGCTTCATTGCACTATTTTGATTAGTCTATTGTGCCACTTTTATGCCATCCTGTCTAC
This sequence comes from Pinus tabuliformis, assembly GCA_031772625.1. NCBI lineage: Eukaryota > Viridiplantae > Streptophyta > Pinopsida > Pinales > Pinaceae > Pinus > Pinus tabuliformis. The sequence goes on along the minus strand of CM062807.1, from coordinate 347,731,723 downwards.
CATCATGTTCTAGTGCCCCATCACCCTAGGGATAAAAATTTCTAGACCTTCGTATCCCAGCGACATTGAATCATTGGGTGATATGTCCCCACTTCTGACTTGTATGCCACATTGCAACATGTCACTCATTAAATGGTGCCATTTTTCCCCAACTTTCGGTCAACCTAGCCACCCGAAAATACCAAATATACATGCCACATGTCACGACCCTATTGGTCCATGTCATGTTACCATTGTGTCTCCTTCGTCCAATAAAATCATACCATGTGCTTCTTTCGGTTGATTCATGTTGTCAAGGGTATGGAGGTAAGGAGAGCCCCAAACTTATGTTATGTTATTTATTTATTTATTAAAATTTTAAAGGTCAAGATAGAAATTCTTGACAAATACTCAAATAAAGCCTTACAATTTTGACAATTTTTCAACCATGGAATTAAAATCAAATATCATGACTACAAAAAAAACCTTTCAACCATGACATTAAGGAAAAGTTAAATGACTTAAGAAAACTTAAAAAATGAACAAGTAAATGAAAGAGTCACTATGTCAAGGGTAATTTATTTTTTAAATGCTAAAAATATAGCAATTTTAAAATCTTAGCCTAAGATAACTTGACACATTGCAACGAAAATTTAAAAATCAACCATTAAATTGACACGTAGTGTAGGCAAACTCGACTCATTGCAATGAAAACTTAAAAATCAACCATGAAATTGACACACTTGGGTGGCGCACTTGATCCATTATAACTAAAACTTTAAAATCAAATATCAAATTGACATATAGTGGGGTTGCGTTACAGACACGAGCCCTGCAGAAAAAAATAAAATAATAAACAAATAAATAAATAGATAAGTAAATAAAAGTAAAAAAAAAAATTTAAACTAAAACAAAAACACAAAATAAAAAGTTAAAAATAATAATAAGAAGTAAATAAAAATTATATTAAAACATCAAAAAAAAAAAAACCACACAAAAATAAAATCAAACATAAAAAATCATATATATATATATATCTATATATATATATATATATATATATATATATATATATATATATATATATATATATATATATAGATATATATATAAAATCAAGCATAAAAATTAAAAAAAAACAAAGAATTTAAAAAAATAAATAAATGAAAAAACAAAAAATATCCCTTAAAAAACATAATTTAAAAATTTACCCCAAAAATATAAAAACAAATTCGATAACTAAAAAAAAATTAAAAATAAATAAATAAATAAGAAACATTTAAAACATAATAATATATATTAAATTATTACAAAAAACATTAAAAAAAAAAAAATACATTAAGTTAAAAAAAAAACGCAAAACATTGAAATAAAAAATTTAAACAAAGGTAGAATGAGCGGAGAAGCAAGAAAAAATGGGATGACAGGCGATTGGGGTTAGGCTTTCGAAGCAGGTCCGTGACACAGGTTACAGGGACAAGAGAAAGACCAGAGTTGAAGGCCCCATTACAGAAAACCTCCGCGGCTACCTTAACTCACCCATTAGCTATTTACGGCTCAGCATTCCGATTAGATTGTTTTACCCTAGACGGTTATCGGTCCTCCACCGACATTCTCTATTTGTTGGAATTGAAACTGCAAGTAGCTGTCAACTAGAAGTCTTGACAGTTATGGAGGACATTGTTGATTATTCTGCGGATCCTACGGAGAACTAGCCCATTTGGACTCAGCCTGGGACCACTGCGGAAGATTTTTTCTCGTTTGACCATGAATTTACAGCGGAAGTAGAAGCCCTCCCCACTTTCTCAAGGCCACGCATACCCTCCATCTCTCTGCCCAAAGAAGCCTCGGCTATTCAGGATTTCACCGCCCCTCCTCTCTTACCAGGCACCTTGGCTGTTTCTGAGCACTCACAAGATCCTGGATTACAAACCCTAGGGCAGGGTTCGGGTTCTTTTCTCTCTACGGCAGGGCTGGACAAACCCTTGGTGGGACATCTACCAGAACAAGAAGATCAGACGCCAGTTTTATCTGCTCCCTTGGACACGGGGACTCCTCTACCCAGCAATTTCACTGGAATTGGCATCATTTCAGGGCATTTTGACAACATTAGGGCAAAAGGCCCTACGACAGCAAGAGGTTCAGTCACACATGCAGTGGTGCAGACTGACAAAATGACTGAAGGCACGAGTAGCAAACAAAGAGGGGTATCCAAGAGGAAAAGGTGTCTCCTACAGAGTAGCAGTGATATCTTCCTTAAACTTACCGAGGACACACCGTTTCTAGAGTCAATGGATTCGACAGAAAAAGTACTGGTGGGACGCGTCAGGGGAAGGCACTACAGTGTGGAGAGGCTGCAAAAATGGGCAATGGAAGTTTGGGGTCATCATTTGACGGAACCCCCTAGGGTTCAAACCTTTGTCAAGGGTTGGTTTGCCCTGAGATTCAAATGTCTCGCTCACACAAATTGGGTCCTCTCCACTATTTGGCACATTGACCAGGCACCTGTCCTCCTTCAAAGGTGGATGCCGATGTTTGATCCTGAACAGGAAAGAGTGGAGGCTGGACCTATCTGGGTGCATCTTCCGGGCCTTCCCTGTCATTTCTGGACAGAGCAGATTTTCAGGCAGATTGGGGATGCTATGGGATCTTATCTTACTTTTGATGACTCTTTTCAAACAACTGGAAGAATGGCTTATGCCAGGATTTTAGTGCACCTTGACCTCTCGGAAGGACTTCCTGAGTACATCAACATTCAATGGAGGAATGCTACGAGGCGGTAGATGTTGGACTATGAAGGGATACCCTTCAGGTGTAGGCATTGCCACAAGGTGGGGCACCTATTCAAAGATTGCCCACTGAATAGGTGGAACCTCAGGAAGGATGCTAGACAGACTACTCAGGAATCTCAGGAGCAGGAGGCTCAGTCTCATGGAGATCCAGCAAGGGAGGAATAGCCTAGGGCTTCTGAAGACATGCCTAGGAATGCCACTCCACGTTCTGAAGGAACAACTGCATTATCGGTTCTTGGTCTGAAGACTACGGAACTGGCTCAGAGCAACCTGAGGAAGCGTGGTAGGCCGCCTCATCATCCACCGCCACCAGATCTAGCTCCAGCCATGGTGGCCTGGAGAGACTCCAATACTTCGGGTATGAATTCCATTCACTTGACCCCCTCTCAATGCATTTCTGATATTAATAATAATACAATATCTGGGTTGTCATTGGGACCAGGAACTGTAAATTTGATGGCGGCCTCTGTTTAGATTACATGTGATATTGCTCCCCCTCACACTACTTCCCCCCCATGCCCCCTTCCCTTTTTTGTACCCCTCCTCCGGCGCTCTCAGCCTCCTTGACTGCTCTTTCTGTACCTAGATACAATACTCGTTCTAGATCGAAGAATTCGGTACAGGATCAAGTTGGACTTGACATCATCCATCCCCCTCCCCCTCCTAAGGCTCTCCGTGGCTGTCCCTCTGATGTTAAACATGCACAAGCACAAGCGGATGACGATATTGCTTTGGGCAAACAATACACCATTCTTGGGGTCCTTAGAGCCAGAGAAGCCCCCTCCGAACCCCCTCCATGAAGATTTTATCCTTCAATTGCAGAGGGCTAGCTAGGCCTGATAAAAAACTAGCTCTTCGTCGGTTAATCTCTACCGACTCGCTGGATATTATCTTCCTACAGGAGACTTTAGGCTCTGTTGATGATATTACTCGCACTCTTGAGCATTCTCTTCCGGGATGGAAATTTTCGGGATTGGATGCCCAAGGCCGATCAGGAGGGCTTGCTTTGGGCATCAATTCTCGATCTATCAAGTTTTTAAACAGCTGGGGAGGGGCTAGATTTATAGGGGCCGATGTACACTCAGCAGAGCTGGGAATGCTTTTCAGAATCATCAACATTTACGGGCCTTGCCAGAATCGGCCTGAGTACTGGGATCATCTCCTGAGATTGGAATTATTTTTGGTTGATAATTTGATTCTTGGAGGGGACCTTAATTTTTCCATAGGTCATTCAGAATCCTGGGGTCATCGTGCTCAGAGGGACACCCTCTCGGACTACTTCTCGTCCATTCTGGATTATCATCACCTGATCGATATTCCCTCTGCAAAGATACAAGCCACATGGAGGAACAATCGAGTTGGTGAAAATGGCTTGGCTAGGAGACTGGACAGATTTTTAGTCAAAGAATAGGTTATGGATCTGGGATTCAACATAAGGCAATGGGTTGGCATGGGTGGACTCTCAGACCATCTGCCTATATATATGGAAATGGAAAGTGGTAGAGCTAGGCCGAAGGGTCCATTTAAATTCAGCTCAACCTGGCTCAAGGAAGCCTCGTTTATCAGCATGGTGACTGATTTCTGGAAAGCAAACCCTCCAGGGGAGAGGGGAAATGTAACAACAGGATTTATCCATAACCTCACAGAGCTGAAGAAGATGTCCAAACTCTGGGCTCACCAAAAAAGAATACAGGATGATCAAACTCTAAGACAGATAGAGCTCGAGTTGGCTGATTTTGAAAATGTGTTGGGTGGTCTATATAGCTCAGAGGAGCATAAAAGTAAAATCACATCCCTCTACTCGACCCGTGGAAAAATTCTTAAAGAAAGGGAAGACATCTGGAGATTGAGGAGCAGGGCTATTTGGATTCAGGAGGGGGATGCTAATACTAAGTTTTATCAAAAGTTTGCTAATGGGAGGAAAGCAATTAATACCATCTGGAAAATGCAGGATGAACAGGGAAGGACAACAAACACATTCCCTCAGCTTGCTTCTCTAGCCAACTCTCATTTTAAGAAAGCCTACAGTGACCCCAGGGAAGCTAACTTGGCAGAAATTATCAGAGTTGCTCAACTTTTCCCCAGATTTGTGGAGCAAGAAGATGAAGATGAACTGATGCAAGAAGTAACATTAGAGGAGCTGGAGGCCACATTAAAATGGTTTAAAAAGGACAAAAGCCCGGGACCTGATGGCTGGACCATCGAATTCTATCTGGATTTTTTTGAATTGATTGGAGTGGATCTACTTCGAGTAGTTGAGGAATCAAGAGCTTCGGGTCGTTTGGAAGCTGCCATAACCTCCACCTTTATTGCACTCATTCTGAAGTCTGATAATCCGACCACCTTTGATGAATTCCGTCCCATTTCGCTTTGTAACTGCTTGTATAAGATTATTGCCAAAATTATAGCAAACAGGTTGAAGCCAATCTTATCGAAGCACATCTTGCCTGAACAATTTGCTTTCCTTCAGGACAGGCAGATCCATGAGGCGATTGGGACAGCACAGGAAGTATTACACTCGCTCCATAGCAAAAAAAGCAAAGGTATGATCATGAAGGTAGATTTATCTAAAGCTTTTGACAGAGTGAATTGGTTATACTTAAGAATGCTTTTAACTCATCTTGGGTTCCCTTTCAATTTTATAAAATGGATTATGGGATGCATCACTAATATCCCATTTAGTGTCCTGGTCAATGGGAGTGCATCTCCATTCTTTTTTTCGGCTAGAGGACTGAGGCAGGGGTGTCCACTCTCACCGCTTCTGTTTCTACTGATCATGGAGGGGCTCAGCAGGATAATCAAAGAGGAACACAGGAGAGGAAGATTAAAGGGTATAAAGATTACTGAAGATTGCACGCTCACTCACTTACTGTTTGTGGATGACGTGCTGATTTTTCTCAATGGAAGTGTTGGAGATCTGACAATCATCAGAGATATCTTTTCTTTATTTCAGAAAGCCATGGGGATGATAATTAATGATGGAAAATCTACTCTGACGGCCACAGCCTGCTCCCAGCATGAAATCCAATATGCTCTCCACTGATTCCACTTTGCACAGATTGGACTGGATGAGGGACTGAAATATCTGGGTTATAAGTTAAAACCCATTGGATACAAGATAGCGGATTGGACTTGGCTCATTGCCAAGTTGGAAAAGAGACTCAGCATATGGTATCTCAGATATTTATCTCGGGCTAGCCGACTCACACTCATCAAGAGTGTCCTGGAAGAAACCCCGGTCTATTGGATGTCCCTGGCTTGGATTCCAAGAGGCATATTGTCAAGGATTCAAACACTCTATTGCAGATTCTTATGGAGGGGTAGTCAACCGGGAAGAATCTTCGCCTGGGTCAAATGGGATGCCCTCACCCTTTCGAAAAAATGGGGAGGCTGGGGACTAAAAAAACTTGATGATTTTTCCTCAGCCCTGGCAGCGAAGCTAGGTTGGCAGATGGTCACATCAGACAATTTGTGGATGAGAGTGGCTTACTCGAAATACATTGCCCCTTTACAGACTTTGGATTGGATCAGGAGACCGGTTAGACTCAATGCTGGAATATCGATTATTTGGAAGGCTGTCCTGAAAGCTTTGGATCCCATTCGCACAGGTCTTACTTGGAGGATTCATTCGGGAAGTAGGGTGCGTATTGGAATCGACCCGTGGATTGGATGCGGGAACATGCATAGATTGCCTCCAGATCTACTATTGCACCTTGGAGAGAAAAATGTTACACACCTTGCTCATATAGCAGATGAGGCAAACTCCACTTTCCTCCATCAAGCTTGGAAATCAGGCCTACAACTCAACATTCCACCACTTTGGCAGCAACTCTGGAGGGACTATATACAGGCTCTCTCGGAGGCTCATATTCGCATTATCGACGGAGAAGATGAGCTCATCTGGGCTTTGGCAAAATCGGGGAGATATTCTCCAAAGGAAGGATACTTAGTTCTAGCGGAGCTGCAGAAGCCCCAGATCCTTCATTCCTGGTGGAAACACCTCTGGAAGTTGAAGGACCTCCCAGATCTAGATTATTAATGTGGTGCATTCTGAGAAATAAAATCCCCATAGGGGATAACCTGATGAAGCGTTCCTTCCATGGTCCTCACTGGTGTTATCTTTGCAACATTGATAGTGAATCTGCATCTCACCTGTTCTTGAAATGCCCTGAAGCCCGTAAGTTATGGGCCCTTGTGATAGCAGCCACCCCCACACCATGTGACTGGCAGGCGGACTCTCTGATAGAGGCCTGGAACTTGTGGTACTCCACAGTCATACCCCACAAATTGAGGAACCTCCCCTTGCTGTTCTGCTAGGCTGTCTGGATAGCCCGCAATCTTTATATTTTTCAGAATACCCCTCCCAGGTGGCCTATAATAGCTGCTAAGATCAAAGCAGACTATGATCTCATCCCTGATGACCCCCCGCCCCCACGCACAAGGAACATCACCCAGGAACTGATTGACCCCCACATGCCTTGGGCATATTTTGATGGGGCCGCACAAGAAGAAGGTTGTGGTGGGGGTGCTATTCTTCATTTATCAGAGAGGCACTCTTACAGCTTGATCATGGGATTAAGGAGGGGTACTAATAATTTTGCGGAACTATCAGCAGCCATGCACATTATTCGTTTTGCTTTGGAGAAGAATTGCCATGCTTTACAATTGTTTGGGGACTCTAAAATTGTTTGCGACTGGTTGAATAAAAGTTCTTATTGCTGGTCATACTCATTGAGACACATACTAGATGAGACTTTAAGATTGATATCCAATTTTGACTATTTTACATGTAATCACATCTACAGGGAGCGGAACACAGATGCTGACCGCCTTTCCAAAGAAGCTGCGATCCGGGAGCCGGGCATCTAGTTGATCCGTGAACAGAATGAAGGAGTTCATTACCAATACTATCACCGACCGTTTATGGACATTATGGATTAGATTCTGGGCTCCGATATCATATTTTTGTACATATTTCTTATCACTGTTACTGATCTGGTATGCGGCTATTTATATGAATAGCACAGTACTTTGTTTTGAATATTATCTCCCTGCGTGGATTAAGATAATATATTTCTTTTTTGAGTCTGTTGCATTTTTCATGGATACTTTTCACAGTTTTGTTGGGCTATTACCTCCCTGCGTGGATACAGGTAACTAGCTTTGCTGCTTCTTCGGAAGATGATAGACTATTGATAAAAATATCAGAATATGCGTATGCATCTACAAAATGTAATTTCTGTTTCTTAATGAAATTACGAATTTTTCCATGGGAAAAAAATTTAAACAAATAAATTAAAAAAAACATTTTTTAAACATTATAAAATAAAACCAGAAATTTCATGGGCTGGCCACCCCACTTGTGCCAAAGGGTCGCGCACGCAAGGAAGAAGGGGTGGCACCACCCATGTCGCTCTCCCTACATCCCTTGGACTCTGGGGTAGGAGTCGGTTGATTCCCAGAATCAAGAATCGAAGGCCCTCTGCAAGGGCAATATGGGTGGCATGCCCCGACGAATTGTGGGTGGCATGCCATCTATTCTTCGTTTGCGACCCGGTCGCAGGGTCGCGAGCCCATCAAGGGTGGCATTGAGGGCTTCTGTCTGCATGGTTTGCCATTAGATCTGGGTCGATGCAGTAGATATGAGGATGAGGTTTATGAACCATATTTTGAAAACCCATTTTGTGAGAATTTTTCTCATTTATGAACCACTTCCCCTTATTTATAAACAAATCGACAATGGGATGGTGTGGATCTATGCCGACGACATTAGATTTGCATGGCCATGCTTAAGTCGATTGCAGATTCCCAGAATATTCCGGGATCTGATGGAAAATTGACCATGCCCATGTCCTTCGGATCCTGGAATATTCCGAGAATTTGCAATCGACTTAAGCTCACCGGATTTGCATAAACCCATTAGCCAAACAAGGGGTTCAAATAAAACATGTTCTGATTTGAACCCCGCAACAACCATTCCCAAACCATGGCTTCGTAGCTTGGAGCAACTTCGTGCTTTGGCTCAAGAAGCTTCTTGGATCCATGATAAAAGGGAGACTGGCATGCAAGGCCATTGTGTCACTGTAAATGCATTTGGAAAGCCACTACAGGAAGCAAAGCATGCCTCAATATCCTTATTTTTGAACCACCATCATGAGTTGACATGGATAAAAAAGTGTTTGACAACGTTGATCAGATGCTTCCCTCCTTTGAGATTCAAACGCAATGCCTGAACCGACATCGACTAGAGACTTGCAGGGAGACGAAACCCTAACGGACCTTGCACACTCCATTTTTCTCCCAAAAGAAGTTTCAAACATTAAAAATATAATTATTTTTCTTGTTTTTATTTTTAATGTTTAATTTTTTTTTTTTTTTAATACATCTATTTTCACATTTTTCAAAACTTTTGTAACTTTTTCTATTACTTTTGTTTTTTTTTTTTTTAAATATAATTCTATCTATTTATTATTATTATTATTATTATTCTCATGATCAAAATAGTCTCTTATCTATATATATAAATTTGGATTTTAACAAGCATATAATGTTTTAATGTTTTAATTTGTTTATTTTTTCTGTTTTGCTAAATATATTTTTTCCCGGTTTTTGTTTTAAATCTTTTTTTTGGCCATTTTGTTTTAAGGTATTTTTGGTTTGTTTCCCAATATTTTTTTTAACAATTTTTTTTTTAATTTTTTTTATTAAAGTTGTTTTAATTTTTCTTTTTGTGAATTATTATTTTTGAAAAAAAAACTTGAAATGTTATTATGTTTGGACATAAAATTTAAAAGAAAATCATAAATGTTGCTAATTTTCAACTTTTTTTAATTCATTCTTTTCATAATTTTTTTTTATTTAAAATGTCATTTTTAGCAAAACTAACACATATCTTTTTAATTAGATATGTATGCAAAATGTGTATTGTTTTTCAAGTGTTTAAAATTATTCTTTTTTACTAACAATTATTTTATGTGTATTGAACTATTAATTAATGATATATAAATATATAAAAATTCCTAACTTCAAAATATTAATTTTATTACTTATTTTAAACTTTACGGCATGGAACAGGGAGGGCTCTGCGGTAACTATGGCGCTCAGACTTACCTGCGTTTGCCAAACCCCCGGTGAATCCACAAGCAAGAAGCCTACATTCATCATCTCCGCGTCGCCAAGAGAAAGGGCTTTTTGTTATCTGCTACAGTCAGGGTTTACAAGACGAATAGAGGCACGAATCCGGTTAGACCTGTTGCATAAGGCGCTCTCTCAAGCGGTGAAGACAACTGAAAAACCCTCGAACGACACTCATGGGTTGGCTACGCACTTGAAATGCATGCGGATCGGGCACTTGACAGACGAACCTGTGGCAGAAATTGCTTCCGAGAATACGCTTTGGGAGGATATTGACTCGAGCAAAAATGGAACGGAATTATTCCTTCCCTTCACGGTTCAGGATGCTCCATACAGGACGGATCTGGTTACCATATTCCACTGTTCTTGGCTATTTGCATCAAAACAGTCGGATCCCAATCAGTATTGGAGGGTTGCGTTACCCCCAGCGAGGGTTATGCCCGGGATAGGAAGCAGCGCCTGCGTCTTTGGGAAAACGATCCGGCAGACTGTTCCTCTACCCCCTCTCGGAAAGCAGCGGACCCGTTTTGACACATTCTGGCAGCTCTCAACCAATTTGTTTGCAGACCAAGCATGGGGCGAGAGCTTGGCTCTGGATCCCCTGCGATCTACAGTACTTGGCCACAGATCGGGTCATAGGCTTTCAGATCTAGACCTCTGTAGAGCAGATCTACCCCTATGCAGGTCAGATCTGGAAACACACTCACCAGAAAAGACGAGTAAAGATAAAAAAAGCTCTCTCTTTATTAGATCTATGGGAGGGAACACAATATGCATCGAAATAGGGATATGGGAGGCAACAGAAATCCTCAAACAGAGGATACATGAAAAGACTGGAATCCCACCATGCAAACAACTCCTCCTCTACGCAGGGAAGGTAATTCAGGAGGGGTTCAAACTAATGGAATACGGTATAGCAAAAGACTCTACCATCTGTCTCAGCACAAGATTGCGCGGAGGCTGCCCCGGCTCAAGTTCAAAAGGACCTGTTTCCTTCAAAGATGCAGTCAAAGGGAAGATGGAACCACAAAAGAAACCAGAACAACAAGCTACAGCACTAGGGGCATACATTGTTGAGCAGACAACACAGAACCCTGCATTAACAATCTCCATACCAGAGGTAAATGAAATACAAACTGATTATTCAACTAAAGCAGTGATATGCAGGTTCAATGGATTTTGGCCCAAACCGAAAGCCCTTCGTCAATGGATCTACTCCATATGGACAGAAAACTGTGATATCCATCTCTGTTCAAAAGGATTCTTTATTGTCAAATTTGACACCATAAAGGACAAAGAATATGCTTTGAACGAAGGACCATGGTTTTGGGGAAACACTGGCCTTTTCGTGAAACCTTGGTTTACAGATTTCGATCCAAACAGCATGGTGGTCACCAAAATGCCAGTTTGGGTAAAATTGTTTAACCTTCCTATACACTTTTGGCACTACAAAGTACTGGAAGGAATAGGCAATACCCTGGGATCTTTTATAAAAGCAGATCATGAGCGCCTATCCAAGGATATCTACACATTTGCCAGGATATGTGTGGAGGTAGACCTCAGTCAAGGCCTACCAGAGCACATTCTCCTAATACATAATGGAAAACAATGGGCACAACCACTGGATTATGAAAACACCGCCTTTCGCTGCCGCATATGTCGACAAACAGGTCATCTTCAGAGTGCATGCCCACAAAACAAAAAAGATAGGAAAAGGAGACAACCACCAAAGCCGAAAGGATGGCAATTTTCAGCCACATGGGCAGAGGATGTAGAAGAGGATATAGAAGAGGAAAGGAATGCAGGAACCACCAGCAATCTACAAGAAGATGAAGACGGAAGGAATAACCCAGAAATCAGCAAAGAAAGCTATCCACACCACCTACAGAATAATGAATATCTGATCGAAGGAGCAATAGACACAAATGCAGGTAACCCACAGCAGCAATATGAGAACACCAGGCAGGAAATTGGTGGCAGCAAACGAGCATACTCGCCAACAAGCACAGATTCTGAAAAGGACATCATGGCTGCCACAAATGAAACACAAATGATTATTGTAACAGCTCCGCCTAACAATGAAGGTTGGCGGAAAGTGGAAAAAAAGAAAGGTAGGAAAGTCTAGATTGTCTATTTGATTGATTATTAGCTCCTGATTAGCAGGACAAGTTTTGTTACAGCATATGCTATACAGCATCTACAACATGTAATTTTACTCATAATGAATAAAATTACGATTTTTCCAGTGGAAAAAAAAAAAAAAAAAAACTTTACAAAAAAATTTAAAATTTCATTATAGAAAACATTGCAAAAAAAAGCAAAAAACCAAGATTGAAAAACCCTTAAAAAACATACATATTGGGACAAAAAACAAGAAGATAAATAATACAACTTGAAAAATGGTTGAATAACCAAGATTTAAAAAAAATTATGCATACTTATGTAATATCTCCTATATCTTATCTTACCAACATTTTTTTTTTACTGATTGAATTTGACTTGGAACTAACATCCTCATCATCATTGAGTTCAAAATAACTACTAGCTATGTATGCATTAACAAATTATGTTAGTTCTAGTCATATATATAGATAGATAGATATACCTTCTTCCATTTTTAATATAGGTATCTAAGTCATTTATGTCTATAAAGTTATTAATCCACATGATATGAGCATAGTATATTTGACTTACTCTTGATTCATTGCCACCTTATGATTCACTTTAATATAATACTAATGTTGGGATCCATCGACAAGCTGGGATAAGTTTGGATCTATGCACTTAGCTTATACCAATATGTTGACAATCCAAATCCAATACTTGATATGGAACTTGGCGTCGCTATACAGTTTTTGTATAGCGACTATAAAGTTTTTGGTGTCGCTGACTAGTTTTTGTATAGTTTTTGGCATCGCTATACAGTTTATAAACTACTATTTTCTGCAACTATTTGGCTACGAAATTCGGTCATGATTGGGATTTGTCTAGCCACTATATATGGTTATGTGGTTATATATACATTTTCTTAAAATCCAACTGGAATTATAGTCCCTGTTGTTGATAGGTTTTTGTTAACCCTAGCTCTATAGGGTTTGCAAATTTTTATTTCTTTCGCAATGAATTTTCTATTTTTCAAGATATTTGAATTCAATGTGATAAATTTCCTGAAGAGTTGTTAACATAAATTTAAGGTGCTGATGCCATACTAGGATAGGTGGTTTTGTTTGGTTTTTTTCTTCTCATATGTTTCTATTGATGAATTTGAAATGGTACTATAGGGAATTCAATGCATACAGTGTATTTATAATTCTTTTATAAACTACCTCTCCACATATACATATACATATACATATACATATACATATACATATATATACCAATGATTCTATAATCACAAGGTTATCTTTTTCTCTGTTGTATGAGATGAGAATTTGTATGATGAATATGGACTTTCTTCATTCCTAGGAGATAGGCCTATTTCATTGTTAAGTTATAGTTATTATTTATACCCTTGCAATCAACACAATTTATTTTCGTTCTTGCAATCAACATAATTTATTGTCTAGGGCTTATTAAATCATGATCTGTCTTTCCACTTTGTTTATATGAAGATAATAGGGATTGCTTTAGGCTAGCGGACCTAGGTTGGCTCTATCCTGGAACTACCCCTTATGCATACAAATGTTGTATTGTAAACATATAAAACAAAACATAAATTTCATCAACCTCCATATAGACCTTAAAGAATATAAATTTGTATAACATTATCTTTCATAATTATGTACAGAGATAATACACAACTCTTTCCTTATGTTATTCCCTTTTGTTTTTGAGTATGTATAATAGTAAAACATTTTTCTTCTCTCTTTATTTGTATGCTTCAGGATTAAGATAGGTCTAATTTATAATTATATTTTGGTCTAGTAGTAACATGTGCAGGTCTAGGAATGAGCTTTCCTATCCTCTTGAGTCCTCTCTGTTCAGCCTAGAATTGCCTCTAGGTTGCCCGTTCTCACCCAACTTGGCCTGAGGATAATCTAACTCACCCTAAGGCTTTAATATTCTCTTATTCCTCTTATACATATATATAGTAAATAAATAATACTAAAACATTCTCTTTTTCTTGTATTCTTCCAAGACTCATTCATGAAAAATTCATTATTATTCAAAGGAGTAGAAAGAATTGTTCTTATTCCAATAAAAATTTAACATAGTAGTAGAAAACATATCTATTTTAATTTGGCTAGGCTACCACAAAATCATTGAAGATAAAGGACCACTCCAAATGACCAATGAGTTTAGGTAACCTTTACCAACACTCACCCCAAGCCAATCTACTTCCAGAATAATTCTTTAGACATCGATTGAAATAGGTCGACCTAGAATTTTTTTACCACACAAGATCTTTCTAGGTTTATTATAGACCTTACAAGTCTAATAGGGTATTCCACTCACTAATTAGCTCAAGAATCCATTTCTCTGGTAGTTTCCTACCCTTCCTCAACAACGTCCTGTCAAAGGAATCAATTTCATTTCCTCTCTTGGACCTCCTCCAACTAGGTTACAAGTCTCTAGGTTGCCTCAAGATTTTTTTCTCTTTCAACCTCTTAGCTCCCTTTTCCCTAACTGAGATAATTTATCTCTATGGAGAGTAATAACTATTGGGTGAGTAAAAATCTAGCTTAACATATTTTCCTTCTGTAATTCTTTGGTAAACCATAACCAATTTCAATTAATAAAATTAAAATAAACATTCATGTTTATTATCTATTCATGTCGTGCCAAATTACTTTTGTAAAAGTAAATTAAATATCTAGTTTTCACCGAGCGGTATTACAACTTAGGACATAAACAAATTTAATGTGTAAAAAATATGCCCTCGAAAAAAAAGGTTGATGTTGTATCAACGCTTTTCAAAATCCACATGAACCAACATTTAAAAAAGGTTATCCATACTTAATATATGAGAAAATTTAAAATGTCAAAAATAAGCCCAAAAAAAGAGGGGTTTATGTTGCATAAACAATTTTCAAAATTAGCATGAAATCACTAACATTAAAAAAAATGTACATACTTAATACATGAGAAAAATTAAAGTGTCAAAAATATTCTAGAAAAAAAGGTTGATTTTGCATCAACGCTTTTCAAAATTAGATGAATTTTTACAACCTAAAAAAAATGGGAACTTAGTACAATTCCTGTTAAGTTGGTAACTTTGTTAGGGATTTATCTTTGGCTAATCACCCTTGATTTAGCTCAATGGATTCAAACTATATATTGTATTTAAGATTAGGGAAATGAGTACTTATTTCTATCCCAACCTACTTACTAATCATAGCTACTTATTTCTATCCCAACTTACGTACTAATCATAGCTACAAGGCTAAGGTTGGATTTATTTTGCAACTTAGGTCTTCCTTAGATGCCAATGTAGTGTTGTGAGGTTATTGCAAATAATGGATGTTGAATATTCAAGCTATTTTATTTGTTTTCTCTTGGTGTAGCTTTAATAATACATAGCGTCCACAACCTTCATAGAATCAAAAGAGTATCATAGGCCCTATTTTGTTTCTAAACGAAATCCGTAGGCTTAGTGGAGATACTCACAAGTGTCACATAGTGTGAAATGTCTCTTCCATGCCTTTACCTTTTGATTTATGATGACTCCTGCTTATAACAACAATTTTTTCCATTAAAAACCTCCACTTTTGGCTTGAAAACCTTATCATTTCTTACTAATGACTTGTCTTACCTATTCTAGTACATGTATATTTGAATTTGTTTTCAAACCTTGCCTTTTCTATTTATTAATAAATAACTAAAGGATTGATTAGTAACCTATGGATGTGTATGGATTGCATAAGAGTATATATATATATATCTATATATCTATATCTATATATATATATATATATATATATATATATATATATATATATATCTATACCAAGTGTGATTCAAATAAAATTGTTGAGGCTACTCACTCAAAATCAAAGTGTCTTGACAACATGACGATATATGGTTTCACATGTCTCGGTTGTATTAACAGGGTCTCATTTAGAGATTCCTATGGTCTTCCATTTTGATGAATCTATTTTTCACTATAAAAGTGTTTAGACATTGAAGCCTTTTGGTCAAATACTACAGTTAGATACAAGTTGGCATGCCGATAAGATTTTATTTGTAGGACTTATTGTTAAGGACCATTGATTTCGATCATGGATGAGTTTTTCAGCTAAGCATACTTGTGAGAAGGTTCAACTGGAAAGAAGGAAAGCCTACAATTTTTATTAAGAGTGCACGATGCAAAGGAAGTAGTTTCAACCTAAAGGAGATCCTATTGGTCGATCATCAAATGTTTCTAGATGATAATTATGTCATAATCCTTATGAAGGCTCTTTAAACAAACTTCAGGAAAACAAATACTTAGTGTTGCATAAAGTATTTTTGATCTTGACAATTAGCATTGATCTTGGTTTTTATGACTGAAGGAGTGAATCTTGTTCCGAATGAGATACTTATTTTCAGTGGATCATAGGCTGTAGTGAATAATATGTTATATTTAGAATCCAAAGGCTCATTAAAATGGACATAGTTGGGTTTCTCCAGGATAGAATTAATTTGAATCTATTAAATCATGTTCAAAAACTCAGTTTGTCAGTAATATTTACTCAATCTATCCTTAGTCACTTAGCCAATATGAAATCAAACATATGGTGTGTTATTTTTAGTTTCACACGAACTCTATATAAGTAGAAGAACGCCAAGGGTGCAAGAAAAACAACTACTATTATCATTATTTGTGATCTCTGAGATTAATAAAATTGTTGTGCCTTGGGTGATTTCTAGAGTCCTATATTTATGTTTGTATTGTGCTTTGGTATGTTTTGCTAGTTATTTATATCTATCATATTCCATTGAATAGTTAAAAATCTAGGGCATTAACTGAGCATTTAGTTTGACCTACTCAAGCCATGGTCAAATGCCAAATCTTTGTGCTTATTTTGATTGGTTAGTCAGTTTGTTTCATTCATTGAGTTGGCATGTTGTATTCGCGTAGTGGTTTGTCGTATTCCCACATTTGTTCTAATCATATGCGATCCTTTAATAACTTTATACAAGAATAAACAACTATTTTTCTCTCCATTTATGGTTGTGCGTTTCTCAACTTATGTATGATTACATAGAATGAAAACAACGTGTTTTTTTTATTTCCTTCCATTGTGTGAAATTTAGTTTATGTGTTAAATAGTTTGAAATATTTGTTTTTGAAAAGGATTAGTGATGGTTTTCCTCGATCAGGTTGCATGTCAGGAAAAAATTAGCTGCAATATTTACACCACCATGGTTAGAAGACTGAGGTTAATAAATGTTAAGGGATTGAGCGACCACACCCTTACATGCACTCACATGTGTAATGGAACTATAAAGTACATAAGTGTAATGGAGGAGGGATCTCCCACAAGGAGAAATATTGAAGCGTGGGGTAAGTTTGTGCACAAGTATTAATTTTGGTGTTGTTTGGAGATGATTCTTAATATTACAGAGATTTGGGCTGCATTTAGAAAGACAGGACCAAAGGAGGATGTGTTACCCTCTATCTTCAGGATGACCTCGACATTGCAACAAGGTATCGACATATGTGGGTATTTAACACTTTCTTTTCCCCTCCATTTGATTTTTATGAGTTCCTTGGATGTCGGTAAGTTCTGCAAATTGTTGATTATTTGGCGTGAAAATCAGAAGTTGGTCTCTATTTATGCCTGGAGTTGGGTTTCTATGTATTTCCATCTTTGTGTTTTTGATCTTTATAATACTTTGTCTGTGCTTATTCAAATATCCTAGAAAAATGCTATAACCTTGTGTTGTGGTCCTACTCCTTGTCCATGAGGTCGAATTTGTGAGGCTTAAATTAGGAAGGATGGAGTTTCTATGATTTTTTTATATGGTCCTAAGATTTATTTGACTATGCTCATCTTCTTGGTTGGAGGGCCAGTTTATAGGGCTTAGAAGAGGTCTATGAATCACCTCGGGTCATATTATCTCCTTATCCACAATGTTGGGGATATATATGAGATATTGAGGCACCCTCTTTCAGATGATTTAAAATTTTTTCAATTTGTGGTAGGTTTGTCTGGAAACTCAATGTACGCGGAACTTTTTGGAGATATTGTTTGTTTATTACGGTTCCCTCTCTTAAAAGGTTAAATGCTATCTTAGTTTGAGGTTTTTCCTTCTACTAACTTAATGTTTATAGGGTCTAGCCAATCCTTGGCCATCCGGTTAGCATCTGCAGAATATTACACCCGAAATACTGACTAGAGCATAGGATCACTATCGACCTCTGGTGGCCAGACATCAAACCGAAGCTCTCAGAATATAAATAATTGTTTCACAGGGACAGACATGGCATCTTTTGGTTTGAGGAAATGTAATAATACCAATCCAATCCAATGTCAAGGCCAAGGAATGGAGGTGACTAATGGAGGTTGGGCTGATGGTCAACGTTGAGCTGACAGAGGGAGGGGACCTAGACGTAGGACCCGCATAGAGGTGGAGGAAACCGCCTCATATAGGGATTTTTCCTCTAATTCTGCAAGCTCCAAGTTAGAAGAGTAGGAGGAAATGATAATATTTGAGCTTGAGCTGAACATGGAAGAGTTAGTGAGAGACTTGGGAAATATTGTAACAAACCCAAGACACACCAAAGGGAGAAGGAATCTATACATTGAGACATTTCTTCTATATTGGAGAATGAAGACCTTGATGGCCAATGTTATGGCAGTGATACCATGGGACCCATTTCATACATAGGGAGAGTTGGCCTTGATCTAACAAAATATACAACAACTGAAGTTTGGTATGATTCAAGTGAATGGGTGACTTGCAAGAATTGAAACTCACATTCCATGCATCCCCCTGTCATCCCAACAGGGATCCACTACAAAGAATTTAGATCCCATTGATTCATATGATGATTAGTGTTTTTGTATTTATAGTTAAAAGCCCTTGGGAATTGTCAGGATAGTGATAGAGATCAACATGAAATATTAGTGGTTTTAGCTTTTTAAGGCTTGATTGGGACATTAAAATTTTTATCTGGATATGACTCCACCAGATCGTCAAAAAACTTGGTTTCCCTTTGATTAGGTTGGAGTCTTCTGGTCCTTTTTATAACTTGCAGGTACAATCTAATTTTTTGAATGAAATAGAAGGACCCAAAGCCAAATTACAACAAAAAAGAAGGATCGATGGTGTTTTCATTTAAGGGAGTTATAATGTACCAACTACTATGAAATTGGTAGTTAAATTATTTATAATACTTTTGAAACTTTGGAACTATTTTGAGATTACTCTTTAGATATTATTGGGTAACTGAAGAGCCATTAAGTTTAAGGTTAAAAAGTAGGATCCTTTCAATGAAACAATAAACTCCCATGCACTTAAAACAAATCAGTTAATAAGTGAAAAGTCTTTTCTTTCATGTATATTGCACCGAGCCCCTCATAAGTTTACTGACCTAGTTGAAAATTATAGGACAATATATTATCTACGATATTAAAACATCAATAAAAACACTCGTCATTTTTAGTGTCGTTGTCGGGGAGGCACTCATGGAGTTGGGACATTTCACATAAATAATCCAAAGGATATTAGGGCTAGAAGTGAACAAAGCATTTGTTCACTTTCAGCAACCTAGGTACCCTTTTCCTTTGTATTATATCAAATAAATGCATTTAGAACATCATAGGTAGGAAAAATAAAAATTCTCTTAAATCCCCAACATGTGGTATGATGGGGACCACTCCCGATAAAGTGTTGGCAAGTCAAAGAGGGATTCCCATAAACTTTACCTTCCTAGTAGGGAAACCATTAGGAGGAGAAACATCAAAAAGTGAAGAGGCCCCTTTTGAAGAGTAATTTGAGAGTTCCTCAAGATCTAATAAAATTCAAACTTCTAAAAATACACAAGAAGAAAAAGTGGGAGATGAAGAAGTAAATGGACAAAAACAATAAAAACCAATTATTTTTGAATTTCCCATTCAAGACACTGATGTTGTGGTGCAATTGAAAAATATTCCTCAATATGCTCTTCCAAATTTTAATGGCCTATCTAAAGAGGATCCCAATACCTTCTTGTTTAAGTTTGATGTACTTTTTCGATGTTTTAATTATTTGAAAGATGCTCAAAAGTTAGAACTTTTTCCTATGATCTTAAAATATGTAACCCTTCGATGGTTTATGGGATCAAAAAGAAACACTATCCAATATTGGGATGATATGAAGAACAAATATTTAAGTAAATACCAAGATTATTGCAAATTTAGGGACATTAAGGAAGAAATTTTTAGGATGTCTCAGTCAAAGGATGAGAGTCTGGAAGACTATGTGGAGAGATTACAATGTACTTTGCAAAGAACTAAGAAATTTCGCTTAAATGTTGAAACTTTACATATCCTCTTTCTTAAAGAAATACAACAGGATTGTTTGGAGACTTTGAATTTTATGGGTGCATGATATGTTTCTCAATTAACATATGAGGAAATCTATGAATTATGTAAAAAATATTGTAGAGGAAGTGAAAATTATGGGAAAATATATATTTGATCATGAATCAATAGATTAGGTGGAATAGGGATGAAAAGGTTGAACTATGTATCTCTTATATAATTTTAAACTGATATTTTAAGCACACTCAATTCACAATTAGATACCCTTCAAGCTAAGAGAAATAAGGAAGAAGATGAGCTACACTTGCCTATATTTTATTCAAACTGTCGAAAAAAACAATTGCTTAGAGAATTTCCTCTGAATGATGTAGAAGCATGTGGCATTGGTGAACAAAACCATTCCACTCAGGAATTCCCTTCTTTGCCTAGACTTAAAGCAATGTTTCAAGAGGTAGATGGGGAGACTGAGAAAATTTGTTTTGTGACTCAAAAGGAATCCTAGCCACCTCGAACATTTATACCTCTTGATCCTTCCAAACAATTTACTTTCCATATTGGATGGTATCCTCCTATTCCATGGCCACAATGCCGCCCTTAGGAGCAAGGGCAAGGGTGGATCCCATGATGGAGAGGATCCCATCATTCGATAATGTGATGCCTCCTCAACCACAAAAACTTCAATTTCGTTCAAACCAACCCACTCAAACTCAACTAAGAGATAAGTTGTCTACACAACCTATTCATATTCCAATTAATAATAAGATTGATCAACCCACCTATAATATTGAACTATCACCTTTTCCTACCTATCCCCTTTCAACCATGGACTATAAAGATATTCATTTACACTATGGGAAAGTTATCCAAAATCAAACTGCTCCTTTTATCCAAGAACAAGATGATGAGGATAACCTACCCAATCCAATATTGCCTTCTTTTGATCATGAACAAACTCCTAAAAAGGAGTCTGAATCCATTCCTTATCCAGAAAGGTTATGTCTTGAAAAACTCCCTATTCAACTTGAATTTGACCTTTTGGGGGTATTAAGGAATGTTTGTGTAAAAATTCCATTGTTCCAAGCTATCAAGGACTTCGCTATTTATGCCAAAGCTCTTTGGGAACTTTGTTTAAAGAAGCTAGGAAGAAAGAAAAGAGATCCCAAAACAATGCAAGTAGTTGGGAAACTGGCTAACTTAATGTTGGGCAAGGTCTTCACAACAAAATGTGATGACCCAAGAAATCCTATTGTAACTGTATGTATAAATAGTATCCCTATATCTAACACTTTTATAGTGAGGGGCAAATATTAATGTGATGACCAAAGAAACCTTTGATAAATTAGGGATGCCTAGTCTTCGACCCACCCCAACTATTCTCTGGATGGCTAATAGATCCACAATAAAACGAGAAGGGGTGTTGGAAGATAATTTGGTCTCAATATATTTATGGGGATATGTATATGACTTCATGATACTTCAATCCAAGGAAAACTTTGGGGGTTACTTGTTGATTCTCAGGATGCCTTGGTTGGCTACATCAGATGCTTACATTAAGTATAGGTCTAGGGACATAATTGTCTCCCACTCAAACTCTATTAAGAGACTTTTGCTTTACCCTCTAATGAAACCTTCTTATGACACAAAGAGTGCTTTATGGTTCAAAGATAGTGATGAAGAGGCTACTCAACCTCTTCTAACCATTGATCAAGTCCCAATTTTTAAAGAACACAATGAGGATGATATAATCTGCACCATTTAAACACATCAACAACAATCCCTCAATTAATATGATTCTAAAAAGGAAAATCTAGGAAAAAAATGTTCACCCATCAAGCTAACTCGAAAAATGAAACTAATAGTTTTGTTTGATCCCTTAGAAGATCAAACTAAAACTATTGAAATTTACCTTGGAAATTTTCTAAACATTAATGTTGGATTGGAACCATTTCAACAAGAGCTATAGGTGGAAATGCTTAAAAATATTAGTAAACATTTTGAATAGGGTTATACCGACATGAAAGGAATTTATATTGATTTGTGCACACATGATATTTACATAAAGGAGGATTCCTAACCCATTAGCTAGCCACAATGGAGAATGAAACCAACACTCAAAGGGATATTTAAATAATATTCACAAAAATGTTTTAGTGCAAAGTTTATTTACCCAATTTTTGATAGTAAATGGGTTTCTCCCTTGGTAATTGTTCTAAAGAAAAATGGAAAATGGATAGCATGCATTGATTATTGGGAATTAAATAAAGCTACCTTGAAACATTACTTCCCTCTTCCCTTTATCCAAGTCCTCTATACCTTGGCAGGAAATACTTTTTTCTCTTTTCTTGATCGGTTTAGTGGCTATAAGCAAATACAAGTTTTCCCTAAAGATCAAGATAAAATAACCTTTACTTGACCATGGGGGACATTTAATTACCGAGTACTCCCCTTTGGTGTACGTAATGCTCCAAAAACATTTCAACGAGCTTTTCTTGAAATATTCTGTAATTTAACAAATGATCGTGTTGAAGTATATATGTATGATTTTATGGTGTATGGGGAAACCTTTGATGAAGCCTTGAAAAATCTTTAAAAAGTACTAATTCAATGGTAAGAAGCTAAATTTTCCCTTAAGTACCTTCATGAACTATCACAATGGGCATGCAAAATCATCTCAAGCATAGTTTATCTTTGTTTCAAGCTTGTGAAAAAATGAAACCATTTTCAAGTATCCTCAAGCATAGTTTCCCATGTTTCAAGCTTGTGTAAAAATGAAACCATTCCCACTTTACCTCTCATGACTTCCCTTTTTATCACCATGTTTTTGCTAGATGAGCCTTGGTTTTTTCATTCCATTGTCACCATCTCTTCGGTCAATAATATTCTTTCACTTGGTTGTTTTACCCTTACCTGAGGAACATGTGCGATGAGTGGTCTTATTAGCTAGACTCTTGACCTTTACATGTTTTGAGAAGTTCCATCATGACTAGAACTATTTTCTATCCTTTTATACCACTTGTTCCTCCAGGAGGAGTCCTCTTTCAACTCTTTTCAGAATCCAAAAATATGAAATGATTATTGAGCACTTTTCTTTTCAAACTCATCAAAGTAAATGAAAAGATGACTCCTCAGTATAAGTTTAACCCTTTTCTTGACTGAGATAGACTAGCTACGAAAAAGGAATACCTTAGTGGAACATGGCTAAGAGGTTCTCTTGAATATTGTTTTCTACCTTTTCAGATTCGAGAGACTATCTATGAAAAGGGACCTTTGGAGTTTCCTTTTTGCCTCTTTTTCAAACTCTCTAAACATGAAAAATATGTCGAGTTACCTCTCCGTCGAACTCGTAAAACTTAAACGACGCAGCACTTGTCACCGTGACGAGACCGTGCTACTCCTTCCTAGCACTCGGTAAATATAATAGGATGTATTCATTCGAAGGGTAAACCTAGATGACTAACATATGGTATCCTCTTCATCCTTATGATTAAAAATAAAGAGGTAATCGCTATAAATGGTGGGGGGAAATAGAAGTAAATGTGTCTTGTATTTTGCATGAAAGGCAACATGTCACTCTTGAACATGACACTCATCTGCATTTCGTGTCGGGTTTGGGATATCCTCACTTAGTCACTTTCCTTCTTAGGTTTGGAAAATCCATTTTCCTCTCATTTGATCATTACCTATCTTCATCATGACCATTGGTCCCATTTTCAGTCAAATTCTACCAAACTCTATAGTTGTGTCACCGATATGTTCAAGAGAAGTTTCGTTTGCAAATTCAAACCTCCTATACCCAATTTGACCTTATCTACTACAATCTTGAATCACTCTCACCAAAAATGTAGCATAAGCTTCTCTTACTAGAAGCCTCAAGAACGACGAGATGGTTATTGTTAAATAAGGATATGGTCGAGTTCTCCCATTTTGACTCCTTGATCCTACCTTTAGGGATATTCCCCTTAATATGTGGACCTTATTCCCCCTTTTTTCCATCCCCATCTCCCTCTCCTTCCTTATAAATGATTCCCTTACACCCTCAAATGGTTGGTCAGATTAGATTGGTCATGTTGCTACTAAATTGTGCCTAATTGCTACCAATTTGTGAAGGTGAA
This sequence comes from Pinus tabuliformis, assembly GCA_031772625.1. Taxonomy (NCBI): domain Eukaryota; kingdom Viridiplantae; phylum Streptophyta; class Pinopsida; order Pinales; family Pinaceae; genus Pinus; species Pinus tabuliformis. Next base: position 347,707,252 of record CM062807.1, on the reverse strand, counting down.
AATAGAGCTTGATAAATCTTGGATTGGACTTGGAAACCCATCCTGAAGGAGGCTTCAAACATCAAGGCAGTGGTTGTATGCTTCCCTCTTGTGTTTATTATTAATGCAATGCGTGTTTACTTTCCATAAGCATGTAAATCACTACTTCCTCAGTACAATGCTCCTTTATCTGTCATATGGTTTACATTAGAATGCAATATGATATGTTTTCCTTTGTTGTCTTTGTTTAATGTATCTTGCAGGTATTCATTTACAATAGAATAGCATGGATCGATATTGACGTCAAAAAGCGACTGCAACAATTCCCAAGGTCGATTAGGAGTATATATGAATTTCTTCTTCACGGTTGGTTTGGAAATGACGCATGCAGTGCAAGATCAAATGTAGTTCCCAACATCCTAACGAAGGTTCGGCCAATTAAAATACTTTTGCAATACTGCCATTTTTTTCTCTACTTTGAAGTGTCCTGCAACCTAACTATAGTTCGCCTCCAAAATCATCTTGGCATGCTCACTTGAAGGAACATTGATGTGTCCTAGGCTGCATAGAAGTGCATCCTAGAGGTGAAAATTATGAACTTTATTACCTTCCAGGAGTGTTTGGTATGTGTTGCCAAATTCTGGATTGCTCTTGTAAAGATGCGGCCACCCCAAAGTCTTGTTCCCATAGGAGTTGAGCACAGTGATTAGCGCCATGACTAGTGATTGGTTAAGGTAGTTTGCAACATTATTGGTGTTTCCCTTCTTGTACCTAATGTTTAAATGGAATTGTTGCAAGTATGTGGACCATTTCTAATAGCGATCATTTTGCAACTTTCTCTTGTGTTTGTATGAACTGTAGGGGTCAATTGATCTATGTTGATGATCATTTCCTTCCCATTAATGTAATTCTTCCATTTATGATAGACCTTCACAATGGAAAAAATTTCTTTGTCATAGGTGGGAAACTTTCAGACTATATCTGAAAATGTCTAACTGTGGTAAGCCACTGGATTCCCCTGCTGAGTAAGAACTACACCAAAAACATAGTCAAAGGCATTTATCTTAATCTCAAATGGTTGTTGAAGGTTGTGTAATGTTAGCACTGGTGTAGAGTAGAAGCGATGCTTCAACTCAGAAAACCCCTTCTGTTGGGTTTCGAACCAAAAGAACATTACGCTCACTCAACCCTTAGTGACTTGACTTGAAGTCCAAGTGATATGAGAGAACCCCAACATGAACCAGTGGTAGAAATTGGTAAGACCCAGAAAATTATTGATCATTTTTACAGTGGTTGGGGCTGGCCAATCCCAAATGACTTGTATCTTGGCTAAGTCCACATGCACAGTCTACTCATAAAATATGTACCCCAGATATTGAACATATGTCATGCCAAAAGTGAATTTCTCAAAATTAGCACATAGCTTGTGATTTCGCAGGGTTTGGAGGACCTGTCGAATATGGTAGAGGTGCTCTTCCCAACTTTGGTTGAAGATCAAGATGTCATATAGATACACCACCATGAATGAATTGGTGAAGGGTCACAAGATGTCATTCATCAATCTCATGAAGGTTGCAGGGGAATTCGTCAACCCGAAAGGCATGACCATCCATTCGAAGAGGCCCTCCTTGTATTTGAAGGAAGTCTTCCAAACATGAAAGAGTTCAATAGGCACTTGGTGATAATGGACATCAAATTGATCTTGCTCAAATATTTTCCCCCCTTGAGCTGGTCTAGAAGGTCATCAATCCATGGGATTGTATACCTATTCTGTATAATGATCTTGTTCAACGCCCGACAGTCAATACAGAGTCTCTAGGTCCCATCCTTCTTCTATACCAATACAATTGGGCTCCCACAAGGTGATGAGCTTAGCCTTGTATTCCCTTTTTGAAACAACTCCTGAATATTCCTCTTGATCTCATCTTTCTCTAGAACAAAGCGTCGATATATTGGTTAGCGGCGTGCCTCGAGTTATATAGCTATATTTCTTGACCTGGAAGTGCATAGGCACCCCTGTAGGTGAGTAGAAAATGTCCATGTACTCTTCCACGAATTTGTCCATTTGCAATTGTTGTGCATAGGAGTCCTATCTAGAAGGTGTGGGAAAAATATTCTTGTTTCCCTAAGGGAAAATCATAAGGAAAAAAAATGACCTAGTTTGTGAAATGATATTACTTCATTTCTTTACAGTGATCAAAGAAATGGTGGTAGGTAGGGCTACCTCTGATATCTTGTACAACTTATTTCCCAAAGTAATAATCATAGAGCAAGGTCTAGACTCATATACAACATTTCGCTTCCAAGCGTATGGTTATCCTAATAATACATCACAAACTTCAAGAGGGGTAACATCACACAGTACCTCATCTGTGAAGGGCTTGATGTTGTAGGGAAGGTGACACTGTTGGTTGATGTAGAGATCTTGTCCTTGGTGAAGCCACCCGATGTTGTACAACTGCAGATATGTTGCAGTCGGAAGGCTCAGTTGCTTCATGACCTCTGCTGAAATGAGGTTCTTTTGGCTCCTACTATTGATAATGAACTGCAGCGGAGAACCCTTCACCCACATCTGTGAGTGGAATAGGCATTCGCCCTCCTCTGGATCTTCAGACTCATTCTTCTAGATCTTGGTGGTGGCCATGGTGGAACAACGCTACGCATCAATGATTATTTCCCTTTATCATTCCCCTTGTCAGGTTCTGACTTGGAGTCTAAACATACATCTAATTTGGAAGCCTTCAGCATGGCCACCAGTGACTGCTTGGCCCGAAACTCACTTTTGTTGTGAGTGGAGCTCTTATGGAACTCACACAATTTTCGCATGTCCTTATTTGTCTTAATGGTGTTTTTATTTTCTTGTAGCTTTGGCAGGTTGTCCTGGGTTGCCCTATCGTGATTTGTCCTTTTATATATGGTTTGGGGGTGGCTTTCCTTTGCTTTAGATTCTCAGATCCAAAGTCTCGCTTCTTTTGGTTAAACTTCTGATCAGTATTGACAATGTATCGATACACTATGTCAAGTGAGGAGATTTCCTGGAACTCCATCTCATCTTGGATGTACTTGTGTAGGCAGTCATGGTACTTGAGTACCAAATGTCACTCAAAATCCTGATATGCATATTCATACGAAGGGTATGAAAAAAAATTGTAAACTATAGCACGTCTTGGTCCCTTCCCTGCCATCGCATGGTCCACTTTATGTATTTATCCTCATAGATACTGACAACGTAGTACTTCTCCTTTATGGTGTCCCAGAACGAATTCTAGGTTGTTGTGGCTTAAAATAGTGAGGGTGTACTTTCATCCTTCTTCTCACAGTAGGTTTCCCACCAATCCTTGATGTGGGGGGCGACTTTGAGAAGTGCAAAAGTAGTATTTTCCCGGCTAGAAAAATCATGAATAGAAAAATATTCTTCTAGTAGATTTAACCATTTATCTGTGGCATCCACATTTGTCTAACCTTCGTATATGGAGATGTCAATGTTAAATTGTACCTTAAAGGGTGTGGCACTTCCAGAGTAGCTGCTAGAAGGAGATGCATCGCCTTTGGGTAGCCGCTGAAGAATCTGGGAAAACTTGTCCATCATGACATTCCTTTGTTAGTCGAGGGCTTCTTCGAGCAAGATTTTGAAAGGATCTCCTGCCCGCTTGTCTTTCTTCTCTTCTGTCATGGGAGGTCGTCAAGAGTTGTGAGGTTTCCTTGCAAAGGTTTGACCATTTCAAGCCCTAACTCCTTATATCTCGACCTCATTGGGGACATGCAAAGAAAAATAAAGATAGAGAAAGTCGCTCTGATACCACTGATTTGAACTTAAACAGGAATGTAACAAATTATAGATATAACCATAAATATAAAGATTCATGAGAAATAACACTTCATTTCATTAATATCAAATACTGAAATATTCTTAAAAACAGAAAGGAAATAAAACTAGCCATAATGATGGTGGATTATCTCTGAGGAGAGATGTGGGCGCTACATCCCTCTAAATTGTGTTACAATAAGGCTCGAAGGCCTATTTATTATTGAGAAATAATGGAAAACCTTAAACATCCAAGAAACTAAACCTAGGAGAAGAAGCACCAAAACCTATGGGTCTCGTTTAGGTAAATTGGTACTTCAACTTCCCGGGGTCGTAACTTTGGGATACGATCTCCATTTGACGCACACAATACATATCTAGAAAGATATATCTGAGGAATACAAATTTCAAATGAAAACATGAAGAAAATGCTTTTGTTTACCCAGTTTTCCAAAAAAAAAAAAGTCGTTTAGGGCCTCAAAATGGCTTCGGAAGTTCAGGACCCGAAAACTACCAAAAATAGTAAACTATGCTACAACTAAGGAAACTAAAAACTGAAAGAGACAGTGGTGGGGGTCCAAGTGGAATAGGTAGGTGGCCACCAATATCCACTTTGATCATGTTCACATCCTTTCCACAGTGTTGGAGATGGTAGAGGAGCATGAAAGAATTGCTAATATGCAATCTTGAGATTTGTGAGCCCTCTATAGTTCAACCTAGGGTGCAACAAGGTCTTCACCGATCCTAATAGCTGAAAATACCTTCTCAAATAATTAACCATATTTTTACCTCTAAGGGTGGTAGTATTCTCATTAAAGGAATCTTCCTTTCTCTTCGCCTCAACTAGCATATGATTATATTGTTCCCATGGGATCAACATTCCCACAAAATCCCAACAGCTAGGCATTCATTCTCTGACTCTCTCCTCAAACTCAGAGTTGAAAACAACCACATCGTTTAGCACTATGTCTAGGAATTCTTTAGCTTTGGCTCGTTCCTCCTCCTTCTGGACTACTTTGGAGATATGCATGATAGTAGACACTTTATGCACCATGTCTATGGACCTTAACTCACTGAGTGGATTTTCATTTACAAACTAGATGAATTGCTTGGCAATTCGGGAATTATTTTCACCTTCTTCCTTGGTAGCTAGGATGAAGAACTCATACTTCTTGATCACAATCTTCTTCTCATCCATTACATTTATGTGTTCCAAGTTGTCTTTCATCTCCACTATAATTTCAATCCATACTAGTTTCTTAGCTTGCAGGAGGGACATATTTCCTTTTAGTTTGCCTTTGAGGTCAATGATCTCGTAATTAGTTGCCTGTAGGTTATTACTAATTAGATCTGCATTATTCCTATATGTCTGAAGCTACTTTTTTTTTGTAACAGGGCCCATTCGGCCGTGTATACGTCCTTTTTCACCTTCTTGAGCTCCCCTTCCAAGAGCTAGAGCTTGATGAGGGTATTTGTAAGTTGTTATGTGGGATTCTTAGGGTTCTCAGGCACCAACACTACACAAATGTCAATGTCTATTCTTAGCTAACATTCTTCTACCTTCTGCTTAAGAGAAACCACCTCATTGTTTCTCTATCTCAACTCTTTTGCCAAGATGTCTTTCTCTTCCTCCACTTGTGCAAGTTCCTTAGACTACACATGCTCGCTGACTAGCATCTTTAGCTTGTGCCTCAACTCCTAGACCTATGCTTGTGAGCTTTTAATAAGGGCCTCAAATGTAGCTGTATCCTCTAGATTCACCCCTAGTTTCATGATCAACATGTTAAAGTTCTCATTCTGCATGAGCAGATCTCTAGAGTTATCTCTTTGTTGCTTTAATCTTGTTGTGGCCTTCTCCAATAGCTTCTTAGCCTTGATTATGGTCATTGCATTTTGATTAAGCTCATTGTAAAGAATCTCTCCCACTTTCCTGTGGAAGTTGATCTTATCAAGTAGAGGGACACTTTCCAAATCTAAGGAGACATCCAGGGCCTTGAACTGGGAGCCCGATGGTAGTGACTATGCTAGTGGGTGATGCAATGATAATTTCATTTGATTTCTCTCCAAATCCATAGTAGCCAGAAGTTTGGTCTAGTATGGCACTGAATGGGATGCCATTTGCTGCTGCATATCCTCCCTTATTTTCTTATTCCTTTATTCAATGGTCTTTCCAGTAGGCCAACTAGGCTCAATTGTGGTTGTACTTCCTATTGCACTCATAATGGCTACCTCTGAGGATGATGAAGGAGAAACTTGTATTGGATCTTCCACAGTCACTTGGAAGCCTGGTTGGTCAAGTTTCATCTCTACCAACCTAGTCTTCATTTCTTCTTCTTCTATCTCTTGGGTCTTAGGATTTTTTTTGATTTGTACATCTTCTATTTCTACATCCCATGTCTCATCAACGATCCTTTTCTGCACCTTGCCTCTTGTTGTTGGAGTCTTGACCTCCATCTATGTGTTAATAGGCCATGAATCAAGGTTAGCCTTCCATTGAAGCTTAGGCCTATATTCGTGCTCATAAGTTTACGCTCTTATTCTTTACCATTTCTTTCCAATGACCCCATGAGGATCATAATGCCAAATATTTCCTATACTAAAATTCATCTATTTTAGTAATTCCTCAGCTGCTAGGAAGACCTGTCTAGAGTTAAATATAAAAGGCCATATAGGCTTACCCAAATTGAACATATATCCCTTTTTGGTAGGGAAAAAGTGAACCTGGTCCACATTAAGAATTTGTCTAATGAACTTGAGGGTGAATATCCTCATAAGTATGAATACACGCATGTGGTAAGGATGAAGCTCACACCCATAGTCCTAAATATTTATGTAATCCTCAAACAGATATCACTATCCCACCCTAGTGTCCTTGCTCAATTGAAGGAATTTTTTTTGTTGAGGGAGGATTCTTGGAGGAGAAACATTATGAATAATTTTATAGGCAATGGAAATGTAGGAGGAAATTAACTGTGAATAGCAATAATTAACTGGTTTCCTCCTAATAGCAGCATCCCAGTCAAAAACAAACTTCCTTTGCTTGTTTAGGACCATCAAATTGAGACTGAGGAATTCAATCTCCTCCACATGGGTGTACACAAATAGATAAAACAACTAAGAATAATGCCTAAAGTATGAGGTGGTGGAAAAATGACATTAATGGAATTTTATGGACTTAACACTTATTTCATTAAATTTGGAAGTAAAAAGTGGATCTAGAATTTCAAAAAACCAAAAAGCTCAATTCTAGTGATGTCCTTGTAATAAAATATTTCCAATTTTAATGAAATATGTGTTACTTGGCCAAGTAAGAAGGTATGTCAAATAAATGACCTATCTGCATCATCTCCCTGAGAATCCCAAGTTAGGCTTTGTTGGCCATATTGGCATTTTCATCTCTAAAATGGTGAGAAATCATAGACATGATAAGGTACATAGGCTCAAAAAATATAGTCATTGGGACACTGTCAGAAATGGGGAAGGATTGTAAGCGAGGGGATAATACCATTTGTAGAAAATATTGTTGTTCAATAGCTGGAAGAGTTGTATAATTATAAACCGGAGTGGTTTCAATGAACTGCTGGGGTTCATGGGAGCTTGGGTAAATCAGAGCCTTTTGGATTAACTTTGGGGTCACCTCTAGGATTTTGGTTCAAGTGGGGGAAACAAAACAATTCTTCTCTTCTATATAAGTTGTAGTTAACTAAGACACAAACTCGGGGAAGTGATGTACAAAAGGAGTGATCTTCTAATATATCCCTTAGTAAACTACATGGAGTGGGTCCTCTCCTATGATGTGGTGGCCATACATGTCAAACCGGAAGTTTTTCAAGTGGTAAGAACAAAGGGAGTCTAAAATTTTTGCCTCAATTTCCATGAGAGGTTTGATATTAGAGGAGGGTTTGGATTCCCAAGATTTGGGGGACTTGAGGGCCACTTTCTTCATTTCATACAACTATCAAAACAATTCACAAGTGGAAGGGAACGACAGGTTACCTAATTGGCTTGGTGACAGCTGAAAATGATGTTGAAAGGGAATTCTAGACTAGCTTGGTGTCGAATGAAATTGTAGAACAGATGAATGGCAGGAGGAGGTTGTACTAGGAAAGGAAACAAAAAATGAAAATTTGGAGCGGGAAGGGTTTTTATAGATAGAGGGCGGAAATAGTCATCTGAAGTCGGATGACATCATGGGGGGGGACACATGGCGAAGGAAAATTGGGCGATGAAGGTGGCAGGTCGATGGCAGTGGGGATGCGAAAGTTATCGTTTTACCTTTACTTTCACTGCTCACTTGAAAAATGGAGTTGGCAGCATTGTGACATGGCAGGTGGTCCCTACCTTCCTCCAGTGGGTGGAAGAAAGGGAGGCGGGATCCCGTGGTCACCCCCTAGAATTAATATGGGTCGTCGGATCAATGGCCCTACTCCTTTGACTGTTTAGCTCTAGGGGTAGCATCAGTCTATCGCTTGTGCAAGTTACCCCCTTGAACTATGTTTGGGGGCCAGTAAGGTAGATATGGATGACAATCGACCATGCGATCTACTCGACCTTTAAGAAAAATAATGTGACAATGGAAATTTTTTTGTTTACCCTACTGCGCTTACTTGATGGACTATCCCATGGTTAAGGGCTCTAGTATTAGAGCTTCTTATAATGGCACCAGGACCAAATGTTTCTCTCATCATCATTTTGATTATTTTTTAATTCATTCTTGAATGTAATCCTTTAGTACCCTTACAACAAGAAATAATGAAGGGAAACAACATTGGCTCCAACTAGGGATAGTGTATTGTATGCAATGCACTAAGAACCTGTATATTAGTGTCTCATTCCTTGGGCATGGAGTCATTTTATTCAAACCTTCATAAAACAAAATAGTAGTAATAAAAACACAAAACAATTATGTTATTTACAATGGTGTTGGCTTATGGGGGCCTGACCCAAGTTCAACATTAGTTAGCCAAACAAATCCCTACACTACTGGCCCTTTCAGCATCAGCCCGCCGAGCGCGAACTAAAGTCTCACCCGAAGCAGTATGGGGGGACGCTGGAACCAAGTTTCCGCACCCTTGAGATGGATTTGATGTCAGTTTATTCCAACTCTACCTACCTTCACAAAGGTTGCTTATCCCACTGTTCTAACCTTAAGTACCTTCATGAACTATCACAATTGGCTTTCGCACAACCCTAACCAGGGGCTGATCTACTTTCACGTTGCTTGGGCAGCAAACTGTGATATTTCCGAAACTATGTTAAGTATCTTACTTATCTTATTAACACATCTTAGTTAGCTTCACATAAATAGATGTTCTTACTTGCGTTCACTTGACCAATATAGTTATACACATTCATGCATCATATAAGTATTAGAAGTGAAATTCATACCCAATATAACATATGCATAAATAGGAAATAGAGACACAAAATTTATAGAATACTTCTCTTTATTGATAATTCAAGACGATTACAGACTCGACTTGCCCTGCGCACTCAACTACAGCGGTCCGCGCACTAAGCTGCGGACTTCTAGGCCTCTACACACTCAGCTCGAGACCCTCTACCTATGGTATGACCCAAAACTTAGACTTCTACTCCAAAGATATGACTCAATTCTTCGTCATTGATTAGTTATTGATTGATATTATTGATGCCTTAACTACTTAGAGCTTCACTCTATTTATACAATCCCATGGTCCGTGGACCATGGGTAGATCTTTTACAGCCAAAATTATATTATCAAAATAAGGGTGGACAACCCTATGACTCTTTAACAACTACGTGCTTTACGACCACAAAACGCGGAGTCTTTACATTAGGATTACAAAATTGGACCAAAATATGGACTTTAAGCCCCAAAAATTCCCTTGGGGGATCCCACGCCCAACAGGCCCCCGACACAAACATCGTGACTCGCTCTCGAGTCACTCTGTAGGTGCGAAGATCTTAGCATGAAGACCTCCCAAATTTGTTTGGATCACTGTAACTTCGGAAATGCATTGAGTGGCTACCTGTTGAACTTCCTCCACGTGTTGTTCAATGATCGCTGCTGCTGAACTGCTGCCCTGAATCCTCTGCTCAGTTGCTTGTAGTTGCACGAGCTTTGCCTCAATGTAGGCTATAATTGTATAATCCTCATTGATCCATGGTTGTAGGTGCGCTTTTAATACTGCTTCCTTATGCTGAGTGGCATCCACCTGTTCCTTGAGCACCTTTGCCTCTTGCATCCTTGCAAGCCTCTGTGTAAGTGCAACCATCTGCGTGGTCCCTTTTACTCCGTCATACTTATGTTGTAGCTTGCGTGCCACTATCTCTAGGCAATCTACATTCGGGTCCTCCTGCAAGGTGGTTAGGACCTGGAATCACTATTCAAATAGATGCATGAAGTCTACCACTGCGCTGTCAACCGCCACTGTTGCTGATGTAATAACAGTGGTTCATTGTTCCATGGTTTCCTGAAGGATAAGCCTTCAAATGCAGTTCTGCAATCTTCAGGTTTAGCTCCAGCTGAACCCTGGCCATCTCTTCTCTAGCATCACGCACCCCTGTGGCCAATTTGTGGACGCGCGCCTCCACCGGTTCTTCTACCTGAATGTCCAACTCTGAGACCAACCGTTAAGCTTCCTCTACAACCTGCAATATCTGCCTATTTTTCTCCACTACTTCATTGCGCTACAGGCCCAACTGTTCAATGTTGATGTGCTGCTCGCTCATCACCTATAGTGCACGACTCTCCCTGGCTCGAAGTTCTACGGTGACTCCATCCTATAAGAGGTAGAGCATCTTCTCAGCGAGCGTGGCCATATTTAATCTGGCCCCTTTCAAACTGCTGAATTTGGCCCTGTTGGCCTCCTTTTCTGTAGTAAGTGCCCCATCTGGTAGCACTATCATGTTGGCCACCCTTGTGCACAGCATTTCCTTGGAAATCGAAGTGTCGATCTTGAGGCTGGTGGACACTATGCCAGCCTATGGAGTGTGTACCTGCAACTCCTACAACTCTGTCCAGAGAGCCCCCAATACCAGCTGTTGCTATTCTTCAAATTGTTGGAGGGCCTTTGTGGTGACAACCCTCACCATTTTGCCGATGTCATGCAAATCCCCCTCAATGAGGGTGATTGGGTCGAAGGATGTTTTGGATGCCTTGGTTTTCTTCCGTGGCACTGTCTGCTCTCATGGACGCGGGTGCTTGAGTTGGGTGGACGCCGTCGTGAGTCCGTTCCACCTTGTTCTATGTCTGTCTGTAGTTTGGGTGAAGGTGACTTCTGTCCTTCGCGCTCTTCTTCTCCTGTTTTCTTTTGTTCCGCCAACTTCGTAGCATCACGCGCTGCCTTGGCCTCAGCCATTGCTTCGTATTTCTTGCGCTTCTCTACCAGTTGCGCCATTCAAAGCTTTGTATCTTCCTTCTTTCTCTTTGCAATATAATTTTTCATTTCCACCGCGGAGTCAGCTGGAGCGTGCCACTTTGGCGACCAAGACTCAAGGGCTTCGAATATTACATCATCGGTCGCCAGGTATGGTAAATCATGCCACATCTTCGTAGGGTCCTTCTGCACCCTAATGAAGACATGGTGGAAATCTGCTTTGAACTCTCCAAAGCTCTGTAAATTGTTGTATACTGTGGGTGACAATTGTGGCTTGCAATTGATCCCCATCTAGATATTCATCTCCATTAGTATCCAAAATATCTTGCTCTCCTTTATCCGTTGCGCATCCTTGGTCGCCCATAGCGAAGCATACTTCGGTGCCTCTAGAAGGTCAGACACGATCGAAGGGAACTGAATGTCTTTAGGAAGCTCCCATGCCACCATTACTATCGACAACAGGAGCCACATATAATGAAACGTTTTTCCCTACTTTTGTGCCTCGCGACAATTCATAAGGAACTCGCCGCATAGGTAGTTTGCCCAGTTGAACTGGACTCCTTCCACACATTGGGCCACCAGTGCAACCACGGGCATGGGCACCTCATCCGGATGGAACTTCCGCATCACCTTCCCTCCTAGGATTTGTGTTGCAACCTTGATGGCAGGGTTGTTAATGTTAGAGATGGCATACCCTCCCTTCTTCTTCTCCAACTTGAACCTCTTATTCATTGCTTTCATGAGGGCCAACTCGCCACCTTTTCCCTCTGAAATGTTAGCTGGATCCTCCCTTGAGTAAGGTAGCTGTGTAATCCAGTGAATCAGATGGTCTGTGATGGGGATGCGTTCCTCTAGCCATAAGAACCCATCATACACCAAGAAGAGCAACTACCTGATGATGAAAATGGTCACTAGTGGTAATGTGGCACCTAGATCAGGTTTAGCAATCCTGCTTTCTCTACACCTCTGAGCCATGTGCGCGGCTCCAATTGAATTGTCCCAGCAGTCTCGTCGATCCTTTGGCGCATTAGCTTTGCAGTCGCTAAATGTGGGAACTTCTTGTGGTCTGTGAGGTCCCAATCTTGAAATTTCAACATAGGAACCCGCCCCAAGTGTAGTCCCTCAAAAATAACATCGTCTGGGAGCAACAGAGTTTGCAGAGAGCTCTTGCTCTCATCTATATCCTTCGGTACCTTGGATTTATGCTTGTGCGGAGGAACATATTCTGGCAGCCTGGTGGTAGGGTCTGCACCCTAGGTTTCGACTTCCATCTCTAAATCCACCTCCTCCACCAGGATTTCTTCATATTCTTCCTTGTCCACCTCCAGATTAATGGCCTTCCCCTTTTCCTGTAGGGTGAGCTTGGTCCTTAGTGGATTTCTAGGTGAGACGCACACCAAGATCATGGCCTGCTTATCCTTCTTAGGTCTCGGTGTTCGTGGTGATTTAGGGACCTCAATGATTATTTCGGCACTCTCTGGGGCTTCCACTTCCGCAATTTCTTGCACAGCTTCTGTGGGTGTCGACATCATTCTAGTTAGGAGGTCCTGGTTCTCCTTCGGCAATGTTTCAAACATTGAACTTGCTCTCAAAGCCTCAAAGTTCGAAGGGTCCATATACATTTGATAGCGCAACAACTCAGTTCTCAAAATTCCAAGTGTTTTTTGTTGGATAGCCACTTGTAATTTATAGGGCCTTTTGAATTTGAATTCGACTGTTCCCCCACATTTGGTCCATAAATTCTAGATTGGTGGCATATTTTCAAGAATCTAGCCCATAAAGTTCACCTTAAATTCTTATCGCCCACTCCATTTGGTCTAAAACCAACCATCAAATCATGAATAGTGACTTTAATGGTCACTTTCTGGCAAACCTGCGTGCTAGCACAACTATCTTCATGCTGTCGTAGACCCTGTGACACTTCACTGCTTCCCACAGTCCTGACATCGTGTAGTTCTCGGGTAGTGTAGCTTATAGTCTCGCGCCTCCTTTTAGCTGCCTAGAGCGCTAAGATTGTGCTTCTGTCGACTAGTCAGATGGTAGGGCCACCAGTGTATGGCTTCAAATGATTGTCATTCAATTTTCCTGGGAAGGGATCTCCATTTAACTTAACCAATTGTATTGTGCCACCATCGGTAATCTCCTTAATAACATATGGCCCCAACCAATGCATTATGAGTTTCCCTCGAAATTTATCAAACTTACTATCATACAATAGCACCAAGTCATTCACCTTAAAGGTGCACAACTTAATATGTCGATTGTGCCATGCCTTTTCACGCTGCTTTTGGACTTGCTGGTGAAATCCAGACAAAATATCTCTTCTGCGAGCTCATCCAACTGTGTGAGCCTCTCTTCCAGGGCTCCATAATCTGTCATATCTGTGACCGCTACTATGCGCAGTCTAGGCACAATATATTCCATAGGCATTATGGCTTCAACTCATAAACAAGCCTAAAAGGTTTTTGTCTCATCAACTTCTTACACATCATCTGATAAGCCCATAACACTGCAGGTATGCATAGGTCCCAATCACTTCGTTGAGCATTGCATACCTTGGTCAGCATGGTCTCTAGTAGTTTGTTGAACGCTTCTACTGTCACGTTAGACTGTGGGTGATAAGAAGTGCTCTTTTGATGGTACACTTGAAATTCTTTCGTTAGTGCGCTGATCCTTTCATTCAGAAAGTGCGTACCCCTATCACTCATCAAAATCTTTGGGCATCCAAATCTCGTCAGTACTTGTTCGAATAGAAACTTCCTGGCAGTCATACCCATGCAATCCTTCACCGGCTGTGCTTCTGCCTAATAAGTCAAGTACTCTGTCATAGTGATAATATACCTCGCGCTTGTCTTTCCATGGGGCTGAATCGGTCCTACAAAATCTATTGTCCACTTCTCAAAGGGTTGCAATGTCATTTGTGGATTCAAAGGATTTCATCCCTCCGCGATGGCCTACATGTTCTTTGACATACGTCGCACGCCTTGCAATATGATTTTGAACACCAATGAAGGGTTGGCCACCACAACCCTGCACGTAGAATCTTCTGCGCGGTTGCTCTGCCTACATAATGTCCTCCCGCGATGTCCCCATGAACTTCTGCAAGAATGATACTTCGTTCAAACTTAGGTACATACCTTCACAGTATCTCATCATTCCCCATCTTGTATAGATGCCCAACAATGACAAAGAAATTTGTCGTGCACACCACTAATTCCTTCTTTTGCTGGACAGAGTATCCTTCCGGAACAGTTCCTGTTGTTAGGAAATGTATTATGTCCTCGAAATGTCCATCCACGACACACACAGCAAAACGTTATGCGTCAAGTAATCCTTCCTCTAAATTAGTAGGTTCCTCCCCTGTCTCAATGCGTGGTAGGTGATCTAGTCCCGTGTTCAATTATCCAAGCTTCACAACAACTTCAAAATCATATTCTTGGATTAATAAAATCTATCTACAGATGCGGCCCCCCAACACAGGCTTATTGACCAAGTACTTTAGCGCGGAGTACAGGTGCACCTGCACAGGTTGGAGATTTTCTCCATAGGCCTGCATCCATGTGCGCAAATCATTCTGCCCATCATACTTGTCTGTTAGTTGCATCTTAGGCTTCCCAAATCATACTTGCATCATCCTCCTACATTCGTGCCAATCATCAAAACTTCCCTTGTGCATACCCCACCATCTTGTGGGCGTAGTGCGTAGTGCCCAATCAAAGGCTTGGAAGCGTTGTTTTTCTGGCACCTCTCTTTCAAAGGCATCCAAAAAGACATCGACCTTATTCAGTCCATCAGAAGTAGGAAAATGTCTTACCACTAATGATACGCAGTGCAACGACTTGGTCATCATATTCCAATTTAGCGTAGTTACTTCGTGTAACTAATTTTTCCAGCGATCTATTTCTTCGTTGGAATCCGAAGTGCAGGAGCTCTCCTGCTCCCATGTAATCTACCCATCTGCGGTGGGATTTACCCAGTCTTGGTCTCGTGCTATTATCTTATAGATGCAGTCCAGATCATCATCACTCTCATAGTTGCAAACCAGCTCTGTATAGCGCGATCCTTTAGCAAGGTCTAGGGGTATTATTGTGCGCAGTGATTTCTTCTCAAAGACCATCTTTTGCTTCTTTGTATTAATTACCCTGTTCATATCAATAGCCTAGTCAATTCCTAAGAGCACAGAGTAGGGATTTCTATCATCAACAATCTCTATTACTTCAAAGTCTACCAATGCGCTCACTCCCTCAATATCCATGGTTACTCCCTACAGCCGCCCCATGGGTATTATTTTCTACTAATTCACCATCCTTAGCTGAATTGGAGATCATTTCAGTTTAGGTCGCCCCATTTTCTCCCATGTTTGTTTCGGTAGAACATTCGCATCTGATCCCAAATCCAGAATTACTTGATCCATCTCGTATTCTCCGATCTACGCGGTGAGTCTCATTTCTTGTCCCATTCTTGTCTTATGTTTTCCGATTTTGCAAACTACACACGGTCCCAACACATCGATTGATAAGTTCCTATAATTCTTTCATAGTATTACTATCACATAGTAACTTCATACAGGTTTTGAGGAAATTTTTCAGCATAGAGGGGTCCATCTCTGGCTTTGGTTTATCCTTTCTTCCTAAAGTGGAGGCCTCAACGAAGCTCTTCTTAGCTTCCATGAAGGTTTCTCAAGCGCGCTCCAAATCGAACTCAGCCTCCTTCGCCGGTTGTTTCCCTTTGTCATCTCCTGTCGAAAACCCAATTCGGAGCACTATATTTACATTTGGATCTTCCTCGTGCGGCTCAGACCTCATCATCCATAGGTTCTGAGTTGAGGGAGGTGATAACACTCCTTTGTCACATATCTTAGCTATCAGTGTATGACAATATTTTGTCTCATGATCAAACAATGTGCAATACTTGTGCGACGGGCATGTTGGATTAGTGCAATTGCAGGCACAGTGTCCTGGCCCTCCACAATTGTAGCAAATCAACTGTCTGCGACCTCTACCAAGTCCTCCTTCGCCTCGACCTCGTCTGCGCTCCTGAAATCATGTCCACACCATTCCTACATTCTGGTGCAGGGGCCACGTTTCATCCTGAACTCTGTAGGTGGGAGTTCTATCCATCATCAATTCATAGCTTCTGCAAGTACGCTCGTCATGTCCCACTAACCTGCAAAAGTTTCAGAACAACTGTTACGGAGTTTGTGTGTACTTCTGTAACAAGTGGCAGTTATTCGTGGCATGTTTTCCTACTATTTGTCAGATAGTGCACCACAAAGTAGGCACCATGCTAGGTCCTGCTTGAGCTTCTAGCCTTAAAGGCATTGGTCCTCCTCCTGCAAGGTAATTTTTAAAGACTGGGCAGTGGTCTTTTTCATGGCCCTGACTTTTGCATTTCACACACCACACTTCTTCGCGTACCTATGGCCGAACCGTCCTATCCTACTTCAAGCTTTGCATCTCAAGGCATAGACTCTTCAGCTGCATGTGGATCTGCTGAACTCCTAGATTGGAACACTGCATTAGGGTGTCATGAAGCCTCATGGCCATCTCCAAGGCCTCTTCCTGATTTGTTATCTTCTGCTGCAACAGTGCACTCCTTAAGTGTGGTAGTAGGGAAGCTACAAGACGTTCGCGATGTTGTCCATCTGTCAAATTCATGTTGGCTTCATGGATCATACATTTTAGCCTCTGATATAGTTCCCAAGGTGTCTCGCCTCATAGCATCGTGATCTCTTTGAATCCCACAATCGACTGCGCTTCAGATTTAGGCCCGCTAAATTCACTATTTAGTGTTTCTTAGATGTCCGCGACTCTCGAATTCAGGTTATTGTTGGAGTACTTAATATGCCAAGTATGTGTGGGATTCTGTAGAGCACTAACCAGTGTCTGTTTCTTTATATGGTCATCTGTAACACCTTATGCTTCCCATATATCCCTTACTACGAACTAAAATTGGTCCAGATCCTCATTTCCCAAACCTTTGAACACATGCAACTTCACTGTATTTGCCATATTGAATCGTAGTGGTGGTGGTGAAGATGGAGGTGGTGTGGGTGGAGGTGGTATTTGTGGAAATCCTTGTCTTATCAAATGAATAGCACTTCCCGAAGAGACCTTCGTGATCCCTTCTTCGTCTCCTCATGGAGGTGAAATCAAGGGGCTATGCTATGGACCCTTATTGCCTTCATTTCTGTAAATTCTTTCGCTTCGCGTAGACCTGAACATCAAGGTAACTGCATAAGCTGTTTTTCTCACAACAACATTTTAATCCAAGTATTAAGAGATTTTACATAACCTTGTGGTTCTTTGAAAAAGCGTCGCTCTACCTCGCTATAGCTGATTGAGGTGTCGACCGCAAACTCAGTAACAAATCCTTCTATAATGCGATTCAGCCTGTGATCAATGATGTGCATGATCTTATCCTCTGATGCTTCCAACCTTTGCACTGGATCTGGGGTCCACACAATAGGATCGTCAAGCTTCCACCTTCGTTGGCTATCTTCTAGCTTCGCGATCAACTCATATAGCTCAGTAGGGAAGGACACGAAAAATATTTCGTGGATCTCCATATACAGGTAGCTATCTAGCCACTATTCTTTTGACAGTCGTAGGTTTCTGTTCTCCTGTGCCGCGAACTCATGAATTCTTCTATCCAACCAGCCTTCGATTTATTTCTTAGTTGGATTTCAGTGATACAAAATCACACATCTCTATGTATATTTCGGTCCCAGCAACGGAACCATTTGTTGGCTTATGGGGGCCTGACCCAGGTTTAGCATTAGTTCGCCAAACAAATCCCTACACTACTGGCCCTTTCAGCATCAGCCCGCGGAGTGCCAACTGAAGTTTCACCCGAAGCAGTATGGGGGGGATGCTGGAACCAAGTTTCCACACCCTTGAGATGGATGTGATGTTGGTTTATTCCACCTCTACTTGCCTTCATGCAGGTTTCTTATCCCTCTGTTCTACCCTTCAGTACCTTCGCGAACTATTACAATCAGATTTTGCGCAACCCTAACCAAGGGTTGATTTGCTTTCACGCTGCTAGGGCAACAAACTATGATATTTCCAAACTATGCTAAGTATCTTACTTATCTTATTAACAGATGTTAGTTAGCTTCATGTAAATAGATGTTCTTACTTGTGTTCACTTAGCCAATACAGTTATACACATTTGTGCATCATATAAGTATTAGAAGTGAAATTCATACCCAATATAACAAATGAATAAATAGGAAATAGAGAAACAGAATTTATAGAATACTTATCTGTACTGATAATTCCAGATGATTACAGACTCGATTGAGCCTGCACAATCAGCTGCAGGGGTCTGCGGACTCAACTACGGAATTCTAGGCCTTTGCGCACTCAGCTGCAGATCCTCTATCTACACTACGACCCAAAACTTAGGATTCTACTCCAAAGATATGACTCAATTCTTCGTCATTGATTAGTTATCAATTGATCTTATTGATGCCTTAACTACTTAGATTTTTTCTCTATTTATACAATCCCATGGTCTGCGGACCATGGGTAGATCTTTTACAACCGACATTATATTATCAAAATAAGGGCAAACAACCCTGACTCTTTAACAACTACGCACTCTGCGACCCCAAAATGCAGAGTCTTTACATTAGGATTACAAAATTGGAGCAAAATATGGGCTTTAAGCCCCAAAACTGCCCTTGGGGAATCCCGTGCCTAACAAATGGCTCACCAGTATTTACAGTGGGTGAGAATGGGCTTCTTTAGTGTTGGATGTAAACCTTGAGAAACTTCCCATTCACAGGTAGTCCAAGCATTTCACCATCTAAATCTTCCAGCAAGAAAGTATTGTTCCCTTTTGCTTCAACAACCTTAAAATGTCCAAACCACAGAGGACCAATCTTCCTCTGATTTCCTTTCTCTTCTCTTTCTACATCCCACCTCAGTACTAGATCTCCTGACTATAGGGATCTATCCTTTTCTTTCTATTAAAAAGAGACTTCATCCTCGCCTGATAATTAAGCAAATTCTATTTTACCTATTCCCTATTTTCTTGAAGCTCTACCAATTGATTTATCCTTTTACTCAATGCATTTGACTCCTCCTCAACATCTTGTAGGATATTAGCTACAAGAATTTCTAATTGTATAGGGATAATTGCAGCTTTTCCATACACTAATTCAAAAGAATTTTTCCCAGTTGACCTCTTTGTGGTAACCCTATTTTCTGATAGGGAAAACATCAGCTATGAATCCCAGTTCTTCTGATTTTCTACTATTGTCTTCCTCATAATCCTTACTAACATTTTATTATAGGATTCGGCCAATCCATTTCCCTGTGGGTTATAGGTAGTGGAATGGCTTACTATAATGTTTTACCTTTGGAAAAAATCAATAAATTTGGCTGACTTGAACACCTACACATTGTTAGTGATAGTTTTATTTGGGTAGCCGAACCTCACAAGGATGTTTTCCTCTAGAAACTTCATAACTACTGCATCAGTTTCATTTCTATCCAGGGTAGCTTCCACCCACTTAGTGAAGTAATCAGTGGCTGTGAGTATCCATTTGTGTTTGCCACTGGAAGGTTGATGTATTTCTACAGCTAATTCTAAACTCCATTTCCTGAAGGGTTCTTCTACAAAAATAGGGATTAAAGGAAGGGGAGCCAACCTCTATTTTTCTGCAAACATTTGGAATTTCTCACAAGCCTGAACATGTGCATGCACCTCACAAAACAACTTAGGCCAATAAAATAATTCCTTGAGAATTTTATGGGATGTAGCTCTCCAACTATAATTTCCTCCACATAAACAATTATGGAACTCATTAATCACTTGATGGATATCTTCTTCAACTAGGCATAATAGAAAAATCCCTACTGGGTCTTTCCAATACAATCAACCATTTGAGATAACAAATTTCTGGGCTTGTAGCCTCAAAGCCTTGTATTTAACTTTATCAAAGTGGACTGGACCCCTACGAAAAATTAAATAATGAGCAATATGTTCATACCAGTGGGACACAATGTATTTCATTTGGATTTCCTTAGTTAAGGTCTCAATTATTTGTTGTTCCTCCACTTTTCCACTTTCTCCATCCTTTCCTGTCAATAAATTTATGCCCAAAGCTTGGTGATTTGCATCAGACAAAATTTTAGCTAGCCCCTGGCCTTTCATCAACTAGGTGAGTTTGATATCCATGTCATATTGCTTCATTTTCTCAATCCACTTTCCTCTTTTGCATTCACTATCAACTTGCACAAGAATATATTTCACTACAGTTGTGGGAACATAAGTTGTTATATTGGATTGTAGGACATAGATTCTAAAACATTTTAGGGCTTTGATTAAGGCATATACTTGTTTCTCCAAGATATTGTACTTTAGCTCAACATCTCATAACACTTGGCCGAAGAATGTGATTGGTTGCTCGTGTCCCTCATTGTTATTTTGTAGCAAGACAACAACCACCGTGTGGGGAGAAGCAAAAGAAAAATGGTTTTTGATAATCTCGAGTGATTGGTACTAGGGATTTTGAAAAATCCTTTTTGATCCTAGAGAATGATTCTCGAGCTTCTACTATCCACTTTACCTCCCTATCCTTCCTCGGCATCTTTGTGATTTCTTTAACTATTTCAACATAATTGGGTATAAACCCTCTTAAAAAGTTGATTCTACCCAAGAAGACCTAGATTTATTTCTTATTTCTTGGTAATGGAATGTTATAGATGTCATGCACCCTTCTGGGATCAATATTTACTCCCTTCTTTCCCACAATATGTCCCAATAGTTTTCCTTCACTTAGAGCAAACTAAGATTTCTTGGGGTTTAAATATAGACCATACCTTCTACATTTTTCAAAAGTGAGTTACAAGTGTTTAATGTTCTCTTCAGCTGTTTTTAAGAAAACAATGATGTCATCCAGGTAAATAACTACAAATTTGTCTTGTTCTCCAACAAATGTTATATCCATAGCTCTCGAAAAAGTGTTTCTTATGTTTATGAGGCCAAAGGGCATTCTGGCATACAAAAACATTCACCAGGGTTTAGTGAAAGTGGTTTTATTTTGATCTTCTGCGTGCATGGTGACTTGGTTGTATCCAAAGAAGAAATCCATCATGGACATTTGAACAAACCCTGCCACCTTATGCGGAATGTAGTCCATCTTAGGCAAAGGGTAATTATCTTTTAGTGAGGCCTTGTTTAGATTCCCGAAGTCAATACATAACCTTATTTCTCCATTCTTCTTCCTAATAGGGACTATATTTTCTACCCAATCTAAATATATCAAAGGTACAATAATTTTGTTCTGAAGAAAATTCCTCACCTCTGTCTCAACTAATGGAAGTAGCAGAGGGCTAATTTTCTTGAGATTTTATTTATATGGTTTCACCCCACTCTTCAATTTTTTTTTTTTTGAATGATAGTAGTGTCAAACATTTTCAAGTCATCATATGACCAAGAAAACACATCCATTTACTGCTTAAAATGATCCAGATACTTTTTCTTGTATTCTTTAGGAACTCCTTTAGCCAAATTTATTACCCCGAGGTATTTTTTTGTACAATGTTAAAGTCTTCCACCTATTATTCAAGATATTTCTCAGTTGACTTGGGAGCCATATCATTTGAGTTAACAGTCTCTCCAATGGGACCAAACCCCTGGGGATGGTGTTACCATTCAATTGTATAATCTTGTGTCTAGTAATATTTTCTCCCGTCTGACTTGTTGTTTTTCTTTTACTTCCTCATCCTCCTGGTCAATCACTAAGTTCTAAAACTCTCTAATAACGTCCATGAATTGTTTCATTTGTTCCTCATCTTCAAACACTTGCCAATATTTGACATTGTCTAGTATTTAAGGTATGTACCTGACTTCAACTTCATATTTGAGAAAGGGGTTTTGAGAAGGCTTGAAGTTACTAGTAGCTACAATGAAGGAGTCAGCCATCCAATTTCTATCTCTGGGAAAAAATTGGATATTAAAGGCTAAGAAAAAATTCTCAATCACATCCCATACCTCATTTCGATAAGCCTTTAATCTTGGATGTTTGGCATTGATTTTTTATTTGCTTCACCACCAGCTCTGAATCTCTAAACACTGCCAAGCACCCAATGTTGAGATTTCTGGCAGCTTGCAACCCTAACAACAAAGCTTCATATTCGGCAACATTATTAGTGGCTTCAAACTCTAGATTGAAAGAAAGAGGAATCACTAGGACAATGGATATACTGCAATCCACAGTTCAGTTTACGGATGACAAGGCCATGTGTTCTTTCATTCATAGATCCACCTCACTCAACTTCGAACCCATCCAGAAATCTAGCTCAACCAAAACATGAGAACCCCATCGCACCATGGTTATCAAGAAATGGCAAGGCAAGGCTGAAGAACACTGTCACACCTAGCAAAACTGATTCCCACTATAGCAGTAAAACCAAGGGATTTTTTACTAGTCCTAACAATAGTTTCAAACAAGTGTTCTTAATAAAACTATCATATTTTAAGCTAGAAATGCCCAAAGTGTGTTCCATTAGTTCTAGTGGAAATAATATAGTTGTATATAAGGTTTATAAGTAGATTGAGAAAAAATGGACATTCTCTAGGCTATACAAGTTCTCTATTTTGAAACAGACAAGAGAAACTTGTTTTGGGAAAGTTGCCTTAACTTTTTCTTGGAAATTTAGAATTTCATCAAACTTGTGGCATTTCAAAAAAGACATCAAGATACCACAAATTAAAATTTCAAAAATAGAGGTATCTACATTTTAGATTTATATCTAGTGTAAGATTTTACATAACTATATCCAAATGAAAGTTTTAAAGACATGTAACTTACAATCGATAAAATTTTATTAAGAGATCTATTTTTAATAATTCAAATGGTTTGCTAAAGTTAAATATTT
This sequence comes from Pinus tabuliformis, assembly GCA_031772625.1. NCBI lineage: Eukaryota > Viridiplantae > Streptophyta > Pinopsida > Pinales > Pinaceae > Pinus > Pinus tabuliformis. The sequence goes on along the minus strand of CM062807.1, from coordinate 347,684,213 downwards.
AAGAAATATAGGTAAATACTATTCTTATCCCACGTGGAAAGGATGTTGAAAAAAATCCTACATGGATCAAATCTCCATAAATTTCAACCATGACTCGTGAAGAAAGTGAGTCACATGACGAACTATCCAAATTAAACAACCAATTTAATAAAATGGAAGATTTTATATTTAAAAATATTGATTTGTCACATTTACCAGAATTATTTTGCATTCAAATTGTTATTCTTATTTATTCCCCAACAAAATGTTGACACCAAGATTTGTTTTAAAATGTTATCTGTGATATAAGTTATAAAACCATTAACCACTAAAATTTATTTTAAAATATTAATTATACTATATGAAATGACATTTCTAAATCATCGTATGGTATCTAATTTCAAAATATCTAATCACTAGACTAATTTTCTTTTTTGATATTTTACTTTTAAATTGTTATTGTGATATTATATATATTTTGAATAGATAACCAATAAACTTAATAACAAATTATTGTCGCCAAAATTTTTATATTCAAATATTATTAGTACAACTTAATAACAAATTATTGTCACCCAAAAATTTATGTTAAAATATTATTACTACATATTACTTTGGAAAAGATTCATTCTCAAATGAAAATAAACAAAATTAAAATAACAAGAAAAAATTGAATTAATTGGGTATCAAATTTTCTTATGATGGACATATTTTGTAAGTAGGTATGATTATTTAATTAAAAAAAAATCTCCCAAATTAATTATAAATCTTGTCTCTGGATTATTTTTTTTAATATAGTTTACATATTTCAACTATAACTAATATTATTTAAATTTTAATAATTAAAAAATAAATAAAATGGAATCTTGTTTTAATGTAAAAATTGAGTTTATATATTCCCCCGATGGGGTGTTAATGTGAGGGAGGCGGTATCCTTGCAGTGGTACCTGCCACTCCCTCGGATGTGATATGTAATTAAGGAAATGTCTATGTAGCTTGATTTTTGATGCAGTGTTCGCAATGGCAATTGCTATTTATTGTGGTGCAATGGAGGGAGTTGTTTCTATTCTATAGGGTTCGTTTGGAGGTGAGGGTTGGACCTCCACCTCCAACCGCACATTTCTATTTGCAACTGAGCTAGTGAATACCCTAGTGCTTATGTATAAGATTGGAATCTATGTGGCAGAGTGTGAAAGCTTTATTCTGCAAAGGTGGTGGAAGCCTTATTCAAGTGATTGGAATCTATGTGGCAGAGGGTGAAAGCTTTATTCTGCAAAGGTGGTGGAAGCCTTATTCAAGTTTCTTGTGTATTTCAACTTATTCGTTGGATAAGGATGGCTGGTGGGCATCTCTGTCATCTACAATGCTAGTCATGGTACCTCTATTTTCCTCTTTTAATTATTTAGTTTTCCTGGCTGTCTTGTTTATTGTTGTCGAGTTTGGTTTCAATGTTTTAGAGTCTGTGTTGTCGGGTTTGGATTATAAGCCTCATGCAGTGTTTCGGAGGCAGGATGGTTTGTCTCTTTACTTTTGCCTCTTGTTCCAATGTCTTGGGTTTTGTTTAAATTTTGGGCAATTGTAATTGTTTTTTTATGGTGCGAATATATAAGGCGTTAGTGCACTTGTTGTCTTGCAACGCTAGAAAGGTTTTACGGTTGTTTTCTTAGAGATTTTCTCACTCGTTTGTTGAAGACAGTGAGTGCTTATTATTATATTTTTCTCTGGTCTTAATGGTTTTTGGTCCAAGTTTTAGATTTTTCTCTAGTCTTAATGGTTTTTCGGTCAAGTATTTCTTTGAGGTGGTCGAGACTCCTTTCTCTCCTGATAGTGTCTGTGTTGAGTCTGACGTTGTTGTCCTTAGTTATGGAGATGACATTATAGGGTGGTGTCCCAGTGCAGTTTATTTTCATGTTATTTTGCACGAAGAGGTATTTACAACAGTTGCCCAAGGTGTGACCTTGGTGTTTCATCCATGCAGCCAAGGTAGAGAATGAGATGTCGCTGGGAGGAGGTGGAAATCTTCTTCAGAGTCAATAAAGAGCACGTCTCTTTGCACATGACTCAATTGTCACCTAATTTAATGTGGTTCCACCTGAGACCAGAAAGGAAATCCGAAAGTTGGAGGCCCAAGTAGGGATTGAAAGGTAATCGAATTCAGATTTTAAGATTATGTAGGACATATCGGTATGGGTTTTGACCCTAAGCACACTAGGGGTTTGAAGAAACAATACTTAAATTTAGTGGCTCTGCATTGGAAGATGAAGACCCTTTTGGGCTTGGTCTTGAAAGACAAGGAAGTGGAGAGGTATAATGTCTTCCATTGTGAGTAGAAGAAATTAAAAAGATGCTTTAGAACCAACATTTCCGTCTCGACACGATTGATTCTTTCCTTGAGCACGTGAAAGGACTCATCACTTATGAATATGATAATGGCGACTTGTTGGATCCTTTGGGGTCTAATGCTACAATCTCTTCCTCGGAAAATGAATAGTGACCAAGAGAGATGGCTCTCGGTGAGGCAGTTTCTGCTGCAGTGTTTGACCGTGCATCTTCACTTCTTTATATTTTGGGAGGCATGGAATTCTGGTTGTATTCCCTGTCCTATCTCGGCGGAGGCACACGTTTATTTGGAGTTTCTTGTAGGTTGGTAGAATTATGGTTCATTAGGGTATATGTCTCGATGCGTGTTTAATGGGGCAATTTTTGCATTATGGCTATTATTGGTGCCACCTTTGGTGAACTTGTGGAACAATTGGTCAATTATGTGGTCAATCAATTGTAATGTATGATGTTTTATATGTAAATTTCACTACCTTGGGTGCTCCTTATTTTGTATCAGCAAAATGTGGCTTCGAATTTAATTGGGTAGCCCATGTTTCTTATCTGGTTAGGTCCTTACTGGATCTCGACGTCATGCTCCTTATGATGGTTGACCGCTCAGCTCTATGGATTTTTTGGTATTGCGGTTTTGTATTAGGGGTGTTATGGGTGTTTCTAAGTTAAATCGGGTCTTTTAGTTGTGCAATAAAGAGAAATACACTCCAAGGAGAGATGTATGAACAACTGTGTAATTCTGTTTAGTTGAAGTAATACAATTGCCTCAATTCACAACAAAATAAAAATCAAGTTTATATATTATATGAATTATTTAAACTAAAAGTTTTGATAAATGTTAAAATTGGATAAAAATTTTAATTATTTAAATTGTAAAATTTCTTTTTTGTTTTGTTTTGTTTTTTTTTTAATTTGATTAAATAAATAATTTATATATGAATAATTATTTTAAATTATTAAAATTATAATTTTTAATTAAAAAGTCAATATTTTTAATACTTATAATACAATCTTTTGTTAACCTACCATATTAATGATCATCATCATCAATAATTTTATCAATTTAAAATAATTTATATTAAATTAAAAATTAAAAATATCTATTTCTCAAATTATTGTACCGAGAGGCTCATTTTACAGCACAATATGATGTATAGGCGTGTTTGTTTGTCATCAAAGTTGAAATTTTGGTCATGTCCGCCAAAATAAATTATTTTATCATATGATGTATAAGCCTGTTTTTCTGTCATCAAAGTTGAAATTTTGGTCATGTCCACCAAAATAAATTATTTTATCATATACGTTGAATTTGAATGGTGTAACACCCCATGTTGCATAGACATTTAATTTGGCTACCATGTTTTACTTATTACTTTATATTTTTACTTTGTCATCAAATACTTGACACATAATATTAAATAACTATGGTTGAAAGGCTAGAACATATTTTATTATTTGATTAATGAATAATTAAGAGTTAAAGTATTTTGACAAGAGCTAAAAGAAACAGTTTTTAACCTCCTGAGACAATTAAAAGTAGTCACTCATCTTTATCATCAAAAGAGCAATTCAAGGAAGACGTAGGGGTCTAGATAAGAAAGAAAGAAAATAATATCAAAAACTGAAAGAAACAGTTGTTAACCTCCTAAGACAGTTAAAAGTGGTTACTCATATGTCTCCTGAAAAGAGGAATTCAAGGAAGGCCTAGGGGGCTAGAGAAGATAGAAAGAAAAGAATATCAGATGGGTGAAGGGAGAAGGGCATTGCTACCCAGAATTCCTTGAGTTGGGTGGAATAAACCAGTGGGAAAATCTTGAGTACAGTCTGAGAGGTATGTGACTTGAGGTTGGACCGTGAGTCCTAATGCCAAAGATACCTGACTGCAATAGACTCATTTTACTGTTTGGAGGAGGAAGAGCTTGGGGGAGAGTCTAGACATAATTTCTAGACTCACGGTTGGGTGGTGAGACCTTCCTAAAAAGGAACTACATAACTACAAGGCGGTGAACAGATAAGTAATCAAACCCTTTAACTTAGTGATCATTGAAGAAAATGATTCTACAGTGATTGATGGATAATAACAGGATTGTGCTTATGCTAGTTAATCTGAAACTGTTTGTTCTATATTTTAAGCTAGTAAGAAATAGCTTACATATTTAACCAGAGAATTATTATTAGTCTGAATGTAGAACAACTTATGTATTTAAGTAGAGAATTAAGCTATATCTAAATAGATAATTGTTCCTATTACACAGAGAATAGAGAATAGATATATAAATTCTTTTACAGAGGACTGTTAACAATATGTTTAACCAAGAACAACGTAAATGCTGAGACATAGAATTGTTAATATTATGCATATGCATTGGCCTACTGTATGCAATACACCTTTATAAAACATGTGACAATCTTAAGTAACAACCTAGCATAATTCTTTCTTAACAGTCACAATAATGGAGAATTAAATTTACATATATGGAAACTGTCAAAATGCTAAGAGCACAGTTAGTTTTTCTAAATTTATTAACTGTAAGGAGAACACTCATTATCAAATTTAGAGGTCAAGTAATACTCAGTCAATTCCAGTAAAACGGGTTGTCACAGTCCATATATATATATATATATATATATATATATATATATATATATATATATATATATATATATATATATATATATATCTATATATATATATATATATATATATATAACTTAACCAAACGAAAACAATAAATCCATGTACAGGCTCTGTAGAGTCAATTGTAACCGAAACAGACAAGCTTCGATATCGGAAGCCGAACAAAATCAAAAGAGCGTTAAACCATGAAAAGTTAAGTGCGTTCATTGACACTGTATTCAAACCCTCGAAAGACTTAAAAACCAAAATTACAGACCCTTCGGAAATAAACCAAAGTCAAACCCTCGGCAAGGCCAGATCTACATATAATTATGCCATGAAGAACTTGGAACAACTCGGTTCGTCGAGTACCCAAAACCCTTTTTAAACACAAAGTATTCAAATGCAAACTATGGTCGGCTTGTAGCCTCTGCCTAAATTCACGCTTTCACCCAGAAAAGCCAAGGTAGCATCTAGTGGAGCAGTTGCAAGCATAGCCACTATATACATGAAAATATTTGAGAAAGACAAACTGCCATTGGGTTCAGTAATGAGACCAACCTGAAAACAAGAAGATGGTACCATGAATAATGAGGAAGCATTTGAGCCCAACACATCCACAAGAGGATGGTTTTGACAAAGGTTGATACCTGCAAATGCATAGAGAACAAAATTAAAAGAGAACCCTTAACTTTAAACTTAAATTAGTACTCAGAGGAACTGAAAGATACCTGAGAAAAGGTAGTGCTAGGATGTTAAAGGCCTCCTGCGCGAGAAACCCATATATCGAGTTAGCAGCTTCTCGAATTAGAAAAAATGGAAAACCAAAAATAAACCCTACTATAACTGTTATTACCTCCTCGAGCTCGAGAATCTCCGAATTCATCTTCATCTGGATGGGTAAGCCGACAGAAACATGCATTCCCTGCACAGTGGACTGAATGAGCCGAGTAACTTGTTTGTGCACTTTCGAAATAGAGTTGGAAGCTAGAAGCAAGTATCCAAATCAAGGAGGGAAGAAATATTTGTAGGGTACCTACAAGATGGGGTTTGGCGCAGCTCTCCATCAAAATAAGAATGGGTACACTAAAACCCTCCCTGTTGTAGTGAAAGCTTGGTCCGGTTGTAGAGTAGAGAACCAGAGAATCCACGTAACCCAAATGAATCCACTTGCGGCAAGAGGCAGAGGGAGCGGTTACGTTGTTAAACCCTGGATGTTGAGGACCATCAGATTGCCAAACCAAGATCGAAGGGAGAAAGCTACGCCAGGTGTATCGAGATAGCAGATCCTTCTAGTGTCCGATGCCGTAATATTAAATGCATAAGCAACATGTATTAGGTGTTGTCCTGCCCGAATTAATTCCCTTAAGAATGTCATTAAAATTATAGTGTGGAGACCTGTCAGGTCCATTTATATTTCCAATGCATACACAAAGTAATATCTAAAGGTTTAATAAATATTATCACACGGTTAAAGTTTGTTATATGTAAAGTTTTTTTTATTAAGTTAATAATTGCTATAGTATTATGTGTTACAAGTGGTATCAGAGCCAAGTTCACACACTGAGGCTTTTGGGATATATCTATATATATATATATATATATATATATATATATATATATATATATATATATATAGATAGATAGATAGATAGATAGATAGATAGATAGATAGATAGATAGATAGATATTTGTAAAACTACGTTTCGAACTCATTATGGTCATTATGAGTTCGTAGTATTACCCTTTGGCCTTAGAAATTCTCCAGTGACTTTTATGAGTCTGATGCACAGTATTTTCCAGCCATACTTTGATAATTTTGTGCTGATTTTTATTGACGACGTATTGATTTACTCTAAGAATCGGGTGGAGCATGAAAAGAATTTGAAAATGGTGTTGCAGACTTTGCGGGACAATCAATTATACGCTAAGTATAGAAAGTGTGACTTCTACAAAAGCCAGATACAGTATCTGGGTCATGTCATATCAGCAAAGGGTATAGCGGTGGATCTGGAAAAGATTAAAATCATTATGGAATGGGCCAACCAGAAGAGGGTATAATAGCTTAGCTGGTTATTACCATTGGCTCATTGAAGGATTCTCAAAAATTTCCTTTAACATGACCTCGTTACAGAAAAAAGGGCGAACTTTCCAATGGACAACTAAATGCCAACAAATCTTTGAATGATTAAAACAATTACTTACTACTGCACCTGTACTAAAAGTAGCAGACCCAGAAAAAAATTTCGTGGTTTGCACAGATGCAAGTAAGGAAGGTGTTGGTAGAGTATTGACGCAAGAAGGGAAAGTTATAGCTTATGAATCCCGCAAATTGAAAGAATATGAGAAGTGATATTCTTCCTACGATCTTGAATTAATGGTAGTAGTGCATGCACTTAAAATGTGGCGACACTACCTATTGGGAAAGAAATTTCTTCTATTGACAGATCATAGTAGTCTTACAAATTTATTTAACCAATCCAGCTTAAATGCCCAGTAGGTCAGATAGACAACATTTTTGAGTGAATTTGACTTTGAAATGGGGCACCTTAAGGGAAAGGAAAATCGGGTAGTTGACGCATTGAGTAGAAAGTTGCATTGTATTTATGAAGTGCAATTTAACCAGGTACGATCGAATCTCCCTGATATAATTAAGGAAGCATCCCTTAAGGATCTAGAGTATGCCTTTCTTTGGCAACAGGAAATTGAGGCCCAAAGGAAGGGGAAAAAATCTGAATATTGTATAAATCTGGACAAAATGTCAACTTTCAGAAACCAAATATATGTTCCTAATCAAAACTATGTCAAACAATTGATACTGGATGAATTTCACAAGAACCTTATGTTGCCCACCTAGGTTAAAATAAATTACTTTCCTCCATTAGGAAAGGTTATTTCTGGCAAAGTTTAAGAAAATATATCACCAAGTACCTATCTAAATGTTTGGAGTGTCAGTTGGTGAAGGCGGAGCATCAACATCCCACTGGACTACTACAACCATTGCCCATCCCTTAGTGGAAATGGGAGACAATTACCCTAGATTTCATCACCGATTTACCTCACACCAAGAAGTAGCACGACTCAATTATGGTGGTGGTTGACAAGCTAAGCAAAACCGCTCATTTCATATTGGTAAAATCCACTTACAAAACTGTTGAAATTGCAGACATATTTATGAGGGAAATTTTCCGATTGCACGGAATACTCAAGGTGGTAATTTCTGACAGGGATGTAAAATTTACATCCACCTTTTGGAAAACCCTCTTTTCTGGATTGGGTACATAGATTCAATTTAGTACTGCATATCACCCACAAACGGATGGTCAGATGGAGCAAGTGAATCAAATTTTGGAGGATATGTTAAGAATGTTTGTGATGCAACAACCACATAAGTGGGAAGATTACCTCCATTTAGTGCAGTGTTCTTATAATAACAGATAACACAAGTCATTGGGCATGAGCCCCTTTGAGGTGTTGTATGGAAGAAAGTGCAGGGTGCCCATAGATTGGAATAGTCCTGTCAATAGACTAACATTGGGTCTTGATATGTTAGCCGAGATGGAAGAGACAGTTAAGAAAATTTGTCAAATTTTAAAGTTGCCCAGGATAGACAAAAGGTTTATGCGAATAAAAGAAGAACATATAGAGAATTCCAGGTAGGGGATCATGTGTACTTGAGAGTAAAGCCTCGAAAAATCACTTTGCAATGGAGGGGTTGTGCTAAGTTAGCACCCCGGTACTATGGTCCTTTTCAGGTTTTGGAACAGATTGGACATGTAGCATACAAACTCACATTACGAAGCCATATCTGGGTCCACAACGTCTTCCATTTCTCCTTGTTAAAAAAATATGCGTACAACCCTCACCATATAATTAACTGGGAAAATGTATAAGTCGAACCGGAAGGAGAGTTTCTGGCAGAAGCTCTTCGTATTCTCGATCGGACAGAAACCACATTACGGAAACAAGCCATCACCCAGGTTAAAGTGCAATGGAAGCACTTTGGCCTGAAAGAGGCCACTTGGGAAGAAGAGGATTTTATGCAGAAAGCTTATCCGACATTATTTTCATAACCAGGAAGAACACCAGGGACGGTGTTCCTCACAAGGGGGGGGAGATGTAACACGCCACGTTGCATAGACATTTAATTTGGCTACCATGTTTTACTTATTACTTTATCTTTTTACTTTGTCATCAAATACTTGACACAGAATATTAAAGAACTATGGCTGGAAGGACAGAACATATTTTATTATTTGATTAATGAATAATTAAGAGTTAAAGTATTTTGACAAGAACTAAAAGAAACAATTGTTAACCTCCTGAGACAGTTAAAAGTGGTTACTCATCTATCTCCTCAAAAGATGAATTCAAGGAAGGCCTAGGGGGCTAGAGAAGATAGAAATAAAAGAATATCAGATGGGTGAAGGGAGCATGACATTTCTACCCAGAATTCCTTGATCTAGGTGGAATAAACTAGTGAGAAAACCTTGAGTACAATCTAAGAGGTATGTGACTTGAGGCTAGACCGTGAGTCCTAATGCCCAAGATACCTGACTGCAACAAACTCATTTTACTATTTGGAGGAGGAAGAGCTCAGGGGAGAGTCTGGACGCAATTTCTAGACTCACGGCTGGGTGGTGAGACCTTCCTGAAAAGGAACTACATAACTACAAGGCAGTGAATAGATAAGTAATCAAACCCTTTAACTTAGTGATCATTGAAGAAAATGATTCTACAATGATTGATGGATAATAACAGGATTGTGCTTATGCTAGTTAATCTGAAACTATATGTTATGTATTTTAAGCTAGTAAGAAATAGATTACATATTTAACCAGAGAATTATTATTAGTTTGAATGTAGAATAACTTATGTATTTAAGAAGAGAATTAAGCTATATCTAAATAGAGAATTGTTCCTATTACATAAAGAACAGAGAGAAGATATATAAATGCTTAAACAGAGAACTGTTAACAATATATTTAACCGAGAACAACCTAAATGCTGAGATGGAGCATTGTTAATATTATGTATATGCATTGGCCTACTGTATGAAATACACCTTTATAAAATGTGTGACAATATTAAGTAAAAACCTAGCATAATTCTTTCTTAAATGTCACAATAATGGGGAATTAAATTTACATATATGGAAACTGCCAAAATGCTATGAGTGTAGTTAATTTTTCTAAATTTATTAACTATAAGTAGAATACTCATTATCAAATTTAGAGGTTGAGTAATACTTGATCAATTCCAGTAAAATGAGTTATCACAGTCCATATATAGATTCATAAGTTAACTAAACGAAAACAATAAATCCATGTATAGGCTCTGTACAGTCACTTGTAATCGAAACAGACAAGCTTCGACATCGGATGCCGAACAAAATCAAAAGAGCATTAAACCATGAAAACTTAAGTGTGTTCATCGACACGGTATTCAAACCCTCGAAAGACTTACAAACCAAAATTACAGACCCTTTGTATATAAACAAAATTCAAACCCTCGAAGCTGATAGACAAGCATTGACAACTACATTTCGAAGTGCTCTGTGGAAGTCGATGGTGCGCGCTCGTGAAGGGTTGGGTTAGGGTTTTTTTCGGTTCCTGCTGCACCGTCACGGTCTCTGATCAGGCTTCTGCACATCCTTCACCGTAGGAGTCTACACCTGTTGCTCTCGGATATCGATCTGGGGACAGGATGGCAGAGAATATGGAGCTGGAGGTGGTTGACTACTCGGAGGAGCCATTCCCGGATCGAATTATTTTCGATAACCCTTGTTTCTCATCTATCCCTCCGTCTATTACATCTCCTCAGGCAGCCGGACTGGATTCGTCTTTGCGTCCTCCTGTGGTTTCACTTCCTCGGCACAATTCTGTTCTGCCTATTACTGGGACGGACCCTATAGATCCCCCAAACTTTGAAAGCTCTCCTCTCTCTCCGGACGCTCTTCCCACTCTCTCGACTCACACTCCCCCCTCGCCCTCATTCGACCCGCTTTCCTCTGCTTTCTTCGCGGCCCCTGCGGCCATTCCACCGACCTCTGTTACAGCTAATACTTCATCTGCTGGACCCTGCCCTTCTGGATGTTTCGAGTCTTCTGCCGTCAATGTAAAACCCTCAAAACCCTCCCTGCTGGAAGGCGTACCTAACCCCCTGGTGGACCATCCACCGGCTCCTCGCACCAGCAAGAAGAAATCAAAATGCATCAAGGCCACCTCAAAGGACATTACGATTAGGTTTGGAGAAGCTTCGGCGATTAGCGATCTCGCTATCATGGCATCCACAGTGCTGGTAGGGCACGTCAGGGGAAGGGCATATTCGGCAAAAAGGTTATCTCAATGGGTGAAAGAGATCTGGGGGGGCTTACTTCTTGATCTTCCGGAAGTTCATGTCCTGCCAAGAGGATGGTTCTCCTTACATTTCTCAAAGGAAAGCTATACGAACCTGGTTTTGGCCAGATACTGGCACATTGAAACGGCTCCAGTTCTCCTTAAAAGGTGGAGCCCCCTATTCGACCCTGAACGCGAACAAATCGGAGCCGGACCGATATGGGTGCGTTTGCCGGGACTTCCATTGCAGTTCTGGGGTGAAGAAGTTTTCATAAGAATAGGTAATGCACTAGGCACCTATTTGGATCATGACCGCACTTTCGTGGAATCTAGGAGCAGGACCCTCGCGCGCATATTAGTTCACTTAGACACCCGTGAAGGGCTCGAGGAAAAGATTACTCTACAGTGGGGGCGATACATCAGAGAACAGCTCCTAGATTATGAAGGGGTACCGTTCCGCTGCAGACGGTGCCACAAGGTCGGTCACCTCTACAAGGAATGTCCTCTCATCAGAAAATCTGAAGACTCCCCGAAGATCTCGCCGCCACCTTCCAGGGCTGCCTCTCCGGTTTCCCCCCGGCCCAATGCTACGGGCCAGTCTCCTGCGGCTTCCTCACCTGCGGTCGATCCTGGATTAAGGCTTTCCTCACCGCCGTTGACCAGGGCTCCCACAGCAGCAGAAGCCGGTTCTGTCTCGGTTTCTCCTCTGCATCCTTCTATCTCTAATATTGATCATGTCATTACTGAATCTGGTCCCATGTATCAGACTTCCATGGCTCATTGTGTTATGACATCTCCTCCCCTCATGTGCTCCACTGGCCCTTCCTTACGTCCGCCCTCCTCTCCCTCTGCGTCTCCCCGGTCTCCCTCTGAGTCCTCCCCTCCTCATCCATACTTTTTACGCTCCAGATCTCATGCTAAAGAATTATCTGTACCCCTGGCAGGCCTGGGTATTTCTATGCCAGAGGCCGGTACCCTGCCTACCAGAGGCAGGAAATCTCATCTTTCTAAGGCTATTAAGAAAGCAGGGGCGGAGGTTGTCTCTGGCCGCCAATCCACCATTGATGGGGTCCTTAGAGCAGGACATGCCCCGCGAGGAGTTCCTCCATGAAGTGTTTATCCTATAACTGCAGAGGATTGGCTAGTTCCTCCAAGAAACTAGCCATGAAGCGTCTCATCGAGACCGATCCTATTGACATCATTATGCTCCAAGAAACTCTCTGCTCGGCTGATCATATCATCTGCTCTATGCATTCTATTACCCCTGGATGGTCCTATATTGCCCTCGACGCTGTTGGGCGCTCTGGTGGTCTGGCCATTGGTGTTAACCCGCGCACCATTAAGGTGGAGGCCTCTTGGGGGGGGGCCGGCTACCTGGGGATGGATATTTTCACCGCCGAACTGGGAATGAACTTAAGGATTGTGAATGTTTACGCCCCTTGTAATCAGAGAGAGCAATTCTGGCAGAGGCTCCTCCATCTCAACCTTTTGGATGATGAGAAGACTATAATTGGTGGGGATCTCAATTTTTCTTTGGGATTTAGGGAGTCATGGGGATCGGCGGCTCAAGTAGATTCAATCTCTGATTATATGACAAGCCTATTAGAACAGACAAATTTTGTGGATGTCCCCATGCAAAAACTTCTTCCTACCTGGAGAAATAGGAGAGTGGGCGATGCTGCACTAGCCCGTAGACTTGACAGATTTATTATGAAAGATACACTTCTTCAGAGGCTGCATCATTATAAGCAATGGGTGGGCACGGGAGGCATTTCGGACCACTCCCCTATATATTTGGAAATTCTGGGTCCCTTCAAGAAACCAAAAGCCCCATTCAAATTCAATCATACTTGGCTGAAGGACCCAGCATATGTCAAGATGATCTCTGATTATTGGATTAATCATCCCATTAATGGAACAGAATCTTTTGCAAAAGGGTTCTGCAGAAATCTCTCAGAGATCAAGCACCTCTCGATTAAATGGGCAAAGGAAAAGCAAGCTCGAGACACCTCTCAACTTATCAACATTGAATCAGAGCTGAGCGCTTTAACGGATGAACGGGGACTGGGATTTATCTCTGCAGTGGACAAGAGTCGTTTGATAGAATTGGAAAACCAAAAGGCCAGCATTCTTAAAGAGCGCGAAGAATCTCTGCGATTGAGAAGTAGGGCTATTTGGATACAAGCAGGAGATGACAATTCAAAGTTTTTTCACAGCTATGCCAAAGGCAGAAAGGTATCCAATACCATTTGGAAGCTCCCTACTCCAGAAGGAGATATGGCTGACTCCTTCAACAAGCTTGCTCACCTGGGCATCTCCCACTTCCGTGAGCTCTACAGATGCCCACCTGCAGCCAATCTACCAGATATCATCAATGTGGCGAGTCATTTTCCGAGATTTGTTCAGGAGGAGGATGTGGAGCTTCTTAATGCTCCAGTTACTACCGGGGAGCTGGAAGGTATACTAAAATGGTTCAAAAAAGACAAGAGTCCTGGCCCGGATGGGTGGACCATAGAATTTTACTTAGCTTTTTATGATATTCTGGGGCAGGATCTTCTGAATGTCGTGGAAGAAAGCAGAACTTCTGGATCTATCTACCACGCTATCAATTCGACCTTCATAGCCCTCATTCCGAAATCTGACTCCCCATCTTCCTTTGATGATTACAGGCCTATCTCGTTGTGCAACTGCCTTTACAAGATCATTTCCAAGACCATCGCCAGCCGACTCAAACCAATTCTTTCCAGACATATCGCCCCCCAACAATTTGCCTTCCTCGATTCCAGACAGATTCATGAAGCCATTGGATTGGCTCAAGAAGCCATTCACTCCATCTGGTCTAAGCATCTCAAGAGTATCCTTCTCAAGATTGACCTTTCCAAAGCTTTTGATCGTGCCAATTGGTTGTATATCAAAATGATTCTTATCCATCTGGGATTTCCCCACTCATACATCTCTTGGATTATGGCCTGCATTACCTCCCCATCATTCAGCATTCTTATCAATGGCTCGGCCTCCCCCTTTTTTCACTCTGAAAGGGGACTAAGACAAGGATGCCCTCTGTCTCCCCTGCTCTTTCTGCTTATCATGGAAGGACTTAGTCGTCTCATTGACTCTGCAAAAAGGGCAGGTGACATCCGGGGCCTCAGGATCTCAGAAATTTGCTCACTCACTCACCTGCTCTTCGTGGACGATGTACTCATTCTAATGGATGGCAGCATTCGCGATTCCAGATCGTTTTCAAAGATCCTTCTTCTCTTCTCTTCTGCCACAGGTATGCTCGCAAATCAATCCAAATCCACTATCACTTGCTCGCATACCTCTGTTCAAGAATCATTTTTTGCACAGCAGGCTTTTCCCTACAGCATTCACCCCTTGGATAGGGGCCTCAAATATTTGGGCTATTGGCTAAAACCTACTTGTCAAAGAATCGTCGATTGGGTTTGGCTGGTATCAAAGTTGGAGAAGAGACTAAATGTATGGAGTTTCAGATATTTATCAAGGGCCGGCAGACTGGTGCTCATTAAATCTGTCTTAGAAGCCACTCCGGTCTTCTGGATGGCACTTGCATGGATACCGCGGAATATTCTGGGGCGGTTAAAACAGCTCTGTAACAGATACCTCTGGAATGGTAACCAGGACAAAAGATTATTCGCCTGGATCAGCTGGCAGAAGATTACCCTACCAAAGAAATGGGGAGGATGGGGGCTCAAGGACCTTCCTGCTTTCGCTCAAGCACTCTCTGCAAAAATGGGTTGGACTCTTATGACAAGTCAGAACCTATGGGCTCATGTGACATACCATAAATATATATGGCCCCAGAGGTTATTGGATTGGATCAGATTACCATCCTGGCAATCGAAGGGATGCTCGTCGATATGGAAGGCTCTAATACATTCCCTCCCACTCATCCGTGACAACTTGGTCTGGAGAATTAATGATGGAATGTTGAGCAGGATAGGGCTAGACCCGTGGATTGGCAGTGGAGGAAGACACATACTCAGCAGAGAACTCATCAGACTCCTTAATGATCGAGAAATCAAGGTCTTTGCTGACATTGCTGATCAACAGCGTTCAGATATATTTTCACAGGCTTGGAAGTCGGCCCTACAACTCGATCTTCCTCCACAATGGCATCTGGAGTGGGACAATTTCATCACAGCATTAACTGAATCTCATATTCGGATTAAACAGGGGACAGACGAATTAGTATGGTGTATGGCTGATAATGGTATTTACGCACCAAAGCAGGGCTACAGCACTCTCATAATGCACAAAAAACCTGATTCGCTCTGCAACTGGTGGAAAGATATATGGCAGTTAAAAGCTCCTCCTCGCACCAAGCTATTCTTTTGGTGTGTACTTAAAGACATTGTTCCTACAGGAGAGCATCTCTCCCATCGAGCGATATACGGGCCATCTTGGTGTATCCTGTGCAAGGCGGCAGAAGAAACAACTGTGCACCTCTTCCTTCATTGCCCGGTTTCACAAGCTCTTTGGCAAAACATCTCCTCTTCTATCGGCTTCACTGGAACTTGGAACGGGGTTGATATTCAAAGCTCATGGGACGATTGGAAACAAAGGCATCCAGGCTCAAAATTATTGAACCTTCCCTTAATTGTTGCTTGGCATATATGGAAAGTTCGAAATCGATATATTTTTGAGAACTTGACGGTGTGCTGGCCTCGTACTGAAGCCAGCATCATCTCCTCCTTCTCTGAACTACCTGATCCCACTCCCACCAGGGTGAGGAGTATTCTGCCTCCTCCTATTATTGATATAACTACCCCCTGGGCCTTCTTCGACGGGGCAGCAAACCAAACTGGCTGTGGGGGAGGATTCGTGCTTCATATAAATGAACATCATAGATACAAAGTAAAGATGGGGCTTGGCGTGGGCTCAAACAATTTTGCGGAAATCATGGCCCTTCGCAATTTATTACACTTCTCTCTGGAACATCAGTGTCTAAATCTTAATATTTATGGGGATTCGAAGACTGTTGTAAATTGGTTCAATCATATTACAATATGTCACATACACACTCTCAGCAATATAATGTATGAAATACAAACTTTCAAGGCAGCATTTAATCACATCTCTTGTCTTCACATATACAGGGAACATAACAGCTGCGCTGATCAATTATCCAAGGAGGCCTCGGCACTACCCAGAGGAGAATGGTTAATATTGGAACAGCAAGGGTCGGAGGAGTACCGTTTCTTCCACAGGCCATATATAGACCAGAGAAACCAGTAGGGACAACAGTCCCGGATATCAGAGAAGTAAATGCACAAATCTGGAATTTTTTGACTATCTACGAATATATATAAATAGAGAAATTTGACCCTGCGTGGTCTTGTACAGGCGAACAAGCCAGACAGTTTTAAATAGGCTATCAACAATATTTTTGGTATACAAATGACAGATCACCCTGCGTGGTGGATCTTGGTATGAACAGTTTTAGCATATGCTACTGCATTTACAATATGTAATTTTCCCCATTAATGAAAATTACGGATTTTTCCAGTGGAAAAAAAAAACAAAATTCAAACCCTCAGCATGGCCAGATCTAGATATAATTGTGTTATGAAGAACTTGGAACAACTCGGTTTGTTGAGTACCCAAAACCCTTTTTAAATACAAAGTAATCAAATGCAAACTATGGCTGGCTTGTATACTTTGCCTAAAATCACGCTTTCACCCAGAAAATCTAGGGTAACATCCAGCGGAGCAGTTGCAAACATAGCCACTATATACACAAAAATATTTGAGAAAGACAAACTGCCATTGGGTTCAGTAATGAGACCAACCTGAAAACAAGAAGACGATAACATGGATAATGAGGAAGCATTTGAGCCGAGCAAGTCCACAAGAGGATGCTTTTGGCAAAGCTTGATACCTGCAAATGCATAGAGACCAACATTAAAAGAGAACCCTTAACTTTAAACTTAACTTAGTACTCAGAGGAAATGAAATATACCTAAGAAAAGGCAATGTTGGGATGTTGAAGGCCTCTTGCGCTAGAAACATATATATCGAGTTAGCATCTACTCGAATTAGGAAAAATGGAAAAACAAAAATAAACCCTACTAGAGTTGGAAGCTGGAAGCAAGTATCCAAATCAAGGAGGGAAGAAAAAATTGCAGGGTACCTACAGGATGGGGTTTGGTGCAGCTCTCCATCAAAATAAGAATGGGCAGACTAAAACCCTCCTTGTTGTAGTGAAGGCTTGGTCCGGTTGCAGAGCAGAGAACCAGAGAAACCACATAACCCAAATGAATCCACTTGCGGTAGGAGGTAGAGGGAGCGGTTACGTCATTAAACCCTAGACGTCGAGGACTGTCGAATCGCCAAACCCAGATCGAAGGGAGCAAGCTACGCCAGGTGTCTCGAGCTACCAGATCCTTCTGGTGTCAGACACCGTAATATTAAATGCATAAGAAACATGTATTATGTGTTGTCTTTCCCGAATTAATTCCCTTAAGAATTCCATTAAAATTATAGTGTGGAGACTTGTCAGGTCCATTGATATTTCCAATGCATACACGAAGTAATATCTGAAGGTTTAATAAATATTATCTCATGGTTAAAGTTTGGTATATGTAAAGTTTTCTTTTATTAAGTTAATATTTTCTATAGTATTATGTGTTACAAATGGATCCTAAATTTACCTTCAACAAAAAAACTTACCACACTAAAATTCCAAATTAGGTAAAATTTTAAACATCCTTACTCTTTATTAAAGTTAATACCATTTTGTAAAATAAAGTAAAAAGGTTATTTCAACACAAAAAATATAGAAATTTTTTCTCCAAAATCTTTTGATATTTCTTTGAATTAAATATTTGTAAAATGAATCTTTAAAAGTAAAACCATATCCTATGGATATATTAAAATCTCTAAAGAGATAAATATTTCCATGTCAAAGTTGTAATATTGGAAAATTTTGTTTTCTTGTCATGTAAAAAATATCAATAAATCTAATATTAATTTTAATATATTATAATATTAATATTATAAATTTAATAACGTAGGATTAATACACTATTATGTTTAATATAATATTAAATTTTCTATATTATAATATATATTAATATATCATGATATATATTAACTCTAGATATATATATGGGAGGGAAGAAAAAAGGTGGAGAGATAGAGGGAGTGAAATGAAGGGAGAGAAAGGGAGAGAGAGGAAGAATGAGAGAGGACTTGAGAGATAGGAGGAGAGAGGGAGGGATAGAGAAATGGAGTTGGAAGGAAAGAGAGGGAGGGAAGAAGAATCACATAGAGAGAGAAAAGTGGAGAGAGAGAGGGGGAGTGACAAGGGAGATATGTAGAGAGTGTGTACATGTTTGGGGTGAGATAGAGAGATAAATAAGGAGAGATAGAGAGAAGAGGGGGAGAGAAGGAGAGATAGTGACAGAGTTGGATGAGAGAGAGAGAGAGAGAGAGAGAGAGAGAGAGAGAGAGAGATAAGGGGGAGAGATAGAGGGAGGCAGGAGAGAAAGGGAGAGAGAGGAAGGAAGAGAGCTTGGATGTGAGAGAGAGAAGGAGAGAGGAAGGGAGAGAAAGAGGGAGGTAAGAAGAAAGACACAAAGAGAGAAAGGTGGAGTGAGAGAGAGGGAGTGATAAGGGAGATGGAGAGAGAGGGAGAGAGGAGAGAAAGAGGGAAGAGAGATAGAAGGGGGGGAGCGGGAGAGAAGGGGAAGAAAGAGAGAGAGGGAGAGGAACATGGAGGGAGAGATATATAAATATGGAGAAAGAGTGTGTATTTTTTGGGGGTGATATAGAGAGACAAAAGAGATACAGAAAGAGCTAGATAGATGGAAGGTGAAGAGAGAGAAGAAGAGAGAGATAGAGAGAGGGAGAGATAGATAGATATGGAGGGAGAAATCATGTGTGTTTGGGGAGTGGGGTGAGATAGAGAGACAAAGAAGGAGAGATGGAGGGAGATATAGATATAGATTGAGGGGGGAGAGAGGGAAGAATAATTTTTACAGTAGATGCGTTGATTTTAGTGTAGATGGTGATTTCTAATCCTATTTGATTTCTTGCATTGAAGGAGATAAACTGAAGGACATGGGAGAGGAGGAATGAATAGAGAGAGAAGGATAGGAGTGAGAGAGGGAGAGAAGGGTAAGAGAGAGAGAGGGAAACACAAATATGGAGGGGGGAGAGAGGTGGAGAGAGAAAGGGATAGAGGGAGGGAGATAGTGACAGGGTTGGAGGGAAAAGAGAGAGAGAGAGAGAGAGAGAGAGAGAGAGAGAGAGAGAGAGAGAGAGAGAGAGATGAATTGAGAGAGAGGAGGAGAGAGGGAGGGAGAGAGAGGAGGAGAGAGGGAGGACAAAGAGATGGATTTGGAAGGGGAGAGAGGGAGGGAAGAAAAAATACATACAGAGAGAAAAGTGGAGTGAGAGAGAGAGGGGGAGTGAAAAGGAAGAGATGGAGAGAGAGTGTGTATGTTTGGGGGTGAGATAGAGAGACAAAGAAGGAGAGATGGAGGGAGATATAGATATAGATGGAGGGGGGAGAGAGGGAAGAATATTTTCTTGCACTAAATGCATTGAATTCATGGTATATGGTGATTTATATTCCTATTTGATTTCTTGCATTAGATGCATTAATTTCAGTGTAGATGTTAATTTCTAATGATATTTGATTTCTTGCACTAGATTCATTGATTTCAATGTAGATGTTGATTTCTAATTATATTTGATTTCTTTCACTAGATGCATTGATTTCAATGTAGATGTTTTCTAATTCTATTTGATTGCTTGCACTAAATACATTGATTTCAGTGTAGATGTTGATTTCTAATTCTATTTGATTGCTTTCACTATATGCATTGATTTTAGTGTAGATGGTGATTTCTAATTCTATTTGATTGCTTGCACTAGATGCATTGATTTCGGTGTATATTGCGATTTCTAATCCTATTTGATTGCTTGCACTAGATGCATTGATTTCAATGTAGATGGTGATTTCTAATCCTATTTAATTGCTTGAACTAGATGCATTGATTTTAGTGTAGATGTTGATTTCTAATAATATTTGATTGTTTGCACTAGATGCATTGATTTCAGTGTAGATGTCGATTTCTAATATTATTTGATTGTTTGCACTAGATGAATTGATTTTAGTGTAGATGTTGATTTCTAATCTTATTTGATTGCTTGCATTAGATTCATTGATTTCAGTGTAGATGTTTCTAATCTTATTTAATTGCGTGCATTAGATGCACTGATTTCAGTGTAGATGATGATATTTTATTTGATGTAACTTAATGTATGATGGTACATTAACCTAAAGTGATTGTATTAACAATGTGCATTGATTTCAGTGTAAACACAAAAAATGATTCACAATTTGCATCGATTTTGTGTTATAGTAATTCAACCTATTAATATTGGTGAGCAAGAGAGACAAGGTATGGTGTTGACTACAATAGTTCGAGTTAAATTTGAACGGTTTACAATCTCGACTATCCTTTTCATATAATCGATATGAAAATATGGAAAAAATATCAAATAATGTAAAGATTTTATAAATCTGACCACTCATTAAAAAAAATCAAAATTACATTATTTCTTGACTTTTGCAAAACAAACTATAGATAAAAAAAAATTCATCAAAATATTTTGAAGGAAATAAATTATTTCAAGCATTAAAAATGAAACAAATGATTTCAAGAGTAATCTTGATCAAGTAAATTATTAAAACTACTCTTCAAAACATATTTAGTAATACCTGGAGTGACACTATTAAAAATTATTAATTGTAAACCATTATCAATGAAACAAATGATTTCAAGAGTAATCATGATGCAGTAACTTATTAAAACTACTCTTCAAAAAATATTAGTAATACTTGGAGGGACACTATTAAGAATTATTAATTGTAAAAAGTTGTGATACCTAAAATTAAATGAAATATATGTACCGTATCAATCCTCTTCCAAAATATTGACAAGATTGTCTTCCTTCCTCACCACGAACTAATTACTAACAAACAATTACATACACATAGAAATATAACACAACAATTGTAACATTCACAAACAATACCATCCAAATCCAAACACATAAACACACAAACCACTCAAAGCATCCAAGCATAGAAGCAACAAAAAAAAATTAAAGAAGAGAATGATATAATCATGACAAACAAAGAAAACGTAATGTAAATTTCAAAGTATGAAGTTTATCTAAAACATATACATAACAATGATAATCTAAAAATGTGTCATTGTTGCCCTCAAGTGGAACCAGCCTAGATCCATCTATCTCTGGATCTATCATGCCTCGAAAGGGATCAAATCGCTCTAGGTGCAAATCTTTCTGCAAATTCCACACTCCAAAAGGAAAGTTTGCACCTTGAGGGATTTGATCGCTCCCGTCGCATGATAGATCCAGAGTTAGATGGATCTAGGCTGGTTTTATATATATTGTAATGTAACTTATAGATGAAATGATTTTTTTCACAACCTATATTAAGTTATTTAACATGTGGAATTTGAGTACTTTTTTTCACAACTTGTATTTAAGTTATTTAACCTGTGGAATTTGAGTTCCCCATGGGTTTTTCATGGTGTTGAATCCCTTAATGCATTCAAAAATGTATTTTAAACAATAAAAAATCACATTTTAGCTTGAAATTATATTGCCTTATTTGATCTATCAATTAGACTATATATATATAAAATATTCCATGTTAAACAATATTTTAAAAATATAATGATGTCAATTTCTATCTATCTAAATAGTATAATTTTAACCTATTTTAGTAACTATTAATTATTTCATGTATTTAAAATATTTTTCTTTAAATTTTAAAATAAAATTTTAATTATCTTGATTATTTAAATTATAAAATATTTATTTAAAAGTAAAAAAAATTATAATAATATTATTTTCTCTCAAACCAACTAAAAAACAAATATAATCCTCAATTTTTATCTAATTTACTAATTTTATTAAAATACTATAAAATCAATCAAACTTTTTTAAATATATTATTATATTAAAATAAATAAATAAATCCTATAAAATAACACGGTGAAATTAATAAAATTTAACTTCCAATAAAATTTTTCTTATTTCTAGGAAAATCGTGGATTTCCAAATCATTATTCTCTAATTACATAATATATAAAATATTGTTAAAATAACTAATAGTAGATATTAATTTAATATAATAAAGTAATGATTGGTTCATTATCTTTTAATTTTATTTATTGGATATTATATATTTTTATTGAATAAACAAGATAGTAAAGTAATAAACAATAATAAAATAAACAATGATATGATAGGTATTAAGTACTATGCAATAAGTTAATGATTGAGTCAATGCCTTTTAATTTTATCTATTAGACATTTTATTATTCTTATTCAATGAACAAGATGAAAAAACAATAAACTAATTATTGACTTATTGCATGGTGCTTAATATTTACCTATAAATATTAATGACATGTTATATAATAATTGAGAAGGATAGTCAACCTCTATCATAATTATTGTCAAATAATATTAAGTATGAAGAATATTTGTATTCCTAAAATGTAAATTAATTAGTTTGTGTAAAAATTGGTTATAATCAAATGCAGAATTGAAAATAAAAACTATTTATCAAAATAAAACTATTCAAAAATTAAATCATTTTTTAATATATATATATATAAAAACTTAGATGATAAGTGAATAGTAATCCAACATTATATGATTCACTCACAATTTACAAAAGGTTAAAAAGTCTATAAATAAGTAGGGGCTATATATTCCCGCAGTTAAATTTAAGCAAATAAATTTATTATCCAAAGATGAACATGTACAACCTTTACACATTAACTGCAACAATCAGAACAACTCTAAAATAACTGTGATAAACATATGCAACTCTTACCCATTAACTATCACACAACAAACTAGATAACTCTGAGATAACTGTGGTCATCTATAGAGTCGGCTGCTTGTGCAACACATAAACATATTTTATGTTTCTGTATGGTCGGCCATCAAAATTTGTTTGACTCTTTGACGTTCCACAACTGTATCCCTCCATTATTTTCCCCTGTGCCAAGTGTTTTAATAATCTACAACTAATGGATGATGGACACAGATGTAGATTATCTCTCGAGACTTTCTGGACGCCAAGACCCCACGCGCACTTTCACAGCAGGTCTCTGGCCCTCGATTCGCCATGGATTCTTTGCGATGGTCTGACCGTTTGCATCTGGTGGAAGGAAAGAGAATACAGAAAGAAAACCACGCTAGCGTGGTTAGGTCCAACAATAGCGTGTTGGTATTGACAACAAACTCACAATTTTTTTTAATATTCTATTATTTTTAAAGATCATTTTGAATTTTATTTTTATTTAAATGATCCATGAAGATTGTACCATTGCTTAGGTGAATTAAGAGTTAATTATATCCGAATAGCAAACAAATAATTTAATCAATCTATTAAGATGGTACTCTTAATTAGGTGAATGAAGAGGTCATGATTTATATATAAAAAATAGATCATGATTAAAAAAAAAAAAATAAAAAAAATCATCTTATTAATTAGGATAAGATATGGAAATTAATTTTTTTTTAGTGTTTTTTAGTCTTTGTTTTATAAGCAAGGATTATAGTAATTGAAATGGTGGCTTTTGACATTAATTTAAGTTAAAGTTTAAGGCACGCAAATAAGTAAAGTTTAAGTTTTTAGGTGTGTAATGCATATTGGAAATTGCATTTCTTTTTTGCTATCTTATTTGGCCCTTTCTCCATATGGAGAAACAAAACCATATGATATATTATATATTTATATGTTTGCTTGGCATTCCAAACTGGTAAACTAGTGCTAGCATTAGTTGAAAGCATTAAATGGTAGCTCATGAACAACCACGAATAGGGTATTAGTATAGGTTGAAACTCACATTACAAGTCATGCCCGCAGATGGTTTGTGCAGTGTCAAACCATGCAAACCATGCATGCTGTGTCAAAAGTGTGGTAGAATTGCGGTTTGCATGAGAGCAACAGACTTTACTTGTTTGTTTGTTCAAATTTTTGTTTGTTGCGTGTAAATTCGCTCCCTCAACTCTGTTGTCGCTCCATCAACTCTAAACTCTGACGCATGTCGCCGTGTTTGTTGCATGTAAATTCATTCATTCAACTGTCCCGCTCCCTCAACTCTATTGTTGCTCCATCAGCTCTGAACTCTGATGCATGTCGATGTGTCAAACCATGCATGTCATGCCAAAATTGTGGTTAGCATGAAAGCAACAGACTTTACTTGTCTGGCTGTTCAGATTTTTGTTTGCTACGTGTAAATTCAGTAATTCAACTCTGTCGCTCCTTCAACTCTACGTCCATCAACTCTGTTGTTGGATTAAGCTTTGCTTCAAGAGTCTCTATTTGTCCATTTGAACAAGATTTTCTCCATCGATCGTTGTTTGGACCAGCTTTGCTCCACTTTTTGGTGGGCAACTCCATAGTGAAGCAAGGTCATCAGAAAGCTAGTTCTGCCACCACATCGTGTTTGGCGGGCGACTCCATAGTGAAGCAACATCATCAGAAGACCAATTTTTCTCACCACTTTGAGAGGCTTTATTAAAATGAAAGCATCTACAATAGAAGACTCCGTTGATATTTTCTTATTCATTAAAAACAAACTATATAGACAACACTATGTATACAATTTCAACGAATTTTCTGTTGAAATAATAATTTCACCTGCCGCATTTAATTCCGAAAACCACCAGTTTCCCATCGCACCGCTTTTGCTGAGGCAGTGGTATTCTCCGGGGAGGCAGCGATGCAATCATCAGTCGACACGTGGTTGAGCCGTCCTTTGCAAAACAGCTTTTCATCGGGAGGTAACGTTCGTTTGGTTTGGGCAAGCGATAACCGTTTGATTGAAGTGAAGACTGTCCACCATCGGATTGAAATCAAAGTTTGCGTACAGGCCTGCACATGGAGTTGACGTGAAGCAAATTTTTTTTTGACCGCCAGTAAAACAATTAATGGATTAATATGTATGTACTGTGGTCATAGATTTTAGGTATAAGCCTTTAATTTATTATTTTTAAATTTACGGGAGTAAGTCTTTTGTTTTACGGCACAAGTAAAAACCTTATGTTATGTTCTTTTTTTTCATGTTGACCATATATTGTAAAAAAAAATCACAGTAGTGCGTATGTGTAGTTTTGAATATGCAAAAAAAAGAACACGCAGCAGCGTGAGAAAAATCTATGTGTAATTTCCACACAGCAGTGTGTTGATCTCTCCAGCAGAGACAGAAGTTTTTTATTTTATTTTGTAATGCAGCAGCGTGAATGAAACAAGAGGAAATTTTTTTTCAGCAGTAAATGTAAGAGATTTTTACACACAACAGTGTAAAATCTCAGGAGGAGACAGAGTAATTTTTTTGTTGAAATGTTCTTGGTGTAATCCCTCAGGCAGAGGAAGAATATTTTTGTAACAACAGTTTTATTTTAATGAATACAAAGCTTTTGTGGGTGTGTGTAATACTCTGTTCTCAAAAAACAATTGTAGCTTCCATGTGTTAAAGATCCTGAGAAATAGAGCATCATTCTCTGTTCAGTCTTTTGTTTGAAATTACCAGAAATTTCCAACATGGTATCAGAGCTTGTCCAAGCTCTTTGAAGGTGTCAAAGAAGCTGAAGGAAGGTTTTCTTGCTGCAGTAGCTTCTCCAGCAGAGTGAAGGCTCAGTCAAGGTATTTCTCAAGTTTTTTTTGTGTGTTGCTGTTGAGAACAGTCAGTGATTATTAAGCACATAGTGATAGTTAAGGAGTGCAATAATGGCCAGCACTAGCACTAGCATGGGCATGTTTATTACTCAGCTCCCACAGTTTAATGGGAAAAACTATGACTATTGGGTAATAACCATGAGAGTCCTGTTTGCCTCACAAGATTTATGGGAGCTTGTTGAATATGGGTTTGAAGAACCAGGAGATGAAGATGAGTTTAATAGATTAACTCAGGCAGAGAAAGATCTGTTGAAGAGCAATAAGAAGAAGGATTCAAAATCCCTCGTATTTTTGTATCAAGTGGTGCATGAGAGTGTGCTTCCAAGGATAGCAGCAGCCAAGACATCCAAAGAAGCATGGAAAACTCTCAAGACAACCTATCATGCCATGGAGAAAGTGAAGACAGCAAAACTACAGTTGCTGAGGAGAGATTTTGAGAATCTTTGCATGAAGGAGTTAGACAATATTGACTCATTCTTCACACAAGTGATTGGTCTGGTCACACAGATAAGGACTCATGGAGAAATTCTTGAAGAAAGGAGGATTGTGGAGAAACTGTTGAGGGTCCTACCCTCAAAGTTCGATGTGATTGTCACCACCATAGAAGAGACAAAGGATCTCACAAACTTTTCAGTTGATGAACTTCATGCATCACTGATAACACATGAGCAGAGGTTGAGTAGAAATGAAAACTCATCTCTAGAACAAGCCTTTAAGACCCATATGTCCTTTGGAAGAGGAAGAGGTCAAGGCAGAGGAAACAAGAGAGGAAGAGGCAGAAGCCAAAACAGAGGTGGAAGGAACAGTCCAGCAAATGCTCAAGGAAGAGGCAGCAATCCAAATCAGAACCAAGGCCAAGGCAGCAGTCAACAAAGTGGACAACATCATGCTCAAGGACAAAGGTATGAAAAATCCAATGTCCAATGTTATTATTGTAAAAAATATGGGCATTATGCAAATGAATGTAGGAAGAAGCAGCATGATATGAGTACTAGATCTAGTGAAAATATCACTATAGAAAATATCAGCCAAGATAATGTGCTGTTAGCTTGTAATATGGCTGAAACAAATAGTGATGATATATGGTTTCTAGACTTCGGTTGAAGTAACCATATGACAGGAAACATAGCCTTGTTTTCTAAATTAGATCAAAATGTGAAATCACAAGTCACACTTGGGACTGATAGTAAAATTTCTGTTATGGGAAAAGGAGAAGTAAAAATATTTACAAAGAAAGGTGAAAGGAAAACCATAGCATATGTCTATTATGTTCCTGGAATGAAGTATAACCTCTTGAGTATTGGATAACTTGTTCAAAAGGGTTACAATGTTTTCTTTGAGAATGATGTATGCACCATCATGGATAGAGCACCCAGCAAAAGATGTATTGCTGAAGTGAAGATGACAAGGAACAGGATGTTCCCTCTCAGAATAAAGGCAGATTTAAAAAATAAAGAAGTAATAGTAGCAGTGACACAAGAGGCTTTCCAAACCATACCAAAGGATGAAAATTGGTTGTGGCACTTGAGATTTGGACATCTCAACTTTGGAGATCTTAACTTGTTGAGTAGAAAAGGAATGGTAAGAGGATTACCATTGATAAAGAAACCGAACAACCTTTGTGAAAGTTGTATCTTGAGGAAACAACATAGAGAAAGTTTTCCATCAGGGAAAAGCATAAGGGCAAAAGCACCCTTAGAGATTGTCCACTCAGATTTATGTGGACCGATGCAAACTCCATCATTAGCAGGCACCCAATATTTTTTGACATTCATTGATGATTTCACCAGAAAGACTTGGGTTTATTTCCTGAAGAACAAAAGTGAAGTGTTTGAAAAATTTCGAAATTTCAAAGCACTTGTAGAAAACCAAAGCGAGCTGCATATCAAAGTTTTAATAACTGATAGAGGAGGTGAGTATATCTCCAAGGAATTTCTACGTTTTTGTAGAGAAAATGGAATTCACAAGCAGTTTACAGCGAGGTACACCCCACAGCAAAATGGAGTAGCCGAAAGGAAGAATAGGACAATCATGGATATGGCGAGGAGCATGCTAAAGGCAAAACATTTGCCAAATGATTATTGGGTTGAAGTTGTACACTGTGCAGTATACATTTTGAATAGGTGTCCTACAAAAGGAGTCATGAACAGAGTGTCAGAAGAAGCATGGAGTGGGAGAAAGCAAGGAGTCACCCACATGAAAGTTTTTGGATGTGTGGCCTATGCACACATTCCAGATCAGCTAAGGAAGAAGTTGGACAGCAAAGGGGAGAAATGTATTTTCATTGGATACAGTGAGGAATCCAAAGTTTACAGGTTGTATATCCCATCTACCAAGAAGTTTTTTGTGAGTAGAGATGTTCAGTTCATTGAGGAGGAAGCTTGGGATGGAAGCATAGAGAAAATAGTGAATGTTAAAAACTGTTTGTCTCATGATGAAGATGATGAGGAGATGGCTGAAATACATCCCCAAACAGCAGCGCCAACACAAGGACAGCAAGGGACACCCTTGAGGAGAAATGAAAGTGCTTCTCTAAGCACACCACAAGGAGGAAATTCAAGTGCGTCTTCAAACACTTGTACACCAAATGAAAGAGGTAAGAAATTCAGAAATTTAAGTGACATTTATGATGAAGGTATGAACTCTCTATTTGCTTTATATTTTCATGTTGATGACCCTATTCATTTCGAAGATGCAATTAAGGATAGGAAATGGATAGAAGCTATGGATGAGGAGATTAATGCCATAGAAAGAAACAAGACATGGGATTTGGTTAAATTACCAAAAGGAAAGGAAGTCATTGGAGTTAAATGGGTCTACAAGACCAAGAGCAATGCTGAAGGAGAAATAGAAAGGCACAAGGCAAGGCTGGTTGTCAAAGGATATAAGCAGCAGTATGGGAGAGACTATGAGGAAACTTTCGCACCGGTTGCTAGAATGGAAACAGTGAGAGCAGTGCTATCCATAGCAGCACAAAACAAGTGGAAAGTTTACCAAATGGACATGAAGTTAGCATTCCTAAATGGAGTGTTAAAGGAAGAGGTTTACATTGAACAACCTCCAGGCTATGAGAAGAAAGGCCAAGAGCACAAAGTATGCAGATTGAAGAAAGATCTTTACGGGCTGAAGCAAGCACCAAGAGCATGGTACAGTAGGATAGATTCCTATCTACTGAAAAATGGATTTGAAAAGTGTGAGGGAGAACCCACCTTCTACATCAAAGAAAAGGATGGTAAAATATTAATTGTTGTGTTATATGTTGATGATGTTATTTTCATAGGCAATGATGACTACCTCATTGAAAATTTCAAAACAGTCATGAAAGAAGAATTTGAGATGACTGACATGGGTTTGTTGAGATACTTCTTAGGAGTAGAAGTAGATCAAATGAAAATGGAATTTTTATTTCACAAGCAAAATATGTCAATGAAGTGTTGGAGAGATTCAATATGTAGGACAGCAAGGCAGCAATCACTCCCATAGTGATGGGATTAAAACTCAGCAAAGAGGACAGCAGCAAGGATTTTGATCCTATTTTGTACAAGAGCATAGTTGGCAGCCTCATGTATTTGACTGCAACTAGGCCGGATATAATGTATGCTCTTAGATTTAATTTCCAGATTCATGGAGAGGTCAAAAGAAGCACATTGGCAGGCAGCAAAAAGGATTCTGAGGTATGTTAAAGGCACTAAAAGGTTTGGCATTTTATATACTATCTCAGAATGTTCAGATTTAGTTGGATACACTGATAGTGATTGGGCTGGAAGTGTAGATGATCAGAAAAGCACATCCGGTTATGTTTTTCACATGGGTTCAGGAGCCATTTCATGGGCTTCTAAGAAACAGCCTATTGTGGCATTGTCTATAGCAGAGGCAGAATATGTGGCAGCTACAGTAGCAACATGTCAAGCAGTTTGGATGAGAAGAATGTTAAGGAGTTTATGCCAAGAGCAGGCAAAAGGAACGGTGATTTTTTGTGACAATAGCTCAGCTATTGCATTATCCAAGAATTCGGTGTTTCATAAGAGAACGAAACACATTGACACAAGGTTTCATTACATCAGGGAATTGGTAAACAATGGAGAAATTGTTTTAACACATTGCAGGACTCAAGAGCAGGTTGGAGACATTCTGACCAAGCCATTGGACCAGAAAAGTTTTGAGTTTTTGAGGAAATGTTTGGGTATGACTGATAACCCAGCAGTTGAAATTAAAGAGGAGTGTTGAAATAATAATTTCACCTACCACATTTAATTTCGAAAACCAACAGTTTCCCATCGCACCGCTTTTGCTGAGGCAATGGTATTCTCCAGGGAGGCATCGATGCAATCATCAGTCGACACATGGTTGAGCCATCGTTTGCAAAACAACTTTTCATCGGGAGGTAACGTTCGTTTGGTTTGGGTGAGCGATAACCGTTTGATTGAAGTGAAGACTATCCACCATCGGATTGAAATCAAAGTTTGCGTACAGGCCTGCACATGGTGTTGACGTGAAGCAATTTTTTTTTTGACCGCCAGTAAAACAATTAATGGATTAATATGTATGTACTGTGGTTGTAGATTTTAGGTATAAGTCTTTAATTTTATTATTTTTAAATTTACGGGAGTAAGTCTTTTGTTTTACGGCACAAGTAAAAAGCTTATGTTATGTTATTTTTTTTCATGTTGACAATATTTTGTAAAAAAAAAGGACAACAGTGCGTATGTGTAGTTTTGAATATTCAAAAAAAAAGAACACGTAGCAGCGTGAGAAAAATCTATGTGTAATTTCCACACAGTAGTGTGTTGATTTCTCTAGCAGAGACAAAAGTTTTTTTTTATTTTTTATTTTGTAATGTAGCAGCGTGAATGAAACAAGAGGATTTTTTTTTTTTTTTTGCAGCAGTAAATGTAAGAGATTTTTACACACTACAGTGTAAAATCTCAGGAGGAGACAGAGTAAGTTTTTTGTTGAAATGTTCTTGGTGTAATCCCTCAGGCAGAGGAAGAATATTTTTTTTGTAACAATAGTTTTATTTTAATGAATACAAAGCTTTTGTGAGTGTGTGTAATACTCTGTTCTCAAAGAACAATTGTAGCTTCCTTGTGTTAAAGATCCTGAGAAACAGAGCATCATTCTCTATTTAGTCTTTTGTTTGAAATTGCCAGAAATTTCCAACATTTTCACTATGTAGGTTAGATAATGCAAATTTGATTGTTTTCAATGAAACAAAAAATGAAAAAAAAGACGTAAGGACGAGCTAACTGGTTTTTTGAAACCGCTTCAGCCAGGAAAAACTCGGTATAACACTAGAATAGGATATTTACCCTTACACATTAATTTTTGTTAATGAAGCCTGAATGAACTAGGATATTTACCGTTACACATTTCTGTTAACAAAGCGTTCACTTCATTCACATCATTTGAGGAAGCAAACTTCATTCACATCATTTCAGGAAGAAAACGAGAAAATTTCAATTTACAAGTTGAAAACAAAAAACATCGTGACTCCAAAACTAGAAAATTGTAAAATCAATCTCAGCTCATCATCAACAATGTGCTGAACCGCTTTGCCACTGTTCTGTATGCTTCAAATTATCTTGATCGTTCATCTATTTTTTATTTTTAATTTTCCAAGGTAAATACAAAATTTGTGGTGACAATTATAATTATGCACATTCCAATCAGTTATCAGTTTTCTTCGAATAAAGCACAAACCATATGCCAATTCAGATGAGTAAACCCACAGTTAACTCCCAAAAACAATAATTTTTATCTTGTTTATGGCATTCAAATGCAAATATTCAAATAACTCTCTCTGTCAAATAACCCTCTCTGCCTAAGAGATACATGTGCAAACAAAAGAATCCAAGAAGCATCCAGGGATTAAGAACGAGTACAAACCCAATAGAATTTTGTCAAGACTACTATTCTGGAGGTATTTGTATATTTGTAAACTAGTAACGTTTCTGAGCCTTCTACTAAGTAATCAAGCAATCTCACTAGATTATTGTATTGAACATGACCAATGAGATTTGCTTCATTCAGAAATTCAATATTTGCTTGCCTCTTACCCATATACAGTTTAACTGCAACCTCTCTCCCATCAGGGAGAATTCCCTATAGATCGACAAACTTCAAAATTTGTTTTATTCTCCTAGTCTATTTTATTCTCCATTTTTACTAGGAGTGGTTATTTTCAAATATCTAATTTATTTAATTGAAATGTCTGCCAGTTTTCAACTAGATTACTGTGTACTCAGGACAGCTTATTTTTACTTCTTTCGCTAGCGGCCCTATTCCTCGCTTACGCTGCCAGTTAAAAATGGAAAAATTGATGACTCGACTCCCGGTTACTACTATGGGGCAGCGACTGTGCTTTATATTTTTTCACGGTGCGAATGTCTACGATGGGGTAGCGACTGTGCTTTATATTTTTTCACTGGCTCTTCGTATTCGCACGGCTGCAGCGGAGCCTGTGCAATAAATATGGTGGCTCTGTAGATTGAAGCCAGCCATGGCTCCGTTAACCAAAAAAATAAACTGTGATTCGACAGACTGCCGCTGCACTCAGTGTTTTCTTGGATTTGCGAAACCTTCTCTGATATTAATATGTCAGAAAAGCGAAAAAGACAGTATAAATTCACACATAAAATACCAGCAGCTGCTTCTATTGATCATATGATTAAAATGAAACCGGTGAAGTGTATTTATCTTTTTCAACTAGCAACTTGCCTAAAATATATTGACATGTAATCAGTACAACCATGCACTAAAAGTCTCTATCACTTAACTTGACTTCACTCAACACTCAAACACTCAATCACTCAGTTAACTAACTCTCTATGTTTAGCCAATTCCACACGTGGGAATAATTACAATTTATATCACTTAACTTGACTTCACTCAACACTCAAACACTCAATCACTCAGTTAACTAACTCTCTATGTTTAGCCAATTACACACGTGGGAATAATTACAATTTCTATCGCTTAACATAACTTCACTTAATACTCAATCACTTAGTTAACTGACTCTCTATGTTTACCCAACTCCACATGTGAGAGTAATTACAATTTCTAACGATTCCTCATATGAGGAGGCCTTTCTCCCGGTGGTTGTGAAAGAACGGAATTTTCAAAAAATTCATAAACCTAGTAACGTAAATATTTCTCATATCCGAATTGTGCCCCAACAACTCCACTTTGGCATCTAAATATACTTTCTATGGCATATGCTAGGCACTGCGATAAGAAATATGTATTCATCTTTAAACCCGCAAGGGAAGCGACTGAATCTACAGAGAAAAACTTTGGGCTCCATTGAGCTTTAGCTGTACCAATTCGAGAGAAGGGTTTTCACAACAATAGTTCGAGAGCAGGGCTTTCATAGCAATTGTCAACTGTTGTGGCTGATTGCTTTTTCCAGTGTTGCAAATAATATTTTCTCCTTCACCATCAATGTTGTTGTAAAGATTATGATTATCATAATGCAAGCTGCAGTGATCTAGTTGAATGAATCCAAAAGTATTGTGGCATCCCTGAACAAGCTTTGTTTTAACCATGAATGCGCACTATTTGCAATCAGAGGAATCTAAATCTCCCCTGCACTGGACAAGCCTGTAAACAATACTATTGTTGTTTTGCTCTTCAACAGTAGAAATATTGAATCCGTTGGCATAAACATTCTTCACCATTGAATCTAATACTGCTGTCTCATAAACATTTCAGAGCTGGTCATTGAATTTAAGGTATAACAGAGAAAAACAAAGGTTGATATAGTTGATTTGCTCATCGAAACTCGCCAGTAGCAATTATGCAACATTTCAACCATGAAAGTGTGATTCAGTAAATGGACACAATGTATCTAAGGTTTAGGTGGTCCTTTCAACAACATTAACCGTGGAAGCGATGTCTACAATTGAAAACCCTGGTGGAAACCGAATTCCAAAAGCATAATATTCCGTCTGCATGAGTGTGGCTTCTCTTTTGGACGACTGTCTGGATAAGTGGCATTGGAGTTTTAGATGTGAACATACAATTGTCTTTGCATGACGTTGTGGTATGTTTTCCTTATCTGATGGAATTATATTTTAAAAAATTTCAAATCGGACAGTAAACTATTATAGTACGGGTTCACCCCCTCTAAAGTGGGACCTAGTGAAAGAAACTGATTTTTGACGCATTAACATGGCGTTGTAGTAAGGAATTTATATTAAATGAACTTGGTCTTGTACTATGGTAAATTCCTATGTATCTATCTATCATGTGCCTTGCAATGCCATGTCTCGTTAGTTTGGATGGGCAATTTTTGGTACCCTGGAGAATAGGAGTGATCACTCCTTTAAAAAATATCCCTTTGGTCAAGTAATTATTGGTCTATAGTATTATTAGTCCTTGCCTCTGGCATAGCAGGGACTATTAGAAATCGATCCAGTGTTGAATTCATATTATTTTCCGTTGACCGTGTTGTTGACCAAAATTTAAGCTAAGGTTTGGGCATTTCAATTTTGTGCAATGAAATTTTAACCAAACTTTTCACTTACACCTCTTATTGTAAACCTCACTTGTTTCGAGGCACATTACGATGGACATGGTTATTTTATCCAAAGTTTATTTGTTTTGCTGCTCTAGGCTTTAACTTTTTATCCAAAGTTCTATTGCTCACAGTTTTTTTTAGGTCTCTGCTTATTTTATCCAAAGTTCTTTTACGTCTGCGACCGCTTACTTAGTTGGGAACACACGGCTTCGTGGCAACTTGCATGCCTATTATAGCTGGCAGAGCTCCTGTGAGCTCCTTTGTGTTTTACAAACCCAACCTTTCTTCTCATCTCCACTTCTTCTCTTTGCTTCTCTTTGCTGCTCCCCTACTAGCATGTTTTCCATTTTCCTTTCGTCCACAATTTCACCATCTACTACCTGAAATGTTTCAATACATCCATACCTACTTCACATTCTACTGTCTGAAATGTTTCAATACATCCATACCAGTTCATAACCCTGCAACACTTGATTCTCAGCACCCCATGGGCACAACTTATAACATCCAACATCGGACATTCCCACCACTACAAAGTTACACCCAATTGCTGCAAGTATAAACCCAAATGGTTGAATCACTGTCCCCCAATTGCTACAATTATACACCCAAATGGTTGAATCAGTGTCCCCCTTACAGGTATGCATTCACTTATCTTACATTGAACGTGTTATCTCAAAATTAGACCCTGGAAGGCTGCAGACCAGGAAGACTTCAAGTAACTGTTTCAAACCTACTTTAGGCTGAGGCTTAGCCTCCTCAACCTGAGAGGGCTCTCTCTAGATGGGTTAATGATTTTGATTAAGATAAGATGGCTAACTCTTTGTGAAATAACTGTGACAAATATAGATGCTGGAAAAACATTAAACAAGTTTCCATTGGGCCTATGGAGTCAACAACACCTCAATAAACAAGGATCTTGACTTTACATAGAAGTCAGGGCATTCAGCATTTAAATATTCAGAACACAACTCATATGAAACCACAGTTTATAAATGCATACAGGAAATCAGAGCACAATCAGTGAATTCTGAGTGATTATACATCTATACAACTGTAAAAAATTTAGGAAAGGACTAGATTACACATTCTGAACATAGAAATCCTTCATGAATCCTAAGAAGTAAAGCCAAGTTATATTACTGAAACTCTGTCTTTACATAAGCCAAATACAATGCTCTGTCATAAAGTTTTCCAACCCTCATTACATTGCTGTTTCAGCTATATATATAATTCTTATTCTAACTGATCGAGATTCCTCCTCCAGCATGAGGGGAATTCGATAACTACCTCTAATGACACCTATCAACTATTTAACTAACTAATAAATACAACAAAGTGCTGACTGGAGTTTTTTTAGAGTTCTAAATCAACTATGACTCTAACTCCATATTACATGCATGATGGCTTCTCCTCGTTCTTTGACATCTGGTCTTCTTTCAGTTTGGCTGAGATAGCTGAGATGGATGTTTAATGACCCATGTTGACCTTGGATGCTGAATCTTTTAACTGCTCAGAAGTATTAGGAGATTTCCCTGGCTTCTCGGCTTCAGTTTTCCCAAAATATTCGAATGCACAGAAACATGTCTTTTAGCCTTTAATTACCCAAAATGTGGAAGACTGCCACGTTTTTGATGCGCTGTAAGCTTTGTCCATGAACATGTGTGATGACAAAACCTTTCAAAAAGATTTGCTGCTTTTTCAATCATAATTGATCAATTCAATTGTAATATGCAGCTACAGCAGTTTCGTAGCGCGCTACGAAACTGCTGTGTAATTTTAAAAACACAGTCTTAGACTCTACTCTATTTGTATACCTTATCTTCAATTTCATTGCCTGAAAAAGGAGCACCAGATTTGTCTTGTCTTTTAATATCTGAATCAGAAGTGACACAGCTACCATTGCTAAAAACCTGTTCAAGTAGATTGAAAAGGTCCTTATCATGCTTGTTGAATTCTTGGATATCACTCTGCTTAATACTCAAGTACCTATACTTCATGCTCCTAAACTTTTGAAACAGCATATCTGTTGATAGATAGTGCCCAATCTCCTCTTTAAATTTTCTAGTCACTTCAGTCTAAAACGCTTGATGCTTGGAAAAAGACATTGCATCTTTTAAAGATGTCACACCATGTGCACCACGATTTATACCATCTTGTACAGCAGAAGCAATACAAATTTCATCTTTCAATCTCTGGCTACATCTTGAACTTCAACGGCATGGAAAGAATTATCCTGGCAATTGATTGATCCTTTTGCAAGCATTATTTCAGACTTGCTAAAATACTCAGGGGCACGTATTCTTCTCCAGAAATCCTCGTAGTCATTGTTTACTTCTGAAGCCAATAGCAGTTCACAAACTTTTTCTTTGGTTGCAACATTTCAGCCTGCCCCACATCCCATTGCTGTAGCACCACCAACAGCATTTGCCAATACTAGAGTGGTTATCATAGGCATCAAATTTATATAACCAACAACAATAGCAGCTGCAAAGCTATCTCCACATCCTACAGTATCTGCAACATCAACCTTCAATGCAGGTGCATAGAACAATCCTTTTGATGTCACCATCATTGATCCTCCAGAACCCATTTTGATAATTACCCACTTGGTGATCCCTCACCAATTCAAGGGCAGAAACAATTAATCCAGGAGAGAACTCATTAAATGCGAAGCCATTGCAGAACAAAACTTTCGACTGCTTAATTGCCCTCTTAAGCCTTGGCAATCGATACAATGATGCATCTTGGAGCCTGTCAAGGACATTTTTACAGTTGATATTGCTGAGCAGGCTTTCTTCACATGCATCCTTCAAATCACCGATGTCATATTTATCTGCTGCTTGAAACAGAGCCAACCTGTGTGTGTAAAACTCATTAGGAGTAAGACATCCATATATATATAGCTCAAAACAGCCTTGCATGCATCAATGGATATGTCATCGATATTAATTGTCGATGATTCCTTTTCCTTCAAGTCATGAGCAAACATACTTTCAAAGACAGGTGATCTAGCAGCTAGAATAGCACGGTGAGCACCAATGCTCCCATCGGAAGCATTTATAGTCACATCTGCATGTAATCCATCACCTAACATGCGGTCTAGACACTTCAAGGCACCTTGTTCTTGTTGGCTCTGAATTAAACCTTCATCAGACCAAATTGATCGCAGCCCACCACCATTTGGACATGCAACTTTCAAATCCAGAAACTCCACATCAATGATCATTTTTCCATGGAATGGCAATTCCACTTGCCAAACAAAATCCTCGCTGCTTTTGACCACCTTGTCAATTACTTCTGGATGTGTTAAAATCTGATGATTTCCTCCCAAGGTCTGAATTTGAACCGTAAATGATGCTATTGGAGGTTGCTCCTTCAACAGCTTTGAAGGTTCTGGAAAACATCGTACATATGATAATTTACTTTTTTCTATTGAAATGTGCCAATTCCACATCCCTATCTTGAAAGGATCAGACTTCCTATAGGAAGTATAAGAAGCCAAATTTTCTATTCTCCATTGGGCAAGCCTGGCTGTAGTGTCAACTCTGTAGCCAGCCTCACCCATCCGTGTAAGAGCCAGCGCTGCAGCAATCTCCGTGATGCAGTCAAAGAAACTGTCCAACAGAATGCCTGGCTTGATAACTTGCACGCCAAATGTAGCAGTGAAAAATTGGGGTTCCTTTCGAAACTGTCATCTCCGGGCACTCACAAACCGACAGATAAAAGCCTGAAGAACCCAGTTCATCAAAGGTATCCTGAGTCTTTTGATTGATGCCAGCAAGCAACTTTCCATTAAATGCATTCAGATAGTAAACAGAACCCTTTGTCTCCTTCTCAGCAACAACTGCAACATGTGCCAGTATCACGACACCTAATCGATCTAAAACATAGCGGATTCTGATGAGTATGACAGCTGGGTGAGATTTGCTATGGATCAGCACAAAATCACTTAGACCGTGTTTCGCTACGAAATCACCAGAAACATGTTGCGCTGCGAAAGCACTTAAAACTGACTTATGCGCTACGAACTCACCTAAAGAGCTTTGTAGCACATAATAACCTTTGAACAAAGTTGACACATGGAAATTGTGTAAATTATGAGACCAGTGGTGAATGAGGATGCATAGTGGACTCCTTAGACTCAGACTCTAAGGCAAACAAAAACTCAAAGCTAGACTAGCACTGAATTTTTTACCATCAAACTAATGTGAGCGGTTTTGAAATTAGAATTCTTAAGTGATAACAGTGGCTCCAGTTGGGATAGTGTGCTCCTGTAGTACACTAAGAACTCGTATGTCCAGTGCCTTATCCATTTATGACAAACAGAAATTTGCTTGACAAGCATCTCCTTTAAGTTTCTTGGGCCTTCACCTCGGGCTTAAACTTGATGATCACTGTGGGAAAAAGAAATCTACCACTACTGAAAAAATGCTCGGTCAACCTTGAGCTTATTTGCACTTTCCTACCTACCTACCCTATCAGCTGTAAGCTCCACTTGTAGCTCAAGCAACATGATATTTCCAATAAAGCCAATCAATTCTCTTCTCTGATATTGGAGGCTCTTGACTGCATCCGACCTCAAAATAACTATGGTAGTGAGATGACCACATCAACTCATAATATACTTGATCTTCATAATGCAAATGAAAATGAAAGACCGGAGTGCAAAGCTTGTCCATATATTCACTTATAGGGTCAAAGAAAACATGGTTATGTTGATGATCATCATAACATTCTACATCTTTAGACAACTGATTCTCAACCACACAAGATTCTTTCGATATGCTATCGAACTGCTTTTCTGAATGCTGCCTACAAACAATGTAATTTTTCTCTTTCTTATGATCATTTATTGCTGTAAGCTGCTGAGAAGTTTGACATAAAAAACCAACCTTTTCCTCTGCCTGAGGGTCGTAAAAGCTATCTTCCAGTACTTCTTCTTGCTGTTTGCAATCAATTTCATACTCATAATGATGTGAAGCCTGACAAATCTGCTGCATCTCTACATCAATCTCAGAGGATGTAATATGATTTTCATACATAAACCCCTGCTGATCTTCATGTTGCATTTCATGAGATGTTATATTTTCTTCTTGGTTTTGAAATGTATTGTTATGAAGAGCCTCTAAAATTTCTTCATCCATAAATTCATCATCATCATAACAATCCTCCAAATATTGAATAAAACTCGTAGAATGTTTACAACAATCTTTGACCAGCAATAAGGAGGGATGACACTCTTTATACATGTCATAGAACACATCATGGAAATCAGCAAGAGAATATAATGAACCATTTTCCAAACTTTTATACCAAGACCATGCTTTTCCTTCTAAAGTGGTCATAAACATCCTCATGAGACAATCCTGAGGAAAGTGAACCTTAAGACTGCGTACATGCATATGAAACCTAACCAAATGAAGAGCAACATCATCTTTCTTTTCATCTTTGAATATTGGAAGATCCTCTAACCAATCAACCTTTGGCATAGGATTTGGAAAACCAGGGATATGAGACCGATTCATAGGAGCATACCTGGCATTCATTCTTGTAGTGGAATTCATCTTGAAACTTCATCAAGCTACTGATCTTCTAGCAGTGGAGTCACCTTCTAATTTGTTATTTGATGTGTGGAGTCGCCAAGGTAGTTCTGCAGCCTAAAAAAGATGTCTGAGCTCCTGCTACCTTCAGAAGTTCAGCCATTGATTTCGGGAATGAATAATCTTCAGGCTCCCGGCAGACGCACCAAAATGTTATCTCAAAATCAGACCCTGGAAGGCTGCAGACCAGGAAGACTTCAAGTAACTGTTTCAAACCTACTTTAGGCTGAGGCTTAGCCTCCTCAACCTGAGAGGACTCTCTCTAGATGGGTTAATGATTTTGATTAAGATAATATGGCTAACTCTTTGTGAAATAACTGTGACAAATATAGATGTTGGAAAAACATTAAACAAGTTTCCATTGGGCCTATGGAGTCAACAACACCTCAATAAACAAGGATCTTGACTTTACATAGAAGTCAGGGCATTCAACATTTAAATATTAAGAACACAACTCATATGAAACCACAGTTTATAAATGCATACAGGAAATCAGAGCACAATCAATGAATTCTGAGTGATTATACATCTATACAACTGTAAAAAATTTAGGAAAGGACTAGATTACACATTCTGAACATAGAAATCCTTCATGAATCCTGAGAAGTAAAGACAAGTTATATTACTGAAACTCTGTCTTTACATAAGCCAAATACAATGCTCTGTCATAAAGTTTTCCAACCCTCATTACATTGCTGTTTCAGCTATATATATAATTCTTATTCTAACTGATCGAGATTCCTCCTCCAGCATGAGGGGAATTCGATAACTACCTCTAATGACACCTATCAACTATTTAACTAACTAATAAATACAACAAAGTGCTGACTGGAGTTTTTTTAGAGTTTTAAATCAACTATGACTCTAACTCCATATTACATGCATGATGGCTTCTCCTCGTTCTTTGACATCTGGTCTTCTTTCAGTTTGGCTGAGATAGCTGAGATGGATGTTTAATGACCCATGTTGACCTTGGATGCTGAATCTTTTAACTGCTCAGAAGTATTAGGAGATTTCCCTGGCTTCTCGGCTTCAGTTTTCCCAAAATATTTGAATGCACAGGAACATGTCTTTTAGCCTTTAATTACCCAAAATGTGGAAGACTGTGACGTTTTTGATGCGTTGTAAGCTTTTTCCATGAACATGTGTGATGACAAAACCTTTCAAAATGATTTTCTGCTTTTTCAATCATAATTGATCAATTCAATTGTAATATGCAGCTACAGCAGTTTCGTAGCGCGCTACGAAACTGCTGTGTAATTTTAAAAACACAGTCTTAGACTCTACTCTGTTTGTATACCTTATCTTCAATTTCATTGCCTGAAAAAGGAGCACCAGATTTGTCTTGTCTTTTAATATCTGAATCAGAAGTGACACAACTACCATTGCCAAAAACCTGTTCAAGTAGATTGAAAAGGTCCTTATCATGCTTGTTGAGTTCTTGGATATCACTCTGCTTAATACTCAAGTACCTGTACTTCATGCTCCTAAACTTTTGAAACAGCTTATCTGTTGATAGATAGTGCCCAATCTCCTCTTTAAATTTTCTAGTCACTTCAGTCTAAAATGCTTGATGCTTGGAAAAAGACATTGCATCTTTTAAAGATGTCACACCATGTGCACCACGATTTATACCATCTTGTACAGCAGAAGCAATACAAATTTCATCTTTCAATCTCTGGCTACATCTTGAACTTCAACGGCATGGAAAGAATTATCCTGGCAATTGATTGATCCTTTTGCAAGCATTATTTCAGACTTGCTAAAATACTCAGGGGCACGTATTCTTCTCCAGAAATCCTCGTAGTCATTGTTTACTTCTGAAGCCAATAGCAGTTCACAAACTTTTTCTTTGGTTGCAACATTCCGGCCTGCCCCACAGCCCATTGCTGTAGCACCACCAACAGCATTTGCCAATACTAGAGTGGTTATCATAGGCATCAAATTTATATAACCAACAACAATAGCAGCTGCAAAGCTATCTCCACATCCTACAGTATCTGCAACATCAACCTTCAATGTAGGTGCATAGAACAATCCTTTTGATGTCACCATCATTGATCCTCCAGAACCCATTTTGATAATTACCCACTTGGTGATCCCTCGCCAATTCAAGGGCAGAAACAATTAATCCAGGAGAGAACTCATTAAATGCGAAGCCATTGCAGAACAAAACTTTCGACTGCTTAATTGCCCTCTTAAGCCTTGGCAATCGATACAATGATGCATCTTGGAGCCTGTCAAGGACATTTTTACAGTTGATATCGCTGAGCAGGCTTTCTTCACATGCATCCTTCAAATCACCGATGTCATATTTATCTGCTGCTCGAAACAAAGCCAACCTGTGTGTGTAAAAGTCATTAGGAGTAAGACATCCATATATATATAGCTCAAAACAACCTTGCATGCATCAATGGATATGTCATCGATATTAATTGTTGATGATTCTTTTTCCTTCAAGTCATGAGCAAACATACTTTCAAAGACATGTGATCTAGCAGCTAGAATAGCACGATGAGCACCAATGCTCCCATCGGAAGCATTTATAGTCACATCTGCATGTAATCCATCACCTAACATGCGGTATAGACACTTCAAGGCACCTTGTTCTTGTTGGCTCTGAATTAAACCTTCATCAGACCAAATTGATCGCAGCCCACCACCATTTGGACATGCAACTTTCAAATCCAGAAACTCCACATCAATGATCATTTTTCCATGGAATGGCAATTCCACTTGCCAAACAAAATCCTCGCTGCTTTTGACCGCCTTGTCAATTACTTCTGGATGTGTTAAAATCAGATGATTTCCTCCCAAG
Organism: Pinus tabuliformis; assembly: GCA_031772625.1. Classification (NCBI taxonomy): domain Eukaryota; kingdom Viridiplantae; phylum Streptophyta; class Pinopsida; order Pinales; family Pinaceae; genus Pinus; species Pinus tabuliformis. The sequence continues at coordinate 347,641,239 of CM062807.1, read as the reverse complement.
GTCTGAATTTGAACCGTAAATGATGCTATTGGAGGTTGCTCCTTCAACAGCTTTGAAGGTTCTGGAAAACATCGTACATATGATAATTTACTTTTTTCTATTGAAATGTGCCAATTCCACATCCCTATCTTGAAAGGATCAGACTTCCTGTAGGAAGTATAAGAAGCCAAATTTTCAATTCTCCATTGGGCAAGCCTGGCTGTAGTGTCAACTCTGTAGCCAGCCTCACCCATCCGTGTAAGAGCCAGCGCTGCAGCAATCTCCGTGATGCAGTCAAAGAAACTGTCCAACAGAATGCCTGGCTTGATAACTTGCACGCCAAATGTAGCAGTGAAAAATTGGGGTTCCTTTCGAAACTGTCATCTCCGGGCGCCCACAAACCGACAGATAAAAGCCTGAAGAACCCAGTTCATCAAAGGTATCCTGAGTCTTTTGATTGATGCCAGCAAGCAACTTTCCATTAAATGCATTCAGATAGTAAACAGAACCTTTGTCTCCTTCTCAGCAACAGCTGCAACATGTGCCAGTATCACGACACCTAATCGATCTAAAACACAGCAGATTCTGATGAGTATGACAGCTGGGTGAGATTTTCTATGGATCAGCACAAAATCACTTAGACCGTGTTTCGCTACGAAATCACCAGAAACATGTTGCGCTGTGAAAACACTTAAAACTGACTTATGTGCTACGAACTCACCTAAAGAGCTTTGTAGCACATAATAAACTTTGAACAAAGTTGACACATGGAAATTGTGTAAATTATGAGACCAGTGGTGAATGAGGATGCATAGTGGACTCCTTAGACTCAGACTCTAAGGCAAACAAAAACTCAAAGCTAGACTAGCACTGAATTTTTTACCATCAAACTAATGTGAGCGGTTTTGAAATTAGAATTCTTAAGTGATAACAGAACGCTTGCTCTCTCCAAATAGAGAAAATATATCAGTTGATTTTGATTCAGACTACTTCAAATTATGACTACCTCGAGCTTCACATCCACTGATGTCTGGGTAATTAACCTTGCATTATGTTTTTTTCTCTTTTATTCATAGGGATTACTATCAGTAGCAAGGTATTTCTCTATTTTATTCATAGGCATTCTCAGTAGCGAGTTATAGCTCCAGGCCCTAAGTAACCAAAAGCCCATTGAATAACACAATTTGAGGCACGAGTGTAAGGCTGAAAATATCACCCTTCAATGTAGAATGCTTTAGAAATAGCTTAGCACCACCACAATCTGCATTCATAGTAATTCATACTAGAACATGGAATTTGTAATAATAAAAACAAAAAGAATATTGATCTATAAGTCGATATCATGTACTGGTCAGGCTAATTGACTTACCCCACCAAGTATGCATCGATATGCTGTCTTGTTTCCAAGAAGGGTCTCGAGTCCTCCATTTCTTGAGTCTGAGTCTCCGATATGCTGTATTGTTTCCCATAAGGGTCTTGAGTCCTCCATTTCTTGAGTTTCCTCCGTTGATAGAGTAACTGTAATTTCGTTTTCATCATTTTTGGATTAAGATTGATAGAGTAACTGTAATTTCTTTTTCATCGTTAAGATTTAAGTTACATTATAAGACTTAAATTCACAAAGGAGCTCAAGTTTATTTTTACATGTAGTCAGATGCTTTTAACAAATTTCTTTATTAATATAAAAGTTTCTTTATTAATATAAAAGTTGGTGATAGGATTGTTTATTGTACTATATTGGGTGGGTGGTATTGCAGGTAGAATAAAAATGATTGATGAAGGGCCAAATTCACCTACCACCTATCCCTTACCATTGTTCCTTGCCCTGGTATCTAATCTGCTTGATTCGACATTATATGCACCCACTCCCTTACAAAAAATTGTGGAATCCCCATTATAAACACAAGTTGCTTCAACTCTCTCAAAAGTTGAGAGTTTTACTTTTTTCCAAAACCAAATAACTGCATAAAATAACTACATAAAATATCTCATGATGCGGCAAGAAGGGAGGTCACAAAAATGTTGTAACATGGAATCCTCAGAATGGAGGAAGTCACCAAAATAATGGAACATGGAATTATAAGAAAAAGAACAAGTGGAAAGCATGCATGAAGATTCTAGATAGAAGTTAGCAGACAACTGACAAACAGAGACGAGAACGACATTCGAGTGGGGTGTCAGGTGATATTCCTGAGAATTTATGTTACTGCCAATGCATGAAGATTGTAGATGGATGCTAGCAGACAACTAACAAACAGAGACAAGAACCACATTCAACTGGGATATCGGGTGATATTCCCTAGAATTTATGTCACTGGAAATGGAGACAAAAATTGCATTAGAGTGGGTTATAGTGTTTATGTTATTGCCACCATGCACCATCTACAACAACTAAAAAGAAATTACTTCAATTTGTTTAATCATATTAATTTTTATTTTATATAAATTTACATATGTTTTTATATTAGATATTTATTTGTTAAAAATAATAATAATTGAAATAAAAATAAACAAACATTTGGTGACATATGGCTTTGATACAATCCACGTGCCTCCACTGCCTTGAATCATTTCTTTAGGATGGTTTTAGAAAGAATCTAGAAGGAGATTCAATCATTTGGGTGGATGCAAGTGAGTTGGTTAGCTAGGAGGTAGACACGTTGGACATGCAAAAGAGACAGAGGTAAAGACGTTGGGTATGCAAGAAGGACGAGAGGCAGGTAGGTGGTAAAATTGTGGGCCCACGGGATTTTACGTGTTTGAAATATATTTTTTTATTATACAATTTTTTTTGCATGTGTTACAAGTGTCTTTTTAAAAGCTCTGTCTTTAGCTTGATACGTTACAGTTTGTCTTTGCTTTTATACATTACAGTTTCAGAGCAGTGAACTGCTACAGCTTTTGAGGTCCAGTTTAATTTGACAGCCTTTGAAGTTCATCTTTATTTGATAGGTATTTTTGGGCTTGTGGTTTAGCATTGTTTAGGATTTCTCTGCATTGTTTTCTCACCATTTTGGCAGTAATCCTTGAAATGTATATGCATTTCATCTCTTTTAGGCACTGATTTCATTAGTGATGTAATGTTCTGCATATATAAGCTACTTCTGCGATTGTGCATACTCTTTCATTTGTAGCTACATCTGTAGTACATATTCTCAATTATATGGTTGTGTGGTGTGGCTGTATAGAAAACCAACTTCAACATTTATTGGGGCCACTTTCACCTTTATATATCAGGCCAAAAGAGATGGATATAGGAATCATTTATTTGGCTTTTATGTAGCATTATAGTGATTTTTTCAAAGATTCTGCCAAGAGTAACTTTGTTAATATTACTGTGGTTTTGGTGTATGGTTTAAGATATTACAATAGGATAGTTTGAGATTTCACATAACTACATATATACTTGCATGAAGGGGGAGATCAAGTTTCTATCTGTGGGTTTTGTTGAAAGAAGGTAACGTGTTGCTGAGGATTGGAGGCAACCCTGGCTGTAGCTGTGCAGTTAATGAGAGTAAAGAGAAATACAGTGTCAATGACCAACATCTATAGATTGTAATCGAGCTCATTGCGTATCCTCTTTGAAGAGTTTACAACTTTCAATTAACTCAAGTTTTCTTCTTCATTGTGAGGCCACCGCCTTTCCATGCACGTGCATGTCTAGTAATAGGGTGTCCTTAAATTTGTTTATAAAATTCCAATAGAGATTGAAGGCTTTATTTCTTTTCTGAGGATTCAATATTCTCAATTCCAATAGAGATCGAAGGATTTATTTCTTTTCTGAGGACTCATTCTCAATATCAAATTTTCATGCTATTTATAAAATTCCAATAGAGATTGAAGGCTTTATTTCTTTTCTGAGGACTCGTTCTCAATATCAAATTTTCATGCTATTTCTCTCGACAATAGACATGAATGAGACTGGCTCTTTTCCCTTTCTTCCATTATCGTCTGCCTGCTCTTTTATGTGGGAAATGATGACCATTCTTGGTCCTCTCGTACCAAGGCTATGGGTATATAGTTATGTAAATTGCACATTCAAGAAAAGGTCAATTGTTTCACCTCTCAGTTGACCTCTTTTCTGACCAGATTCTGAGATATTTTTGAAATAGTGCATTAACATTAATGCATGAGCATGGAGTACCCTTCCATCAAAGTCAGCCAGGATTTAACGTGGCCCCTATTGCTTTTTCATGTCTCTTCACAAAATGACAGTAACAGATAAGACCACAACTTAGCCATTTTATGTAAATTCTGCTTTCCATCTACAGACTCCTGAGCTTGTTATAGTTCTGGTTACAGAGTAATCTTTCAATCTAGCTATTGTATCCTTACGATAAGACTTTCTATAAACAATAATACAGCCATCACATTTATTCATAGGTTATAAGCAGTAGGTTCCGGAAACAAACAGTAAGTGCAAGTTCTAAGGGGTAAGGCGGCAGTTAGTCGATGAAGGCAGGCGTCAAGATTGATCCTCTCAATTGTGGCAACTCAAAGAACTGGAGTTTCTCAACACCGGTAAGGACTATTGCTACGACAATGGCTCCCTTGTTATAAATAGTAAGTAGTTATAAGAGGATGCCAATGTTATAATAGTGATGAAAATGGGGAGATGACTTATAAAAACAACCGGTTTGAACCTAAAAAGGTACCATTCATTCATGTTTTTTCCTTGTCTGTTTATGATCATTATTAAGCACCTTGATTTGACCTCCCAAATCACGGGTTATATATATATATATATATATATATATATATATATATAAGTTGATCATGCGAAAGATATAATTTGACACGGACTTGAAATTACAGATATGGTAGTTGGTTGTCAGATTTCTTTATCCCATTGTAGTTACCTTTTCACATTAGTACCCTTTTATGAGCCTAGATAAATACCATTGCTAGAAGCTCCGTCATAACCAGTCATAGCCCGTAAGAACAACCTCCTAATCAGTCAGTGATAAATCTCTCTTTTCAGTGCATGAATGAAGCTCTTGTCAGTTCAACTTGGCTTTCGTTGGAATGGACAGAATATTAAGTATTCTATACGTTCCGATTGTTTTATTGGTCGGCTAATGCTTCCATACGCAAATTGGTGGTGGTTTTTTGTAGGAGCCTACCCTAACTAACCTTGGACATGGAAACCAAATGATCCAACCAAGGAAAGAACCCACTATTGAAGAAAGTCTCTCATTACTAAAGAGAATCAAAAAAGGGTCATCCATAACCCACTATTGAAGAAATTCTCTCATTACTAAAGAGACTCAAAAAAGGGTCATCCATGCAGGCCTCATTGAGTCCATAGAAGTTGACACATGCAAGGACTTCACCCATTTTCTTGGCCTATATCATGATCAAATTTATGTTTGTCAGTCAATCTATCTTTGTGGATGGATGGATGGCTCTACAAGGCAGAATTAACAATTTTCTTCAAAATATGGATAATAAAATGCTTAACAATCTGGGTTTCACTTACTGGTAATAAGTCAAAACTATTTAGAAATAGAGCATGCTAGTTTCACATGTGTTATTATGGCTGACAATTTAGCATGTGTTATTATGGCCTACTTCCACATTGGAACTTTACATGAAAACAATCGATGAGTAAAGTAGATCGACATCCCTTCCTATCCCAGATCGATATCGATAACAAGCATCTGAGTCATCAGTTCAAAATATAGATTAAGATCCAAAACCATAGCCCATTTATTTGAGACTAGAAACATTTATATAAAAGGTGGAGGCAGAGGTAGATCCAACGAGAGTAAAGGGAGCAATGTTGTGAAAACCCATATCCCTTTGTATATGGTATGACCCGTCTAATGGCTCAATGCGAGATAAGAAGCCAAGCCTGGTACCGTCACAACTGATACCATCACAACTTATGTATATATATAAATTACTATTGGCCTATGGATATAAGGTCGGGCACCATAGTTTTCAGAGCACCATAGTTTTCAGAATAGTTCATTAATCACATCTATCACTGAGAAACATATGGAACCGTAGCCTTTTCTTATTGAAACCAGGGGCTGTTATGCTCTTAACCGGCAAGACAATACCAGAATACCAAATATGCGAAGAAATATACCCAGAACATAGAACAAAGAGAAATAACAGTAAGTATTTTATTATTCAGAAAGCAATGTTCACTTGCCTCTTTGAGGGGGCAACCTCCAATAGAGCTAAGCTCAATTACAAAATAAGACACGATGCTCCTCAAGGGGAGTCTCTATCCTTTATATAGGATTCATACATGCAATACCATGGGGCAATACCATGGTTCTTATTAATACCATCTATCTAATATCATGGACCAATTGCAACTAACTGTGGTCCCTTCATCAAATGCGGGTTAACCACTTACAATTATTAATATGGGCTTTATTGACTCTTTACTTAGCTATAACTATGACTTGATCCTATTACATAAATAAGGGGGTTAGGGTGGGACCCTAACATGCCCTCCCCCATAAGAATAACCTTGTCCTTAAGGTTGAAGCTGCGGAAACTACTGAAGAATAGTGGCTAGTTCCCAGGTTGCATCTTCCGGCGAGGTGTCTTTCCACTTGATGAGGACTTCCTTGATCATGCGACCACGTAGGTGCCATTCTCATGTGTCAAGAACCTGTTCAGGTTGGAGCCAGATTGACCCTTCTTCATCTAGTTCAGGTAGACTAGTTTGAATTCTGAAATTGTTCCCAATCACTTTCTTGAGGCATGAGACATGGAACACTGGATGGATTTTTGCAGTGGGTGGCAAAGCTAGCTTGTAGGCAACTTCTCCAATGCGCTGAAGTACTTTATACGGTCTGTAGAATTTTGGAGATAGTTTCTGACAACCCTTGTCTTTGAATGATGTTTGCTTATATGGTTGCAGCCTCAAAAATACCTGATCCCCTTGTTGAAATTGGCATTTTGAGTGATGTTGATCTATCTGTTGCTTCATGTGGTTTTGATCTTGATGAAGATTCTCTCTAAGGTGGGCTAGCATGGTTGTGCAGTTCTGTAGGAGTTGATCCACTGCTTGTACCTTCGAGCATCCCTTGATATAAGAAGTAGGTGAAGGAGGGAGTTGACCATAAACTGCTTCATATGGAGTCATTTTCGTGGTGGCATGATAGTTGGTGTTATACCACCATTCGGCTAGAGGTAACCACTGTACCCAGAGATGTTTCTTTTCTAAAGTGAAACACCTAAGGTAGGTCTCTATACATTTGTTGACTGCTTCAGTTTGACCAGAAGTTTGTGGATGACAGGAAGTACTGAGTTGTAGTTGGGTACCTTGTAGACGGAAGAGTTCCTGCCAAAAGTTACTGGTGAAGATCAGGTCATGATCGGACACAATGGAAGTGGGCATGCCATGAAATTTGAATATCTGATCCATGAAAGATTGAGTGACCAAAGTCGGTGTAAAAGGGTGGGGTAGGGCACAAAAATGAGCATACTTAGAAAGTTTGTCCACAACCACCATGATGACTGACTTGTTTCCTGACTTTGGAAGACCCGTAATGAAATCCATATAAACCTCCGTCCAGATTGAGGCTGAGATGGGAAATGGTTGTAATGTGCTTGGGGATTTGACTGTTTCTCCTTTGTGGTGCTGACAGACATCACATTCAGCTACAAAAGTAATAATGTCCTTTTTCATGCTTGTCCAAAAAAATGATCTTCGAGTGCGAGCATATGTCTTCTGAAAGCCTGAATTTCCTGCAGTGGGAGATGAGTGCAATTCCGCCAAAATGCGGCTTTTGAGGGTGGATGTTGGTGATATTATGACTCTGTCCTTATAGCGAAGAATCTCATCCTGCCACGAGTAGCCCACTATGGAATTTGGATCCGCCTGCAATTGATTAATGAGTTGGGAGATCCAGGGATTTGAAAACCCTTCCTTGTGAGCCTCTTCAATCCATTCTGGAATGGGAAGGGAAATTGCTAGCAGGGTACTTTCCTCCTCAAATTTGCAGGATAATGCATCTGCTACAATATTTTCGTGCCCTTTCTTGTAAATTATCTCATAATCATATCCCAGCAATTTGGCGAGCCATTTATTTTGTTGTGGTGAGGATAGGTGTTGCTCCAAAAAATATTTAAGGCTTTGATGGTCTGTGCGGATTTGGAAATGTCACCCCAATAAGTATGGTTGCCAGGTATCTATTGCATGTAAGATGGCCATCATCTCCTTCTCATAGGTAGATTTCCCCAGATTCTTCCCTCTTAGTTGTTGGCTTGTGAAGGCCAAGGGTCAACCTTCCTACATTAAGACTGCCCCAATACCTGTACTCGAAGCATCACATTCAATCACAAAAGATTTGGTGAAGTCGGGTAGTGCTAAGACTGGAGTGGAACACATGGCGTGTTTGAGAGTTGTAAAGGCCTGTTGTGCTTCATCATTCTAGAGGAATGAATTTTTCTTGAGGATTTAAGTGAGGGACCTAGCAATGCAACCATAATTGCAGACAAATTTTTGATAGTAGCCTGTGAGACCCAAAAATCCTCTTAGGCTCTTCAAGGTCTTAGGTTGAGGCCAATCCTGCATTGCCTGGATCTTTTTGGGGTCCACCCTGACACCTTCATGCCCCATAATGTGGCCTAAATACTCAACTTCTTCCATGCCAAAAGAGCACTTGGACATCTTGACAAATAATTTATGCTTGCGGAGCAGTTGCAGGAGCATATCTACATGTTGAAGATGTGTGGCTTAGGTGCGACTGTAGATGAGGATGTCATCAAAGAAAACAAGGACAAATTTTCGGAGATATGGTTTGAGCAGGTGGTTCATAAGGCTCTGAAAAGTGGATGGGGCATTATAAAGACCGAATGGCATGACCAGGAACTCATAATGGCCTTAATGAGTTCGGAAAGCAGTCTTTGAAATGTCTACTTCTTTCATGCGAATTTGGTGGTAGCCCAAGCGAAGGTCGAGCTTAGTAATGAATTGAGCCCCATTTAGTTCATCCAGCAAATCATTGACAACCAGGATGGGAAATTTGTCTTTGACTGTCAACTTATTAAGGGCCCTGAAGTCTGGACATATATGCCATTCCCCATCTTTCTTGAGCACCATGACCACCGGTGATGAATAAGGACTAATGCTCGGATGAATGACGCCTGCTTCCAAGAGTTCCTTGATTATTTTTTCTATTTCATTCTTTTGGGTGAATGGATATCTATATCGGCGCACATTTGGTGGCTGGGCCCCTGGTACCAAAGTAATGCTATGATCATGTTCCCCTCTTGAGGGTGGGAGCTCATGAGGCTTGTCAAAGACTGGCAGATGGTTGTTTAAGATCTGTTGCATCTCAGGATGAATATGAGGAGAATTGGGTTCAAAGGCCTAGATGGCATTGAATTGAGCTATAACTCAATGGTGGCCCTTTTTTAACAATTTTTCCATCCGATGTGAGCTGATGATAGAGGGAGCTCCCGCCTAGAGTCCGCGGAGGGTATGTGTGTGGTTTTTTTGCTTAAAGCTCATATATAACTCCTGGAAATCCATTGTGATTGGGCCAAGTGTGTATAGCCATTCAGAACCGAGGACAATGTCGCACCCTCCCATGTGTATGGAAAACATGTGCGTCTTTAACTGATAATCCCCCATTTGAAGTTTGACATTTTCATAGTGGCCTTCACATTTCATTGTCCCCCCATCAACAATTTGGACCTGGAAGTTATAAACTTCTCGAAAAAAACAACGCACTGCTTCTGTGACTCATTGATGGATAAAATTATGTGTACTTCCACTATCAATCAAGACAACTATTGGGCGATGCTTAATAAAACCTCTGATTTTGAGAGTTTGGGGCGAAGAAATCCCTGCCAAAGCATGCGGCAATGTTATAGAAATATTTGGGCACTGCAACGCCAATCACATATGTCCATAAACCAAGGGCTTCTAAACCCCTAAAAGTGTTGTTTCATACCCTAAAGGGACAAGGTCAGCGATTACATCATTTCCCAGAAGTTCTCCCTAAAAAACTACTTAGAACTGGTCAAAACTGGACCATACAGATTGCTCCATGCATAGGGTGCGATGCATCTCACCTATTACACACAGGGGGTGTGATGCATATTGAAAATCCCTTTTGTAGGGTGTGATGAGTGAGAGCAGACAAATGGCAGAAGCAGTTTTCTAGGTGGAAACTCAAAGAATCTTCTAGAAACTGCTCATATGACACTTGCCTCTATGAATTCGCCCAGGGATGAGTAAGAGATCATGAAATCTCCAAGTGGAACCAAGAACTATTAGTGAAATGACACTAATAAAAATCCCAGAAGCTGACTCACTCTCCTGCAAACAACTATATATGGATCCCTCATCCTAGAGATACAAAGGTTGTAATCTTGTAATTCGCAAGGAAGTGCTGTTGGTTTCTCTTTGAAGACATTGTTGGGTGATCTTGCTTTGTATGAGGTGAAGAGGGCTTTCATGCTGGGAGGATGATGCTGGAACAGATAGCTTGGCTGTAATCCTCTCTTCTACTACTTCTATCAATAAAGCTATTTGAGTTCTCCTCCATATGCTTGTATATCTCTGAATCTCGTATTTGTATATGCATTTATATGGTTAATGTACATCTGATCCTACATTGTTTATGGTTATAGATCTCTATGCTTTGATGGTATTTTTCTTCCTTGACTCTACAGGTGTTCTTTGAAGTGGGACAATTGAGAAAGGAGTGGCGAAAGGCCTATCAAGGGAGAGAGGAAATGAGCAAGGAGACTAGCGAAAGACTGAGGTTGGTACTCTCTGCTTCTCCCTCATATATCTCTCATAAAGGAAAGCACAAGTAACTTTAGTTTGTTTGTTTCTAAGATAGCTACCCGTCTTAGTGGGACTAGCAGCTCTGAATGGACACTAGTTTTCCCAATAACAAAATGGCGACTCCACTGGGGAGTGAATATTTTGTTTGTTTTGTTACTGTTGTTTGCTTTATAAACCACAGATGGAGCCTGAAGTTAAGCCAGATAGACTTCGAACTGCTTTTCTATGCAACTACAAAGTAGATCAACGCTGCTTCAGTCAATCTCTGAGTTGGTTTATGAACTAAACATCTAACTTGCAAACATCCTAATTTCCCTGGTGGTAGCTCAAATAACCTCATTAGATCAGCCCCTAGACTTTGTGTTTACTGAAAATCATTAGCTCAGCCTAAATCCCTGAACTTAGCTGCAAACTGTGAGCAAAAACCAAGCTCATTCATCCTTGGTCCATCGTGTGATGCAGGAAAGTGTTCCCTCTGTGGAAAAAGGCAACCCCTCTAGCTCTAGAGTGGGTCTAATCATAGAAAGGACAAAACAACAATTGATTCCCTTAAATAGTCATCGTTTGAGGCCTACCTCAAACCGGTGGTTGATGAAGTTTCGTTGCATTGCTCTAGCTTCCGTTTCCTTCTGTTTAAGAGTAATTGACCTGAAACAACACAAGATAATGACAAGGCACATAACCAGGAAACAAAAATGATCTATTTACTCACAAAGTCAAGAATTCATGAGCTACCAAGTAAATTACATACAAGACATAGGAAATCATCATTGATTGTATTAATAATGAAACAAGAGTAAGCTTACAACCGAGTCTTGACGTCGCAAGCCTTCTCAGAGAGTCCAACCAGTGTGTTTCTTCAAGCATTCACTCTCAAAGATGGGTCTCCCAAACAGAAATATCTCTCTCCCTCTCTCTCATTCACAAGCTTTACACAAGATTAAGGGCACTCCACACCTTCTTGCAAACTATAAAGCAATCCCACACTTATCACACTCACACCAACTATGTATCAAACTCAAAAACAGCAGCAACACTATGCAAGCAAAAGAACTAGCCGATGATAGCAATGGTGAGTGATTTTATAGGAGAAGGAGTCTCCATCAAATGAGGGAGAGGGAGCTTATCCTCAAGACAAGTAGCACGAAAGATAGAACTACCATGCCAAAGGGAGGAGGGCAACCCAAACTAACCCAACAACCAGGTCCAGAGACATCCAGAAGGTCGATTGTTAGAACTAATTTTCCCAATCTGGATCGTTGCAAGTTTATAACTAAGATTTAGCGCTGACATCGCTAGTAGGCAATGTAATTAGTCAAAACATCGCTAAAGATATCAAATAGACTCGCGCTGGAGCATGAAATCCGATCGTCGTGGGAATCATATGTACTCCCACGATGGAAGCACGAATGTACTAAATATGACCACTGTCCATCGCGTATATTTAGCTAATTATCACGACGAGGTAGAAAACTTAGGAAAGTGGGTCAATTGGCAACATAGGAGAGCACTTGTTTAGTATGAGCATGTTTTACTGGATACATGATACAGTAGAAGGACCGGGGTGAAGGCAGTGACAAATTACTATGTAACAGATGCCCCCTAAAGTATGAAGCCCGAGAGAGTGGGAGGGTTGAAATGCTTTACGATACTATCTGAGTTGGAATACCATTTGGAAGAACTTGCAGACGCAAGTACCATTGAGATCTCTAATAGTGAAATACATGTAGTCTAGGCATGGGCGCAGGCGTCTAAAAGACATACGAACTAGGTCTGTGGTATGGATGCAGCGATTCAGCTAGTGAGACCATGATAATGATAAAGGTATGGTCGTAGCCATCCATCAATGAGTCATGTAATCACAAACCAATCTACGCAGCCTGAACATGTGTAATCTTAGTTTGGGGTCTTGAAACCCAACCAATCATAGTACAAATTCTAGCATGTGAATAGATGTGCTGAAGTCGAGCATGACAGAAAGATGCTTGATTACTGGTCAATGAGGAAAACTGTTAACAAGCATGAGAGAAACCACCAATAATGACAATGGCTCTTAAGGTGCTGTCCAGTACAATCCATGAAGTGTGAAGAATGAGCTAAAGTCGAACACTCGTAGAGTCACCCAATCGATGACCAATGATGGAAGTCGATCGTCAGGCGTGAAGAACTTGCCATTTAGGTATGCAAGCTCCAAGGTACCGAAGGGGATCTCTAGATCAGTCTCTTGGATAATGAGTTGATGTCGACAAGAGATGATCTGTCGCAGGAGGGCCATAATGTTTCCCCCATCAACGACACGAGATAAGGAACAAGTGGTAGATGGCAAAACAAAGTATCAGAAGAGGAGGTAAGGATGTGAACTACAGAAGGATTATACTCTTGAACATGTCGGTGACACGACTCCGGAGGGTGGCAGCATTCAGGTACCAAGGGATCGGAGGCTTGATGGAGACAGTGCAGATCAGATGGAATAAGGCTAAATGGCAACCCAAAACCCCAGAAGGCCAAATGATGATGTATGGATATCCCAACCCGACAAGAAGAAAAAGTGTCAATGTTCAAGAGTGACTTGCTGCCGCAGGTTATCAATGACAACTTCTAAATTTTCCCCCACCATTGCTGGCGAGTACCCCAATTATTTTTGAAAACAAGCTTGAAGGGGATAGCATATGCTTGTAATATAAGTTTGACCTTCGGTCGAATCCAACCTAGTAATAGTTTAATGAGCCCTAGGGAGGAGAAGCTCGAGTCTCGTCATGGTGATGAGTCCAATGTCATCAGGGTTTAATGAGTCTGACATCAGCAAAACTCAGAGTCTTTTTCATGTTTAAAGAGTTTGAAAAAGACACGAAAAAGAAAACTCCAGGGGGGGCCTTTTTCATAGATTTGTGTCTCCCAAGCCCAAAAAAGTATAAAACAATACCCAAGAGAACCGCTTGACCATTACGATCAAGGAGTACTTTTCGTGATTAGTGACCTCGATCCGAAAAAGTAGAAAAGCGATAGAAACCACGTCGTTTCGTAACCAATAATGAACCCGAAATGACAAAAGCTCGGCAATCTTTTTGCATTTATATGGTCAGAAAAAGAGCTTAAAGCAGATCGCCTCTTATTTCATTTAACGAGTCAAAAGGAATAACTCGGCTATCTTTTCGTCTTTTAAGTCGGAAAAGAGTGTTAAAGAAGACTTTATGGATCAAGTGCATACAAAGTATGTCATAACCTCGCCACCTGTAGCTCTGCACAAAAACACGTCAAACGTAAAACCCATTTGACATAAATGATTAATATATGTGGAAATACAGTTAAAAAACCAAAAACCCTTATTAACCATGCAATAAAAATGAGAAAACCCACATTTTAAAGTATGATTTTTTAATTTTTCAAAAAATTACTATAAAAAGGGGGGTAATTCATTTGTTTTTACCATTTGCACTGTTCATTTTACCTTTGAGCATTTGGAGTACCAACCTGAGCAAACTTCTCAAGCTGATTCTGGCCTCATCTGTCCACGGTTCGTCCTGAAACCTTCGCCAAGTAAGTACATTTCTCCTTGCGCTGCATTTTAGTAGTTTTTTCATGTAATTTAGTGCTAGGTAGGTGGGAGTAGGTGGATTTTCAAATCCAAATCCGCCTCTCGGTCGTCGCGGAAAAGCCACTCGGGTCCGCGACGACTGAGCGTGATTACACGTAGCACCTCCGGGATCGTCGCGAGAAACTGATGTACTCTCGTGATGATCGTGAGAAAAATGAACTATTGACTCTGCGCCATTGCTGCTGTTTTGAAAATAGCCGCAATGGCGACGTTAAATTGAATTTTCGTGTAAATTATGAATTTAAATTTATAAAAGGAGCTCTAATCCATTTTTCTTGTCATGCAGGGCAACATGGCATTTGTTTGGCAGGAACAAACTCACGATATCAACGATGAGGAAGCATTCAATGATGCTGGGTGCTGAAATTCTCTACAGGCTTGCGGGCTACTGAAGTTTTTTCTCACTCCTCTCCTTCAGGCTCTACCTGATTTTCTAGAGTTGCTAATTCGTGCTTGGAACCCAATAGACGGAAAATTCATTATCCGTGGCGAAGACATTGAGTTCGATGCTACAAACATATATTTCCTGACCAGATTGTCCTGTCGCAGCGAGAAGCCGATTCTAGAGGGCCAACGGATTGTGGGTGAATCACTAGACATGCTAATAGCACGAGTGTGCACATGGGCAAGTAAATCAAAAAGCGAGAAGGTGGAAATTGCCACAATGGAAGACTTGATTCTTCATGTAGTTCTATTTATGGTGACAACGGTAGTGGGCTCCCAAGCCCAACACAAGGCAACAAAGACCCAACTCCAGTTGGCTCTTGACTGCCTCAACTTGACCATGTTCAACTGGGCAGAAATAGTGATGGCCAACATGAAAAGACAGCTCACCAACTGTCGTCACGGGGAGGCGAAGTAGTTTGGCTACAGGTCTATCTTGATCCTGCTCATGCTGGAGTGGGTGCCAATACTACAGTTGCAGGATATGGACTTGGACAGGCCCAAACCACAGGAGACTAGGATCACACGGTGGGCACATGTTATGCCACGAGGGGGTGGCGGACGACCAGTGTCATGGGGGACACTATTCCGTGAGTGGCTAGATTGCCAGACAATCTTCGTCGAAGACTGGCCATATGCTGATATGGACTTTCGTGGAGACCTCGACATGTAGTTGCCCACTGGTGAGTAGTGGGATGATGGTGGTAAAACACTTGATCATTCTATTTTGTATTTTACATCTTTTATGATGTTTTTTAGATTTTTTTTTTTATGCATATGTCCTAATGATGTATTCTATGGTACTTGTAGACATGGGACCAGAGAGGCCTGTGGGGCTAGCTCCAGAGGCACAGAGGGATCCACAGGGCACCAGAGAGCTAGCCTTGGCTCCCCTAGTTGGCAGTGCAGTGGAGATGGTGGCCCAAAATCTTGAGGGCCTGACAGAGGGGATCCCTTATTACAGGGGGATCGAGGAGGTCCCCATAGAGTACTAGATACATACAATAGGGGTGGTACCTAGGGGACACCGACTTTTGAGGCGAGTTGCATGGGTAGTGGTGTGCTACAAAGAGCATAACCCACCGCAGTAGACGCTTAGGTTTTATTTCCTACTGATTGTTTGAAAGACATGTGTATTTGGGACATATACACTTATTTTTTGAGCACCTTGGTGTGCCACGCAAGATATATATATATATATATATATATATATATATATATTCCTATGGTTTATTATTGTGTGTTGGATGCTTCTATATGCTGTTTTAATTACATGTTGCGCAAATGTCTGTCTAATACATGGTTTGCTAATGCATCAGTTAACGTGTTTAATCTTTTTGAAATTTGTTGATATGTAATAAAATCAAAATCTCTTTCTAATAATTTAACACGTAAATACAACCTTAAAATCCGATGATCTTTGACGGAATAACGCCCATTAAGCTAGTGGAAAACAAGTTGAGAATCCAGATTCACAACCAATGTACGAATACCAAGGTTGATAGCCTCGATCAATAATTCAATAACAGCACTATATTCAGTGACATTGTCTATGGTGCAACCTAGACAAACACCTTGAAGGTCTACTAACTCACCATGAGGATCATAGATCACCCATGCTGCAAAAGAAAGATTCTGAAAACTGCGGCAAGCACCATTAGCGAAACCAACGTAGGGTGTATCATACATCTGCACACGAAGGAAAAAGACACAATAAGCGGCAATTACTCCTACACACCAAGCCAGATATGAAAACATGCACACAACACATTTGCTGAAAACACACGTATTTACAAATAAAAAATGCATGGGGTTCATGCATAATATTTTTTCAGATAAAGCCCATTTCAGGGCTTATCTAGAGGGTTCCCTTCATAATCAATCAGCTTATAGGCCCCTTTTTGCAAAACACATTTTACAATATACGGCCCATGCCACATAGGATCAAATTTGCCTGCCCCTAGCTTATCATTTGCTTGATCGTAAAGCAGGACTAAATCTCCTTCAACGAAATAACGAGGATGGACAGTATGATCGAAGTGAGTTTTCACTCTCTTCTTCTATGCTTCAATAGCTAGAGAGGCTAGTCGACGAGTCTCGTCCAGCCGCTCTAGGTAGAGAAGACGTTCTTCTACCAAAGTAGTGTTGGTGAGTAATTCGATGGTTAATTTCAGAGAAGGGATCTCACATTCAATGGGAAGGGTAGCCTCTAGACTGTATACCAATTGGAACGGAGTGAACCCGGTGGCATCCTTTACTGAAGTTCGGTAGGCCCATAAGGTGAAGAACAACATCAAGTGCCAGTTGGACTTGTGCATGCCGATGGTACGTTGAAGAATCGTAACTAGAACTTTGTTGATGGCTTCCACTTAGCCATTGGCCTAGGGATAGGACAGCGTCGAGCTATCATGTCGCAAGCCTAGCTAGGTCGTTAACTCAGTCATCATATGATTATGGAAATGTTTGCCATGATCAGTGACAATAGCCTGAGGGACTCCGAACCGTGAGATGACATGATTAAATAAAAATTGCGCCGCTGTGTGACTGTCTTCAGATAGTGCAGGCATCGCCTCGGCCCATTTTGTGAAATAATAAATGCAACAATGATATACCCATGCCCCCTAGCCGAGCGAGGGTTACAGGTCATATAATCAATGCCCCATTTGGAAAAAGGGCCGACGGTAACGACAGGGTGCAATGGAACGTGGGGTGCGCGCATCTTCCGTTTGTAGATTTGGCACTCATGACAAGAGCGGACGACAAGAATGCAAGCCTTGAAGACAGAGGGAAAAAAATAACCAGCACAGAGGATCTTCTGAGCAGTAGCATACCCGGACATATGACCACCACAGGCGCCAGAATGGCAGTAATTTAGAACTCATTCGGCTTCCTCGAATGTTAAGCATCGACGGAGAATAGAGTTAGCACCGAGATGGTACAGGGTGTCCCCAATAATGCGATAAAGTTAAGAATGATGGCGAATCTGTCGCCGAGCATCCTTGGACAAAACGAGACGAAAGGAGGATGTCTGAAGATAGACAATAATATCCCCGTACCAAGGATCGAGGTGCTGATCAAGAAAAGAGTTTCATCCGGAATATGGTCCTCTAACCGAGAGGTTGTGGCAACAGATGGTAGAGAGCAAAGCAACTCAGCAAAGACGAGGGACTTCTTAGACTTGGCAGTGGTGAACTCCAAGTCGAACTCTTGGAGGATGACAATCCACTTTGAGTATTTTCCCCCCAGTAACTAACGTGACAAGATGTACGTCATTGGGTTGCAATCAGAAATCACTGTCATGGTACGTAATAATATATAGTGGCGGAAACGTTGGATGGCGCAAACAGCGGCCAAAGCCAACTTCTCAACATATGCGTATCGAGTTTTTGTATCTAGTAAATTGTGGCTGAGATAGTAAACTACATGCTCAGTGTCATCATCATCATCTTGAACTAGAACCATGCCAATAGTGGTATCGGTAGCGGCTAAATACAGAGTGTAGTCATGGTGATAATCAGGGGGATGCAACAATGGAGCAGAAAAAAGGAGGGCCTTGAGGTGCTCGATTGACTCTTGTGCAGCGGCATCCCAAAGAAAAGGGTTATCCCACTTTAATAACCACGTATAGCCTTTGGCCACTTTGGCATAATTCGGAATGAATCGTCATAAAAAGTTTGCTTTACCTTGTAAAATCTGCAATTGTTGTAAAGAAGCAGGGGGAGGGAGATTTAGGATGGCTTCGACTTTAAGGGGATTGAGACAGATACCCTCCCAGGAGATGATGAACCTGAGGAGTCTGCCTGACTCAACACAGAAGACACACTTATGTGGATTAAGCCGGATACGATAGTGTCGATAGTGGAGGAAAATTTCACAAAGGTGAGTTGGATGGTCCTGACGCTTGCTGAATGAGCCAGAAGATCATCCAGGGAAGGCTGCACAATGTGTCGAATATCATGAAACGCATAAGACATTACACACTGGAAGGTGGCACCGACATTTTTTAAATCGAAGGGGAGCCTTTTATAAGCAAAAGTTCCCCACGGACAGATAAAGGCGGTCTCGCGTTGATCCGCAGGTGAAATATTAATCTGGTTATAACCAGAAAAGCCATCCATAAATGAATATATCTCACTCCCGGCACACTCATCAATGAGCTGGTCAATGAAGGGTGTAGGGTAGTTATCTTTGGGACAGGCACGATTAATATCACGATAATCAACACATACCCTAATAGTGCCCTATTTTTTAGCCACAGGGACAATGTTAGAAACCCAATATGTAAGTGGGATGGGGTAAATGAAGCCGGCTTTAAGAAGCTTTTCAACTTCTGCTTTAATAGCTGCAGCCTTTTGGGGGTGCACGGGGTGTAGACACTGTCGAACAGGTTTGGCACCTGGATATGTAGGTATCTCATGCACCACGATGCTAGGATCAATGTCGGGCATCTCTTCGTAAGACCAAGCAAACACATCACGAAATTTGTGAAAAAGATCAGTATAAAGTTGAATCTCTTCCGGAGTACAAGTTACTCCAACATGGATGTGCTCGACAATCCCTGGTTTAACAGAGATGTCGATTGGCTGAGTTTGCATAATGTTTCCCATATTCCCTTCAGAAGATACTTGATGAACTTGGATGGGTGTCTGAAGGTGTTGAGATGGGAGACAAGGAGTAAACTGCTCGAGACAAGTAAGCATTTTCTAATGGGCAAGGAGAAACGAGGAACGATGGTGATGATTAGACCAAGGGGGTTCCTCGAAAGACATGGTCTCAATAATCGCTTCATTAGAAGGAAAAATTTCATTTAAAGGGTCTGAAGAAGTGCCTTCTCCAAGCCAAGGGGATTGAACGAATGAGTCGAGAGCTCTGCTTGAAGGAGCAGATTCAGAGGATGGAGCCAATGCAGAAACAATTTCGACATAGTTGAGCTTGATAGGACTCAATGGCATCTCATTGCCATAGGATTCTATCTGATCACTAGGGGGAAGAACCCAAGGATCAGAGCGAACATAAATCATATTAATGGGGGCGATGTTAGGAGGTGGGAGTGAAAAAACACCCATAAGGGCAGGATCTTTAAAGAGTCCAGCACCCACACTCTCACACGGAACGGAGGTATGCTCCACAAAAGGCACCTTTCCATCAGAGTCGGAGGAGGCGAAGAAGGACAACTCGTCTACTATGACGATCTTCCCCTGATGAGGAAAACAAATAACACGAAATAGAGATGAAGCCACTGCTCGCATGGCATATGTCCAGCTTCATCCTAAAAGGAGGTTGTAAGTTAAATTGGCATCAACAACTTCGACCTCCACTTCGACCATCTTCCCTTCCAGAGTAATAGGCAAGCATTGGAGTATACCATAAGGACGAGACTCTCTCCCATCAAAAGCTTCCAAGGTCGTAGGAGACTGGCTCAGGGTCGAAGAACCTATAGCCTTCCAACAAGCAATAGACATGATGCAAGTAGAAGCACCTTCATCAATGACTGTACGATGAATCGTTTTAGAATTGATGATGACTTGGATGAGGAAGGCAATTTGGTGAGTCAGTCTTGGTATATTACTGTGTAGGTAAAAAGTGATCAGGTCCTAGTCGGCCGGGTCAATGCCACCGATAGCCGATAGTAAGGATTTCCTCTGAGAGGGGTAGCTCTGGAGGACTTCTAATGCAGACATAGCTGACGGAGCCTGGGCTAAGTCCTCAATGATGTTGTAGTGCTAAGCAACATGGGCATTAGGGTTGTAAGAAGACTTCCAGAGCACGCCCTTAGGAGGAGGCCGGATGACCGCTTTAGTGCTAGGTCGCTCGATATGGAGGGGACTAGAACTAGATGGAGGAGCACTAGAGGGGACCTCAGTCTCCTTCCCAGCAGGCGATGAATACTCCTTTGCCCGAGTACTAATGTGGACGGGAATTGTCCCAGCCATAAATACTTGAGAGCCAAAGGGAGAAGAGGATTGAGATGGATCGGCCACCATTTGCGTTTGTTGTGAGGGAAAAGGCTCTTTGAGCATGGCAGGAGTCCCAGGGGCACCTTTCAACAAACGACTAACTTCAGACTGCCTCAGGCAGTCTTTGGTATAGTGATCCTCGTCACAGATAAGGCAAGGATACTTAGGCTTGCGTTTGGTACCTTCCTCAGGTGGAGGTTTAGGGGAAGCATGCTTCGATTGATCAGCCTTATTCTTCCCTTTTCCCTTCTTTTTCCCTTTCAAGGCTTTGTCCGCCATGGTGGACTGAACAGCGTTAACCTCAGAAGTGTTACCAGAATTTGATACAGCTTGAGAAGTGTTTTCATTCGAAGCATTCGACTTTTGCTTCCCAGGGTTCGCGGAATATTTCTTAGAGGACGTATTAACAGAACCAATGATGCCGTCAATAGATGGTGTTGGCGGGGCTTTGGAAGTTCCAGGCCTCAGAGCATCAGGCAAATAATCATATAGTGTATCGGACTGGGAGTAAACCAAGTCAAGGTACTGAGCACGCGCAATATCTTGCTCTTCAGTTACACATGCCCCCATAGCAATGTCTTGGGCTATCAGACCGACAAACGAGGTTGTGAACCAGTCGGTTAGAAACTGATCGGGAATCCAAAACATAATCAAATGGCAACGCCGTCTCCATTCATGGATGTGATCGGAGATGTGCATGACTGTGGTCTATTTTAAGGATGTCAGGAGATGTGTTCCCATCTCATATTGAATCGACAACTAAAAATGAGTTTAAAATGCCATTGCCAACGAGTTAAAGTCCTGAAAAGATCCGCGAGCTAGCTCAATATACCATTTAGCAGCAGAGCCAGTGAGGGTCTGTTGAAAAAGGCAGAGCCGGATGGAATCATCAAGCCATCAATTTGATGAACACCATAGATGATAAGTCATAACATGGGATTGGGGATCTTCTCCAGCTTTACCATCAAACTTGGGACAATCACCGGGAATTTTAGTTGGAATCGGCGGCTAATACGAATTATGAAGAATGGGATCATTTTTCAGTTTGGACACATTCGGTAACTCTAGCGTTGCTAAAAAGGGTAATTGAAGATTAAAGGACATCTGAGGCCACGGGTAGGAGGTAGTACCAGAATTCCACCCAATTGCTTGTTGCCCCCACTGATTTTGTCTAGACGGATTTGGCCCAGAAGGGTTTTATCCATAGGGATTTTGTCCATAGGGGTTATAGCTGTAACTGGACGACTGAACCTAGATATGCCCCCCAACATTCCACTGATTACCAACTTGGCCTGCAGGAGCAACATATGGTTGTGGTAACTCTGGTAAGGACTCACCTGCAGTTGTTGATAATTTTGGTATGGGGCAAATTGGGTTTGCCCTTGGGATTGCTGAAAACCATAAGGCGGTTGGGCCCCAAATTGAGCCTGGGAGCCAGGCTACATCTGATAAGCAGGTTGGGATTGGGATCCAACCTGAATTTGAAGACTGGATTGGGTCTGGAGCCCAAACTGGGGCTGAAAACTGGGTGGAGCTTGAGAAGTAACAATCATTTGAGTGCCCAGTTGAGCAGGCCCAAACGGATGTCCTTGAGAGGACAGAGGTTGAGCCACCTAGCTAGAAGGTTGGCCTGGTTGAGGTTGAGGTTGGCCCGTTTTCCCAGAAGCTTGGACTTGCTGGGAATTGGGTTGACCTTGTGGAACCGAAGGCTATCCAGACTGACCAGATGGTTGAGTAGGCTGGACAATTGGTTGGCCTTGTTGAATTTGAGACTGACCAACTTATCTAGAAGGGTAGCCTTGCTAGGTACCAGGTTGGCCTTGTTGAATGTAAGGTTGTCCTAGGTTACCAGAAGGTTGCTTGAAGTACGTGAAAGAAGACCCACTGAAGGCCGAAGGTTGTCCTGGAATGGGTTGTCCTTGTGGGCTGACAGTTTGCCCTGGATAAGGCTGCCCATAGTACGGTTGTCGTAAGACTGCTGCCCGTAAGATGGTTGACCTTGATAGGGTGGTCCTTGAACATTTGAAAACTGCGCTTGGCCACCATGGTAAGCTGTGGTACCCCAAGCAACAGACAACAGAACCGAGACCTCAACAAAAGGTTGAGATGCTATGGGTCCAGGATGATAAATATGAGCTCCTCGAGAATCATAATAATTAAATGGATTTTGAGGATCCAGACTCTGAGGAATTTGAGGAGATTGATCATATGCCCCCCTACTGGAATGGAACCAGAAGAAGGTGGGGCACTTAGGCTAGGGTCAACAATCCCGGATATGGGTGCCACAAGGCCACTGTGTGAAGGACCTGCCGAAGGCCTAGTAACAGCGGTCACCACTGAAGATGCAGTGGCGACAGTAACAACGGGGGTTGTGGAAGCCATACAAATGGTTGGCATAGTCAGGACAGGTGTCACATTGTGAATTTGGGGAGTAAAAGATCCCGAGGTCATAGTGATAGTACGAGACCACATGGAACTTGTAAGAGGAGACCTAGAACCCATGATATCAGCCAGAGCATTATAACGTAATGGAAGCGTAATACCAAGGGAGGTGACACGGAAGGCTGAAGTTTCTGTCGGGATGGGAATTTCACCGCTCATCACCAAGCACTCTTCACTCGTGCTGGGCGATGTGTCATCCATGTCAGAAGAAGACATTGGGACCGAAACGCCAGGAGGAGAAGACACTCTCGCACTCTCGCACTCTCGCACTCTAGAAGACGAGTCCTACGATATTTGTTGGAACCAGGGACAAACAAATATCGTCCTCGAGAATAACAGGGAGAATATCACTAACAAGCGGTACCTCAGGAGTGATAGAAGATGAGGATCCTTGGTCGCTTGGAATGGGAAACGGGATCAGTGATTCCGCCAGGATGATTTAACTCAAAAACCCTAGGGATAACTAATCGAGCAAGGAGAAATAACTGTACACAAACTAAAACAAAACAAGATCTAACCGGGTAGGTGTGAACATGGTTGAATAAATTTTAAGACACAGGAACATAACTTGACCTTTTCGTCTTTAAAGAGTCAAGAAAAGGACGAAAAGATGACTCTGGTTTCCTTCGAGTATTTAATGAGCCTGAAGTGACAAGTGCTCAAATGGACCTTTTCTTTTAAGGAGTTCGAAAAGGAATGAAAGTGACTGCTCTAAAGAAACTAGGCAAAAGGTTTACTAAACATCCCGTAAAACTGCATATACACCTTGGCGATCATATGAAAACCAAGGACTTTTCGTATGACAGTCAATCTTCCCTAATGCTGTGTTCGATGCATTACGGTTTGCAAGGCGGCAGACACGGCTTCCTAGGGATATATGATGATAACCTAGTGGGATCTCCCAACATATACTCGACGGTACTGGGAGCACAATTCCGTGCTAGACCACTACTAAGTTAGAGAAGGAAGAATCACCCAACCTTGAGTGAAAACAATAGTGACTAGGTTTAACGACACCGGAGCACATCTCTAGCCTAGACCTCTAAATAATGTGCATTATGTTCCAATGCATTGTTAAGTTCATTCAGTTCATTTTAGAGTTGATCTTGAATTATGTTTCAGTTTTCAGGCCTTACCGTATGTATACAACAAAACCTAGGATGCAGCTAGAATGAGTGAAATATCCTTTTTCTTCAATGAACACCTACTTACAGGAGGGTAGAGAGATCATTCCCAAACCAAGAAAACCAAGATAAACCAAGAGACACAATGCAAAAACACATCAACCCTACAGTGCACGAATACTACTAATGATAGATTTTATCATTTGCTTTCCAATATGAAAACTCGAAATGCAAATTTACTTTCACTTTCGTATACTAAATGAATGCAGTCTTTTGATTTTGATCGCTTTAAGTTTAAGAGAAACAAACAAGAAAACAAGCAAGTGTGAAAAAACTGGTTGATCCAAATAGTTGTGATCTATGTTCGGTAGTGAAAAGAAATTGAATCAATGCTAAATATTGGTTCAATAATTGTCACTAAAAAATCAACCAGAAACAAGCAATGGAGAAGGCTCAAACAAACCAACAAGAAAGTTGCAAACAAACCTTGGGAAAACTAGCAACCAAGCCAATTGATTCAAGAGCTTGAAAGAACGAACTAGGTCACACGGGAAAAAATGCAAGATTCATTCAATAAAGCCAAAGAAAGAGTACATTAACCATAAACAGTGAAAAACAAGCTATTGATCAAGAGAAAGAAGGCATGGGATCAACAAGACTGGTAAATTGAGGAGGTAGAATTGAAAAAACAATTCTACAGGAATCGTTGCAGGTAATACACAAGCAACTAGTGGCGATAAGCTAATGTCTGTATCAATAGAGCGACGTCGTTGCGAGAGTACACGTCTCTTCCGCGACGGACCAATTTCAGGGTCGTCATGACTGTGTGACGGGATTCAGCGACGTGCAGGACTTTACAAAAGAGTAAAGGCAATGTCGGCGCGACTGTTAAGCTATTTTTCACGATGATACTAAAAAACAATGATAAATGAACAAAAACTCCCAAACAAAAACCAATCAATCCTTCAATCAATGTAGGGTTCTCCAAGACCAACCCAAGTAACCCAACAGACTTATAGTGTATCCCCAAAATTCAAAGACACAAAATCAAAATCAAATCAAGAGCAAACAAGAGAGGCAACATACTAAGGACTCCCCAGTGGAGTCGCCAACTTGTGATGCAGGAAAGTGTTCCCTCTGCAGACAGAGGCAACCCCTCTGGCCCTAGAGTGTGTCTAGTCATAGCAAGGACAAAACAACAATTGATTCCCTTAAATAGTCATCGTTGGAGACCTACCTCAAACCAGTGGTTGATGAAGTTTCGTTGCGTTGCTCCAGCTTCTGTTTCCTTCTCTTTAGAGAGTAATTGACCTAAAACAACACAAGACAATGACAAGGCACATAACCAGGAAACAACAATGATCTATTTACTCACAATGTCAAGAAGTCATGAGCTACCAAGTAAATTACATACAAGACATAGGAAATCATCATTGATTGTATTAATAATGAAACAAGAGTAAGCTTACAACCGAGTCTTGACGTCGCAAGCCTTCTTAGAGGGTCCAACCAGTGTGTTTCTTCAAGCATTCACTCTCAAAGATGGGTCTCCCAAATAGCAATATCTCTCTCCCTCTCTCTCATTCACAAGCTTTACACAAGATTAAGGGCACTCCACACCTTCTTGCAAACTATAAAGCAATCCCACACTTGTTACACTCACACCAACTATGTATCAAACTCAAAAACAACAGCAGCACTGTGCAACCAAAAGAACTAGCTGATGATAGCAATGGTGAGTGATTTTATAGGAGAAGGAGTCTCCATGAAATGAGGGAGAGGGAGCTTATCCTCAAGACAAGCAGCACGAAAGACAAAACTACCATGCCAGAGGGAGGAGGGTGACCCAAACTGACCCAACAACCAGGTCCAGAGACATCCAGAAGGCCAACTGTTGGAACGAATTCGCCCAATCTGGATCGTCACGAGTTTATAACTAAGATTTAGTGCTGACATCGCTAGTAGGCAATGTAATCAGTCAAAACGTCACTAAAGATATCAAATAGACTCGCGCCGGAGCATGAAATCCGATCGTCGCGGGAATCAGATGTACTCCCATGATGGAAGCACAACTGTACTGATTATGACCACTGTCCATCGCATATATTTAGCTAATTATCGCGACGAGGTAGAAAACTTAGGAAAAGTGGGTCAATTGGCAACATAAGAGAGCACTTGTTCAGTATGAGCATGTTTTACTGGATACATGACATAGTAGAAGGACTGGGGTGAAGGCAGTGACAAATTATTGTGTAACACATCGCACTATCTCTCATTGGAAATCTGGATGCATCGCACCTCCCATGTGTTGCAGGTGAGATGCATCCCTGTTTCCCTGTGTTACAGGTGCGATGATTGAATGAGACTATTTCTGCCTCCAAATTTTGGTTTTTTCTTCATTGTCTTTAGCTTTATTCAATAGTTATGTTGTCTATGATCAGTATATCACTGTTGAAACCATCTTCCTTTGCATTATTTTCAACCTCCATCAGAAGGAATTGTGAATGTTTTTTTATGTATTTTTCATCATTTATAGTTCTCCTTTTCAAATAGTAGCTTAATCGAACTGTCGTTTTTTTAATTTGAAAGTGTCGCAAGTGTTGTTTTTAGTCAAGAAAAAGAGTGTTGCAAATCATTCCTCTTTTGGATAGTTGATTACACTTTTTCCATCGTATTTGATTTGAATTAATAGTATTTGAAGTGTCGAAAGAAATTTTAAATTCGAAATTGCAAACTGTCATCTTAGCCTTCCTTTCATTTTTCAAAAGAAAATTGTTAGTACTGTCGCTTTGAAAGAAGATAGTTCAGATCTATACTTAGTTTTATTTTGTCATTCTCACATTAAGAAAACTAAAAACCAATACTTACATGTGCATTTGCATTTAGACTGCATGCTTAAATTGATTTAGGAAAAGTGCATCTAGTGTGTTCTCTCTGCACTATGTTGGAATAATTTCATCTCTCTTTCCTTAGCAGCTAAGATTTTAATTACAAAAAGAAAGTAAATGACTGTTTATCACTTAGATTGCACATTTAGGAATTGTATATCTACATCATGCGGTGAACCTTAAAGGAAAAATTCTTAAGAAAGATCAACTGTAAAATAAACCTTAATGAACATAAAAACGCTTCAGAACCTAACGCACAACATCTAGAAGTCTAGGCTAGATACATATTCCGGCATCGTAAAGCCTAGTAACTATCGCTTTCATTGTAGGTGTGGTGATTCCTCCTCTTTGAGATGACAAGTGCCAGTACGGACTTGTGCTCCCACGTACCATCGAGTATATATTGGGAGACCATAATAGGCTACATCCTTTATCCTTAAGAAGATGTGTCCGCCGCCCTATTGATCTCAATGCACTAAACACAGCATTCGGGAAGATTGACTGTCGTACCGTAAAAAGTATTCTGCAGTTTTGTGATTGGTTTGGTAATCCCTCTGTCTAGATTTCCAGAGTAGTCACTTTCGTTCCTTTTCAGACTTCTTAAAAGAAAAGGTCCATCTGAGCACTTGTCACTTCAGGCTCATTAAAAAATCGAAGGCGACGAGTCATCTTTAGCCTTTTCTCGACTCTTAAAAATTGAAAAAGAAAGTTGTGTCAAAGCATTATAAAATTCATTTAATTCAGAATAACATTTTCCCCTTTTTTATTTTGAGTTGATCAAGTAATCCGCAATTGTGGAAGAAAGTCAATCAAAACCCCATCATTCGCTGAGACTAATGAGTAAACCGTCTTTGACTCCAGAAACGAAATCATTCTGGGCCAAGCGATCTCGTTTAACTGGGTCAAAGTCCCCTGGTTTGTTTGAAACTGGTGTTTCAACATCCTCAGAGACCCCAGTTACTCCAACTATTTTTGGCATCCCTGCCTCTACTGAAGAAGTTCACAGTTATAAGAGGACACTAGAACTGATCCTAGTGTAACAGTAAACACATCTATTCCTAAACCAGCTCCATCTAGGACTGATTTTGAAAGTGTCAACCCACCAACATCTGTTGCTGCAGAGTGTGTACTTTCTTCGGCACCAGAAATATTTTACGGACCTGGCGGTTTGCCTCTTCCACCTAGACTAATTGCGATAGAAGAGATTGTGGAGGATCTTCCATTAAGTACCCCATTACATTTTGGAACTGGGATCGCCTATATCCTTCTAATTTAGAAGTTAGTCACCCTTCATTGCAAGTTCCTGTAGAATCGCTAGGAAGTCTTTTGGATAGACTCAATATGTTTGAACAACCATTGACATCTAGGACTGTGTCATCCGATACAGTAGCAGCAGAACCTCTTGCCACTACTCCGACAATGTTCGCTGGTATACCATATATCCCAACTAGCTCTCAACTGCTAGATGGAGTCCACCCAGGGACTGTTTTGACAGTATGGTCTATTCCTGTTTGTTCGTCCGGAATAATATCTGGAATTTCTTATGTTGAGTCTCAACAAATTGATCCTTCACAACAGTATCAATTTGGGCAGTCTAGTCTACAAAGACCAATTTTCCCTTTGAACAGTGGATTGTCGCCATATGGGGGGCAGCATGCCTTTTCATTGTTCCCTCTAGGAGAACAACCATATGAGAGTTCACAACAGAATTCAGGTCACACTGGAATTGCATCTAGTGGTTGGGTGCCAATACTGCCTCAGTAGCCAAGAGTTGTATATTCAATGCAACCAAATCTACCTGTGTCAAATATTCCCACTACACTGGCTATTGTAATGGTGTCACAAATACAAGTGTTTCTTGTTGTATGTCAACCTAAAGTCTCTCAGGTCGTAATACAACAGCCTCTTGTCTCCACGACACAACCATAATCACTGATTAGTGGCTCCTTAATTGAAGAAACTCAAGCTCAAATGGGTACTATCACCACTCATCTTGGTCAAACATCTAGTATTGGACAACAACAAATGGCTTCACAACCATGGCTAGTGCAATATCAACAACTGCAATTCAGCAAGCTTACCGAGGACTTGAGAAACAAAGCTTTGTAGGTAATGGGCAGCCATATATTCAAAACGGTCACCATCAATCATATCAAAATGGTTATGCCCATCAACCTTATCAAAGTTATCAGCATCAAATATATTATACTGGTATGCAAAGACCCATTGCTCAGGCAATCCCATCTTATCCTAGGTATGGTTTGCCAAACCCGAATCAACAGTTGCCTTTCGTTGCAACTTTAGAATTACTAGATCTGAATCGGCTAACAAATGATCCAATTGCTTACACCCCTTGGTGGCCAGCGAATCCTCATAAACTTCCGTCAGATATTCCTAAATTCAATGGAAATCCGGGTGAAGATCCGTCGAATCATGTGATGAAATTTCATCTGTGGTGTTCGTCTAACACTCTCAATGATGATTTGATTAGGCTTCGCCTCTTCAACTAACGTTAACTAGTTCAGCAACAAAATGGTACATCGAATTGCCTAGAGCTTCACTTGATAACTTTAGCACCCTTGCAACCACCTTTTTAACCAATTTTCAGCTACCCATAAGGTACAAAACATGAATGGAACTTCTTACCAATTTTAAGCAGACAACAGCTACTCACATATCTAATCATATTCATGAATGGTGACGCCGTCGTCGAATGGTAAAATCATATGTTCCTGATCAACTGCTAGCTGAATGGTTTATTAAGTCATTGTTACCTTATATTATAGAAGATGTAGCTAAGGGGGGAGTTGTCACTAAAGAGCAAGTCATTGCTCGTGTGCAATATCTAGACTTGATCTATACTCAGTCTGGGATGCTCTAGGACAAAATTCCTGATGCTCCTAGACTAGAGTTTTCCGTTCCTCCTCCTCCTAAATCAAACAAAGACTCTCATGTCGGTGATGGCATGATAGATACAACCAGCACGAAAACTACAAAGGCTACATCTAAGAAAGCCCGCATGGTTTCTGGTCAAAATGCAAATGAAGAACTTCTTGCCTCAGAGGTTAATGCCGTGTTGGCTGACAAAGGCAAAGAACCGAAGCAGCCAGGGGGCAACAAGAAAGGGAGAAGCAAAAATAAGAAACAGGATGATTCGTCTCCTGAAAAATCTTCTACAAACCCTTCTGGGCAAAAGAAACCTAATTAGCCATGTCTCATATGCGATGAGGACCATTGGACGAGAGATTATCCATATAAAGTTGAGGTTAAGAAGTTTTTCAAAAGTTCAAAAACCTCAGCGGTATTGACTGATCCTTTTCCAAACCCAGAAACCAATCTGGTTGCTAGAGACAATGCTTTCCCATCCCAACTGCTTATGTTGTCCATTTCAAAATAGCAAAACGATGCTTTGATATCAACAAGGAATAAATATTACAGGAATCCACAGTTATCAAACAACAAGGCTGCAGATCAACCTAGTATTTCAATAGCAACTTCAACCGAAGTTGTGTCACCCATCATTCCTGAGCTAACAATAAAGCCACCAAAGGGAGTAGTACACAAATCGACATTTAATCCTCGTGCCCGAGCAGCATAGAATTATAATATAGTAGAGGATATGGCCCAGTCGCCATCCGCTATGTCGACACTTGAAGTACTGCAAAATTGCCCCTCCCAAAAGCAGGCTCTATTATCAGCAATAGGTGGGATTGACCTAGTGGATTCCGATCTTGTGGCCTTTAATCATAAAGGATATTAACCTCAGTTACCAGCTCAGCTCACTTTCCTCATACAAGTGAACTCCCTCAGCAAAATTGTTCATCGAACAATTATTGATGATGGGGCATCTACTTGCATTATGTCAATGAGTTGCTAGAAAACTTTAGGATCACCACCCTTGTCAACATCATCAACGACATTAAAAGCATTTGATGGATGAACATACACCCCGTACGGGATCTTAAGTAAGTTGCAAGTTGAACTGGGGGGCAAGACAGTAGAAATTGACATCGAAGTTATCGATGGAAACCTCGATTACAATATCCTACTAAGAAGGCCTTGGATTTATGCTATGGCTACTGTTGTATCAACTTACTTTAGAAAGATTGCATTTCCTTTTCAAGGAGGAATTACAATCATTGATCAACAAGCCTTTCTCCCCAACAGTTCACAAGTTACGGGAAGCATTCCAATGATCCATGGAAGCTCTCATTCGCTTCAAAATGTCGGAGTAGGCCTACTGAAAGACCCTACCTTGATGGGTACTTTTGCCCTACCACCTCTGAGTAATCTAGTGGAAGTGGAAACAGTAGGAACCTGCAATATGATATCTTCCATTCAGAAGATTTCCAAACATTTTGTTAGCATGGATCATCAACAGGTATTGCCCCCAAGCCCAATAGAGATTTTGTAGAAATCAATGTTCTCGGCTTGGGCGGCAAACCCAAATCAATGCTTACCGAGTGTTTGGGTAGATAGGTCAAAGGAATATGGCACCTCTTCAGATCCTTGGTCACATGTACATTCTACAGACAAAGGAATTATTCAGTCGATGATGATAGGAGAGGCGCCATGGGAAGATTACCACCATCATTCCCATCTTCTGGATTACAACGAAGATTATTCCAACGACCTTGATCATCCTTCAGTTTTTTATTTCCTATCAAATATGTAAATACGGTGGATTCTGAGTGAAATCTATCCAATATTGAAGAAACTATTGCCATAAATATCTCGACCAAACTTGATGTTGTAGAGAATATTCATGATGGCAAATCTTGTTCTTCTTCATAACTGGAAATATATTATGCTCTCTTTCACGAATTCAGAGATGTCTTTGCATGGTCATATGAAGAAATGCCAGGCATTGACTCGAGCATAGTTGAACACGAAATCAAAATGTATCCAGATGTCAAACCGATACGACAACGGCTTCGACAGGTGCACCTGAAGAAAGCCACTGCCATCAAGGCAGAAGTTAAAAAACTTTTACATGCTGGTTTCATTTACCCGGTTCCTCTAATTGATTGGGTATCGAATATTGTTCATGTGATGAAAAAGCAAGGAATGATTAGAGTGTGCGTTGACTACAGGGATGTAAATCATGCTTGTCCAAAGGACAACTACCCTACACCCTTCATCAACCAGATAATTGATGAATGCACCGGATGCAAAATCTTTTCTTTTATGGATGGATTTTCTGGGTATAATCAAATAAATATCCGCCCACAGGATTAGTCGAAGACTGCATTTATATGTCCGTGGGGCACATTCGCATACCACAAATTACCTTTTGGTTTAAAGAACGTAGGGGAAACCTTTCAGAGGGCTATGAATTATGCCTTCCATGACATCAAGAACATCGTTCAACCATATCTTGACGATCTTCTGGCCCATACGCGAAAGCAGACTGACCATCCGCAGCATTTGAGAGCAATATTTCTACATTGCTGATACTACAATATACGATTCAATCCACACAAGTGTGTGTTTTGTGTCGGTTCTAGTCGTTTACTTAGCTTCGTGGTTTCTAAGGATGGAATTCAACTCGACCCATGTAAGGTTCATGTAATCATTGATATGCCTCCACCTTCAAATTTGCTATAGATTCAGAAACTCCAAGGGAAAGAAAAATTTCTAAGGAGGTTCATTCCAAATTACACCGAACTTGCTAAAGGTTATATGCGTCTTTTGAAAAAAGAAGTACCCTTCAACTGGGATCAGGTTGTGTAAGCTTCCTTTGATGCACTAAAGTAATCCCTAATAAAAGCATCATTAATGTACGCTCCTGATTATCAAAAAGACTTTAACCTGTATCTAGTTGCAATAGATACAACCATCGCAATAGTTTTAGTTCAAGAAGAAAATGGAATCGAACATCCTGTCTATTATTTGAGCCGAAACTTAAATGATATAGAAAGAAAGTACTCCTATGTTGAAAAGCTGGCTCTCGCAGCTGTTCAAGTAGTATAGAGATTTTGATGCTATATCCTCTTTCACAAAACTACCATTTTGTCAGATTGCAACCCTATGACTTACATTCTATCATGTCAATTACTTGGGGGCAAATATTCCAAATGGATAGCTATTTTGCAAGAGTTTCATCTGGAATTCATGATTTAACTCTTCCAACGATTTAACATCGAAAGCATCAATCATGGATGAATCTTTGTTTCTGATATCGTCAAGCAATCTGTGGTACGGAGATATAATCATTTATCTCCAAACCCAAACATATAGGTTTAATACCTCTCGCTCAGAACAACGATGTACTCGATACCAAGCAAAAGACTACATGATCGTCGGTGATACACTTTACTGTCGAGGTACCGATATAGTTCTGCGAAGGTGCCTCACCCATGAGGAGGCCGAAAAAGTCCTGAATGATTGCCATTCAAGCGCATGTGGGGGGAATCAATCTAGTTACACTACGACACAAAAGATTTTATGAACAGGTTACTTCTGGACAACAATGTTCAAAGATTGCATAACAGCAGTCAGAAGTTGCCATGCTTGTCAAATCTTCGATCGCAAAACCAGAATACCACCCGCACCTCTGCATCCAATAGTTTCTATTGGGCCATTCGCCAAATCGGGCATAGATTTCATGACATGTAACCCCTCCTCGGCTGGGGGGCATGGGTATATCATAGTCGCATTTGACTATTTTACGAAATGGGCCGAGGCAATGCCTACATTAAACAACAGTGGCGGAACAACTGCTCTTTTCTTTTTCAATCATGTAGTCTCTAGGTTCTGTGTTCCACAGGCAATAGTCACAGATCATGGATCGCATTTCCGCAATCACATGATGGTCGAATTGGCTGCCAAATTAGGATTTTCCCACAACAATCCTCCTCCGTATTATCTGCAAGCTAACGAACAAGTTGAGGCCATTAACAAAGTCCTGAAGTGCATGCTGCAAAGGATGATTGGAGTCCACAAATGGAGTTTGCACCTAATCCTGTACTCAGCCTTGTGGGCA
Organism: Pinus tabuliformis; assembly: GCA_031772625.1. Lineage (NCBI taxonomy): Eukaryota > Viridiplantae > Streptophyta > Pinopsida > Pinales > Pinaceae > Pinus > Pinus tabuliformis. The sequence goes on along the minus strand of CM062807.1, from coordinate 347,607,057 downwards.
TACAAAACCTCATTAAGAAATGCGATCGAGTTTACACCCTTTTAGCTAGTGTATGGCCTGGAAGCCGTCTTACCAATTCAGTGTGAGATTTCATCTCTCAAGCTCACAATTGACCTTCTTCCCAGAACTTCAAAGGAAGAGGCTCGTTGCTTGGAACTAATCCAATTGGATGAAACCCATTGTGATGCTGCCTTGGCTAACAAAGCTCATAAGAAACGAGTTAAGGTGCAATTTGACAAAAATGTCAAATCCCGTGTCTTCTCAGAAGGTGACCTGGTCTTGCTTTATGATTTCCAATCTTTGTGGATGGGTCCCTACATTGTTAAATGAGTGTTAGCAAAAGGAGCCTACGAGCTAGTAGATTATGATGGGATTCCACTAGCGCAACCCAAAAACGAGTTGTACCTTAAGCGTTACTATGCTTAACTAAGGGTAGTAATCTCTTTATATGCTTTTATTACATTTTTGTTTTCATAAAGAGTGATCATTTTGGTTAGGTAATCCACTTTTGCATTCGTTGCAGATGTCGAACCTATTGGAATCATTTGTTGGATATGCTGACGGAGCTAGTCGTAGTACGCGGAACCTATCTTCTGTGGCCTGGGCCATTTTTGATCCAAGCGGCGAGTTAGTGAGTTTTAGAGGAGTATGTATTGGTCAGTCAACAAACAACATCGTTGAGTATAGTGCGTTGATAGAACTTCTCTATGATGCCATCGCATGTGGCATACACTGACTTATTGTCAGGCTAGACTCACAACTTGTCATCCTACAGCTTACTAGCATCTATTTTATTCAGAATCCAGCTATCTATCGTATGTTCCTAAGGGTTAGGATTTTGAATAGGCAGTTTGATTCTATTTAATTTCAACACATTTCCAGAAACTTAAACACATTAAATGATTCATTAGCAAATTATGTGTTAGATAGACATTTGTAGCATTTATAAAAGAAAGCATTTTAATCAACATTTGTGTTAGGATCATATAACTTAACCAAAATAAAGCTCCGAAAATCAAAAATATATATAACTGTTTATCGTTTGTCAAAATGTTCTATTTCCAAGACTAAATCGGTCACATGACCCAAAAACTCAAAAATGCAAGAAAAGCACCATAGACTAATGCGCTGGTGATAACAAGTCACCGCCTATGCAATCATACGCAAGAGCCTAGTCCATCGACTCGGCATGCCAGTAGTATGGCGCTGTAATATTATAGGTAACTCGTCGGTCCTCACATCCTAAATACCAAGGGTGAGACCCTCGATATGATCTTGCAATACTGCAAGGGTCTCGGCTACATCCAGATCGCGAAGGATAGCCCTCCCTACAACTGCTAGCCTTGGGCGCACTGCTGGTCGCACTGGTCCAATATCTTCACAAATATATGGGTTTGATTAGTCTTGATAACATTTAAAAGATATAAGAACATTATAAAAACAATAAACAGAGATATGGTCAGATCGTTTTACCTATAACACCCCACTGCTCGCCGGCCGGCAGCACCAAATCTGAGTCACCCCAAAAATCCATCCCAGCATACGGATACTCAGCAATGACCATATCTTGATGGTCAAACCACTCAAAGAAGGCATCACAGAATGAAATCTGTGACTGACCATCATGTCTGGCCATAAGATCAACCCATCTCTGCATCCGTGGTTCCGTCGGTACTGGCAGCCTGAGTGAAATGTACTGTGGCTGCATCAGTGGGATCCTCTCCAAGGAAAAAGTAGTCAAAATAGAACCATAACCAAAGTTCTTGGATCTGTCGTTATTCACCTTGGTAAGTTGTTCTTTTATAATCAGAAGTACTGCATCACACCAGTTGAATACCTTTGGTTCAAGGCATTCCAGAGCATACTGCATATAGGACCTGTTGGCCAAATGAAGAGCCGCACTACCAGCCAATCTAGCAAAGGTGAATAAGATAGTCCTCGAGGATCAGTCAGTGACATCTCGAATACTGATCTTTCCATCCCTGCTCGATTGAGATCCATCTCTATAGAATCGGCGAATATAATCCTTCACGGATTCACCACCATGGGTGGATCCTAATAGTGAGAGAGGGGCACCATGCCTCTATAAACCGGTCAAGAAGTAGATATCCTCAACTGTCAAAGGGATAGATTTACCTCGAATCTGGAACACTTGGTTGGTAGGATCCCATGCATCGAGAAAATATTGCAACAAATTGATTTGTTGCCTCATGCTGGATATGCGGAAGAATTTGAGCAAGCCACAGTTCCGCAATGCAGTCACCGTACCCAGATCATGTAAAGCAACCATGTCCTCTTCTTCATGCTCGCGTTCATGCCATGTAACAACCATATTGATCTAATGAATCTCTGAAAAACAAACAAGAGAAGAATTAGGATCCTGATTCAGGCAAAAACAGGCAAAATTTCCATGAAAAAATAGTGCATAAACTTTCCTTTTTGCGCCCATCGCACCCCAGCTGTGTACTAGGTGGGATGCATCCTGACTGGCCAATGGCCAACTTAGTATGCATCGCACCTTTCAATGTATACTAGGTGTGATGGGGAGAGAACGAATTGTTCAAACCCCAAAGGCCCAGAAGAATAGGAAAACATGTGCAGAATCAGAAAAGGAAAGAATGCAATTGAAGAGATCAGGGTTAGCTCCTACCTGGTCTAGACGGCGCCGAAAATAGTCCACAGAATCTCCCAGAATCATCTGGTGAAAATCGAGAGGGAAAACACCCCCAGAGCTCGAAAAATCCTAAATTTGAATGAAATGGTAAAAATGAGAGGTAAAAACTACTTTTATGTTACTATTCACATAGTTCAAGTAAAATATTGTCGTTTAACTCATTTTTCAAGCATGTATTTACATTTCTAATCAATTTGATGGAGTAATTGAATTGGCAGTACGACTGTCAGAAGAACATAATGTTAATGGTGAAATCAACATCTCTGACTATTCTCGCGAGCAGTTTTGCACAAAGTTCAAGCTCGTTAAAAAATAAACCTAGCAACGAGCAATTTTACGTGAAGTTCAAGCTCGTTAAAAAATAAACCTAGCAATGAGAAAATGTTCCCCCAAAGTTTAAGCTCATTAAAAAATAAACCCACCTTCGGTAGATAACCATTGTGATCGCATATTTATCAGCTTTTGAACCTTAGTCGTGTTCTTACCATCACCTCCACTCTTTTTTAGCAAATCATACGCTTCCATTTGATTGTTTACCATTTTGAGGAACAGTTGTGACAAGTGATTCTATTAGCCACCTTCTTTACACTACCTTGATTAAAAAGTTCCAAACCTTACCTAGAACCATTTGTTATCCAAAAACATCACTCGTTCCTCAAAAAACGAGTCTCCTTTAAGCTCTTTTCATTGAACTCGTAAAATATGAAAAGATTGCTGAGCAATTGGCCTCTCTAGCTCATTAAAGCAATCGGAAGTGCCATCCCTCCTCTAGATTTTAATCTTTTTTGACTTGAGGGATCATTACACAAAAAGATCGAGCGCTTGTCTTGTTTGTCTCGTTAAAACTATCGAAAAGTCACCCCTTTCATATTATTTTATACTTTTTCGGACTTAAGGGATTACATTACGAAAAAGGACTACTGGAGTTTCCTTTACGTCTCTTTTAGACTCTCTAAAATTAAAAAGGAGCGAGTTATCTTTATCGTTAAAATCTTTAAAACAATAGCAACAAACTTGTCCATGCAGACAAGAGTGAGTTTCACTATTGCTAGGCTCGTTAAAACATAGCGACAGGTTTGCCCGAAGGGAAAATTATAGAACAAGCATATGTTATCCTCCTCAAGCTTGACAAAAATAAAGAGGTACTCGTTAGCAATGTCTGGGGAAAAAGGGAAGAAAACTTGAATAACTTCATTGGTAGCAGGTCGCTCTTGAACACGACACTTTCACTCCATCACCATGATTGAGTCGGCTTGGGTTATTCCGTTCACTGGTCATATTACCATTGGTTTGCCGTATCATCCATTTTTGGGGTTAAAGCTACCAATCCATTTCAGTGTCACTGATATGTTCAAGAGAAGTCACTCAGAGAATTCACCAACCTAGCTAACGCCTCATTCACTGCAATACCTTCACTCTCCCTTTTTCATGACCGCCACCCTGAACCTTGTATCATTAGATCGTTTTCACCTCCACAAAATCATTTTCTCCGTTCCATGTCGTAGATGTGGGATTCATTAAGGTCCTCCTACGACGGGTCACTTCTTGTCAACATCAGCTCATTATCCAAGAAGTTGACCTAGCAACAACCCTTTCAGTACTTTGAAGCTTGCATGCCTCAACGGCAAGTTTCTCACTTTCGGCAACAGGTTTACATCAATGGCCTTCGACCGAAAGATTTTGCGTGGTGTTTCACATCAACTCATGTATTCACACCACGTGAATTGTACTGTAGTACCTTGAGGGTCATCTTCATTATCAATGATTCCTCTCGTGCCTGTTAACAAATTACATCATTGGCTGGTAATCAGGCGATGTCTTTCCATGTTCAACACCAGAACATCTTTTCACATGGATCGACTTGTACATCGGGTGAAGATTGAACGAGTTTGAAGACCCTGGATCTAGTTTCATCCATCCGAGCTGCAATATATTCAGGAAAATAAAGACATCAAATGTACGTCATTGTTGCACAGATAATCATCCAAGCTAAGGGATGATGGCTCTACCAAAATCATCAGCCTGCCACACAGACGATTGTCTGTCCTATGTACATGAAAATGAATTTATAAAGCTGAGCATGGGAATGCTTGCCTCAGCTAGACCATGAAAATATTATGACGATAATGTATTGTATTTTATCTTATTACAAGTTACCTTCCAGTTCGAAAAACCTCGGATCCTCGTTATAAAGCATTTCACCCAACATCAGAAGATTTACGACCTCATGCTTTAGGGGGCAATTGTTATAGACATATTTGGGCACTACAACCCCAATCACATATGTCCATAAGCCAAGTGCTTATAAACCCCTAAAAGTGTTGTTTCATACCCTAAAGGGACAAGGTCAGCTGATTACATAATTTCCCAAAAGTTCTCCCTGAAAAACTACTTAGAACTGGTCAAAACTGGACCATACAGACTGCTCCATGCATAGGGTGCGATGCATCTCACCTATTACAAACAGGGGGTGCGATTCATACTGAAAAGCCTTTCTGTAGGGTGCGATGAGCGAGAGCAGACAAATGGGAGAAGTAGTTTGCTAGGTGGAAACTCAAAGAATCTTCTAGAAACTTCTCATATGACACTTGCCTCTCCGAATTCGCCCAGGGATGAGTAAGAGATCATGAAATCTCCAAGTGGAACCAAGAACTATTAGTGAAATGACACTAATCAAAATCCTAGAAGCTAACTCACTCTCCTGCAAACATCTATATATGGATCCCTCATCCTAGAGATCCAAAAGCTGGAGTTTTGTAATTTGCAAGGAAGTGCTGTTGGTTTCTCTTTGAAGACATTGTTGGGTAATCTTGCTTTGTATGAGGTGAAGAGGGCTTTCATGCTGGGAGGATGATGCTGGATTAGACAACTTTGTTGTAATCCTCTCTTCTACTACTTCTATCAATAAAGCTATTTGAGTTTTCCTCCATATGCTTGTATATCTCTGAATCTTGTATTTGTATATGCATTTATATGGTTATAAATCTCTATGCTTTGATGATATTTTGCTTCCTTGACTCTACAAGTGTTCTTTGAAGTGGGACAAGTGAGAAAGGAGTGGCGAAAGCCCTATCAAGGGAGAGAGGAAACAAGCAAGGAGACTAGCGAAAGACTGAGGTTGGTACTCTCTGCTTCTCTCTCATCTATCTCTCATAAAGGAAAGCACACGTAACTTTAGTTTGTTTGTTTCTAAGATAGCTACCCGTCTTAGTGGGATTAGCAGCTCTGAATGGACACTAGTTATCCCTATAACAAGCAAGATAATTGGTTCTTCAGGTACATTGTCTTGCTGGTTGTCCTCTTCTTCCTCCTCTGGTTCCTCGAGTGGTGGGGCTTCCTCTAATGAACTGTGTGTTAGGATATTCCGACACATAGGATATAGTTAAGTTCAACTTGGTCTAGTATAGAGTTAGGTTAGAGTTAGGTAAAGTGTGTTTCTTTACCGTTGTACATTTTGTAACTTACAATCCGACGGTCACGATATGTAGTGATCCGACGGTTCACTCTCACCTCGGTATTACCGACACTTGATCCGTGGCTTGACACCCGATTGGTCCATGAGTTCTATTTAAAGCGCATGGAGGGTCATTGTTCGGGTAATCCGTGCATGAGAGAAGCTTATGTAAATTTTCATTCTTTGATTAATAAATTGCCTGTAGTACCCACGTTGGGACAGGCCGTGGACTGTTTCCCTCCTTGCACTTTGAGGGTTTTAACCACGTCAAAAATACTGGTGTATTGATTTTAGATCTGGTTGTGAGCGGTGTCCTTTTGGTGTTCTTTCTGAGGAACTTACCCTGTAAATTCCTACATGGTATCAGAGCTATTTGAGGGCCGCGTCCGTTGGTGATCCAAATCTGAAGCCAGTAGAACTGCATGCGGCTGTCGTTTCCTAGATCTGCTGTTTCTGACTGCTTTCGGGCCGAGAGGACTGCTCTGTTGCGTTCGGAGCATCTGTTCCAGTGAGGAACCCCTTTCGTTTCATGCGAAAAGGTTTCCGGTAGCCCTAGCTGCGTCATTTTTCAGATCGGGAGGTATACAGTGTTTTTTTTTGCAGTTTACTGTTATTTTCTCTCTGCTTATTTCGGTCTAAGTTTATTTAGCCTTTTTTTTTAACCGGATCTATACCTTTCATTTCTGCGTATGCTCTTTGCCCTGCGACTCTGTGCGATCTGGGCAAATCAGAAACAGAAAGGAAGGATTTTTCTCATGCGTATGCTCTTTTCCCTGCACCTTAGTGTGATCTCGGAAAATCAGAAACATTGAGAAAAATATTTAGTTTTTCGGCTAAAGCTAACTTTGAGATTTTTTTTTTTTAATTTCTAGTTTTTTGGCTAAAGCTAACTTCGAGCCGCAAGGTTCGTTTTTCTTTGCATATTCGTGTTGGGTTTTGTGTTTTGTGTTTTGTAGGGAAAAAGAGCTTTCTCAAGGCAAGCACGCAAACCAAGGCCCCCCCCCCCCCCTCTCTCTCTCTCTCTCTCTCTCTCTCAAATTTTTTGTATAGATCAATTGGTTCAAAGCTATTTTAAGAGAGTAGAGGTCTTGGGTTCAAGTCTCCATTTTGTGGGGGCGGATTTTTTTTCATTCCCGCACATTCGCGCACTTTGCCGGCAACGTCAACAATTTTTTTTTTAAAAAGCCATAACTTCTTCATCCGGAAGCCTTTTTCAGAGCCGTTTTTTTTAAAACCGCCTATTTTTTCGAGATCTATCCATTGAAACACTTACTTTCAGCATCTTCAGCTTCAGTTTTTAAAAAAAATGGAAAGTCCATGCCAAGTCATTCTTGACAGCACTAACTACTTCCAATGGGTAGCCTACATGGAAGATTTACTTAGAAGTAAAGGTCTCTTCAGAATAGCCACAGACCAAGAGAAGAAACCAAAAGATGAAGACAAGGATGCAAAAAGGGAAAATAGACAAGATCAAGCACGTGGTTTGATAGGGATGTCTATTTCTCCTGATCTTAGATTCCACATTGCAGAACTTGAGACTCCTCATGAAGCATTAGAAAAACTCGCTAAAGTTTTTGGGATTAAAAATGAAATTAGAGCCCATCAACTTGAAAATGAGCTGCTTACTTTGGATCCTAATAATTTTTCTTGCATTGAAGATTTCTTGTCCAAATTCAAGACCCTTAGATATCTCTTGGAAGGTGTTAAAGTTAAGAAAGAAGATGGTAACCTTATTTATTCCATCCTTACTAAGTTGGGACCAGCCTACTCTGTATTTGTTTCCACTTTCCATTCTACAAGGGAAGCTTTCATTTGTCAAGGAAAAGACTACAAGGCCCCTTCCTTTGACTCCTTTTGTGATTCCTTAATAAGAGAACAAGAAAAACTCTTACACCTTGGTCTTCTTAATCTTGGAAACTCTTCCACGAAAGCGTTAGCCGCCCAGCAGCAACCAAATTCAAAGAATCCTAAGAAGTCATATCCTCAAAAGAATGGTCCTAAACCATCTCAGCCTCAAAATGAAAGATCATTTCAGCAAAATGATAAGACCAATAAAAACAAATGGAAGAAGACTGATAGACATTGTAACTTTTGTAATCGAGATGGCCACTTAGAATCTAAATGCTTTAAGAAGATGGAAGCCTTGGAAGCCGCAATGAAGAAACATAACATCCATGTGGAGCCTACTTCAACTTCAACTTCCGGAATGGCACTTTCTGCATGTCATTGTCAATCATCTCAGTCTGGTTATGCATTAAATGTATCTTCTTCTTCTTCTCATTCTCATGAGTGGCTCATTGATTCTGGAGCCTCTTGTCACATGGCCAAAAACCAAGCCATGTTTTCTTCTTTAAATGATTGTAACACCAAAAATATATATGTTGGTGATGATAGATCTCTTAATGTTGTAGGGACTGGAACTGTTCATCTAGACAATGGTCAGTTTAATGATGTATTATGTGTTCCAACCTTATCCTGCAACCTTCTATCTGTCTATCAGATAACTCATTCAGGTGAAGGTAAAATTGTTGAATTTTCACCTCATGATGTTGTAATCAAGGATCTAAAAGATCCTAAACAGATTCTAGCTACTGGTCTTGCTGATGATTCCAAAAGGTTGTATAAGTTTCACAACTTTGGGTCATCAAATCTTCCCTCAGTATTTGTTGCTCATAATGATGAAGTGAGCAAACTTTGGCATGAGCGATTTGGTCACTTAAACTATCGCTCCCTTCAGCATCTATGTAAAGAAAATATGGTGACAGGTCTTCCTATGGTATCTTGCAGAGATGGTGTTTGTTCCGGATGTGTACTCGGAAAACATCATCGGGACAGTTTTGACAAACGTGCCTCTTGGCACGCCTCAGCCCCTTTACAGCTTGTGCACAGTGATTTATGTGGTCCTCTTCCTGTTGCTTCATTCTCTGGCTGCAAGTACTTCTTAACTTTCATTGATGATTTCTCCAGACGCACTTGGGTATACTTCTTAAAACTCAAGAGCGAAGTATTTAACACCTTTTTGGCCTTCAAAGCCTTTGTTGAAAAACAATCTGGACATCAAATTCTTAAGCTAAGAACTGATAATGGTGGAGAATATGTTAAAAACACATTCATCAACTTTTGCACCGAAAATGGAATTCAAATGCAACATACTGTTCCATACACTCCACAACAAAATGGTGTAGCTGAAAGGAAAAATCGCACCTTAAAGGAAATGGCTAATTGTATGCTGCAATCTAAAGGACTCAGTCTTAGTTTTTGGGCCGAAGCAATTAATTGTGCAAATTATATAATCAATCGCACTCCTACTAAGGTTCTAGAGAATATCACTCCAGAAGAAGCTTGGAGTTCCATTAAACCAGATGTAAGTCACTTTCGTGTGTTTGGAAGTGAAGCATGGGCCCATATTCCAGATGAAAAGCATAAAGCTTTAGAACCTAAGAGTGAGAAATGTACTTTTGTTGGATATTCTGAAGATGTAAAAGGTTATAGACTTATTCCATTTAAGTCCAAAAATGTTATCATTAGAAGAGATGTAAAATTTGATGAAAATAAATCGGCCTGCGAGCCTAGTCCGGCGGATGTGCCACCTCTTCCTATCTCTTCTATTTTTGAAAACATTTCTTCTTCAGATGATGAAAGCGAGGATGATAATCCTCCCCCACCTTCTCAGGATCCTCAACTTCCAAGATGGGTCCGTGCTACTCGGGATGCAGCAGGTGATCTTGCCGGTGATCCTACAGATCAGCGACGTACACGTTCTCAGTTTGAAAGAGCCTCTTCTTTACTGGCTCAAGCTCCAGTAAATCATGATCCTGACACTTTTGCAGAAGCTTCAGGCCATCCACATTGGGAAGCAGCTATGAATGAAGAATATCATTCATTGATGACAAATGATACATGGGATCTTGTTCCTCTACCAAAGGGACGCAAACTTGTTAGATGTAAATGGGTTTACAGAACCAAGTATGGACCAGATGGGAAAGTTGATAAACATAAAGCTCGTCTCGTTGCTAAGGGCTTTTCACAGGTTGAAGGCATTGACTACACTGAAACCTTCTCCCCTGTTGCAAAAATGAACTCTATCCGCCTTGTTCTTTCCCTTGCTGCCTCTTTAAAATGGGAAGTCCATCAGATGGATGTTAAATCTGCCTTCTTGCATGGGGACTTGCAGGAAGAAATCTATATGGAACAACCCATTGGCTTCATACAAACAGACTCCAGCCTTGTTTGTCGACTTAAGAAATCCCTTTATGGCCTCAAGCAAGCTCCTCGGGCTTGGTATGCCAAAATGGATAGCTTTCTTTTAGAATCTGGCTTTTCTAGGTGTCATTCTGACAATACTGTCTACACCAAGAAAGTGGGCAACTCTCTTATCATCCTTGTTCTTTATGTTGATGATCTTATTCTTACTGGTAGTGATCCCAACCTTATAAACCATGTGAAGTCCAGCCTTAAAAAGAAATTTGAAATGACAGACTTAGGACACTTACACTATTTTCTCGGTCTTCAAGTCTTGCAATCCCAGGAGGGTATTTTCCTTTCCCAGTCCAAGTATGCTTGTGATATTCTTCGTCATTTTCACATGGAAGACTGTAAGCCAGCCCCTTCTCCCTTTCAGTCTGGAGTCAAACTTTCAGTCTCTTGTACTTCTCCTGAAGTTGATGCTACCTTATACCGTCAACTTGTCGGAAAACTCTTGTATTTAACCCATACTCGTCCTGATCTTTCCTTTGCTGTTGGCCTTGTTGCTCGTTTTATGCAAAACCCCCGTGAAAGTCATTGGAAAGCAGCTAAAAGAATACTTCGTTATGTTCGAGGTACAGTACAGTTTGGGATTCATTACAGTGCCAAAGCAGCTCCTCTGTTAGTTGGTTTCACTGATTCTGATTGGGCTGGTGACCCTGATGATCGGAAGTCTACTGCCGGTTATGTCTTCACTCTTGGTTCAGGACCTATTACATGGGCTTGTAAGAAACAGGCTGCCATTTCTCTTTCGTCAGCAGAAGCAGAGTATCGTGGTGCCGTGGAAGCTAGTAAGGAAGCCTTGTGGCTTCGTCAGATCCTATCAGAGTTTGGTTTTGAGCAACAGCATCCAACCACACTTTGGTGTGATAATCAAAGTGCCATTCAGCTATGCAAAGATCCAGTCTAGCATCAGCGCAGCAAACACATTGAACTACACATGCACTTCATCAGAAAGCTCATTCATGACCATGTTCTTGAAGTGCAATATTGTCCAACAGATGATCAGGTTGCAGACATCTTCACAAAGGCTCTCACAGAGGCGAAGTTCACTAAACTTTGATATATGCTTGGAGTTCAGGAAGTTGTCACTAAGGGGGGATAGGCTCTAGTGCCTCCTTCCTTCTCCTATTGTGTCATATTTGTAAATCCTTCAATCCTATCCCAAGTTGTTCTTAAGGGGGGATGTTAGGATATTCCGACACATAGGATATAGTTAAGTTCAACTTGGTCTAGTATAGAGTTAGGTTAGAGTTAGGTAAAGTGTGTTTCTTTACCGTTGTACATTTTGTAACTTACAATCCGACGGTCACGATATGTAGTGATCCGACGGTTCACTCTCACCTCGGTATTACCGACACTTGTCCGTGGCTTGACACCCGATTGGTCCATGAGTTCTATTTAAAGCGCATGGAGGGTCATTGTTCGGGTAATCCGTGCATGAGAGAAGCTTATGTAAATTTTCATTCTTTGATTAATAAATTGCCTGTAGTACCCACGTTGGGACAGGCCGTGGACTGTTTCCCTCCTTGCACTTTGAGGGTTTTAACCACGTCAAAAATACTGGTGTATTGATTTGAGATCTGGTTGTGAGCGGTGTCCTTTTGGTGTTCTTTCTGAGGAACTTACCCTGTAAATTCCTACACTGTGATCAGTAGCATCCATTTGAAAGAATTTGGGCTCCTTGCATTTGTGCCCGGGGGAGTATTTGTCATCACAGTAGTAACATAATCCTTGCTTTCTTCTTTCCGCCATTTCTGTTGGTGACACCATTTGAACCTTGAGTGTTTGGGTAGTGCTTTGAGCCTATGGGGGGCTACCCTTGGCGATGAAATTTGGGCGATTAGACTGGGCCGCTAATGCACGTTTGACTTCATGAGCTATCCTGCAAGCATGCAGCCATGAGCTAGGGTGGTGCAGTCGGATGTGGGCTTGTATGGCTTCTTTGAGACCACTGACAAAACATTCCACGTAGAACTCATCGTGTAGACCTCTAGTGCAGAAAGCTAAGGTTTCAAAGGCGACAATATATTCGTTCACTATTCCTGTCTGTGAGAGCTTAGTGAGATGACCCAAAAAGTTAGATTCATGGTCAAAGCGATCCATAAGAGCTTTTTTGAATGTCTCCCATGTCAAGGGCCTTCCATAGCAACGTTGATGCCATTGCCACCATTTCCATCTTTCATTGCCCAAGTACATGATACCCACACTAAGTTGAGTTGCATTATCTAGGATGTAATTCAATGTGAAATATTGCTCCATTTGTGCTATCCATGCGGCTGGGTGAGAGCCATCAAATTTATACATGTCCAGCTTGGGTGGTCGCGGATGGGATTGTTGGTGGGTGCCAAAGAGGTGAAGAGACTGGCTAGACTCACCCTCATTGTTTTCATTGCCAATATATGCCTCCTCACGTGCCTCCACCTTGCCCTTAGAGAGTTTTGCATTTAAGTTCCGCAACTACAACACGACCTCATTCAATGTTGATTCAAGTTTGTTGATCCTCTCATTTGCCATAGCTTGAGCTCTAGTTTGTACCATGCATCAATCTAATGTACTTGAAATTTGGGACCGCGAATTTTTTGGCACTAACAATTGAATGGTACCACCTTGCTCAGCTCGTCGTCCTGATTCTTATGGGCTAAGTCACCAATAAGCGCCCCGGGGGGTCTCAATTTTTTTTTTTTCAAATGGAGTTTCACTCCTTGCTTAGGAATACTGCAGTAGCCGAATCCCAGAAATTTCAATGTTGCTAAAAGTCCTGTGAAAATCACGCCCGGGTATAGGAACCCACACAACTACTTAGATCTAGATGGGGGATCTGCTGGATCTGAGAGATCTGAATGGCTGATATGATAGATCTGAATGGTGGAACTGATTGCTGCTGCGGATCTGATGGATCTAATAGATCTGAATGGCTGATCTGATAGATCTAAACAGCGGAACTGATTGTTGCTGATGCGACAAAACCCCACTTGCGAGATTTGATGTGGAAACGATTATGCGTGATCCAGAGATAGAGAAGGGAACTATGGTCTCCAGGAGTGTCAGGTGCTACAGATCGCAATATACATAAGGGTCTGATAGTAGTACTTGGCCCAATTTTTCAGGGCATTAACCAAGGAGGATCAACTGTACCCTTAGCCGTACAACCAGACTACCCTATCGTACGTGTGAGTAATCTCTCCAAGTGTTGTCCTCGGTGTACTGTAGCAGCAAGACAACCGACGATTTATCTATGGCAAGGTTTCAAGGGAGCTAGGGGGCTTCCGATATACCCAGAGGTTACTTGGAAGACAGTCCGTGCGCGGTTCTGTCTAATGCGCTACTACTCGAAGCTGTACGCACAGGGGTTACAAGGGAATCCAACAAGTGTGACCACCTCTGGTATTTCCTGCGTGCATGCTTCCCCAAATCCGTAGGTTTATCCGTTCAATGACAGATCCCTTGGTTTAAAGATGTTGGAACACGTCTCTAGCCAAAAAAAAAAATTGCTAAAAATTGGAGATCCCACCGGCCCTGGAAAGCGCTTTGATACCACTTGTTATGATCTTAACCTACAAGATGATACCAGAATACCAAATATGCGAAGAAATATACCCAGAACATAGAACAATGAGAAATAACAACAAGTATTTTATTATTCAGAAAGCAATGTTCACTTGCCTCTTCGAGGGGGCAACCTCCAATAGAGCTGAGCTCAATTACAAAATAAGACATGATGCTCCTCGAGGGGAGTCTCTATCCTTTATATAGGATTCATACATGTAGTACCATGGGGCAATACCATGGTTCTTATTAATAACATCTATCTAATACCATGACCCACTTGCAACTAACTGTGGTCCCTTCATTAAATGCGGGTTAACCACTTACAATTATTAATATGGGCTTTATTTACTCTTTACTTAACTATAACTATGAATCGATCCTATTACATAAATAAGGGGGTTAGGGTGGGACCCTAACAGGGGTGATGACTCGATCGGGGCTATGACTGGTTCGGTGCTCAAGCCCCACTTCCTGCCTTGCACAGGGACTAGCTTCCATGCAACCTATTTTGTTTTATAAAGTTTTTTTTTTCTTGCCAAAGTTTTTGTTTTTTTATAAAGTATTATTTATTTATTTATTTCTATTTCTATTTTTTAAATTAAATAATTTTGTTTGAAATAAAAGAATCATTTTACTATATGCTACTAATTATTATTCATCGGAAATTAGTGTAGATGATTTCACTAATAAAAACTTATATGCATTTTGAAAATTTGTAGTCTAATAATAGACCAAATGGTCCTAATTAATTTTAACAAAATCTGGAAAATATTTTTAAACTCTTGAGTTTAAGTTATTTAATCTATAGAATTCAAGTACCCTAGGGTGAATCCATTTACGCATTCAAAAATGTATTTTAAACAAAAAAATCACCATCTTGCTTGAATTTGTATTGTTTGATTCCCCTAAAAATGCCATTTCGTCCATAAGTTAGACTATGCCCTAAATAAACTTCTTTTGAATTAGAGAGGAATTGGAATTGGCATAATGCCTTACCAAATAATCTATATTCTTACAAAGATAGTCCCAAGGCCCGTTTAGGAACATCTTCTTACTTTCTAGTCTATGGGAAAGAATCCATCCTTCCTCCAAACATACTCTTGCCTCTCTCCAATAATGGCAAACTTCAATTCAAATGAATTCAAATTGTTGTGCATAAAAAGAGAAGGAAAACAATAATTTTGATGTCCATCAAGATATAATTAAGATATGGTTCCACAAAAAATATGTTGAGGAAAAGAAATTCTAAGTGGGAGACTTTTTCTAAAAGTTGGAGAAGTGACCTGAAGAAAAGGATAAGCATACTAAATTAAGAAATATATGTCTTGGTCCTTAAATATTTGTAGAAAAACATGTCTATACTACAGAAACTTTTAAGGAGAAGTGGACTTACTTTCTCTTTATGGTCAAATGTGTAAGAGATATTTTAATGGGCTATCTCCAAAATAATTAACTTGTATAAAGGAAGGTTTCTTTTCCTTTCCCTTTTTATCTATGACCTTTAAATTTGTTTGGCTTCCTATGTTTGACATAAATCGTTCATTTTTTTCTTTGCCTTAAGCATTCCTTTGCTTTGATAGTTTCTTTTAAAGAAATTTTCTTTTCAATCATTTTCTAGTAATTTATCAATGATATATTGTAAAAATATGATTGCTTTAGGATACTTGAGCACAAATCTCACCATATCTTTAATTATTACCTCAATATAGCATATAAGCCATCAACTCGATAGTAGAACTATGGTAAAATGATTATGAGTAGCACATGTCTAGGTATAGACAATATGTCTAGGTTTAACTAGCTTACTAGTTCTCTTCAAGACTCCATCCATATGAAGTTAGTGGAGTTTGTAAGTTTTACTTATAAGGAAGATGTTTATTATTAAAATATACATATTTGAAAGATTTCTAAGATCATAAGTGTCATCCAACACGTCTTTAAAGGGTAATTGAAATCCCCCATCCACCTCTCTCTGAAAATCAAATCGAGAGGTAAAGGTGTGGAAAATACATTTCACAGCATGTGACACTTGCATGTATCTCCACTAGGTCTATGGATGTTGTTTAGCAATAAAGAAAGACCTATGATACTATAGTAACTATCAAGGATATGGAGGCTCTATAGTAATAGAGCTATACCAAGAGAATATGAATAAAGTAGCTTGAATATTCAATATTTATTGACTGTAAAAACCTCATGGCACTACATTGGCATCTAAGGAAGAGTTAAGTTAGAAAATAAATCCATACCTTAGCCTTGTAGCTATGATTAGCAAGTAGATCAAGCTAGAAGTGAATACTTATTTCCCTAATATTAAATACAAAGTATAGTAGGAAACCGTTGAGCTAAAGCAAAGGTCTTTGGCCAAAGATAAATTCTTATCTTGATAGAAGTTATGACTATCTAAGTGCTTAGTCAAAAGATTCGTGGTTTAGTGCATTGTATCATTAATTTTTGAGCAAGCAACAATTTTTCATACTTTTTTTTCATGGGAATAGGACAAAAATGATTGGAGTCCCTCCTTCTTTTATGGGCTTGGTAACCTCATATTGTTATCTTTGTGCATACTAGGTGACTTAGAAAAATTTTCAAGTTCAATAAGTATTTGACACTATTCAAAGATCCCATCAAGTCTTAAAAAAAAATGATCCCTTGTTCCATACCTTTTTGAGAAAATTCATTTCGTGATTCCCTTAAAATTTGTAAAATCACATGTTACGGGAAGTATTTAAAACTTTTCTTGGTGCAATATGGCACACATAAAACTATTTTTGTGCAATATGTCTAGTTATATGAAATAATTATTCTATGACATATGAAAATGTTTGGATAATTTTGGAAAATTGTAGCATTTTACAGTTTCTCAAGCTAGGCTTCTTGGAAGTGGGAGAAAAAGTGGGGAGCAGGAGCGAGGAATGATAATTTTCAGAAGCTTCTGGGTCAGGAGCGAATTAGGAGAGAATATTATATAATGTATATTTTTATATATTTTGGTACATATATGTCAAAAAAATTCATGTAGAATGATGAATTGGTTATAAAAAACATAAAAACATGGATTAAACCATATAACATCAATCATCTAGTAGACATGATATCATCAACATGGGACCCCACTACATGGGATCATCAACATGAGCTACATAAACATCATTCAACTCAGAGGCTAAGGACTCCTTAGACTCCTCTACAACCTTAGTAGTAGTAGTAACACAAAAACTATAAATCACTAGTTAACATGACCACTCATAAAACTCATCATTGATTCATCACTACTAGAAATGGGATCATAAACAAGACGTTTGTTACAAAAGCTACATAAACATTATCTAGCTAAATGTCTTCAAACATGGATTGCTCAACCTTATAATATGGTAGAAATTGAAAAAGTTTAACATGCCTAACTGATGATTTTGGTTTGAGTGAAGGGTTTATCTCCTCAATCTTATAATATGGTATAAAAAAATTAGCACCCCTAACCAATTATTTTCCTTTGAGTAAAGGGTACATTTTAGTTAAGGCCATGGTAGAGGAGTTCAACAAGCAATACCACCAACATCAATGAATTTCAACAATCAATGGCACCAACATCAAGGTACTTACAAGGCTTCATGCTATTGTTCAAATGAAAATGTCATACTCTCACACATGAAATAATCAATTGGAAACATTACAATACCCTAAATATTGAAATGCTGAAAACCATTAAGTTTGTTGGATTTTGAGTGATATCTAAAACTGTAGTTTCTCCATATGAAATCCAATAAGGTCAAAACCACTCTAAAACATCCTAAGTCATTTCATGGAAATGTTAAACATTTAATTAAAAGGATGAGAAATAAATATATAAAGGAAATTCCA
Source organism: Pinus tabuliformis (assembly GCA_031772625.1). NCBI lineage: Eukaryota > Viridiplantae > Streptophyta > Pinopsida > Pinales > Pinaceae > Pinus > Pinus tabuliformis. Next base: position 347,589,271 of record CM062807.1, on the reverse strand, counting down.
ATTTTACTTTAAGAATTTAACATTAGCATTGATTGTCAAAATTGCTAGGGTTGAGAATCTTAACCACCTATGAAAGCACTAGGGAGGGAGTGAATTTTTTTTTTAGTTTGGGTGCACTTCCGAAATACGCTCCCAAGCTGGAGTGAATCGAGACTATGTTCCCTTCGTCACTCCCCTAGCACTTCCAAGTAGAGCGCGCTTCAGGAGCGAATTCGACGAAAGGGGGGCAGGTCTCTCCGCACAACATTGTTCGAGAGCTTTCATATGTTGGTATTTATCATAGTTTCAAATTTCTCCACCTGTGTAATGCATTGCAATGGTGAAAAGTTTAAAAGTTTAAAAAATGTGATACATTATAAGGAAGGTATTTTTCACCATGACATATTGTGGCCCTTGAGGTTTTCTATCCATGTGATAAAAGCATCTCAAAACTCTCTCTTCAAATAAAATTAAAATTTGAAACTTCCAATGATATAGTAAGAGTCCTTTGTTGCATGAACAGACTTCTTTTAGACACAATATAATATTACAAATTTATCAACTCTCAAAAAAAAATTGCACCTATAACTTTTGATGCTTGCTACAAAAGTAATTTTACCCTTTTATAAGGTCAAAAGGGTGTCAGAAAGTTCAAAATAATTCATAAAAACTCATTTGAGCTTTCAATTTTTCATTCTACTTTGTCCTCAAGTGCATCTACCTTGAAGGAATTCTTGAAGCTATTGAAGAGTCCTAAGGATGCGACAATGCATGGAAGTTGTAACAACTTCCCTCAAGCTGCCATTTATTATTTTTAAAATAAAGATCATATTTAATTTTGTACAAAAATAAATTCCTTTGGTTTTTTCAAGGTATCCCATTGATTATGAAGTATCATGAAGTAAGTGTTTTGATGTCTATAAACATTTACCAATCACTTAATTTATATCACTACCATAATGATATAAAACATTATACTTTCATTTAACGAGTGAATATATACTATAAAATCTTATCTAGATTTAATTTATTTTATTACTTATTAAATTTGATTTAATTTTTATAAAATGAGTTTCATTGTCTTACTTTTTTATTCCTTTGTGGTATAATAAATTTTCATTTTTAAATGCACAAATGGATGTAATTTTCTCAAAATCCCTAGGACATTAAAGATTATGTAGCATTTTCAAACAATCCCTACCAAATTTTAAACAAGTTTAACCCGAAAAATATATCAAATAAAATTTAATAGCCTTGTTTAATTTATTTAGTTGAATTTTATCACTTTTAAATAAAATTGTGATTTTTCATTGTTAAAATGTGTTTTGTATTGTTAAAAAAGTCTTCAAACACTTGAATTATGTAAAATACATAGTTCTAATTTGTTATTTTAATAAATCCCTACATGATTTTCATGAACTTCATTTAAAAAGAAACATATAAAAGCTAAGGTAAGGAAAATTTAACAAAGTAAAATCATTATACCATAAAAAAAGTCAGATGATAGTAAAATTGTAATAATTTTTCAGAACTGGCCAACTTCTTCTGAAATTTATGACGAGAAGAAAAGTCGTTATTTTTTTTATGGAAAATATTCAATGCATCATAATTCATATCAAAGGCCATGATTAGTGATAAATATGGGATTATTTGTGCAATGCATTGTCTTTTCTTTGACGACTATTTGTTGAAATATAGTAATTTTTTTTCAAATAATCTACATCATAATTCACATCAAAGGCACTGATTAGTGGTAAACGTGGGAGTGTTTACATAGGGCATTTTCTTCACCTGGATGGATATTCCTTGTTGAATCCGACCATTTATTTTTTCAAATAATCATACTGTGGGAGTGTTTGAATCATTTTTTTTATGATGGAAATGGATTCAACACCATCAAAATCCCTTAGGGCAGCCAAAATCTTGAAGCTTGACAATTGTAACCCATATATCCAAAGATGTATGCCTGATTTTGTCAAAATCATGCTAGAATTTCCATTATTTTCCACGAAAAAATGTGGTCTCGTTAGACTACCTATTTACCTAAGGATTATGAATGAGTAAATGCATATGAATTAGTAAAGGAAGGGCCCTTACAAAATTCCTTTCACTTTTAACATAGGGGTTGTATAAACATGTTAAGTATTGGACTTTAATTTGGAATTTGGAGAATTTATTTTGGGTCAAATCTTAATTTATTTTGTTTAAAATGGGCTTTTGACTATATATATGAACTCATCACTTTGAAAAACCCCTAGGGCACTTGTATTAGGACAAATTCTCAAGTCTTCATAGTGAAATGGGGCGTTGGTGTATTCCCAAAATACCTTGGGACGAAAGAATGAAAGAGTTGGTCACCTTTGCAATACTAAGATGGTTGAAGACGAAAAACCACTTCTCTTGGATTTCCCAGATCTTACTCATATCCATTATGATTTTCAAAATTTTTGCCACACTAGCAACCTTCTTGAATTATTAAGTGATCTAGGTACGCTTCTCTCCATTTTTTTCTATCATCAAAATAAAATAAAATAAAAATGAATTAATATCTTCATTTCTTAAGGTATGGTAGACCATATTGGTCCTAGTGGACATTATCAACCACTCAAACTTGTGATTCTAATAAATCCTTGCCTCATTCTGAACAAATTAAATGAAAAATATGTCAGAAAACCCTAAAAAAATGGCAACTTTTTAATATATTTGTGTGTCCCATGGGGGGAGCTCAATTATTGATCAAAGTAATGTGAATCTTGAGAACACTAAGAGATCCAAGGTTCAAATCATCTAATTGTGACCCAATTTACAGAGAGGAGGACCAGTCGTAGACCCACAGAAGTTTTCTATTAGGTACTTATGAGGTGAGCTACTGAGTTCCTCAGATATGTGTGTGTGTGTGTGTGTGTGTGTGTGTGTGTGTGTGTGTATTAGTGGCTAAAAAATTTCCTTGAGTTTCTTCCAATGTTACATTATTTAATCCCTCATTGATTGGATCTCCCCTGAACTACATACTTTAGTAATATATAAATAATGTCTGACATGGATATTGATGTAGATTATCCTCCTAGACTTACAGGATGATAAGATTTGTTACACAACATTTTGTCATTGTCCCTGTACTCCCTGTTCCTTGATCCTGGAGAACCTCTACAATGAATCTTGCATGCTTTGCCTTCATGGAGAAACTCCCATTATGTCCCTCTTCATGAGTAGATCATTTCCCTTTTGCACCATTTCCCCTAAAACTTCTATTTTTCCCAGTTTACAAAACCAATGCCAATGACCTTTGTCTCCCCCACGCCGATGTGTAGAGATTAGCACTATTCCCCATGCTGATCAGTGTGACTGATCTGTGTTTCAGTCGCGTCGGTCCTGTTATGGAAAGATTTTTAAATTAGAGATGAATATTCTAGCGCTAGAATCTTTGTAACAGAAGTTTGGTAAATGGGTTTGCCGGATGGAGTCGAGGATGACAGTTTGGGCTCCTTTCCCCTATAATGATGGAACTACCTCAAGGGATAAGTCCTCCCATGAGAAGAGGATCCATCTCCCATCCATATTCCCTATATAAACCTCCCTTCTTCCCAAGCACAAGCTAGTTAGAGTTTTGGCTGAGTGTGAGTATACTATTTTGGTTCAACGAGTAAGCTATTACAAGTTGTAGCTACCTAGTTGTGTGAGGGAGAAGTTTGTTTGGTTTGGACTGAAGTCTAAAAGGAAGAGCCTTTAAACTATTGTTGTTTGAATCCATCATGGAATGCTAGCAGAAGTGTGTGGGAACCTGGTCTTGTTAGAGGAAGACTGCGATGTCAAGACGAATGGTTGTAATCTCTCTTTGATATTAATATATGCAACTATCAATTGATTTTCTACATGTTTTGTAATATGACATATCCATGTCTTAATGATTCTTGAATCATTAAGTAGGTTCAATTGCAATTTGTCTATTATTATGTTTATGTGCTGTTGTTGTTCACTTGTTTCAGGAGCTTGAAGAAGGAAGCGAGGTATTGTTGGAGCGAGCAAGCGGGGACATCATCAAGCAGGATAAGCAACCAAGAGGTAGGCCCTCTTGATTGATCCTAACCTAAAGAAATCTTCTATAGAATGTATCTGTTGTGGTTAGACCCATTATCAGGCCAGAGGAATTCATTCATGTCCGCACTTATAATTTTACTTCACCACAAATTAGTGATTCGTTGGGTAGATCCCATCTTTTATTTGTTTTGGATTTCATGATTTCATGAGAACTTTACTAGTTTCATGTTTTCCCTTTGGTTCAGTTTCTTTTCTTCTGCCTACTAGCCTAAGTCTAAAATTCATAGTAGCAGATCTGGTCCCTATTTTGATTTTTTTTTAAATTTTTCCTTAGCTCCCTCAGACAGCACGTTTAATTGGCAGACAGTTGCGCCCACCAGCATGAATTGCAGAGGAACAATCACACCAACTAGCCTTTGGCACTTGTTGTCAGTTAGGTAGTCGCGCTGATCCCTGTAAGTGAAGATTAGGGCTATACCCCAATCTTCGCCAGTGTGTTCTACTCTTGTGTTTTTAACCCCGTGAGCCTTTTTGATTGTTTTTTCCCTGATTAGGAAGCTACTTTTCATTTGGCTTTTCTTGCTTGTTGGCTTGTCATCTTGTTGTTTGATTGATTGAGTCATTGAGTGGCCAGCGACACTAGGGCATCTAGATAGTTGCCCATTCAGCAACTTGTGGACTCATCAAGTCTGGGTGTTGGTGTGTTTGCTCCTTGCATTTGTTCTTTGGTCCTTTTACGACTTTGACCTCTTTTGCACAAGTTTGAAAAATGTTCCATTTACTAGCTTGAATGTCTTTTTCTGACATAGATTACATTTTTGGTCTTGTGTTTGGCAAAGTCAGTGTTTCATTGATCTGAATGTTCTCTTTTCATGTTTTCAACCGCTTGAAGAGTTCATAGTCTCGAAAACTTTTTCATTGAAAGATTGTATGTGAAAGGTTTGTTTCATTGTTTCATGAGAAAGTATGGAATTCTAGCTTGATTGCATTATTATGATTTGCATCTCTTAAAAACTAGAATTGCATGAGCATTTGAAAAAGGAAGAATTTTTTTTTTTTCATTTTGAAAGGACTAGTAGATAAGTGCTTGTCAGGAAATTAGGAATTGGAATGCATTTTTCATTAGTTTATTTTTTGAAAAAGTGAAGTAGTGAGAGATTATTTCGTTTCAGTTGCTTGATTGTTTGCATTTGATTGAGTAGTTCCTACCCTCTCTAGTGTAGGAATTTCATTGAATTGAAAGGGTCTTGTCCCATTTAGTTACATTTTAGGTTTTTTCAAGTAGCATCACTAAGACCTGAAAATTGAAACTGAACTCAATATCAACTCTAAAATGAATTCAATTAACCTAAGGTGCATTTGACATTAACGATCATATCTAGAAGGTCTAGGCTAGAGACGTGTTCCGATGTCTGTAAACCTAGCAGCTATCGTTAGCTTCGGCATTAGACAGTGCTAGCACGGATTTGTGCTCCCCATACCGTCGAGTATATAACGGGAGACCCCACTAGGATGAAATCCTTTTATCCTTAGGAAGCCGAGTTTGCCACCTTAAGAACATGATACACCGAACACAACATTCGGGGAGATTTCCTGCTTGTACTTCTTGGTTCGCCAGGAGGTATTCTGCAGTTCATGGTTGCCTAGTAATCATATTTACCTAGATCATCCATAGTAGTCATTTGATCTTTTTGACTCATTAAACTTAAAAGATCATTCGAGCACTTGTACTTTCGATCTTGTTTCCAATCGAAAGTGAGAGATTCATCTTTGTTTCTTTCTCGACTCTTTAAAAATGAAAGAACATTAGTCTTTTATGTGTTTTAATAATTCATTTCTCATGATCCAAAACATCTTGTTAATCTCCTTGACCAAATTGTGAGTTCCCTTAAAACGAAATTTTAAAGCCTTGAAGTTATTTGTTTTGTTGACTAAGATAAGGTCATGGTGGCTAAACCATCTGGTTCACCCAATTCCTCTTCCTCTCCTCCCTCTGAAAGATTGTCCGAGGAGTCGTTTCCTGAGTTATTGGAGTCACTTGAGGACCAAAATGTTGAACTCGCAATTGTTTTGAGTGTTCAACCTTTGTCATCTCGTCCTCCGCCTACCTTCGATTCAGGGTCATCTGCTGATCTTGGCCTAGAATCTCTGGATAATCCCGTTCAAACTCTAGAGAACTCACCGACCACTCATGGTCAGCTTGGACTGCTTATCTATCCTCTGAACCCTCTGTTTGATGCTGTTGATATATCACGGCAATGTCCTTACAGTTCGTACGACCATCCGGGTGTTCCTTTGGAATTATCCCCCAGTACACATTCAGTCATTCGTCATCGTTTGTTTTTAGACATGGAACCTGAAGGCGATGCTCCAGTCACTTCTTCAGATGAGTTCGAAGTCTCAACTCCACACACTGTTGAGGGAGAAGAATTGCAATTGCAGTTTCCTCCCGAGGGTTTCCCTTATTCGGAAGGTGTTCCTGCCAGCTTGCCACCCAGATATGTGTCTTTGGGACACTTAGTTTCAGGCACACTTAGTGCCTCGTCACTCTACCATAATGATGTTTGGGCATCAGGCGTCAAGCCTACGTCAGGTCCGTTCATCATGAACACGACCTCCCAACCAACTATTACTTCAGTCTTGGTGCAACCCACTATCCCAAATACTCTTGTATCATCAATCTCAGTTACACGTTAGTCACAACCGGTGATTTCAAAGATTGTTTCCGTTAGTTCTTCTTTCCCATTAGTAAGTGGCCAGATTGTGCAACTGCCTAGGGGGCAGAACCTGAATGTCTCTATGGTGTCAGGTGCCACTAATGTGAGCGGATCACAAGCTCACATGCTTGGTATAAACCAACCCTCTTCTGGTATTATTTATAACCCTGCTGACCCTACTGGATCAAGCAATGTCTAGTACCAACAGGTTCAAAATCCTGGTGGTCCATCTGGAAAGAGCAATGTTCAGTATCAGCAGCCCTATGGGGCTCAAGTCCAATACCAAAATCCTTATGTTCCATAGGGTTATCAAGGATTGGTTAATCAACCTTACACCCTCCAATTTGGGTAGTACATCCAACCTGGCTACGGCCAGATTCAGTTTGGTGATTTCTTGGGCACTATTTAAGTACCCTTGCAACAACAAGGAAAGCCTTTACAACAACCAATGCAGTGTTTTTTAACGCAAGGGAAACCTTGTTGCAGCAAGGGCTTTCCACGCAACAGTAAGGGTAGATTATCCCACAACAAGGTCACCTACAACAATCGCAAGGTCAATCCTTCCAACAATTGCAGCAAGCCACGCAGCAGCAGATGCAATATGCTCCGCAAACCTCTCAACACATACCCTTGCAGAGCCAACCCCTACAGCCCCAGGGATAAATTTTGCAACCGCAAGGTCAGCCCTTGCAATATCAAAACCAACCCGGGCAGCAACAACCCTTGTATACATATCAAAAAGGTTAACCCTTGGAGGGACAGGATCAAAGTCAAATCCTGCAGCAGCAGGTGCAGAATCCTCTTGTCCAGGGTCAACAGGTTCAGAATCCTGTCGGCCAAGGGCACTAGGTACAAAACCCCTACGTCCAAGGGAAACAAATGTATCAATCTTATGCCTAAGGACTACAGGTCCAAACCCTCTTGTTCAAAGACAATAGGCCCAACAACCCTTTTCTCTAGGACAAGAGGCCCCATATCCATATGTCCAAGGTCAACAGGCTCAATAGCCTTTTAACCCATACGTTGCCTATCAGCAACCTATGCCTAGACAATTTCAAGGCATTCAAGGTCCGAATCCTCCCTTTGGTCAAGGTAATCCACAATGGGGGTAGCCTCAGATGCCATATGACCAAAATCCCCCACTGTGGGGACAAAATCCTTACCAGCAGGGATGGGCTCCTCCTTATGGGACCACTTATCGACCTCCCATGCCTTTTAACACTCAATTACCTTTCTTGGCTACACTTTAGTTTCCATATGTATCGCTTCTTACGAATGATCGGATCCTTCATTCATCGTACTGGCCTCCGGTGCTGTCCAAGATACCAAGTGATTGCCAAATGTTTGATGGAAAAGCTAAAGAAGATCCTCAGGCCCATGTGATGAAATATCACCTTTCGTGCTCATTGAACTCGTACGTGGATGATTCCATTCGTCTTCGTATTTTCCAACGAACCCTCATGGGTGCCGCAGCGAAATGGTACATCGAGCTACCTTAAAGTACTTCCCATGACTTCAATTTTTTAGCCATGTCTTTCCTCACGCATTTTCAGTTGCCCGTTCATTATGAAACTAGCACCTATTTGCTCACATCGCTTAAGAAAGACACTGTGACGCACATATTTGATCATATACATGAATGAAGACGTATACGTCACCTGATTAAGTTCGAGATAGATGATCAGTTGCTCACTGAATGGTTTACCAAATCATTCGTAGCCCCAATTACTCGCAATATAGCTATGGGTAGATGCGTCATTGAAGAGCAAGCCATTGCCCGTGCCCAGTACTTGGATCTAGTTTGCTCTCAGTTTGGCACCTTATACAAGTTTTTACCCAATGCTCTGTGGCCATCATCTGATCCTGCAGCATCAAGGTCACTAGCTTTTCCTCCCATTGATGGAGTTATTGGTTCAGTATCCTAGACCCCTGCTAAAACTTCTTCCAAACAGAAGTTGGTCTCGAATGCTACTCCAAATAATTCATCTCGACATGTGCCAGGCCCTGGTAAAACCTCAGAGGTCCATGATGCCCATTCTACCACAGCGGACAAATCCTCGAAAGGAAACAGGAAAGGCAAAGTTAAAGCTAAAGCCGATGCCCCGAAATAGGGTGCCCCCAAATTGTCTGTTGGCAAATCTTTGCAACGGAAACCTAAGTATCCCTGCCTCATTTGTGAGGAGGATCACTATACTAATGATTGTCCACAACAATCCAAAGTTAATCACTTGCTCAAAGGGACCCTTGTTGTCCTTAAAGAGCCATTTCTGTCTTAGCAAACTCATATGGTAGACCAACACAGATCCACTTCCTCTAGATCTCAAGTGTTCATGATGAGCACGCCCATTAATGTGGATACCCAATCGAAAGATTATCAAACTCCAGCACTGATAGCTGGGAAAGGAAAAGAAGCTGCACCTTCTTCTTCTACCTCGAGTTTTTTCCCTTTGCAAATCGAGCGCCCTAACCCTGTTTCTGTTACATGGCCACCCTATCGAGGTGTGCTGCGGAAATCCTTGTATAATCCCAACGCCTAAGCCACTCAACACTACAATTTTTTGAAGATTTGGCTTAGGCACCGTCAACTATGTCAGCTCTCGAGGTACTCCAAACCTACCCATCGCAGCGGAAATATTTGTTGTCGGCTATGTAGGTTTTAACCCCATACAGAAATTACCTGCATACGAATTCTAAAACACAGAAAATAAACAATGCAATAGCATAACACATAAAACACATATACACAGATATTTTCCCCTAGATCCCAAAACTGGGACTACCAACTTGATTTTTCATTATGTTCCTTTCAATGTTACAATACATATTTATACATGCCGAAGCATCCAATACCATTGACCGAAAACCATCGCGTCCAAAAAACATGTGCAAAAATCAATCACAAAACCATAGGTGGGTCTGCCCAACCTAACATAGGGTCCAAAACCAAAATTTTCCGGAGCACTGCCCCGAACCCCATAAAGTGGAGTTACGGGTGCCCTTCAAACCCCTTGTTAACTATGTGGAAAGAATATAACACAACCCAACATTCTCCCACTTGTTGTTTTCTTTCCACAGGGGGCCACAAGAGAGCTTAGTCATTTTCCCAACCCTGAAATGCCCATTTTCTCTCTACACCAAGAGAACTTCTCAGAGCTCACATATTTTGTCAATGCATCTGCAGTATTCTTCAAAGTTTCCATTTACCAGCAACACCTTTTTGTCCTTTATCATATCCCTCACAAAGTGATACTGAACATCAATGTTCTTTGTCTTTTAATGATATGTGGGGTTCTTTTCCAAGAAAATTGCACTTTGGCTATCACAATCTATCCTTATAGCTTCCTGTACCAACCCCATACTTGAACACAATCTCTGCAACCAAACTGCTTCCTTGCTTGCATGAGTGGCTGCCATGTATTCTGCCTCTATAGTTGATAGTGCCACTGCATATTATTTCTTACTCATCCAACTGACAACACCTCCAGCTATGTTAAACACATACCCACTTGTAGATCTTCTCTGATCCAAATCCCTAGCCTAGTTTACATCAAAAAAGCCATGAATATCCAACACTCTGTCCAATCCTGGTCTTCCTTGGTAGCACAAACCATAATCACTAGTGCCACGCAAATACCTGAAAACCCGCTTCACTGTTGTCCAGTGCTCCTTCCATGGTTTTGACATAAACCTGCTCAATACTCCCACTGGATGTGCAATGTCTAGTCTAGTACAGACCATTACATACATCAGGCTACCAACTGCACTTGCATATGGAACACAGGACATGTCCTCTTCCTCTTCTTGTGTCTTGGGACACTGTTCAGCAAATAACCTCACACCTATAGGAATAGGAACCTTCACTGGTTTACTATCCTACATATTAAACCTCTGTGCAGTATTGTCTTGACATACTTCCTCTGGTTTAGCCAGAGCTTCCTCTTTGTATGATCTCTTTTAATTTCCATGCCCAAAATATAGTTTGTAGCACCAAGATCTTTCATGTCAAATTTGGAGGACAATTGGGTCTTCAAATCCTGGATAATTTCTTTGTCATTTCCAACCAGCAACATATCATCCACATACAAGACCAGATAAATAACATGGTCACCAATTAATTTAAAATACACACAGTGATCTGCTTTGCTTCTAGTGAAGCCAAGTCCCCATATAAATGTATCAAATTTCTGATACCACATCCTTGGTGACTATTTTAACCCATACAGAGACTTCTTTGACTTACACACCAGTTCTTTCTTACCCTTCACCGCAAAGCCTTCAGGTTGCTTCATGTAGATCTCCTCTTCCAGATCTCCATGAAGAAATGTTGTCTTCACATCCATCTGTTCTACCTCAAAATCAAAAGTAGCAGCAACAGATAAAAGTAATCTAATAGAAGTTACCTTGGCAACAGGAGAAAAAATATCACCAAAATCAATTCCTGGCACCTGGGAATAACCTTTTTCTACCAACTGAGCTTTGTATTTCTCCATTTTTCCTTCTACATTTGTCTTCTTTTTGAACACCCATTTGCTGCCAATTGGTTTCCTTCCAGTCGGAAACTCCACCAGATCCCAAGCCTCATTTTTGTGCAAAGATGCCATTTCATCAACCATGGCCTCTTTCTAGAGTTTTCCATCCTTTGAATCCATTGCTTCCTTCATAGTTCTAGGATCATCATCAGTAATAGACAAAGCAAAATTTGAACAAAAAGCAGATGGACTATACCTTTCTCGCTGCCTTCTTTCTCGAACTAATCTTCTCACAGCCGGAGTTTGTGGCTCTTCATCTTCTGATTCCTCCTCTGCTGTAGAGTTTGATTCTTCCTCATTTAGCTCAAACTCTATCTTCTCAGGTTCCTTTGGTTGGACTTCATGTTTAATAACATCTTTTACCTCTCTGAACACCACATCTCGGCTATACACAACCTTCTGTGTGATTGGGTTCCAAAGCTTATAACCCTTTAAACCATCCTTATACCCAATAAAGATGCACTTTTTAGATTTACTATCCAACTTGATTCGTTTCTCCTTTGGAGCATGTACATATGCATCACATCCAAATACCCTCAGATGTGAAAGAGAGGGTTTCTTACCAGTCCATACCTCTTGTGGAGTCTTATCCTCCAACACTGATGAAGGTGACCTATTGACCAAGTAACATGCAGTATCCACCGCCTCTGCCCAGAATTCCTGTCCTAACCCGGCACCACTGAGCATGCTTTTTGCCCTTTCCATCAACGTCTTGTTCATTCTTTCTGCAACTCCATTTTGCTGAGGTGTATGTGGAGTAGTCTTCTGCCATGCTATACCACACTTCTTGCAGAATTATTCAAATTCCTTACTGCAAAACTCTATCTGTCCTCGGCACCTATATCTTCTTCTCTGTCTGGTTTTCCACCAGAGCCTTAATTTCTTTAAACCTGTCAAAGACTTCAGATTTCTTCTTAAGGAAATATATCCATGTATTCCTTGAGAAGTCATCTATAAATGATACATAGTACACATAATTACCCAGTGATGGAACCTTCACAAGTCCAAACACATCACTGTGCCCAAGTTCTAATATCTGTTTCGCCCTATTACCACCAGAGGGGAAACTCACCCGATTCTACTTCCCATATACACAATTTTCATAGAAATAAAAATCTAGAGAGCTATTACTCATACCTTCTACCATACCTTTACCATGAAGTATTCGAAGGCCCTTCTCTCCAATATGTCCAAGCCTTTGATGCCACAGCATGGTCTTCTTTCCAGAGGCCACTAGATTTTCTGCTCCACTTTCAGGAACCATAGAACTATTGCACCCATCAATAACAGTGCTACCTTGCAGCTTGTACAGAGTTCCAATCCGAACTCCCCGCATCAATACCAGTGCTCCCCGAACCATTTTTCAGGTATCCTTCTCGAACACTTTTTTTACACCTGCATCATCGAGCTTACTTTAGGAAATCATATTTCTAGCTAATGCAGGAATATGTAGAACACCTGGAAGCATTCTAACCCTTCCACCTTGCAACTTCAACTTTACTTTTCCATGACCATTGATTCTAGCCTTCCTATAATCCCCCAAGAAGACATCACCACCATCATATTTCTCATACTCACAGAACCACTCTCTATGGGGAGTGAAGTGAAAGGATGCACCTGAGTCAATCAACCATGCCTCATGATCTACATGTGTACTTGAAGAAGCCAAGTACACATCCCCACCTTCATCTGAGGTGGTTTTCGCCTCTGCGGAAGGAGCCTCATCAGATCCCTTTCCTTTGTCAGGAGCTTTAGATTTACATTCCCTTTTGAAGTGGCCTTCCTTTCCACATTTCTAGCACACCACCTTTACAGGTTTTCTTGGAGATTTAGATCTCCCTCTAGATTTAGATCTCCCACTCAATGACTTATTTTTGTTTCTATTCTGGGACCGTCCTCGTACAGATGGGACATCACAATTTTTTTGTCTCATCTCCTCCGTCAGCAAGGCTGCGACTATTTCATCAAATTGCAAGGTAGTTGCATTGCTACCTATTGCAATAACTAGACTATCCCATGAATCTACTAGAGAACACAACAAACTGATGCACTTATCTTCATCTGAAATTTTAATATCAACAAATGCTAATTGACTTACCACAGTATTAAAATCGTTCAGATGCTCTGTCATTGAGTCTCCATATTTCATCCTCAGGTTATACAGCTTTTTCCGCAGGAATAGTTTATTCACCAGAGACTTAGATTGGTACAAAGTCCCTAACTTGTCCCACAAAGCCTTCGTCGTAGCTTCCCTTGATACATTCAGCAATACTGAATCTGAGACACACAATCGTATTGTGTTCTTTGCCTTCCAATCCAACTTCTTCCATTCTTCATCAGACAATCCCGTTGGTTTAGTACCCGGATCTACCGCAATCCACTGATATTTATCCACCAACAGATCCTCCATCTTGAGTTTCCACAACTGAAAACTTTTACCATTAAATTTCTTGATCTCTATCTTTCCACTGCTCGCCATCTTCTTTCACCACTAGAATTGATCTCGCAGATCTCCCACTGAACAGGGTCTACCATAGGCCCGAGCAAAACCCCTCAGCAACAAAGGCATCCCCTTGAAGCCAAATCTGCTTTGATACCGTGTAGTTTTCAACCCTGTATAGAAATTTCTTGCATATGAATTCTAAAACACAGAAAATAAACAATGCGAGAGCATAACACATAAAACACATATACATAGAGATTTTCCCTTGGATCCCAAAACCAGGACTACTAGCTTGATTTTTCATTATGTTCCTTTCAATGTTACAATACATATTTATACATGCTGAAGCATCCAATACCATGGACCGAAAACCATCGCGTCTAATACCATGGACCTAAAACCATTGCGTCCAAAAAACATGTGCAAAAATCATGCACGAAACCATAGGTGGGTCCGCCCAACCTAACACAGCGTCCAAAAGCAAAATTTTCTAGGGCGCTGCCCCGGACCCCATAAAGTGGGGTTACGGGTGCCCTTCAAACCCCTTGTTCACTACATGGAAAGAATATAACACAACCAAACAGGATATCAGGGGCATAAATCCCACCGATTCTAATTTGATTTGTTTTGATCTGGAGAACCATGTTCCATGGCTCCCTCATTAGATTGCGTTTCTTATTCTGGTAATCATTAATGAGAAGACCACCCGCCACACTATCATAGATGAAGGTGCTTCCACCTGGATCATGTCAACTGCATGTTGGAAGGCTATTGGTTCCATTGCGGTGAACTAGTCTTCGAACTCTTTGGAAGCTTTCAATGGGCACAATTCACGACCCTTCGGTGTCTTACCTAACCTCGCCATCACCCTGGAAAGCAAGATAGTGCAAGTTGAAGTAGAGATTGTTGACACCAATCTAAATATAATCTTCTACTCAGCCGAAGTTGGACACATGCCATGCATGCCGTAGCCTCCTCTTTGCTTCGCATGATCTGTTTTCCCCATCAAGGGAATATTGTCACCATTGATCAATTGTCTTTCTTTGCTTCTTCCTCCTCAGATGGCAATGTTTGTATGTCAAGCACTCTAGTGCTCCCTAAGAGAGTGTGGGGGTAGGTCTCTTCAAATATTCTGCCTTAATGGGAATTTTTCCACTCCCACCTCCTCATGTGGCCTCTGTCAACATGGTCTCGGTCAAATCTAATCCCTGGGTCATACCTGCACCAGATCTTGTTGATGCTTGGGGCGAGGCCATGCCGCTTAGTCTTGCCAAAGTCAATTATGTGGAAATTGTTTCGGCTTCGAACTCTGCATCTTCTTATTCCCATATGTCGAAGACCTCTCTCGATATGTACTCTCAATCCCCCTGGCTTGGCACTTTGGAATCATTTGATCCCTTAGCCGAGACCTTCCTCGCCAATGAAGGTATCATGGAAGTCATGTCTCTCGAGGAACCACCATTGATCGATACCCATCATCACTCCTTGTTCCTGCCTCACCCAATGGTCATGTCTACCGCTTTCGAAAAGTCCTCTTCTCCATTTCCATCACCGACTGTTACTCATGAAGTATGGTCAGAAGGAATTTGGGTAACATTACCAAAATGATGTCGATTAACATTTCTATCAAACTCGGTGTCGTTGAACACATTCATATTGGGGTATCTTGTTCTCTGGCTGAGGTCAAGACATATACTCGTCTATTTCAATAATTCCGTGATGTGTTTCCATGGTCTTATGAATAGATGCCTGACATCGATCATAGCATTGTGGTGCCTTAAATACCAACGCAAGATGCGTGCCCCACCCGCTCACCTACATCTCATCATTACTGTTGGTCCCTTTTCCAAATGGGGCATCAATTATATGACATGTAACCCTCGTTCGGCCGGGGGGCATGGCTATATTATCGTCGCTGTGGATTATTTTACCAAATGGGCCAAAGTAATGCCTACATATTCTGCAGATGGTAAGACAGTGACTCAATTCCTTTTTAACCTTGTTATTTTCAAGTTCGGCGTACCCCAAGCCATTGTCACAGACCGTGGCTTCCATTTCAGAGATTACATGATGGCAGAACTGACATCTACATTGGGCTTGTGCCATGATGGCTCGACCCCATATTACCCTTAGGCCAATGGCCAGTTAAAGCTGTGAACAAGGTTTTGGTCACCATGCTTCAATGTACGATTAGGATGCACAAGTCCAGTTGGCATCTCATGCTTTTTTTAGCTCTGTGGGCCTACCGAACTTCAACCAAAGACGGAACTGGTTTCACACCTTTCTAGCTAGTCTATGGTCTGGAAGCAACATTGTCAATCAAATGTGAGATTCCTTCACTCAAGTTATCTGTTGAACTCCTCCCCAAAACATCACCTCAAGAGGAATGCCTCTTATATTTAGAACAACTAGACGAGACTCGTCGTCTCGCTGCCTTGGTCATCAAAGAACAAAAGAAACGTGTTAAATCCCATTTCAATCAATTGGTCTCCCCTCGCACTTTCTGTCAGGGTGATTTGGTCCTACTATACGACCAAGCTAATGATAAGCTGGGGGCAGGCAAGTTCGAACCTATGTGGCATGGGCCCTATATTGTAAAACGTGTTTTGTAGAAAGGAGCCTATGAGCTTATTGATTATGAAGGAAATCCTCTCGATAAGCCTCGAAACGGGCTTTACCTCAAAAAGTACTATGCTTAGGTCATCTTGCATGGATACTTATGTACATTAGTGTGTGATTCATTTTTTTACAGTGTGGTTTTGTGTGATAGTATTCAAACAACTTTCCTATTTACTATGTTTTTCTTTCTTTGCAGATGTTTGCAACTCCTCACGTTGGTTTCGTTGACGGTGCTTGCCGAAGTACCTGGAACCTATCATCCATGGCATGGGCTATCTATAACCCTAATGGTGAGTTGATTGGCCTTAAAGGTATCTACCTAGGTCGTACAACCAACAACATTGTTGAATACAGTGCGGTCATCGAACTGTTGTCAGAAGTCATCACCCTGGGTATCAAGGAATTGGTTGTCAACCTGGATTCACAGCTTGTCGTTCTTCAACTCAACGGGCAATATTCTGTCAAGAACCCTCAAATATTATGAATGTATCTCCATATACATCTATTGGAAAGACATTTTGATTATATTACATATCATCATATTCCTAGACGCATGAATACATTGACATATGCATTAGCTAATTACGTGTTGGATAAACATTTACGAAACATGTGAAAGATAAGACAAACCATTTGTACCATAATAGACAAGAAAATAAAACATATATATATGTGATAATGTTTTATACATCATAACCAAAAAAATAATATGTGTGTCTATAATAACATTGGTGGCTCGCAGGCCTCGTACGTCCGTGGCACGCAGGCCTCAAAAAATATGTAAGTATTGGACCTAGGAACTACTCAGCATGGCGTCCATGATAGCACGAGACAACTCATGCAACATGACTCAGCAGTCAGTGGATCTGATCTGAGACTCCCACTATGTGCCTTTGGTACTACCGAGGCATGTCTCCTATCCAAGCATACTCCGGGATACCATGAGTCAACCCCTCGAGGTTCTTTCTAGCATGTTCATCGTCAACACATCTATTCACATGCTAGAATCTATACTTTGATCGGGTCGTGTTGGAACGCAAGACCCTAGACTCAGATCACGCAAGTACAGGTTGCGAAGTTGTGTGACATGGTTTATGATGATATGCATGTCTCTTTTAGATGGTTGGATGCGATTAGACCATGAGTTATCATATGTGATCCTTCTCATTATTGCATGGCTGTGACCATACCTTGGTTGCATTATGATCCACTTTAACAGATGGATGCATCCATGCAACAATTCATGTATCATTTGACAAAGATCTCAGTTTATGTATATGTATATGTACTTTCTTGTAGGTTTTCTGATGGCAATTTGGTTCCCTGCACTGATTTATAAAGCATTTCATTGCTCACTTTGGCTCAGCCTTCACGCTTTAGGGAGCATCTGTTACACATCATTTTGTCACTGTCCCTGTACTCCCTATTCCTTGATCCTGGAGGACCTCTACAGTGAATACCGCATGCTTTTCCTTCATGGAGAAACTCCCATTATGTCCCTCTTCATGAGCAGATCATTTCCCTTTTGCACCATTTCCCCTGAAACTTTTGTTTTGCCTATTTTACAAAATGGCGCCAATGACCTTTGCCCCCCCCGCACGCCGATGTGCAGAGATTAGCAATATTCCCCGTGCCGATCGGTGCGACTGAGCTGTGTTCTAGTCACACCGGTCCTGTTATGGAAAGTTTTTCAAATTAGAGGTGAAGCTTCCATCTCTAGAAGCTTCGTAACGGAAGTCTGGTAAATGGTTTGGCCGGATGGTCTCGAGGATGACAATTTGGGCTCATTTCCCCTATAATGATGGAACTACCTCAAGGGATAAGTCCTCCTCCCATGAGAAGGGGATCCATCTCCCATCCATTTTCCCTATATAAACCTCCCTTCTTCCCAAGCACAAGCTAGTTAGAGTTTTGGTTGAGTGTGAGTATAGTATTTTGATTAGACAAGCAAGCTATTACTAGTTGTAGCTACCTAGTTTTGTGAGGGAGAAGTGTGTTTCGTTTGGAGTGAAGTCTAAAGGGAAGAACCTTTAAACTGTTGTTGTTTGAAGCCATCATGGAATGCTAGCAGAAGTGTGTGGGAACCTGGTCTTGTTAGAGGAGGACTGCGATGTCAAGACGAATGGTTGTAATCTCTCTTTGATATTAATATATGCAACTATTGATTGATTTCCTACATGTTTTGTAATATTACATATCCATGTCTTAATGCTTCTTGACTCATTAAGTAGGTTCAATCACAATTTGTCTATTATTATGTTTGTGTGTTGTTGTTGTTTACTTGTTTTAAGAGCTTGAAGAAGGAAGTGAGAGATTGCTAGAGCGAGCAAGTGAGGACATCATTAAGTAGGATAAGAAACCAAGAGCTGGGCCCTCTTGATTGATTCTAACTTAAGGAAATCTTCCATAGAATGTATCTGTTGTGGCTAGACCCATTATCGGGCTAGAGGAATTCATTCATGTCTGCACTTATAATTTTACTTCACCACAAGAGTCCCCAAGACATGATTCACTAAATGTACATTTTATTTTGTCGTAGTCTAACAAGGCTTCAAATTTTATCAGAAAACCATGGAAAGTTTGGCTTGATTTATATAAAATCCTGATTTTTTTATAATAAATCTAGGTTACAGTAGCTAAGCTTCAAGATTTTGGGTGCCTCAAGGGTTTTTGATAGTGATAAATCCATTTCCACCACCAAAAACATGATTCAAACACTTCTACTACCATACTTTTTGAAAAAAGAAATTGTCATATTCTAGCGATTTTTTGTTGTCCATGAAAATTTGCTGCCTCGGTAGGCAATCCCTTTCATTTTGGTCTCACCATTTCCATTTCTTACCAAGAAAGAGAGTTCAAAGAAACAAAATCTTCCATAAAAAAAATATTCTATTTGTCGATGTGAGGGAGCATGTGTTATAAACTTTCCATGAATACCCCACACGCAGGGGGTCACAAGGGGGGCGGCTGCTGGTAGTCCCCCTACACAGGGTCCCGGGTAGTGCCCTAGGAATTTTTTTTGGACCTTATATTAAGTGGGCAGACCTACCTATGGTTTTGTGCATGGATTTCGCACATGGTTTTGGGCATGATGGTTTTCTGTCCATGGTATTTTGTATATCGAGTGAAGGAAACTGTGGTTATGTTCTAATCTAGGGTTAATGCATTGGGGTTTATGGATGCTTCAACATGTATATATGTATATTGTAACATTGAGAGGAATATAATGAAAAATAAATCTGGTAGTTCTAGTTTTGGGATCCAGGGGAAAATCTTTGTGTATATTTGTTTTATGTTTTATGCTCTCGCCATTGTTTATTTTCCGTTTTTAGAATTCGTATGTAGGTAATTTCTATACGGGGTTAAAACCTACATTTGGTATCATAGATGCTTTGGCTTCTAGGGGATGCCTTTTATGCTAAGGGGTTTTTCTCGGGCCTATGGTAAACCTTGTTCAGTGGGAGATCTGCAGGATCAATTCTTATGGTAAAAGAAGATGGCGAGCAATGGAAAGATAGAGATCAAGAAATTTAATGGTTAGAGTTTTTAGTTGTGGAAACTCAAGATGGAGGATTTGCTGATGGATAAAGATTAGTGGATCATGGTAGATCTTGGTACTAAACCAATAGCAATGTCATCTCAAGACTAGGTGAGGTTGGATCGGAAGGCAAAGAGCACAATACGATTATGTTTGTCAGATTTAGTATTGATGAATGTATTAGGGGAAGCTTCGGTGAAGGCTTTGTGGGACAAGTTAGGGACTTTGTACCAATCTAAGTCTCTGGTGAATAAATTGTTCCTAGGGAAAAAGTTGTATAACCTAAGGATGAAAGATGGAGACTCAGTGACAAAGCATCTGAATGCCTTTAATATTGTGGTAAGCTAGTTATTATCTGTTGATATCAAAATTTCAGATGAAGATAAGAGCATTCGTTTATTGTGTTCTCTACCAAATTCATGGGATAGTCTGGTTGTTGCAATAGGTAGCAATGCAACTGCCTTGCAGTTTGGTGAAATAGTCTCATCCTTGTTGTCAGAGGACATGAGATGAAAAAATATAGAGGTCTAGAATGGTGATTCCTTGTTTGTACGAGGACAGTCCCAAAATAGAAACAAAAATAAGTCCTCGAGTGGGATATTTAAATCTAGAGGGAGATCTAAATCATCAGGAAAACCTGTAAAGGTGTGTTGGAAATGCAAAAAGGAAGGGCACTTCAAAAGGGACTGTAAATCTAAAGCTCTTGAGAAAGGAAATGGATTTGATGATGCTCCTTCTGCAAAGGTGAAAACCACCTCAAGTGAAGGTGGGGATGTGTACGTGGCATCTTCTTCAAGTACACATGTAGATCATGAGGCACGGTTGATTGACTCAGGAGCATCCTTTCACTTCACTCCCCATAGATAGTGGTTCTGCGAGTATGAGAAATATGATGGTGGTGATGTCTTCTTAGGGGATGAAAGGAAGGCTAGAATCATTGGTCGTGGAAAATTCAAGTTGAAGTTGCAAGGTGGAAGGATTAGAACACTTCCTAGCTACATATTTCTGCATTGGCTAGAAATTTGATTTCTGTAAGCAAGTTAGATGTCACAGGTGTAAAAACAGTGTTCAAGAAAGATACCTACAAGATGGTTTGGGGAGCACTGGTATTGATGCGGGGAGTTCGGATTGGAACCTTTTACAATCTTCAAGGTAGCATTGTTGTTGATGGGTGCAACAGTTCTGTGGTTCCTAAAAGTGGATCAGAAAATCTAGTGGTCTCTAGAGAAAATACCATGCTATGGCATCAAAGGCTTGGACATATTAGAGATAAGGGCCTTCGAATACTTCATGGTAATAGTATGGTAGAAGGTATGTCTAATTTCTCTCTGGATTTTGATTTCTATGAAAATTGTGTATATGGGAAGTAGAATCGGGTGAGTTTTCCCTCTAGTATTAAGAGGTTGAAATGGATATTAGAGCTTTTGCACAGTGATGTGTTTGGACATGTGTTAGTTCCATCACTGGGTAAGTCTGTGTACTATTTGTACTTTATATATTCCTTCTCAAGGAATACATGGATATATTTCCTAGGGAAGAAATCTAAAGTCTTTGACAAGTTTAAAGAATTTAATGCTCTGGTGGAAAACCATACAAAGAAGAAGATAAAGGCGCTGAGGACAGATAATGGTGGAGAGTTTTGCAAGAAGGAATTTGAAGAGTTTTGTAAGAAGTGTGGTATAGCATGACAGAAGAATACTCCATACACACCTCAGAAAAATGGAGTTACAGAAAGAATGAACAAGATGTTGATGGAAAAAGAAAGAAGCATGCTCAATGGTGTCGAGTTAGGAGAGGAATTCTAGGCAAAGGCGGTGGAGACTACATGTTACCTGGTCAATAGATCACCTTCATCAATGTTGGAGGATAAGACTCCACAATAGGTATGGACTAGTAAGAAACCTTCTCTTTCACATCTGAGGGTATTTGGATGTGACGCATATGTACATGTTCCAAAGGAGAAAAGAACAAATTTGGATAGTAAATATGAAAGATGCATCTTTATTGGGTATAAAGATGGTTTAAAAGGTTATAAGCTTTGGAACCCAGAAACAAGGAAGGTTGTGTACAACCGAGATATGGTGTTCAGAGAGGTGAAATATGTTATTAAACATGAAGTCCTACCAAAGGAACCTGAGAAGATATAGTTTGAGCTAAAGGAGCAAGAATGAAACTATAGGGTAGAAGAGGAATCAGAAGATGAAGAGCCACAAACCCTATCTATGAGAAGATCAGTTCGAGAAATAAGGAAGCCAGAAAGGTATAGTACTATTGTGGTATTCAACAACCCCTCATTTATTAATGATAGTAGTCAATATTATGTTAATCAATGGGGACCCTTCAAAAAATCTATAAAAAAAAAAACACTTAGCATTTAGGCATTTCTTTTTGGAATAAAGCAAAGATAACAATCAAAATCCCCCTTTTTTTAGAAAACTACTAAATACTTACCTTCTCACATATAGCATGTTTAAAACCCACCAAAAGACCTTTCTAAACCTCCAAAATCAAGTACAATTATTAAGGACTCTATGCTCAAAACTATCATAAAATCCAACATAAACTAAGTCCTTATGCTTTTTAGGCTTAAGTCTCGTGTCGCATAACACCATTCATAAACGACCCACTTTAAAAAGATTTCTGTAAAACATGCGAGATGTGAAACTATGATGGTGTTGTAACCTCTATCACATCACATTTCGTGCATGAAAACGAACACCATGTACTTACCACCAGCTGATATTGGGAAATGCGATTAAGACCTAGACCCACTCCTTAAATATCATAAGAAAATTTTTTGGGTCCGCCACTCAGTAAAAGGGATCTTTTACATAAGATAAAGCTGGCAATTAGCTATGTTTTGAAACAACTAACGAGCGGCTCGCATCTTGCATATCGCAGAAACACAATAGGAGGTAAGAAAGTTAAAAAGGCATATTGCGATATTGCGATCTGCGATATTGCTTCACAAATTGCACAATCGCTATCATTGCAGTTAAAAAGGCTCACCACCCTAGAAGCTTTCTTCTCATTTTACGATGCAAACATTTATGAGCATTAAAGCTAAGGGATAATGAATCATTAGTGGGAATTTAGTAAGAGATAACTACATTTATGTATGAAAATCCATTTAGAATGATATGATATCTTCTTACGTGTGTTCAAATAAAACTCCTTTTATCACCTTTATAAGCTATCTGCATTATTCCATTTTACGTTGATCTTTGTGTATCTGATAGTTGTTGTTCTTCACTTTCAAGAAAAATCCGCAGAACAAAGTGTTAAGAACAATGGTGAAGAAAGGCAAGGTAGTCGCCTTTGAGAAGTCAGAAATGACTCCTCTGTTTATAGATACTACATGCAATAGAGAGGGAGGAACCTTTACATGGGAGGCTATGTATAATATACTAGAGGAGGAGCAACCGAGGATTATGGAAACAAAAATTCTAGTTGACAGACGTGATTCCTCGGACGCTTCAATGTTAGAGTTGATATGCTCATTTTTTCATCGCATAGGCGCACGGCCAAAGATAATCTCTTATACCGACATGGTTAAATGGGTTATTGATGAAGCCGCCATCTCATACAAAGAATTCAAGACAAGAATCCAAGAGTTTATGGGATCTTTTACCCCAGACAACCTACGGCTTATGTACCACCTTCTAGAGCCTTAAGTCATCTACAACAGGTAGTTCATGGAGAAGTTTTCCAAAGAGAACGATGACCCAGCAGACTGCACCCGGACTTGGTCGAATAATGAGGAAAAAATCAAGAAAGAAGAAAACGGTATGTACACTACTTCGTCTATTTTTCCCCCTCATAGTTTTGCAGCAGCCATGTTATGTAGACTATTTGGAAAACCTGATAGTACTAAGTTCTCCCTAGAGTGGTTGTTGTTAATAGATGCAGCTGTTAATGCAACTGTAATGAATTGGGCACAAATTTTGTCTAACAATTTAGCAAAAACAATTATCGAGTATAGAAGGAAAAGAAGTGTTCCTTTGAGGGTTTACCCTCCATTTTTTATGAGTGCCTATGTCATGGACGCAATTTGTTTTAGTTCAAAATTCCCTATCATGGGATGGAAATGGACTGTTCAAAATCCACTTCCCATTCACATATACCACAAGGACATCTGGGAATCCAATTTCCAGATACATTTTTTCAAGATTTGTCATGGAGTTATGCTCCCTATTCACAAGCAACTTTATAATCGAGATGCCCCCAGGTTTTCCCAAGAAGTTGAAGTAGACATCCTCCCAGTGGTCAAATGGTTTGGGGAGGAAACATTTACATATATCAGGGTTTTTGGTAGTATCACCTCCCCCCATGTCCTCCCATACTATGTTCTAGATAAATTGATGGCTAGAGAGATAACCTATCAAACAACTAGTGAGGGAGGAATGAGCAAGACATTAAAGGAATGAAAAAAGGCCATCAGGCCTACATTCCCTCTACAGTGCGGAGAATTGGCACTACATGACTTAGGGCATGCATTCAAAGAAGCATAGAACATGCTATCTCTGTGATTACCTAAATTCCCTAGAAGGTAGTATGACTTGTTCGGCATTGTCGAAAATTTCACCACTCCGGTGAAAATAAAAGTATTCAGTAATGAGGCAGATGCCTTTGATGACATCTTTTTGAAGAAAAACACCTTCACAGATGTGAAGCATATGGCACAACTACTTTTTGATCGTGAATATCTAGAAATTTTTTACAAAACAGAGAAAGGAGGTTAGCAAAGGTCCCTTTGGACCAATTATTGATTGAACCAATAAGGGAGCCTACTCCCAGTGTGACTATATAAGGTGACTCTAAAGAAAATTCCAAGACCAATTCTGGAGAAGAATCTCAAGAGAAATCTACCAGGGAATCACAACAGTCATCACAAAATGGGAAAAGCATAAGCATGGAGTTAGTAAAGGATATAGCCCAATCTACACAAAAGATAGCTGAAGAAACTTCAGCTAGCAAGCAGGCTGAAATCACTACTACATCCTCACAACCAATAAAACCCTTGGTAATTGATTTAGAGGAAGAGTGGGACAATTTTAATAAAAGTCTCAACATAAAGGAACAAGCGCCAAAGTTGCAAACTCCACAACAGAAAACAACTCTGGAAATTATAGTGGAGGAGACTGCAAATACATAAGAGGTAGAGCACATCCCTGCCACCCCCACTTCTGAAATAGTTTTGAGAATTGAATAAATTCCCCCTCTGTATGTGTTTTATAGCCCACAGAATAAGGCCGTGGTGAAAAGACAAAGAAAGAAAATGAAATTGGACTCTACAACTGCTACTACCCCTAAAAATGAACCAATGGATGTTCTATGGAAAGACTCACCCATTGACCCATCTGCCAACCTTACTAGACTCTCAAAGTTTGTAGGTGCTTACGCAACAACAACCATGGACAAAGCAAGAAAAGTACAAATGTTTCTTAGAGAAAAGGAAGATAAAATAACGTCGCTTGACCAACAATTACAACAAGTAAAACCCGACCAACACGAAGAGATACAGTTGGCTAAGGTACAACAGGTATTCGAACAAATGCAAATAGAACATCGAACCAGCTTAGCTGAGAAGGAAGCGCAAATATAGGCAATAATTGATCTACATAATGACGATCCAAAATATTGATTAGTTTGTTACCAAAGCACTTGGTCTTAACTCCAAGCTGATGCACCAAAAGGAATTATTCTGCCAAAAGATTTTACAGTGGAAATATTATTGCAAAACAAGCGATAAACTGACAAGTCAAGTCATAGAAATGAGACTTGAATACGATGAGATCTTTAAAAAGTTCTTCGATTTTATTGCTTGACAGAATACAGAAGATGGGAGAAAGTCCGACCTACCCAAGTTAGAAGAATCACATAAAGAAATCCTATTTGTGAGATGGGATTCTCGACTTAAAGAAGTAGAAAAGGAAACAACAGACGTGGTAGCAGCAACAAACCGTGTCATAGAAAACATCAATGATAATTTACATAGTGCCAATCTTGTGGCAGAGCCCATTCCGGGTTTCCTTCCTGATGAAAAACAACTTGAACAACAATGGAAATAGGGAGTGGTAGAAAAAGCAGAAGTGATAACGAAAATGACCAAGTTAAACTAGGAGGCATATTGGCAACATTTGGTAAAACATCACAGTCAATGGATGACCCTGCGATTCCTAACCACTTCTATAGAGAAAATGGCGCCAGCACTGACCGATGTCGTATTTACTGGACAATTGAACGCTGAAGTCGGCCAACCAACACAGCTCAAGCCCATGATGGATATTTGCAATATAAAGGATCAAATGTAGGATAGTTAGTCACCTTGTTTATTTCCATTTTGATTTTATTTTTTCACAAATTGAGGTAGATTGTTTAAACCTCCTCAACTATTTTTGTAATAATCTATTTTTAGTTTTATAGTTTAAGTATTTAAACCACTCTCATGCATTTAGGGAGGGCTCCAGAATTTTATCAAAAACAATGTTCAAAACATGCACTTTTGTCCCTTTGAGGAAGTTCTAGTGACATTAATGGAACATGGTTCATTTTCTATCTGGTTTAGCATCTTCTACTCAAATTGCACTTTTGTACTCTTAGATGGTGTTGAATGGACTGAAGATAGATCAATATTATTGAAACACATGAGTAGGACGTATTATAAATGGTACTTTTATCTTGTAATCCTTTTTAATTATGTATTAAGCAATGATTTCTTTTTTAATTGTTTATGTATGAAAGTCTGAATTTTGTTTGCCATTATTGCACTTCTGTATGATGATTATCTTTATTTTATGCTGAATATATGAATAATTCCTTATGTGATATATCTTTCACAATAGTTTCGGCTAACTTTTTATATGAAACAATTATTGTTAAAATGGATTCACTTCTTATCAGAATTGAATGATCTTTATTACCAATTGCTTTCAGATATTATTGTAGATCGCATACATCAATTTAATCCCAGGTATAATTATAATTAAATAGTGCTTAAATTAGAATAAAATGCATGTGATGGTTAGTTAGGATTAGATTACTTTTAGCTTAGACATTACTTTAAAACATCACATATCACCCCATGAGGACAAGCATTAAATATATTGGGAAATTGGTCCCATTATCCCCAGTCGGAGCCACTACTCCAAATAGAAAAGGAGCTGCCAACCAAGGTCCGGACTGGGTGGTTTTACCCCATGTTGAGGCAACGATTTTCGAGGCTTCAACAAGTCCATCTACTTTCTGTTCAAAATTTTCTTTTTCTATTACTAATGATGATCCTAGAACTATGAGGGAAGTAGTAAATTCAGAGGATGGCAAACTCTAGAAAGAGGCCATGGTTGATGAAATGGCATCTTTTCACAAAAATGAGGCTTGGGATCTGGTGGAGTTGCCAGTTGGAAGGAAACCCATTGGAAGCAAATGGGTGTTTAAGAAGAAGATGAATGCATAAGGCAAGGTGGAGAAATACAAATCTCAGTTGGTAGCAAAAGGTTATTCCTAGGTGTCGGGAATTGATTTTGGTGATATTTTTTCTCCTATTACCAAGGTAGCTTCTATTATATTACTTTTATCTGTTGTTCTTACTTTTGATTTCTAGGTAGAATAGATGGATGTGAAGACAACATTTCTTCATGAGGATCTGGAAGAAGGCATATACATGATGCAACCTAGAGGATTTGTGGTGAAGGGTAAGAAAGAACTGGTATGCAGGTTAAAAAATCCTTTGTATGTGTTAAAAGAGTCACCAAGGATGTGGTATCATAAATTTGATACATTTATATGAGGACTTCGCTTCACCAGAAGAAAAGCAGATCACTGTGTGTATTTTAAATTAATTAGTGACCATGTTATTTATCTGGTCTTGTATGTGGATAATATGTTGCTAGTTGGAAATGACAAAGAAATTATCTAGGACTTGAAGACCCAATTGTCCGCAAAATTCAACATGAAAGATATTGGTGTTGCAAACTATATTTTGGGCATGGAAATTAAATGAGATCGGGAAAAGAGGAGCTTTGGTTAAACCAGAGGAAGTATGTTAAGAAAATAATGCAGAGGTTTAATATCTAGGATAGTAAAATGGTGAAGGTTCCTATTCGTGTAGGTGTAAATTTATTTCTTGAACAATGTCCCAAGACACAAGAAGAGGAAGAGGACATGTCTCGTGTTCCATATGTAAGTGCAGTTGGTATCCTTATTTATGCAATGGTCTGTACTAGACTAGACATTGCACATGCAGTGGGAATATTGAGCAGGTTTATGTCAAGACCAAGGAAGGAACATTGGACCATAGTGAAGCGGGTTTTCAGGTATTTCCGTGGCACTAGTGATTACGGTTTGTGCTACCAAGGAAGACCAAGATTGGACAATTTTTTGGACATTCGTGGCTTTGTTGATGCAGACTGGGTTGGAGATATGGATCAGAGAAGAGATACAAGTGGGTATGTGTTTAACATATTTGGAGGTGCATTCAGTTGGATGAGTAAGAGACAGTCTGTAGTGGCACTTTCTACTATAGAGGCAGAATACATGGAAGCTACTCATGCAAGCAAGGAAGTAGTTTGGTTGTACAGATTGTGTTTAAGTATGGGGTTAGTATAGCGAGCTATACAGATATATTGTGACAGCCAAAGTGCAATTTTCTTGGCAAAGAGCCCTGCTTATCATTCAAAGACAAAGCACATTCATGTTCACTATCAGTTTGTGAGGGGTATGGTTGAGGATAAAGAGGTGTTGCTAGTAAAGGTGGACACTTTGAAGACTATTGCAAATGCATTGACAAGGTTTGTGAGCATGGAGAAATTCTCTTAGTGTAGAGAAACAATTGGTGTTGTAGGGTTGGGTCAATGACTAAGCTCTCCTATGGTCCCCTGTGGAAAGAAAACAACAAATGGGAGAATATTGGGTGTGTGTTATATTCTTTCCATGAATACCCCACACACCGGGGGGGGTAATAGGGGGGGAAGTTGCCCCTCTTGTTGGGGGTATGTAGGGTAGCAGTAGCCCCCCTGCACGGGGTCTGGGGCAGCAACCCGAGAAATTTTTTTGGACACTATATTAGGTGGGCGAACATACCTATCGTTTTGTGCATGGATTTCGCACATGGTTTTGGGCATGATGGTTTTCTATCCATCATATTTTGTAGATCTTATCAAGGGAACTATAGTTATGTTCTAATCCGGGGTTAATGGATTGGGGTTTATGGATGCTTCGACATGTATATATATGTATTGTAATATTCAAAGTAATGTAATGAAAAATCAATCTGGTAGTCCCTGTTTTTGGATACATGGGAAAATCTCTGTGTATATTTATTTTATGTTTTATGCTCTCACCATTATTTATTTTCTATTTTTAGAATTCGTATGTAGGTAATTTATGTACAGGGTTAAAACCTACAACATGCCTCCCCATTTCTTTGATTGGTTGCATGGTTAGGTTTTGTTGCACATTTGGATTGTTCTCTCTCTAGCTAGAAAAGTCATTGTCGTTACAACAGAGTTAGAGGAACCATAGAGGAGGGAAAATTAGTTATAGTGGATTTGATATTGGAATTGAATCATTAGAAATAAAGGGATATTCATTCAAGCAAAAGTGCCAAAGAGGGAATTGCAAGGTCCACACGCTACATTTCTGAAGATCTGGAGGGACTCTTAGAAGATCCAAAATAAACTATTATTGGTTCCTAACATGGAATACAGCCCCCCTGTGTTTATATATACACACTCTCCTGATGTAATACACATTGAAGTCAAGGAGTTCATGACACTCATCCAACTTCTCACTGGTAGCATTAAGCCAACAACAATTTGAATATGCTCTATGCCTCGTTATCAATTCAATCTCAAATTTGTCACACTTAAATGAAGAAGAAAAAATTAAAACAATATTTCAACAATGGAGTCAAGACTACATCCATTTTTCTATCAAGAAATATGGTAGAAAGAATATGAGGAATATGAAGTGTAAGAAGAAGAGTGGAGAACATTGTTTGAAGATAAAGAGTTGTGGGAACAATCCAAGTTTGGAAGAATCTTTGAAGAAAAAGTTGTAGAAGTCAAGCTTATATTGTTTTTTTCAACAAATACAGGAGAAGTCAAAGAAAAATTGTAGAAACAACAAGTGAAGAAATATGGAGATTACAACAAGGTGACAACAAGAAAGGCAACCAAAAACGAAGCAGTTTCAAGGGTATAGAATATGGAATAAACAAAAAAAGAAAATTCAAAATTGTAAAATTTTTGAGTCATTGCAAACCTAGTTGAGACTTAGACCAGTAGGCATGTTTAAGTGGTTATTGAGTCAATTTCGATTGTAATCCTAGCATGCATAGTTTGATTTATGTTGAGTCATACAGTCATAATTAAGGGGGGAGATGAGTTGAGATAAAATGAGTCCAATATAGAAGTTTAGTGTGAGTTTGTCAAGTGTGAGTTAGTTGGAGAAAAGGAAAGTCAAGTTAGAGTTTGTCATGATTCCATATTTAGTAAATTAGTTCCTTATATACCCGTTATTGGGTCATTGTAATGAGTGTGTGAAAGGAAAGACCTACAACTTTGTGGATGGTTACATGTGAAAATTTTATTGTGTGAGAAATATGTGTATTTTGTGTCTTCTTCCTTTATATTTCAATCGAATTGTTATCAGAGGTGAATTGGTGAATCTAGCCGCAACTGGTGAATATGGTGAAGTTGAAATTGTTAATGAGCACATGCATGCTCAGATCTCCCACCATAGGGTGTATGAATGTTATGTCAATGAAATTTGTGGTATTTTTTTTGAAACAAGGATTGATCATGGAAATATAGTAACTGCCATATTTGATGAGAATTGAAGGTTGAAATCAAGTGTGAGTTAGGTGAAGAAAAGACAAGTCAAGTTATACTTTGTCATGATTCCATATTTGGTAAATTAGGTCCTTATATACCCATGATTCGGTCATTGTAATGAGTGTGTGAAAGCCAAGAATTGTCGCTCTATGGATGGTTGTATGTGAAAAGTTTATTGTGTTTGAATTATGTGTATGTTGTGTTTTATTCCTCTGCTTTTACATCAAATTGGTATCAGAAGTGAATTGGCGAATCCAACAACATCAGAAAAAATTGGTCAAGTTGAAATTGTTAATGAGCACATGCATAATCGGATATCCCACCATAGGGTGGATGAAAATTATATTAATTATATTTTGGTATATTTTTTGAAACAAAGATTGAGCATGTAAATATGATAAGTTCCATGTTTGATGAAGAATTCAAGGTTGAATCTGCCACTGTAACAACAAGCTATGAAGAAAAAGTTGGAACTACTCATGAGCAGTGTGTCAACTAGCAACAACTGAGTTTGACATAGATAAAGCTACTAATAGAGCAACAAGTGGTTTGGTATATCCAACAATTGAAATTGTTGATGTTAACTTTCATGAAGAACAATTAACTAATGACGAGTGGTTTCACATGATGTAATAGAAAGAGCACATTGATATGTTGTTATTTAGTGAGTGAAGCCCACTTGTGTCTGGAAGCCAAGTGGAAGACAACATGTTTGCAACAATAGAGGATTGTAAAGAAGTGGAAGATAAGGAAGAGGAAGAGGAGAAAATTCTCACTGCGGAGCATAA
Source organism: Pinus tabuliformis (assembly GCA_031772625.1). NCBI lineage: Eukaryota > Viridiplantae > Streptophyta > Pinopsida > Pinales > Pinaceae > Pinus > Pinus tabuliformis. Next base: position 347,557,785 of record CM062807.1, on the reverse strand, counting down.
TGAATATGTTTTTAACATTGATTTTGAGTGTTCAGGTAAACATAACAACATGCCAGTTACAATTATAGTTGAAAGAGAAGATGAAGAAAATGATGCAAAAAGGGACATGGAAGTTTCTAAAGATGAAGAAGAAAACATTAAAACAATATTTTAGTGATGGATTGAAGAAGAGGTCATATATTTCTATCGAGAAATATGGAAGAAAGGAAATGAGGAATATGAAGCGCAAGAAGCAAAGCGCAAAACATAGTTTGAAGATGAAGAGTTGTGGTAGCATTCTAGGGTTGAACCGATCTTTGAAGAGGAAGTTGTAGAAGACATTCTCAGATTGTTTTTAGAACAAATACATGAGAATTCAAAGAAAAATTGTAGCATTAGAAAGTGAAGGAATATGGAGCTTACAACAAGAAAGCATAGTTGAGAATGGAGCAATTTTGAGGGCATAAAATATGGAAGAAATGAAAAAAATTGTAAAATTGTAAAAATTTTGTCACTGTAAGCCTAGCTGAGACTTAGACCCTCAGGCATGTTTAAGAGATAATAGAGTCAATTTTGATTATAAGCCTAGCAGGCATAATTGAGTCATGTTTGATTTATGTTGAGTCATAAGGCCATAATTAAGGGGGAGTGTTGGATATAATAAATTAATCTCATATGCATGCAATGCATGGAGAGACAAGTTGAGTTAAGATGAGTCCAATAATTGAAATTGAGTGTGATTCTCTCAAGTGTGAATTAATCAAAGAAAAGGAAGGTTAAGTTAGAGTTTGTCATGATTCTATATTTAGTAAATTAGGTCATTATATACTCGTGATTGGGTCTTTCTAATGCGTGTGTGAAATCGAAGAACCACAACTTTGTGGATAATTATATGTGAGAAGTTTATTTTGCATGAATTATGTGTATGTTGTGTTTTCTTCCTCTACCTTTCCATCATTCCCTACCAGGAAACCTAATTTCATCGATGTTGATGCTTCTCCTAATTTTCCCGTTAAAAAAGATAATTCTATTACCAAAATTTCAAATCCTTCCTAGCTTTCTGAGAACTCAATCTTAGTATTCCATTGTGAAATCCTTATTATCTCCAACTATTCAGTGTGGTTCAATGTATCCTTTATCACCAAACTTCCTCTTACCATATCTGGTTTTGTTATATCGAAATCTATTTTAGGAGTTTCCAGTGTGTACACCCTAGTGAGGCTATTTCTACTCATCGTACAAACATCTGCTACACATATAATAAGAAATCATTTTTACCCCTCATGCCATCAACATAGGTGCCTCTTTTCCCTCTCCTCCTGCAGATTACAATCTCTTTAACAATTCAACCTCCAATATTGGTAGTTGATGGTATAATTAATACAATTATTATGCAGTAACGTTCCTGCTATCTTTTCAATTGTATTTGTTCATATAATTAATTAAAGATGTAGTGCATCCTAACCAGGAATGGAACTTGATGGGTCAACCAGACTAGCCAGGGATGGAAGTTCTTGTCAAACACATCAAATACAGTTAAAAATTTACAAAATTGTCACGATCCTTTATTGAAATTGTGAAGATAGGTCGTCGAGGTGTGCAAACCGTCAACTTTAACACGTGGGTTTGTTTTCAAATTCCACCCTTGAGCCCAACAATGTAGTGTATTACAGAAACTTTGGAATGGATTATACAAGCTTTAAAGAACATGGTTACAGTAACACGTGTAAAGGAGGTTGAGTGGATTACACAAATTTTTCACGTAAGCCTCAACCCTTTTTTAAGGATTACATATTACATTGTAAATATTGGACTCTTTTAATTGCAATTTCCCTTCACATTTGTGTTGTATTGATTATCGCCCTTCAAAATTTATAGTGAACCAGTCAACTTCTTTCTTCTTTATTGATTCTCTAGTTGTCAGTGATTAAAGTTAAAATAAAATCTAAATTACTTTGAGAGGAAATACATTAATCTAAGTTTCATAGGTGCATGGAAATAGACTGTCATGGTGTTCGTAGTAGGATTCGTGCATTTACAAAAAAACTCAAATGTCGTCAATACTTGGAAAAATCATCCATAAAATGGCACAGGTTTAATGTTAAATATTTTAGCATGTTTGTCATTTTTTTTTGCCTTCAAAAAAAATTAGAAAGACAGAATTGAAGGTTAATTATTTGGCAATGTCGCTATTAATAATATTCAATCACTGTAAATACTGTAGATTTTTTTCCTAATTGATTTAAAGATAACAAGTATACATTTAGCTTAATTTTAAAATAATCAAATATCAAAATAAAAATATGAAGATTAATGAGTCATGAAAATATTATCAATAATGTTGATATTTTAATGAAATAGTACATTATATTAATATAATATATATGCTTCCTTTCATTATTTTTATAATTTAGTAGTTAGGAAAAAACACTTTCATAGTTATTTATTTTATTTATAAAAAAATAAATATCAAACGAGATTAGACTAGACATTTAAATGTTAAAAAATGGAAAGACAAAACTAGAATGAAACTTACATAATGAAACTAGTAGTTCACAGTTGAGCAAGCTACACCTGGAGACTACCCCAAGTAGTATGCTCTAACTCATTAATCACTAATTCAGAAATATATAAGTTTACATTCAATTTAGGGAGATCAAAAATATCTCCTAGAAAATAGGAACTAACTCTAATCTAGGACACACACACACAACAAACTTTCTCCATTATTTTCAACTCTGCCCCTTAATGGAGAAAGGATTCACAGGTGTTACAATATTCAGTAAAAATCTCTTTGGATTGAACCTTTTCTCTAACAAAATGGAATTGAGTATCAATATGTTTTGTGTTTTTCTGAAAAACAAGATTATTTTCTAGCTTGATTGAAATTTGGTTTTCACATTTAATCACTGTAGAATCCTTTTGTTCTTCTCCTGCATCATGAAGAAATATTCTCAACCAAATTGCTTCACAAGTGGCTGCACATACATCTTGATACTCTGCTTTTGCTGATGATAAAGATGTAGTACTCTGCTTTTTACTACTCCAAGAAATGATCCAAGACCCAATATTGAAATCATATCGTATTATAGATCTTCTATCATCCAAATCTCTGGTCCAATCTTAATCTCAATAACCTATCAGTTTAAGATCAAAAGAATTAGTATATTTAATGCCAAAATTTATGGTTCCTTGAAGATACCTTAAGACACCTTTTGCTGCAAACCAATGATTTTCAAGAGGGTTTGTCATGAACTGACTCAACACACTGACTGAATATGCTAATTTAAGTCTCATTGTAGTTAAATAAATCATACTTCTAACCCGTTCTCCATATAATGTAGCATCCACCTCTTTAGAACCATCATCATTATGAAATTTAACATTCTGTTGTATAGGTACTGAAGCAAATTTACATTGATTCATTCTGAATTTCTTCAATAATTCCCTTACATACTTTCCTTGAGTAACAAAACTCTGGCCAGAGTCCCTTCGGACTTCAAGACCCAAACAATAATGCAATTCTCCAAAGTCTTTCATTTCGAATACCTATGACATCTACACTTTAATTTATTTAACCAATTCCTTATAATTTCCAGTAACAATCAAATTATCAACATATAAGGAAATCAACACAATCTACCCCTTTGAATCAAATCTAGCATACATATTTGGGTCATTTTTACTTCTGTTATAACCATGTTGTAAGAAGAAAGAGTCTATCTTTTCATACAAAGATCTAGGAGCCTATTTCATTCCATACAATGCCTTCTTTAATTTACAGATAAACTGTTCCTACCCCTTTTTAATAAACCCTTCTAGTTGTGTTAAATATACTTCTTCCTTAAACTCTCCATTTAGAAAATAAGATTTCACATCTAGCTACTATAAACTCCATTGGTACTTTGTAGCTAGATCTATTAACATCCTAATGGTATTTAACTTAGCTACAGGAGCAAAAGTCTCCTCATAATCAATTCCTTCTTTCTGTGAGACCCTTTGACGACCAACCTAGCTTTATACTTGTCTATGCTACCATATTCTTTGAACTTAGGTTTAAATAACCATTTACAACCTATGGGTTCTTTTCCTTTTGGCAGTTCAACTAATTCCCAAGATTTATTTTTAATTATGGACTCATACTCTTCTTTCATAGCTGACATCCATTCATCATACTGATTTTATTCATTATAATTCATGGGCTCAACAACATTTAAAATACTAGTCATAAGAGCATAATCTTTGTACCTTGCAAGTAAGTGAGTCTACCTACCTAATCTCCTTGGTAAAAGACTTGCCTCAATACTATCTTGTGTATCCACATTTCTAGGTTCCTCTTTTTTATGCTGCTGCTACTGCTGTAAATGACAGCCATTGGCTGCATCATTACTGTTATCAATCAGTAAAGGCATTTTTCACTCCTCATAACTTCTGTCCATATTCCCTTCATCAACTTGTTCATGAAACATAACATCTCTACTCGCAAACACATTGTGAGTAGATGGATTAAACATGTTATATGCTTTGAAATTAGAACAATACCCTACAAATATGCACTTTATAGCTTTAGCATCCAATTTCTTCTTATCTTCCTTAGGAATGTGTGAAAAATTTTCAAAGCCAAATACTCTCAAGTGATGGACTGCAGGTTTGAAACCATACAAAGCCTCAAATGGAGTCATGAGATCAAGACACCTAGTTAGGTTTTTTTTCTTTAAGAAAAATGAAGTACTAATTTCTTTTTCCCAAAAACCATTGGATAGGTTCTTACCTTGAATCATGTTGCATGCACACTCCACCAGAGTTTTATTCTTTCTTTCTACAACCCCATTCTTTTGTGAAGTGTGGGGTACTATAAATTTTTGTGCTATCCCATGATCTTTGCAATATTTGATGAAGTTTCCAAGCCTATATTCTCCCCCCTTGAACTGAGTGGATAATTTTGATGACTTTCCCTGTTTGGTTTTCAACCATACTTCTAAACTCTTTAAAATATTCAAAAGAATGGATTTTCCTTCTAAGAAAGTATACCCAAGAATATCTTATGCAGTCATAAAAAAAATAATAAGATCCACCTAAGGACCTTGTCTAATAGGTCCACATATATTAGTATTCACAAGTTCGAGTATATATTTCTTTCTACTATTTAAGCTAGAGAGAAATTGATCCCTCTACATTTTTCCAAGTGTGCAACCTTCACAATCAATATGTTCATTTCTTAAAACAGGAAGTCCATCAACCATACCTTGTTTTTGTAGTAGCAATAAGTCATGAAGGTTGATGTGACAAAACGTTTGATGCCAAATATTTTTTGTTGTCATAGTCATTGAAGTTAAATCTCAATGTGGCATGACTGTGACATTCAAATTATATAGGCCTCCAACTCATACTTCTGATGTGATCGGCTTCTGATGATCCAACAAATCCTTTATAAGGTAGTAAGTTTTGAAAAAATCTACCTTTAAATTCGGATTTGCAGTCATGGAGACAAAGATCAAATTCTTTTTAACACCAAGTACATACATGACATTCTGGATACGCTTGATACTACCACTAGGCAATATCATAGGAATATATCCATACCCTTTAATTTGATATTCTCTGTCATATCCAAGGTAGATGTTAGCACCATTGTTGGTCTCCTTGAAATTTTCATACCAGTGTCTATTACCTGTCATTTGAGTGGATGCTCCAGAATCCACAAACCAAGTTTCATCCTCACCAGTCTTAGTAGAAAGAGCAGCATCATACATAAATAATTTAAGATCATGATTCTGATGTTCACTAGAAAAATTCCCTGTATGCCTTTTGTGTCTATGTCTAGTTTCATCAGTCTCCTTTTTATAACAATCTCTAGAAATATGACAAGTTCTTTGATAGTAAAAACACTTAATTCATGAATCATTTATAGTGAATGACATACCTTGAAATGGATTTTTCTAGGATGGACCACCACTTTTCTATCCTCCTCCTAGTTTCCCTTTGAAGAACTTTTCCCTCGCCGCCAATGCAAAATCTACATTCTGAGGCTTCTAATTCATATGCCTTTGTTCTTCTAGCATCATAATCCCCGTACAATCTTCAAAGGTGGATCTATCTCCCTCACCGCAAGCCCTATAATGAACATTTGATAATCCTCTGTCATACCATTTAAGGTAATTGTAACGAGATCTACATTGGAAACTTTCTCCCCTATGTCGCCCAACTTGTCTCTCAGTTCTTTGATCCTTGAGATGAATGCAACAATGGATTCATTCTCCTCAATTATGATGGAGATAATCTTACTCTTCAAAAACAAAAGACGATTTCTATTTTTCATCTCATACAAATCATAGAGGGTCACCCAAATGCCATTGATGATTTTTCATTCTCGGATGTGAGGGATTATGCTGTCCTTTACGGACATCTTCAACAACACCTTCACTTTATTTTCCCTCTTCTCCCAATCCTGAACCGATGTGACTGTGGCACCATCGGTTGTGGTTGGCTTTACTTCATCTTCGTTTGCAATTGTCCATGCACTGGAACCCTCGAGAAATGTATGCAACTTGAACTTCTAGTTGGCACACTACAAGAAAAAAGGTCATTGTTGAGGGGTGAAAAATGTCACCATAAGCTCATTGGTGATGGTCAAAAGAGCCTTCATCACAAAAACTAAACGTCACCAAAGGTGGCGTCACCAAAATTATAGGTGTTGTAGTGACATTCAAAGTCCGTCACCAATAAAGATTTATAATGATGGATAGTGACTATCACCATTGCATATGAGCAATGGTGATAGACCATAGCCTTCATCACCAAAAACTGAACATCAACAAAGGTGGCATTGCCAAAAGTATAGGTGTTGTAGTGACATTCAAATTCTGTCATCAATAATGATTTATAATGACAGATAGCGACCATCACCATTTCATATGAGCAATGGTGATGGACCATAGCCTCCGTCACCAAAACCTGAACGTCACCAAATGTAGCGTCTCCCAAAGTATAGGTGCTATGGTGACATTCATGGTCTGTCATGAATATTGATTATAATGATGGATAGCAACCGTCACCATTTCATATGAACAACAACGATTTATTGTGATGGATTTTTGATGACCGTCACTATTGATGGATATTTATGGTGACGTTCGATGACCATCACCAAAAGCCACATTGCCAGAAGTATAGGTGTTGTGGTCACATTCAAGGTCCATCACGAATAATGACTATAGTGATGGACAATGACTGTCACCATCTCATATCAACAACAACGATTTATGGTTACGGATTTTTGAGGGTCATCACTATTGATGTGTATATATGGTGGAATTCATTGACTGTCACCATTTCATATTTTGGTGAGGGTCAAAAAATGTCACCATAGCTCATTGGTGATGGTCAAAAGACCCTTCGTCACCAAAAATTGATCATCGTCATTCCATATGGTTGTCAGGGCATGATGGATCGAACCACCAACATCATGCTTGTAAAGCAGGTGTGCTTCCATTGAGCTAGCACCCTTTAAAGAATTATAATTTTAAAATTAGACCTTGAAACTTCATAAATCATAAATTCTTTAACTTTCAATAAATTAAAGTCTCAAAAATTTTTACTAAACAAGCAAAGTAGCATCAAAGCTACAGGTCCCTACCCAATGGTTATTGAAGGTATGAAAAGTGGGTGAAGGGAAAAATAGTTATGTATAAGAGAATCAATATGTTCAGTTGAATACTCAATTAGAAGTGAAACTCTGAAGACATTTATAACCTATAAATGACCTATAACTAGCAAATGCACCAAATATTGCAAAGGAAATGTCATAAGTGGATAGCATATGGAAGAAGAGGAGGTAGGGACTTGGAACCCTTGTACATCTTGGCATGCCTTAGCACTTGGCACATCTTAGCTTGTTTGAAATGTCTTCATATTATCTAGCACATGTTAGCATGCCCTAACATTCCCTAACACACCTTGGCAGTCATGACCTCACAACTAGCATTACATTTTTCCATGACTTGGGAACCTTACATTCACTAGAACACCTTGGCACTCCCTAGTTGTCATGCCCTCTGTTATCCTCCACAATGTTCCACGTTGATGAGGAGATTGACGGAGGTAAACATAGACCAAGCTTTTAGTTTGGTAGCTAGCCCTACCAAACTAGAGAGGGCTCTCTCTATGAAATCGTAGCCAAGAGATGATTGGAATGTAAAGGATTTTAGGGTAGATAGGTAGGCTCAGGTGGGTTTTTGGAAAATTTAGGGACTTGGAATTTTGTCGACTAGTGTCTTGTTTGGCAGAGACTTTGTCAAGGAGGCATAGACTTGGAACTCTATCTAGGATAAAGCACCTAACATGCATGACAGAAGCTCCCTAGAATAGAGTACCTCCTACCTAGAAGAGTGTCCCCTACTCAAAATATAGAACCGTTCTCTACTGTGCACTTTTCTTAAAGATAAATCTGTGCATAAAATAGTACTAGAAAAAACACCTAAATTAAGAAAAGTGAGCATCTAAGTCAAACTATAAAATTATACTAAATATGGCTCTATATAAATTTGGGAAACACCAGACAAGCATGCTTGCATAAAAAAACCATAAGGTGCCTAAAATCAAACCATAAGTTTTGAACTTTGTTTTGAAGTTTGCCAAAATTTGAACCTCGTGTTCAAGTTCAACGAACCCTGTGACTTAAGATTAACTTTATAAGAAAATTCATTCCAATCAATTGTCCAAACCTGTAGTAGTCTTGCTAGCACAGAGGTGTGATGATAATTTTGTGCCCTACTTGTGCTTCGGTGTGTAATGGTCTCCTAATTCCCTCGCTCATTGTGCATAGAAAACTTTTGTTAGATAGTGTAACACCCAGCTTTGAAAACCCAGGGAGAAAACATATGAAATAGTCAATGAAATGCCTATATTGGTCTTTTATAAAATTCTTATGCAAGTTGACCAGTTAGGCTTAGGTGGGTTTGATTGATTTTTCCAAGCATTAGCTGGTTCAAAAATCAATTGGCCTGAGTTGACCTATTTTGGTTGGTTCCAAATGAAACTGACTCAGTTAAGGGGTATGGTCATGTTGACTTGGTGATTCTGAGTCAACTTGGATGATTCGTGATACTGTATTTGTAGTGACTTCTATCATTGTTAATTCATTCTCTAAGGATCCATATCTTGTAGATTGCTAATATAATGTTGAACATCTAATGGTTTTGTGTTATTCAAAAAATGGTTGCAGTAAGTTCCTATGGTATGTACCCATGTATCTTTTGTTGAGAGTTTTTTCTTGCATTACAATGTGGCAAGAATTTGGGTGTAAATTTAAGGAAGCTAATTTTTCTTACAACATTCAGTTACTCAAAGCTTCTTGATCTAAGAAGCCATGGATGGGGGTATCTATTTTACCAAAGTTGCCCTAGACTTGGACCTGGTCCCAATTGAAATGAATGACTTACATAGTCCCACTTCTCCGTGAGGGGTAAATGGTCTGTGGGAATTTAACTTTAATGGGGAGATTATCACCCCCCTTGTTTATCAACCAACCAGACCTCCATGGACTTCTGTAATGATTTTGAAAATGTTTATGAAATTAGATGGTTATTTGATGAAATGAAGTATCTACAAAAACTAAGGGTTCAAGAAGATGGAGAGTATTATTTAATAGAAGCTTGAGTTGTTGGATTAAGTTCTCAAATAAAGTATGATTTTAAGTCCTATTGTTCTTCTATTGGAGCAAAGTTGCGTAAAAGTTGTTTTCCTTCTATGGTTCTTTGAACAATGTGAAAGTGGGGTGTCTTATAAACCCTACTAAGGCTAAAATCTCCCATAGACATGTTTTGGCTATCATGGGCCATCTTGCCTGCATAAGAAGGCCTCCAAGGGAGTTTTGAAGGTTCAAGCCTAGGATATATTTGGCAGAGTAGATTTAGTTGAGTCTTAGCTTTTAGCTAACAAATTCTTTTGAGGGTTGTAAGCAGTATACATCTCATTTTCATATTTTCATATTGTGAAGCTTGTTGCCAATTCAATATGAAGAATTTCAATTATTTAAGAGGTTGTTTTCCTTTCCCCATTCTTTCTCTAGGTTGGTTTCATTCTAAATAAATTTGTTTACATATTTTTGGTATCTTTACTCTATGTCAATATTTGTTGTTTTGTGACTGCATAACAATTATCACTCCTAACTTATATTTTGTATGTTTTAATCTCTTTATTATCATTGTTCAATATATCATGATGCAAACATGATATCATTTAGGGATACACGCCAAATTCTTTTGCCAAGTTATATTAGAGCTTATGTTCTGATCAAAACTACTTTGGGACCTGTTTCTATCATGCTCTACTATTTTTACTATTTTTCTTCGTCCTAAACATCATACTGTTCTTTACATCTGTCGCGGATAAGTGTTATAATAATATGAAAAGGTTAATAATTTGTTGTTTTGTTCATTCTTGTAGAAAAGTTGAATTTTGTATGCCCGCATCTTCATTATACTCTATGTGTCGTAGTAATTGTTGTTACTATCTCTAATTCTTGCAATCTCTTTTTTCTTTCAACATTGTAACTAAAAATAATAGAAGTAAATAAAGAAATAAACAGTGGATATAATTTCCCTGTGTTCACTTTTTGTCCACCTGTTTAAAAATCCTCACAATCCTCATATCCGTTCATTATTACTCCTAGATATGTGTACAATAGTCAACTTCCTCTTTCCTTGTATGGTATAAAGGGATTGTCAAGAAAAAAACACAGAGGTATGCTATCGTGAGGAGAAGCTACTCTAAACATAATATAATAGGATCAGCTACAACTCATGAGTAATAGTTATATCCTTATATTTAATAATATACATTAGGTTATTTCAGTTTAACGAGTGATATATGAGCTCCTACCCTTGATTTGCATGTAATTTTGTTTTTGTAGCTCCACTATTCAAGATTGTTTTGCATCTAGATCCAAACGTTAAATTAGAGTTGGGCGTTAGTATTTTCTAAATTTAACTATGCAACATGGATGCACAAACACCTTGTTTTTCTTGAATTTGTGTAATACATTGAACAATAGTGTTCTTCTTCAATGCATTGACAGTGTTGAGGTGATAGAGATGTAGATGTTATTCAGACTTTTTGCTTGAAAGGAAAGCCTCTTTTTTTATCTGCTATGCTTTCAAATTTGCATAAATTATTTGTGCTAGTATATCTAGCAATAATTTTGTTATTACCTTCTTTGATTAGACCTTTCTTTTTTTCCAAAATCAATTATGTAATTTTGGAAGTAAACTGTGTTATGCCAAGTACATAAGGAACATTCTTAGATTTTGTAGATATCATCTCCAAGTACAGTATTACCAACGTTACAAATTTGAATTTTGCATAACCACTTGTTTCTATCTGCCATATGTTTGGTGGTGTCTGAATTTAGATATCAAACAACTCCAAAACAAAACGTCATTATCCTTTTCTTCATTGAACTTATTCATGTTATTTCCTCTACCTCTTAGTTTGTTTGCATTTAATTTTATTCTTTTGCAATTCTCTTTGTTTCTAATGTCAAGGTGTTTCAATGTGACCACTTTTTCTGCAATAATTGCAATGTTTCCATGTATTGTTATGTTAGATGCAATTTTCATAAGACGTACCTTGTACAGGGAGATTATTACTCCTCTATTTGTTGTTCCCACCTCTTCTTCCTCAACCTCTACTACGACCTCTTTCTTTTTGTCAAAAGATTTCTTTGTCAGCTAGTTTTCTGTCACATTCAATCAACATTCCACCAACTAAAGCATCCCTATAGCTTCTTCATACAAAGAAAAGCTTGTCTTGGAAAATATAGAGTGTGGGTCAAAATTTGCAAATCATTTATACAAGTGAGGGTATGTGTTTGTTGTTATTTCAACATTTGAGATGACTTAATATAATTCCCTTGTAAGAAAGTCAACAATAAATTGATTTAAAAGTGAGGTATATGCCTGACAAATAGGAGTCTAACTCTGCAACTCTAATTTAGTGGCAAGGAAATATTCAACTGTAAATGCCTGATCTCCTACAAAGTAAATTTCTAGATAAATGGCTAGCCTAAATCTGTTCATTGTCCACATATCCCATAAAACCATGTATGTCTGGACTTTGGTTGTGTGTGAGAGAGGGGAGATCACATAAATAATCTATTATCAAAAGAAGAAGTTAAAGCACAACATTCTATGGAGATTTTTTTTTAAATTTAATTACATACCTTAGAAAGTTTGAAAGGACAAAACTGAAGGTTCCCTCTCCTTCCACACTTCTTTAAATATGCCCCTTTTCCAATGCAAATGTGGCATGCAGAATCACAATCAGCAAACAGAATATGAAAAGTAAGTTTAATGAATTAAAGTAACTTTGTTATACCTCAAGCAAATGGACTCTGAGAAATTGGATTCATTCTCTACAAAAGATGATATAGTAAGATCTAATCACATTTTTAACTGAAACAAAGGTAAATTGGATTCATGCTCTGCAATAGACGATATAATGAGATCTAATGACATTTTCAATTGAAACAAAGGTAAGTTGAGTAAGCTCAAGCTCTAAAATGATGGCATCCAACTTCTGAGTGACAGTTACTGTATATATCTAGCTAGAGGCTATAACATAAAGATATTTGTTATATGTGAAGATAAAAAAATGAAAGGAATGTGAAATTTTGACCATCAACTATAAGTTCCTTAAAAGGACTAGATCAAACCATAACATTGTTATCAAGATAATCAACTCACCCATGGTAGTATGCTTCTAGTAGTTTCATGATAAAACTCAAACTCAATAAACTTCGAACAACATAAATTAACCAACGATATTTCTGAGGTTAGTTACCTAAGAATTATTTCATACTAAATTTAGGGAAGCTTTAGTGGAACCATTGTCGACCTATTGAGGATTTTGAATGTTTTGAAGGTGGTATCTGCTAATTTTAGTCATCCCAACTCAATGTCCTATAAAAATGACTAGATCTCTGTAACGTTTAAGATATATTGAACCACAGAACCGGGTAAGAAAAAATACAAAATTAATAAATCTAAATGATAATGCTAGTGCAGACAAGGGTGGGAGTTTTTATTTGGTAGCCAGACACACTGATGTTTTTGTTTGATTATTTGAAAATTTTCCAGCTAGTCATAAGGATAATTATGAGATTATGTTTTTTCAACAAAATTTAAGTGAGGTAAGTGACAATCATGAGATTTTTTTTCAATTATCCTATTTTCAAGGCTTTTAAGTAAACTATTTATTATTTCAGGGTTTTAAGCTAATTGATATTTTCATTTTCCCAATGTCTATGCATGAAAGAAAGGAATCTTGTTTACAATGTGGATCAAATTTTGATATTTAGTTAGTCTCTATCTGCTTGATAAAGTTCCATAACCTTTTGGAAACACAATTCTTCAACTTTTGTCATGAACATGAGTCCTACTAGATCCGAGTCTAGAATATTTGAATCCATTTCCAATATTTCCTTGCAAATTGAATATAATTATGGATCTGCATGTTGTGTATCTTCCTAGGAGATCTAGAGACCAACCAGTTTGCTTGAAGAAATGTTTGAGCTAGGACCATGTCAATTTTCACCCTATGTATCAATACAACTAAGAAATACATTCTACCATAAAACATTATATTGGAGGAATTAAGAGTGATTTAACACCTAAACCCCCAAATACCAACACTGCCACATTTTTTGGGTGTTGGATACCCACTACACAGTGCATAGGAATCTTGCTTCATGGTCTTACTGTAATTTCTCTTCTTATGATTTGGATCCAAAATCCATCCTTAGCTCCTCATGATTAAAAAACCCAACAACCCCATAAATGGGTCACTAAGTTGGAGGTGTGTCATGCTCTACTACCCCTACATCGAACACAAATCTGTCTAGTCCCGTGTCTAAGATGCCATGCCAAAGAGGGATCTAATCTCATCGAATGCAATAATTTCTTGCTATGTTCATTGAATGGATATTGTGATGAGGTGTTGGGACTCTTTTATCAACTTCAAAATGACAGGTATCAATAGATGTAATTAGTGTGGTCATTGTGAGATATACTCAATTTGGTCATAGTGTTGAATCCTTGAAATTCTTCAGTTGAATGCAAGTTGCAGAGGTGAAGCCTAACTCTGTTACCATAGCAATTATTTTTCCTTCATGTGCTAACTTAGTGGCTTTGCAGTGTGGGTATTGAATGCATGGGCATGAGGAAGATGCCCTAACACTTTTATGAAATAAAAGAAGCAGACATTAAGGTAGGCCATATCAGCTTCATTGCTATTTTATCTGCCTGCAGCCAGGAAGGACTAGTAGATGAAGGCTAGCATCATTTCGATTGAATTAGCAGAAAGTTTGAGGTGAAGCCTAGAGTGGAGCATCATGCATGCATGGTTGACCTCCTCAGCCACTCGAGACACTTGAATGGAGCATATGTGATATTTTCAAACATCTATGCTACTTCTATGGGATGATGTAGTCAACGTGAGAAAGCTAATGTTAGATAAGGGAATTATAAAAAAGGAACCAACATATCATTTTCACAGTCAGTTCTAGTTGTTGCTAACGTAGGATGTTTTGAAATACATCATGGAAACTCTTCGATATTGTTCTTGAGTTTCAATGATAATACACCCTCTTCATTTGAATGTTGCCTCTTCGAAACCATGGAGAGGAGAGACATGGAGGAGTTACAACTTTGCATACTTCCTCAACAACCCTCAAGGTGGCTGGAAATAGATAATTGTGATAAGCTCCAAGCATTGGACAAGTCTTGGTTGAAGACTTATGTTATAAAAGACGAATTCAGGCAAGTCCTAGGCCAAGTTTGGGACTTCGTTGAGTAGTTTTGGCGAATTTCAAAAGTAGCTCAAGCTTTTCTATAGTGTTTGGTTATAGAAAATTAGTGCAGCAAAAAAGAAGGCATTTTCAGGGAAACGGAGGCCAAAAGTTGGGTTACTAGTTTGAAAACAAGAATTTCATTGTCAAGCAAATTGGATGGGGGGCCAGCAAGGGCACATGACAAGTTATTGCCTCAGGCTTGCATATTTTTGTTGGCTTGTTTGTCGGTATTCAAGGTGGTTTTGTGGTCAGAGAACCCTAGAGGAGTGCATGATTTGGTCTTGCAGCACATTTTGGGAGGCACTATAATTGTTTTTGGTTGGATTCTTTCTTATTCAATTGAGGACTATGGCATGACAAGGCTCAGCTGAGAAGGTGATGAATTCCATGGATGTTATAGGGATTTGACAAGAGGTTGCAAGGTCCAGGAGACTATGGAAGTGCATATATGCTTTTAATTGATGCTTCAAATGTGACCAAGCTTAAAAATCAAGATGGTTCTAGTGCATAAGGTCAAGAAACAACAATAGAAGAAAAAAATGGAGACCTTGTGCACCTCTAGAAAGCAGTTCTACGCTGCCTCACATCTATTGTAGCTATTGAAAAACTCTCATATGTGCTTGAACATGGGAGGAACATGATCACAACATTATTTTCTTTCCCTTTATTCTCTTCATTTATGAATTTCATGGCAAGTAAAATCATCATTTTCTTCTTTTATTTGAGCATTATATGGAAGGTTGAAATTAACTGTTTCACAAACTGCCAGAATTTATTTTCAAGAGAAAATTATTCAACACGGCTTGATTAATAGGTCCTAATGGATCCTATTACAACTAATAGTTAAATATATCATTCCAGAAAATCTCCTCCTTCTAAATTGTAAATTGAGTAAGTGGGATTTCTATATTTTATTTCCAACCAAAGTTTGTGCCTGTCCCTTGGTGCTCTTGTCAATGCGTAAATCTAGGGTCTAAGTGTTCGGTGTCAAGTTCTTGGAGGTATAGATCAATCAAAGCAATTTGGCATGGATAAATCGATATACTCATATGTAAATGACATGCTCAATGTTTTCTGGTGGGAACATGGAACATAATAAATCTCATTCATTGGATTGATGGGGCCTTCTCACCTATTGTGTATGAATTGATAGGGGCCTTCTTGGTGGATTTCTATCTCTTCCAGTGGTAACATTGGAAACTCACATGCCGTTACAACAAACATAGAAGTGATGTCACAGAAGGTAATGTCGTCACAGAAGCCATGTCACTGCCTGCACGAAGACATTCACTGCATTACATAGCTGCAATGGTTAACAGTACATAGTTCCTTCCCCAGGGGTTCCTTATCTCTATCTCTCAGTCTAATCGGTGAGTGATTCTATAAGAAAGATATTTGAGATGCTAGGTAGAGCATCTAGAAAGCTTCAGGTATTGGAAAGGTGCTTCCACAATTGAAACAAGGTCGAAAGGGATGCTTGATATACTTGAAGACTTCTTGAACTTCTTAGAATTTGTAATTTTTCGAATGGATGTGAGCACTTCAACATTAGAAAAGCAGCACTAAATAAAGAACTTCAGTGGCCCAGATAATGAAATTTTTATTTTTCTTATTTCAACTCAGACGGGGGGGTTGGAATGAATTTTCCAAGTGCAAATATAGTTATTATATATTATCTACATTTTAGTTATTTATGAGATCGATCATGATCTCACAAGATAGGCCAAGAAAAAATGGTGATTGTATATCAATTGATAAGAAAGTGTTATGTTCAGAAGAGAATATTGCAGCAGTCAAGAACAAAAATGGATTTGGATAATCTGGTAATGAATCTTTGTTAAAATGAAAGTTTAAAGAATTATCTAGATCACAAGGAACCTTTGTGTTTGTGGAGACTGCCACAATACCACCAAGTTCATCTCCAGAATTGTCAAGTGAAAAATTATTGTGAGGTATTATGTTCTTTTGCAATTACTAATAATGGTAGACCATGTAGAAATGTTGTTTATGATGTGAGCAGATTTCATTGTATAAAGATCAATGGTTCAATATTTTTGATAATACAAGACTCCAACCAAGTTTCATTAGTTTACTCTATTAACCAAAATAGGTTTCATCAGTCTATGAAGTACATATGACATTCTAATAGCTCACTAAGGGTGTTTGTACTACCTATTTCTTCTACTCAAGGAAAAAGGTCTAGAAAATATAAATCTGATAATAGTTCAACGAAGTAGGTGACGGGCCCTCTAAGAAGTGAGGAGTCTTTTGGAATAGACACTTATTTACAATAAACAAGCTCCAGAAGTCCATTTCCAAAAATGGGAAATAATGCTCTGGCAAGTGCATTGCCCAGAATGTTTGTAAGCATTGCTACATCATTTATTTATACTCCTATTGAGTGTGTTAAACAACAGATGCAAAATGGTTTACAGTATTGCAACAATTGGTAAGTCTATTGGAAGTGGAGTTTCCATTTCTAGAGATAGATCTCCAACAACAAGAAAGTAATGTGAGGACTAGACTAGACTGGACCAGAAGTGAATAAAATTCAATGCCAAGCTCCATAAATTGTTAAGTGGTAAGCAAAATAATAGGAAGGAATGCTTTTAGCTACTTGAAATCAATATCATTATGTCGTGTTAGATGAAGACTTCCATTACATGATCAACTGGGCAAGAGTTGGCACAGGTATCAAATTTTGTAGAAGTAGATTGTTGAGAGGTTGTCCTATTGGAAAATGTCAAAAATGTTACAATGCATGAACCTGGTAATTGTAGAGGTACCAAAATTGTGGACTCCAATAAATTTAGCTCAATGAATTGTCCTAGTTGGATAACCATTCAAATAAAATATGTTATTGGCACTATTGACAGGTTTCTTAGATGCACATGTACAGGAGCAAAATGCTAGTTTTCCTAATATAGATTTTGTTCATCTAGCCATAAATGAATAATGCTGGAATTGAACTAATCGTATCTGAATGCACACGTGAGTGTCATTAAAGATGTTTGTGGATGGTGCTCAATAATTTTCATATGGATACATATGGTGTATGGAAACTACGGTCTCATAGTATTCTATTGCTACTCAACAAAATCTATACCTTGCCACCAGTGTTTCCTGAAGTTAGGATCAAGGTAGCAATGATTTTGAAGAGGCTGCATAATAATCTAATATGGTCGAATCCATATGAATATGCTCAGTATAGATCAAATAGCTGTGGTTAAATGCAATCTTGACATTGATGGACAAACTTCTGTGTTTGAAAGACATGAATGTCAACAAGGGTGTTCTGGCTTGAGTGTTGTTTAGGGGTTGTTAGTTTTAAAATTCTAGATGCACATCAATCTCTCAATGTGTAGCCATCATGATCAACAATTATTTTGACCAGTCTACCTGAATGGTGGCCACAACTGCATACAAAACTTCCTAACTTGTTTCATCTACCTAAGATGCCAAGTGGTATTACATCTTATAGTTTGTTGAAAGGATCAGCCACCCATAGAAACTTCTACCATGAACAATGATTCATCAATCTACAGGTTGCACACAAGGTCCGTTCATGGAAGGCGCTACAACTTGGTTGGAAGCATGTTGAATCTTTTGAAGAGGTGGGTAATAGCACCACTAACAACAGAAATTTTGAGCATAAGCAATAACATATACAAACAACAACAAAATGAAAATTATTCCTACTTAACAATTGCATTCATATACTCGCACTCTCTCCAAGTCTTGATGGTACCCACCGAGAAAATTGTGACCAACACCACATGGGGAACTCTACAAAGAAAGTACAATGTGATGAGGGGACTTTGATCTCATCTATCTTCATTGGTATGTTGATCTTTAGGAAACACATCCCTCTCAGATTGAACCAAGGTCGTATGTTGATCTTTAGGAAACACATCCCTCTCATATTTAACCAAGGTCTCACCTCTAACCTGAAGTTAGTTGAATGTTGAAGTTTACATCAAGGAGGATTATTAATATAGAAGCAACCACCAATGTCTTAGTATAATAATCATCCCACTTTACTTGTAAGAGAAAGACTAAGATCCCTCATCCACCTTGTAGCCTATAAGTAGGGCATGCAAGAAATAGTTTATAACTACAAAAAGTAAAGACCTGAGAAAGGCTTCCTAATTAGGTGGGGCATGTATGTATCTTCATTAGGGACCTCAAAAAATAATAGGAAGCCCGTGATGCATAGGTCAAAACTCAACAAGATGATGAAGGCACATGTCTTATGGACATGAACCCCTCAAAATCATCCATATCAACCATCAGTAGAGGCCAGATCCTTGTTCAAGAGATGGGAACAAATCTAGCAAGGGCATGAAAGGTTGTTAGCATTAGCCAATTCAAATATGACCAATACTTAAGTATGATCATTCCATAAATAGGTAGAACAATGTCCATACCTAACTTGGCCCTTCCCTCTATCACAATAAAAGAAAATTGCCATCTCAAATACCTATAAATATCTAGTAGCTATGGATTCTGCTAGCATAGCGCTGTCATAGGAAAATGAAAAAAAAATATCAGAGATAATAGAAATACCAAATAGAAGAATTAGGGAAACAAAATTGGATGCTCATAGCTGAGAATGAGGCATTAAAACTAGAAAAGACCAACCTGGAAGGTTACCAATCCTATATTGTTGAAATGTATCGATCATATAAAGAAATGGTGAGGAAAGGCTTCCCTTTCCTTCAACAAATGCAAGGAACCTCTACCAAGTTTCTCCCACTAAGGGAGAAGGTGGAGGAAAAAGGGATACAACTATAAGGAGTATCAAGCATGATTCATCAACTCATAAAGTTACCAAAAAGATTATCAGGATGTTGCTTCCAAAGAACCTAAGATTGGTGAGGAGGAAATTAACTATGATTATGTAGAAGTTAAACAAGCCCTCGAAGCTTTAGAAAATGTAGGAAATGATGTAGCCTAGTGCTACAACCTGGTTGGAAGCGTGTTGAATCTTTTGAAGAGGTGGGTAATAGCACCACTAACATCAGAAATTTTGAGCATAAGAAATAACATAAGCAAACAACAACAAAATGAAAATTGTTCCTACTTAACAGCTGCATTCATATACTCGCACTCTCTCCAAGTCTTGATGGTACCCACTGAGAAAATTGTGACCAACACCACATGAGGAACTATACAAAGAAAGTACAATATGATCAAGGGACTTTGATCTCATCTATCTTCATTGGTAAGTTGATCTTTTGGAAACACATCCCTCTCAGATTGAACCAAGGTCTCACCTCTAACCTGAAGCTAGTCGAATGTTGAAATTTCCATCAAGGAGGATTATCAATATAGAAGCAACCAATAATGTCTTAGTATAAGAATCATCCCACTTTCCTTGCAAGAGAAAGACTAAGATCCCTCATCCACCTTCTAGCCTATAAGTAGGCCATGCAAGAAATAGTTTATAACTACAAAAAGTAGGTAAAGACTTGAGAAAGGCTTCCTAATTAGGTGGGACATGCATGTATCTTCATTGGGGACCTCAAAGAACAAGAAGCCCATGATGCACAGGTCAAAACTCAACAAGATAATGAAGGCACATGTCTTATGGACATGAACCCCTCACAATCATCCATATCAACCATTAGTAGAGGCTAGATCTCTGTTCAAGAGTTGGGAACAAATCTAGCCAGGGCATGAAAGGTTGTTAACAATAGCTAATTCAAATATGACCAAAACTTAAGTATGTTCATTCAATAAATAGGGAGAACAATGTCCATACCTAACTTGGCCCTTCCCTCTATCACAACAAAAAAAAATTTGCCATCTCAAATACCTATAAAGATCTAGTAGCTATGGATTCTTCTAGCATAGTGTTGTCATAGGAGAATGAAAAAAAATATCAGAGATAATAGAAATACCAAATAACAAAATTAGGGAACCAAAATTGGATGCTTATAGCTGAGAATGAGGCATTAAAACTAGAAAAGACCAACCTAGAAGGTTACCAATCCTTTATTGTTGAAATTCATTGATCATATGAAGAAATGGTGAGGAAAATATTCCCTTTCCTTCAACAAATGTAGATAACCTCTGCAAAGTTTCTCCCACTAAGGGAGAAGATGGAGGAAAAAGGGATACAAAAAAAAGGAGTATCAAGCATGATTGATCAACTTATAAAGTTCCCAGAAAGAGTATCATGATGCTGCTTCTAAAGAACCTAAGATTAGTGAGGAGGAAATTAACTATGATTTTGTAGAAGTTAAACAAGCCCTCAAAGATTTAGAAAATGTAGGAAATGATGTAGCCTAGCAATATGACCTTATTGGAAGCGTGTTGAATCTTTTGAAGAGATGGGTAATAGCACCACTAATAGTAGAAATTTTGAGAATAAGAAATAAAATATACAAACAACAACAAAATGAAAATTATTCATACTTAACAGCTGCATCCATATACTCACACTCTCTCCAAGTCTTGATGGTACCCACCGAGAAAATTGTGATTAACACCACATGGGGAAATACACAAAGAAGTTACAATGTGATGAGGGGACTTTGATCTCATCTATCTTCGTTGGTATGTAGATCTTTAGGAAACACATCCCTCTTAGATTAAACCAAGGTCTCACCTCTAACCTGAAGCTAGTCGAATGTTGAAATTTCCATCAAGGAAGATTATCAATATAGAAGAAACCAATAATGTCTTAATATAAGGATCATCCCACTTTCCTTGTAAGAGAAATAATAATATCCCTCATCCACCTTATAGCCTATAAGTAGGCCATTCAAGAAATAGTTTATAACTACAAAAAGTAGGTAAAGACTTGAGAAAGGCTTCCTAATTAGGTGGGACATGCATGTATCTTGATTGGGGACCTCAAAGAACAACAGGAAGCCCATGATGCACAGGTCAAACTCAACAAGATGATGAAGGCACATGTATTATGGACATGAACCCCTCACAATCATCCATATCAACCATCAGTAGAGGCCAGATCTTTGTTCAAGAGTTGGGAACAAATCTAGCCAGGGCATGATAGGTTGTTAACATTAGCCAATTCAAATATGACCAAAACTTAAGTATGATCATTCAATAAATAGGGAGAACAATTTCCATACCTAACTTGGCCCTTTTCTCTATCACAATAAAAAAAATTGCAATCTCAAATACCTATAAAGATCTAGTAGCTATGGATTCTTCTAGCATAGTGTTGTCACAGGAAAATGAAAAAAGATATCAGAGATAATAGAAATACCAAATAACAAAATTAGGGAAACAAAATTGGATGCTCATAGCTGAGAATGAGGCATTAAAACTAGAAAATACCAACCTGGAAGGTTACCAATCCTATATTGTTGAAATGCATTGATCATATAAAGAAATGGTGAGGAAAGTCTTCCCTTTCGTTCAACAAATGCAGAGAACCTCTACCAAATTGCTCCCACTAAGGGAGAAGGTGGAGGAAAAAGGGATACAACAAAAAGGAGTATCAAGCATGATTGATCAACTCATAAAGTTCCCAAAAAGTGTATCATGATGCTGCTTCTAAAGAACCTAAGATTAGTGAGGAGGAAATTAACTATGATTATGTAGAAGTTAAACAAGCCCTCGAAGCTTTAGAAAATGTAGGAAATGATAGAGCCTAGTGCTACGACCTGGTTGGAAGCCTATTGAATCTTTTGAAGAGATGGGTAATAGAACCACTAACAGTAGAAATTTTGAGCATAAGAAATAACATATACAAACAACAACAAAATGAAAATTATTCCTACTTAAGAGCTGCATTCATATACTTGCACTCTCGCCAAGTCTTGATGGTACCCACCAAGAAAATTGTGACCAACACCACATGGGGAACTCTACAAATAAAGTACAATGTGATGAGGGGACTTTGATCTCATCTATCTTCGTTGGTATGTTGATCTTTAGGAAACGCATCCCTCCCAGATCGAACCAACGTCTCACCTCTAACCTGAAGCTAGTCGAATGTTGAAATTTCCATCAAGCAGTATTATCAATATAGAAGCAACCAATAATGTCTTAGTATAAGAATCATCCCACTTTCCTTGTAACAGAAAGACAGAGATCCCTCATCCACCTTCTAGCCTATAAGTAGGTCATGCAAGAAATAATTTATAACTACAAAAAGTAGGCAAAGACTTGAGAAAGGATTCCTAGTTAGGTGGGACATGCCTGTATCTTCATTGGGGACCTCAAAGAACAACAGGAAGCCCATGATGCACAGGTCAAAACTAAACAAGATGATGAAGGAAAATGTCTTATAGACATGAACCCCTCAGAATCAACCATATCAACCATCAGTAAAGGCCAGATCTCTGTTCAAGAGTTGGGAACAAATCTAGCCAGGGCATGAAAGGTTGTTAACATTAGCCAATTCAAATATGACCAAAACTTAAGTATGATCATTCAATAAATAGGGAGAGTAATTTCCATACCTAACTTGGCCCTTCCCTCTATCACAATAAAAAAATTTCCATCTCAAATACCTATAAATATCTAGTAGCTATGGATTCTTCTAGCATATTGCTGTTAGAGGAAAATGAAAAAAAAATATCATAGATAATAGAAATAGCAAATAGAAAAATTAGGGAAACAAAATTGGATCTCATGGCTGAGAATGAGGCATTAAAACTAGAAAAGATCAACCTGGAAGGTTACCAATCCTATATTGTTGAAATGCATTGATCATATAAAGAAATGGTGAGGAAAGTCTTCCCTCTCCTTCAACAAATGCAGAGAAACTATACCAAGTTGCTCCTACTAAGGGATAAGGTCAATGAAAAAGGGATACAACTGAAAGGAGTATCAAGCATGATTGATCAGCTCATAAAGTTCCCAAAAAGAGTATCACGATTTTGATTCTAAAGAACCTAAGATTAGTGAGGAAGAAATTATCTATGATTATGTAGAAGTTAAATAAGCCCTTGAAGCTTTAGAAAATGTAGGAAATGATGTAGCCTAGTGCTACAACCTGGTTGGAAGCCTGTTGAATCTTTTGAAGAGGTGGGTGATAGCACCACTAACAACAAAAATTTTGAGCATAAAAAATAGCATATACAAACAACAACAAAAGGAAAATTATTCCTACTTAACAACTACATTCATATACTCACACTCTCTCCAAGTCTTGATGGTACCCACCAAGAAAATTGTGACCAACACCACATGGGGAACTCTACAAAGAAAGTATGATATGATGAGGGGACTTTGATGTCATATATCTTCATTGGTATGTTGATCTTTAGGAAACACATCCCTCTTAGATCGAACCAAGGTCTCACCTCTAACCTGAAGCTAGTCGAATGTTCAAATTCCATCAAGGAGGATTATCAATATAGAAGCAACCAATAATGTCTTAGTATAAGAATCATCCCAGTTTCCTTGGAAGAGAAATACTGGGATCCCTCATCCACCTTCTAGCCTATAAGTAAGCCATGCAAGAAATAGTTTATAAGTACAAAAAGGAGGTAAAGACTTGAGAAAGGCTTCCTAATTAGGTGGGATATGGATGTATCTTCATTGGGGACCTCAAAGAACAACAAGAAGCCCTTGATGCACAGGTCAAAACTCAACAAGATGATGAAGACACATGTCTTACAGACATGAACCTCACCTAATCATCCATATCAACCATCAATAGAGGCTAGGTCCCTGTTCAAGAGTTGGGAACAAACTAGGGCATGAAAGGTTGTTAACATTAGCCAATTCAAATATGACCAATGCTTAAGTATGATCATTCAATAAATAGGGAGAACAATGTCCATACCAAAATTGGCCATTTCCTCTATCACAATAAAAAAATTTCCATCTCAAATACCTATAAAGATCTAGTAGCTATGGATTCTTCTAGCATAGTGTTGTCACAGGAAAGTGAAAAAAATATTAGAGATAATAGAAATACCAAATAGAAAAATTAGAGAAACAAAATTGGATGCTCATAGCTGAGAATTAGGCATTAAAACTAGAAAATACCAACCTGTAAGGTTACGAATCCCATATTGTTGAAATGCATTGATCATATAAAGAAATGGTGCAGAGAGTCTTCCCTTTCCTTCAACAAATGTAGGGAACCTCTACCAAGTTGCTCCCACTAAGGGAGAAGGTGGAGGAAAAAGGGATACAACTAAAAGGAGTATCAAGCATGATTGATCAACTCATAAAGTTCCAAAAAGAGTATCATGATGTTGCTTCTAAAGAACCTAAGATTAGTGAGGAGGAAATTAAATATGAATATGTAGAAGTTAAACAAGCCCTCGAAGCTTTAGAAAATGTAGGAAATGATGTAGCCTTGAAAATGTAGGAAATGATGTAGCCTAGTGCTACGACCTGGTTGGAAACCTATTGAATCTTTTGAAGAGATGGGTAATAGAACCACTAACAACATAAATTTTGAGCATAAGAAATAAAATATACAAACAACAACAAAATGAAAATTATTCCTACTTAAAAGTTGCATTCATATACTCGCACTGTCTCCAAGTCTTGATGGTACCCACCAAGAAAATTGTGACCAACACTACATGGGGAACTCTACAAAGAAAGTACGGTGTGATGAGGGGACTTTGATCTCATCTACCTTGGTTGGTATGTTGATCTTTAGGAAACACATCCCTCTCAGATCAAACCAAGGTCTCACCTCTAACTTGAAGCTAGTCGAATGTTCAAATTTCCATCAAGGAGGATTATCCGTATATAAGCAACCAATAATGTCTTAGTATAAGAATCATCCCACTTTCCTTGTAAGAGAAAGACTGAGATCGCTCATCCACCTTCTAGCCTATAAGTAGGCCATGCAAGAAATAGTTTATAACTAAAAAAAGTAGGTAAATACTTGAGAAAGGCTTCCTAATTAGGTGGGACATGCCTGTATCTTCATTGGGGACCTCAAAGAACAACAGCAATCCCATGATGCATAAGCTCAAAACTCAACAAGATGATGAAGGCACACATCTTATGGACATGAATCCCTCACAATCATCCATATCAACCATCAGTAGAGGCCAGATCCCTGTTCAAGAGTTGGGAACAAATCTAGAAAGGGCATGAAAGGTTGTTAACATTAGCCAATTTAAATATGACCAAAACTTAAGTATGATCGTTCAATAAGTAGAGAGAACAATGTCCATACCTAACTTGGACCTTCCCTCTATCACAATAAAAAGAATTTCCATCTCAAATACCTATAAAGATCTAGTAGCTATGGATTCTTCTAGCATATAGCTGTCACATGAAAATGAAAAAAATATCGATGATATGGTAAAGTGATTCTGGAAATAGAAATACCAAATAGAAAAATTAGGGAAACAAAATTGGATGCTCATAGCTGAGAATTATGCATTAAAACTAGAAAAGACCAACCTGGAAGCTTACCAATACTATATTGTTGAAGTGCGTTGATCATATAAAGAAATGGTGAGGAAAGTCTTCCCTTTCCTTCCACAAATGCAGAGAATCTCTACCAAGTCACTCCCACTAAGGGAGAAGGTGGAGGAAAAAGGGATATAACTAAAAGGAGTATCAAGCATGATTGATCAACTCATAAAATTCCCAAAAAGAGTATCATGATTCTGCTTCCAAAGAACATAAGATTAGTGAGGAGGAAATTAACTATGATTATGTAGAAGTTAAAGAAGCCCTCGAAGCTTTAGAAAATGTAGGAAATGATGTAGCCTAGTCTATGGATCTCTACCATCGGGACAGCTCTTTAAAATAATGGTTGATAAAAATGAACAATCTACCATCCATTGGAGGTCAAGGGGAAGCAAGGATGAATATTGAAGTTAATAGAGAATTGGATGAATATCTGGATGCATGGGAACTATCATTAAACATATTCATGAGTAAAGTAACCAAGTATTCCTTGAAAAAACATACTGCAAAACTAGTCAAGCAATAGAATATACTAAATTCTTTTATGGTTTCCTTGGAAAAGGATATTGAGAATCTTGTAGAGAGAAAATACGAGTACTATGTAGCCATGGAAGGACTATCGCCCACCAAGATCAAGATGATATCCTCTCTACTCAAATCTAGGAAACCTATCTATATGACATCTCAGGGGTTAAAGTAAATGGCCTAGTGATCTTGTAATGAGTGTCATTTTTCTACTTTGAAAATTATAATATTTTTTTATTAAATTGAGATAGAAAAAAAGTAAGTGGGGGAAAAGTTGTAACTAATCTTGGGAGAAGTCAAGAATCTTAAATAAACAATTACCTTTGTCTCTATAAGATGTCCTAAATAAGAGAACATGACCTTTTTCAAATTTCTATACTAGGGAATCTTTAGATATAATATTGAGAAGCCCTGAGGGTGAAGAAGGAAGTAGATTGAAATTTATACATTTGTACGAGTTACTAATGACTTTTCTATAGTAATGTCCATGTATGTTTATGCTCTTGTGAGAGTTTTAACTAGTCACTAGTGGACCTTTCCAGTTTTAATTGATATATTTCACACATTCAATCTTTGTTTTGTAGTTGTCCTCATATCTAAATGAATAAGTACTAATTGGATTATATACTGATTTTTTTTGTATTTAACCAATTCAGACAATATTGACATTGCTTGCACCAAGAAAACAACTAACTAGTTTCCTCCATTTTTTAGCAATACAATATGTTCATTTGATAATTCATCTCTCATCATTTATTTCATTAGATTAGAGTAGAGTAGTTTTAATTTGCTATAATTAGGTAATTTACCTTACCATTTTTGGGATCTTATGTGTTGTGTATATTTTTCCAATTCACATAACATTCAATCCTCTTAATCACCACTGAGCTAGAATTCAAATGGGTCTCTCATCTCATCCCAAAGAGTGTGAGGTATAATTTGAACTTCATAACATCTAGAATATCCCTATCACTATTGCTAAGATTTTATCCCTATCAAAAAATACTACAAGTACCATAAAATACTTCTGCAAAAACCTCTTCCCAACCCAAACTTTTTACTTATAGTGAAAATTCATCTAAACTGCCACAAATTCCTTCAATACAAATGATAAAGGTTATGGTGGAAGTTTTCTTTGAAAATTTTTGCCAACCTGTAACACAAAAGCCACATAAAACTCATCGATGGGTACAAAAGCCACAATAGCATCTTTGGGTACAAGATGCATAGTGTAGCATAGTGCACACAGTAGCAACGATGGGTACAAGATGCATAGTGCACATAGTAGCAACGATGGGTACAAGATGCATAGTGCACACAGTAGCAGCGATGGGTACAGGATGCATAGTGCACACAGTAGCAGCGATGGGTACAGGATGTATGGTGCAGCATGGTGTAGCTCAGTGATGTTGGACATAGTGATGGTGCAACATGGTGTAGCTCAATGATGTTGGACATAGTGATGGTGTAGCATGGTGTAGCTCAGTGATGCTGGACATAGTGATGGTGCAGCATGGTGTAGCTCAGTGATGCTGGACATAGTGATGGTGGAGCATGGTATAGCTCAGTGATGCTGAACATAGTGATGGTGCAACATGGTGTAGCTTAGTGATGCTGGACATGGTATGATGGTGCAACACAGTGATAGGCTCAACATGGTGATGGAGTCACCTTGGAGAATTAGTTGAAGCAACATGTCTTCAACTAAGTCCAGCTACCTCATGTATCATATTCTTAGAGATGATCTTTGCTCTTATTTAGATAAGTCAAAGTGTTGACTTTTGTTGAGGAAACTAAGACTTTTACTGTTGAGGCTCCTAACCAAAATGCCTATTGGCAAGGGCACTCTTAGGTGTTTGTATTCACTCTTGATGTGCTTATGTTTCATATATTAATGTTATTTCTCCTTACCATAAAAAATTGTCTATTTTACTACTACAATCCTTTTTTCGTTCTATTTATTTTATGTATTTTATGTTGACTATCTTAAACTAATGACATCTACAATCATCAAATATTGTACTCTAACCCTGATTCATAATGAAAATCATAGAAACAAAGACATGAATTAAAAGTTAGCTGACATGGAAAAAATGCCACATTGTCATGTATCCTATGGAAAAATACTAAGAACTTACATTAGGAAACCCTAACCACCAACGACACATTATCTTTATGGAAAAAAGGGCATCAGAGAAGATGAGTCTAGGTGGAGTTCATGCATTCAAGTTCATGCTCAACACCCTAAACTGAAGACTCTGAAACTGGAAGAAAGGACCATTGTCAGATGAGCGAAACTCCTCTTGGGTTTAATTATTCATGTGAACAGAAAATATTTATTTGTGAGCTACTAAGAATGCAAACTAGAGTATTTTTCACCCTAGGAAAATTTGTGTCCAATTTTAAAACATCTATGTCTAATTTATAGTGTGAATTTATTATTAGTTGTTTCATTCATTGCACAGGGGTTGTATACTGTAACTGTTAGATGCTTGTTGTAGCAGAGTATTTTGCATAAAACAGAGGGGTAGAAGCAATTTAACTGTTTTTCTTGATTATTTTAAGTTGTTGCTCATTCTATTCTTTGTTTATTTTAATTTCTCCCAAAAACCTCTGTTGAATCCAGCAAGGGTGAGCTTTGAAAGCAGAGCCATATTGCAACAATTCAGGAGTGATTTAGTCACTGTGTTTTTCAAAAGTCTTGTTTTTCTTGAGAATTTCAAATCAAACCCAGAGATGTGAAAAACAAACCTTGAAAACAACCAAATGACCAGAAATAAATGAAATGCATGCCAAGCAAACAAAATAGTTAATGAAATGTATGTGTTTTTATCATGGAAACAGGGGCATTTTGAGCATGCCCTGATTTGCAAAGCATATAGAGGTGTGGACAGAAGAAGTATCCAAACTTTTATTAAAATATTTAATTGTAGATGTATAAATCTTATTAATAGGCAAGGAATTGAATACCTAAATTTTAGAATGATAACTCTCGAGAAACAATTATCTATCCATCTTTGCACAATGATGTTTCTCATATTGAGAAAATTGGCTAACATGCAGATTTCCTTCAAATCAAAACTCTAGGAATGCATATGATTCATCAAACAGTTGATCATGCAAGGAAGTAATAAATTTATGAAATGAGTGGTCATAGAGTAGTTTGTAAAGGAAAAAGATTTGATGTAGTATCGATTCCTAGAAACCATCAGATCAGTTTCCATTAATCTCAGCAAACTACTATGAAAAAACAGATAAACAAGGGAACAAAGGGATGTTTCTCCCCAAAATTGGTCAATTGCAAAGGAGGGTCATCAATGATAAAAAAAAAAAAAAAAACTAAGATCAATAGGTGACTACTTCGTTTAGTTTAGGGCATATAGCATTGATTTGGTTCTCCGTGAATAGTAAAGATCAAAATCTTGATTTAATATGACATTAGTTAAGATTCATTTTCGAATAGTAGCAAAGAGAAATCATTGCAATTTCATATACCCTAAAAACTCGAATTACATTTTCATTGTGGAGGATTTAGAGAAAGTGTGTACATACTTGGTCGAACTTTAAGGTAACAAGAGTGATGTCTGAGGATGGGCCAAAAGTAAAAGAAATGGAGGAACCAGATCCATGGAAGAAGAAAGAATCCCCCATAGAAGAAATTGCGAACCCTCTTCACACAATCGTCCAGTTGGGTGACTCTGAGGGCGCCATCAACAGTTGGCCACTATCTCATGACCATGTAATGACTCTACTTGCCAAGTGATTCATCATACATGTAATTTATTTTTCTTGCCATTTGATGTTCGGGTGTTAAGCTTGTGCAGACAAAGAGCTTAATATAATGAAGCCCGTTCAATGAACTTGCACAACTGATATCATTGAGATCAAAACCCTGACATGAAAGCACAGTGATAAAACCAAAAATGGAGTGGATTAAGCTTGGGAAGACGAAGATCATAATATAATGAAGCTTGTTCAACGAACTTGCACAACTGATATCATTGAGATCAAAACCCCGACATGAAAGCATGCCAATAAAACTGAAAATGGAGTGGTTTACAGAGTAAGTTTTATGGATAAAATTATTGATTTCTTTCTAGCGGGAATCATAGTGCGGGACATGATGATGAAAAACAATGAATATTTTATGGAATCAGGTTGGATGACTTCTTACCAAGAGAAATAAGGGTATATTAAGATGCAATGCGTAGTACTTACTCAAATCACAATGTACATATTCAAACCATCAATATCAAACATTTATGTGAATAAAATTATGAAACATTATGGAACCACTCACTTTAGAATTTATAGCCAAAGAATTTAAGAGTTACAATAGAGTTTTTAAGTGATCATAATAAAAAATAATACATATTAGAGATATTATATACACATGGATTATAGATATCAAGCTAAATGTGGTCGTTAAAGCAACATTTTCCTACGCCTAGTGTCTTAGATGGCCAAGGCAAGGTGTCATCAAACCAGTTATACATCCATCTATATACCTTAGTTGGAAAATGATTAATGTCACAAGAATCATAGGGGTTGAGATGTCAATCAAAATTTAAAACTATCCTCTAAAAACTCATATAGAAAGTGGGGTAACATGTCCTATGACATCCAACCTGCAATTTGCAATGGGAAATCCTCAAAAGTCTTTCTGAAGAAAGAATGTCCCATTGAGGAGTTCAAGAAGATGTATGAGGCCCCACAAATTTGATAGTTGAAGAAGTTTGAATATGGGTTTGTCAATTTTGGCCCTAAGTAGGCAAGGCAACATGGAAGGAGGTGACCCCCTTAGAAGAGTTTAAAAGGGAAGGCCACATAAGGTCTTATATAAATATCTAAATCCAACGACCTCCCTCATAGAAAGAGTTAGACATGTATTGAAATAAAGTAGACAACTACCCATCTAAATATTGATAATAAAAAAACAAAACATCCCTTGAATCACATAATAAATGGAGCATCTACAAATGAGGTGATCCTCTAACTCAATCTCATGTATATGGCAAAGCTAGAAGATGTTATTGAGAAGAGGAATGTCATTATGATTAGTTTCAACTAGATGCTAATGTAAACCAACTTTAAACACACCAAGGGGGATCTGAAGGGAAATATCTAGTGTTCTTGTGTGTATGAGTTAAACAATAAGGCCCCCTCTCATTTGCATGAAGTGTTCCTAGTACAAATCCGTCTTAGAGTCAAGGCCATGAAAAGATGAAGTCCAACTACACTTAATTTGTTGTCTATAAATAACCTCTTTAACAACTTGACCCAAACATGTAATGATGTCATTTACATTGGAGGTGTATGTCACTTGAATTGTGTTACAACTTTAATTGCTCCCCCAAAAAAATGTGCTAGTCTCCCTTGTGATGATGCATCAACCCTAATGGAGAATAATCTCATTATGTAAAAGGAATTTAAACACGATGTAACTTTAATAGTGCCCTACTCACCCCTGGCTCACCACTCATGGCAAATGTGAGGCTATTTCAAGCATTGATGTGGATAATATCATTTTATTTTCTCTTATGTGTAGTATTCTACATTGACACAATTGGGATTTTTAGCAAACAAAATATTTGTATCAAGGGTTAACTCCTTGTGCATTAGGGCTAAAGAGGTCGAGTCATTATGAGTGATCTATTCATTGCCAACTCCTCATGTGGGAGAACACTACAAGCTCCATGTCAACATTAAGTGTAGATATTGTGAGCAATTATGATTGAGGTTTTGTAGATTATCCAGTTGTTCTACATTAGGTATACATGGTAATAAGGGAATTACACACAAACACACACCCTTGAGACCAATACCTAGTTCTCTAAAAATCAAATGGTCCCAATATTCTTAGTTAGAGGTGAAGGATTCTCCTAAGAGGTTAGTTTGTTGGTTTGAGGAATTGTTTTTGGCCTTGGATACTAAGTGGTTAAGGGCTTTAGGAGTTAAGAGTTAAGAGCCAATGGCTTGGGGGCCACAGGATTTAGGGTCAAAGGGCTTAAGAGTTAGGGGATTTAGGTGTTTGGGGTTAAGGGGTTAGGTTTTAAGGTGTTTAGGGGTTAGGGGTTAAGTTTTAAGGGTGGTGGGTTGAGAGAATATGGGGTTATTGCTTAGGGGTTCATGGATTGTAGGTTAGCAGTTAATGGCTTAAGGTTTAATGGGCCAAGGGTTTGATGGGTTATGAGTTATGAGTGTAGTGTTTAAGGGATTATGGCTTGGGGGTTTAGGGGATAGGGAGTCTCATGGTTATGGGTTAATGTATCATGGGTTGTGATAATGGGGCCCCTAATCCCCTTATCACCACTATCGAGGGTTCCACTTTCAATTTCTCTTGTTTCCTTCCCTCTAGGCCCCCTAGCCCCTGTGACATTAGGTCCTAACCCCCCTTATCATTCACTAATGCTAGGATTATAGATCTTAATAAACCATGCTTGGACATCCCACTTCTGCCCATCCATGCTACCCTTGTGTCCCTTAGTCCCGTTCAATACACCACAAAATACTCCTCCCACCTTTTCAGTCATATCATTCAACTCATCCTAACATTATGAACCCAAAATTTGGCCCTAATGTCTCTACAACTACACCCTTGGGCCACCATGACTAAGGGCTTAAATGTAGTAGGGCTAATGAGTTGTGATAAGGGGGCCCATAATACCCTTATCACAACTATTGGGGGTTCCCCTATCAACTACAGTTGCTTCATAAAGAAGAGAAATGGAGAGAAAAAGACAAGTGCAAAGGCATGCTAAGATCTGTCAGGTGCCAGGGTGTGGTGCCAACACATGCTAGGGAGTGTTAGGGCCAAGTGTTAGGGAAACAAAAGGGAGAAATAGTTTCAAATGCATGGAAATGAATGAATATGAGTGTGTAATAGGGAGTGTCAATGATGTCCATGTGTGCTAAGGAGGGAGTGACAAGGCATGCTAGGCAGTTCCAAGGCATGTTAGAGCGTTAGGGAAACATGCCATGATGTGCCAAGTCTCAAGGTGTGTCAATGCTTGAAAAGGAGTGTTAGTAAGTGCTAGGGAAACACAAGGGAGAACTAGGTCAAAATGCATGGAAATGAATGAATAAGAGTGTGTGAGAGGAGTGTCAGTGAGTTCCAGGTGTGCTAAGGAGGGAGTGGCATGGTATGTTAGTCAGTGTTAAGGCATGCTAGAGTGTCATGGAAACATGCGTCTAAGATGTGTCAGGTGTCAAGGTGTGCCAATGCGTGCTAGGAAGTGTTAGGGAGTGTTAGTGGAACATAAGGGAGAACCAAGTCAAATTAATGCATGGAAATGAATGAATGAGAGTTTGTGACAGGAAGTGTCAGTGAGTTCCAGATGTGCTAAGGTAGGAGTGACGATATATGTTAGGCAGTGCTAAGGCATGCTAGAGGCCAGGGCAACAAGCCAATATGTGCCAGGTGCCAGGGTGTGCCAATGTATTACAAGGAGTGTTAGGGAGTGTCAGGGAAACACAAGGGAGCACTAGTTTCAAATGCATGTAAATGAATGAATAAGAGTGTGTGACAGGGAGTGTCAGCAAGTTCTAAGTGTGCTAAGGAGGGAGTGACAAGATATGTTAGGTAGTGCCAAGGAATGCTAGAGTGCCAGGGTGGCAAGCCTAGATGTGTTAGGTGTTAGGGTGTGTTAATGTGTGTCAGGGAGTGTTAGGGAGTGCCATGGAAACACGAGGGATAACTAGTTCAAAATGCATGGAAATGAATAGATAAGAGTGTGTGATAAGGAGTGTCAGTGAGTTTCAGGTGTGTTAAGGAGGGAGTGACAAGGTTATATGCTAGGTAGTGCCAAGGCATGCTAGAGTGCCAGGTCATGTCAGGGAGTGGTAGGGTGTGCTAGGGAGTACCAAAGAATGCCAAGGAATGTAAGGGGTGTTAACACGTGCCACATGGTGCCAAGGGATTGTTAGACATGCAAGGTGTTATTCCATGTCAAGATGTAAACTATGTTGCTTAGTTGTTTTATGGCCACGCTTGGACGTGAGCCTTGACTTCCTAACTGGTAACTTGTTAAGTGGGATAAGTTGAAATTGGACATGAGTAGCCTAAGAGTAGTTATATTCAGTTCTTAGGTGAACAAGGCATAGTCTAGTTGTAGTAATCGTAACTTGGCAAAGATGTTGTAGTTGAGGGAGGAGGTGGTTGGGTTCCCAAGTCCCAAAAGACATAAGGGTAGTTGTGAGGGCATGATATCTAAGGAGTGCCAGGGCATGCCAAGGAATGAAAGGGCATGCTAATGCATGCCAGACAATGTCAATGCATACTAAGGAGTGTTAGGGAGTGTTAGGGCTGTTGAGAAATCTAGGGCACAATAATTAGGTGATTTCTCTTCTTATGCTAATTGCTTGTGAATGCTTTTTACTTCTTAAGATGAGGATATTCTCTTTACTTAGATTATTATAGTGTTCTTCTTCATCAAACAATTACCAATGCATAAACAAGTCTGATTTTGGCATTTATAATAGTTTCAATCTATGAAAGAAAACATGTCATTTGGGCAACAAAGGAGCCGACTTTTGCTGGTGAAGTCAACTACACACATTTTAATGGCAGCCTTACGCATTGCACAAATTATTTTCGAGCCGTCTAATTGCGAGTTTAGCATTGAATATCCCTAGCCTCATTTGATAAAGCCTTAGGTATTGGAGCATCTAATTCGGCCATTTGTCCAGTTTTAAGGAGACCCTTTGTTTCTTGATTTGATAGCCTTTGAGACCAGTTTAAAAAATCATGCATGTTGTGGAGTAGTTTTATATAATGTATAAATTTGATATAATCTAAATTTTAATTAAATTATTTTAAGACTTAAATTTTAATTAAATTATTTTAAAACTTAAATTATTTTAAATTTATTATCAAATTTAGGGTTAGGGTTTAGCTCTTTAAATTGTTAGGATTAGGGTATCATTAGGAGAGAGATTTTAGCGTTAGGGTTTCATATATAGTCTAGGGTTAGGGTTAATTTGGGAAAGGGTTTGCTCATGTATTTAGGATCTAGGGTTTTCACAACATCTAGGGTTAGGGTTTGCTTCTAGGGTAGGTTTCATCAACAAGCAATGCTCGATTAGGCTATGGCTTCCATTCATGTATCTTAAGGGCATCATAAGTATTAGGACTTGAATCAATTTGTTAGGGCTATATCATAAAAGGGTTTAAGGCATGTATCACAAGAATATTTTCCATCTCCAACAATGCCATATTGACATCAATGACAACCTTGACCAACACCAGATATGTGGTCTATATTGCAGAGATAAACCTCGCTCTAAGGGTCACAACCCCTCTTCTTCTACGCAGATTTGTCACAGTCTTAAGGGCATACCTTATGGAATGAACATGCTAGGAAACCACCCTAACTAGGGCATTATACTTATATTCTAATTACTTTAGAACAAAGCATATCCACCCATAGCAAAAACAACAACTCTTTCCTCCATAAGAGACTCTACCTAGCTCATGTGGATCCATAGATTCTTGGCATTTCTTTTACTGAATCTTAACCTGAACTTCAGATATCTATAACACTCAAACTACGATTACCTCAATCAATATTACACCTGTGGCTACTTATGTTCTGGCCCTCAATTCCAGTGTAGGCCCTCCTCCATTTGTTTTGGTATTTATCATAGACCTTCCAACCTACTGACCACCATAATATAGGGTCTTCGCCCTCTCTTCTATTTTAGAATTTGATGCAGCCTTCATACAAAGCACCACTGAAATCACATGCCCAAATTCTCATGAGTTGCTTCTCTTGATCTTGATCTACCAAAAGAGAACCAACAATATGCCATCCTACTTCCTAGCTCGAACCCATTAAGGTATATGACATTCTTGTGAACCCTCAAATGATGATCTTGCTCTTGGTGGATGATCATGGCCTCCCTTTAATAACCCTTACTCAACCCTCTAACTCGGCCTACTTTAGGACTACATCTCTCCTAGATTCCTTGATCAAATGAGCTCCTTCTCACTCCTTCATACTAATGCCTCCTTAAATATATTTTCCTAGCTAGGCCTCTTAGGAACCCTCTAAAACTTATGAGGTTTATCCACTTGGACCTTATGAAATATTAATTTTCATTTTTAATTTTATTTTAGATTTTAAACCTTTCTTGGGTCCAAAACCCCTCTGCTTGGGTTCTTTTCCCCCAAAGCCTGTTGTGACCGAACTCACAGAAACCCAAATCACTAGGCTTGTGGAGTACCTACCTAGATTCACAATTCAAAAACTTAGTCTAGTTGTGGTAGTCGTAATTTGTTCAAGCTCTTGCAGTCAAGCGAGGACTTAGTTGGTTTCCCAAGTTGAAAATTAAGTAAGGGTAGTTGTGAGGGCATGATAGCTAGGGAGGGTTAGGGCATGACAAGGAATGAAAAGGTGTGCTAACACATGTCGGACAATATCAATACATGTTGAGGAGTGTTAGGGAGTGTCGAGGCATCACAAGGGAGAACTAAGTCAAAATGCATGAAAATGAAAAAATAAGTGTGTGTGCCAGGGAGTGTTAGTGAATTCAAGTGTGCCAAGGATGAAGTGTGTTAGGAGAAGTTCATAATAGGATTTTCAAGAGGCAAGCCTACGATTGTGATAAGGGGCTCGATAGAGCAGTTTTAGACAAAGGGAGACTTTGTGCTAGGCACAACACTGTTTTTCCTTTAGCTATTATTTTTATATGATATGTGGCACATTTTGGCCAAATGCTCATGTTTTAAACTATTTTAGACAATTTCATATTGTACATTGTTGTTTATAAGTTTTGGGGCACTCGACTTGTGTCAGATTATATCATGTGTGTCTTGTGCATCTTGTGGTTATTTCAAACTCTTATTTAATGATCTATTATTTATATGAACTAGATATACATGTGAAATATTGTCTATGTAAGCTATGTTGGTTAGTTGCTTTATGGCCATGGCTAGATGTGATCCTTGTCTTGGTAAGTTCTTAAGTGGGACAAGTTGAGCTTGGACATGAGTGGCCTAAGATGAGTTATAGGAAGTTCTTAGGTGAACAAGGCACAATATACTTGTAATAGGTGAAATTGGTCAAGTTATTGTGGCTGAAGTAGGCCAATGTCACATGAACTGTAGTAGTTAAGGACTTGATTGGGTTCCCAAGTCATGAAAAAATGTAAGGCTAGTTCTGTGGGTGTGAGTGCCAAGGCGTGCTAAGGAATGCTAACATGTGCCAAATAGTGCAAAGGCATGTCAAATATGCTAAGATGTGCCAAGTGCTAAGGCACACCAAGATGTGCAAGGGTGTCACAATACATGCCAGGGATTGTCAAGGCAACAAAAAGGAGAAACAAGTTAAACTACAAGGAAATGAACACATAAGAGGGTTAATAAGTCATAAATTTACCTTTTCCAAGAGGGTCATGCTAGGCACACCAACACTAGGTACCAATATGTGCCAAGTGCCAAGTGTTAGTGCATTCTAAGTGCCAAATACTCCTTTGTTACTTCTCATCTACTTTCCAATAGTTGATATCAAATAACTTTAATATTAAACAATGCCAAAGCATACCAAGGAATCTCAATGAAAAATAAACATGATAAGACTTGCCAAGCACCAAAACGTGCCAAGTGCCAATGTGTGTTAGGGAGTGATACACATGTTATGAAGTGGCATGGCATGTCGAAGAGTGCTAAGGTGCACCAAGGAGTGCTAATGCATGCTAAGGAGTGTTAGGGAGTACTAGGGAAACACAAGGGAGCACTAGGTCAAAATACATGGAAGTGAATGAATATGAGGGTGTTCTGGGGAGTGTCAATGAGTGTTAGCTGGCATGCCAAGGAGGGAGTGACAAGGTATGCTAAGCACTCGTAAGGAATGCTACGGAATATTAGGGCATGTTAAGAAGTGCCAGAGTGTGCTAGGGAATTCTACTGTGTGTTAACATGTACCAAAGAGTGCCAAGGCATGCCAAGAAATGACAAATTCTCCATAAACCCACTTCTACAAACATTGCTGGTGGATGCCCCACAAAAAAAAATAAAAAAATAAAAAAATAAGTAGGACCATAACTCCATGAGTCGAAAATGTCTTCTAGGTTGTTCCTCCTTGATTCACCATATCTCCATAAAATATGCAAATATCTTTAAATAGGCGTCTCTAGTATTTGATTCTGTTTGTTCAAAAATCTTCTCATTCCTGCTTCTCCATATGCCCCACAAAATATAGAAAGGAAAGGAATGATATGTCTTGAAACCTTCAAACCATTGAGTGAGACATCTCTAAATGGTAACCATGTTCTAGATTACATGTATTTTAAGTGTTTGAAGAACCCCACTCCATACCGAGATCACAAAAGGACATGTTAGAAATAGATGTTCCATGTCTTCTAAATCTTCTTTGCATAAAGAGCATCTTCCAAGATCCTAAAAGCCCCTTTTATGGATATTATCCCAAGTTAAAATATTATTGTGGACCACCAGCCACATAAAACATTTTAATTTGAGAGGTATATCTGATCTCCACGTGTTATGAAACCAAAAAGCATTATCATTCAAGCCACCTCCATGAGAAATATGTTTATAAATCTCCTTAACCGAGATCTTCTCATTATACATAACACCTTCCCATTTTAGCTTTTCTTTCTTCTTAGTGAGTTTTAAACCTGTTAGACTTAATTGTGTTGTGAAATGTGTCCATTACACAAATAGATCCTCTAGAAATCCAAGTTCAAATGCATTAAGACAATAACTTGTAACAGAAGAAGATCCTCAATCACAAGAGATTTAGTTCATAAAGTAAAGCCTTTTCTTATGTAAATTCTCAAGCATGCGAATAGAAAGAGTATGCATTCCCTCCACTCCTTTGATATCATCTAGTCCTATTTCTCTCCTATTCCCCTTTCCAACCTCCCATCTCAGATTTTGTAGTAGCCAATATTTGTTTCTGATCATGCTTCTCCATATATAATATGCCACTTTCTTCTTTGGAGCCGCCTCTTTAATCCATTCCTTAAGCTGTCTACTTTTTAGATATTTCTCTTTAATAACCTATTACCAAATACCTTTTCCCTGGAAATTTTTCCATAATTTATTGAGTACAATTAAAGCCTTACTAAAAAATTATGTTTCCTTTATACCCCACCCTCAATCCTTCTCATGTCTCACAGGAACCTATAAATTGACCAAAAGTATCTTATTTATGGATTTAGGCCTAGCCCAAAGGCACCTAGCTATAATAGCATCAATTCTTTTGGTCTAAATATACTGAGGGGGGAAAGATACTAAGGTTTGAGCCCTCTAATTGCAATGAAATCACCTCCTCCCCCTTTTTCATGAAATGCTTTGAAGATGTCAATTGTTTAGGGTTTTGTCAAAGAGTGTAGGAAGTAGGTTACCATGAGAATCTCATGGGTATATTTTCCCTCACCTTGAAGGAAGACAAGATCACCATTTTAGGGACTGATTTAATGTTTTTAGTGGATGCCATCTCTCAAGCTACAGGCATACAAAACCATGGTGAAGATTGGTTCAAAGGCATGAACCTAGACCTAGAAGAGTACAAACCCTACTTGAAATCACAATATAAAGGAACTCACTCACATGCTTTCCCATTCAGATACTTGTTGGAGAGATATGCACCATTGATGAAGGCTATCATGAAGTTCTTCACATGTGAGGGAAAATTTTCTAGGCTATATCAATAGTACATAAGACTACTCATGCACTTTATAGCTACCAAGTCTCTAAATTTGTCCAGCTACATGTATAGGATCCTAACCAAAATGTCTGAAAGGGTGCAATTTAAAGGCAAAGTGCATTATCCGAGCCTCTTTCACCATATCCTGATAAAGGTTGTAGTACTCCATCAGTTGAAAGAGAATAACATGACATGGGACACCTTCATTGAGGCAGCCTTGAAAATGCATATAACCACTTCACCAAGCCAACACCAAACCATCTTAGTACAGCCCAAGGAGGTGGGGTCATCAAGAAAACATGATGAGCCTAAATTTTCCAAAACCCACCTGAGACTAGCTATCTAACCTAAAATCCTTTACATTCCAATCGTCTCTTGGTTGTGACTTCATAAAGAGAGCTCTCTTCAGTTTGGTAGGGCTAGCTACCAAACTAAAAGCTTGGTCTATGGTTACCTTCATCAATCTCCTCATCGTCTTGGGACATTGTGGAGGATAACAGAGGACATGACAACTAGGGAGTGCCAAGGTGTTCTAGTTAATGTAAGGTTCCCAAGTCATGGAAAAATGTAATGCTAGTTGTGAGGTCATGACTACCAAGGTGTGTTAGGGAATGCTAACATGTGCTAGATAGTACGAAGACATGTCAAACAAGCTAAGATGTGCCAAGTGCTAAGGCATGCCAAGATGTACAAGGGTGTGACAATGCATGCCAGGGACTGTCAAGGCAACAAAATGGAGGAACAAGTTAAACTACAAGGAAATGAGCACATAATAGGGTTAATAAGTCATCAATTTACCTTTTACATGAGGGGCATGCTAGGCACACCAACACTAGGTGCCAATAGGTGCCAAGTGCCAAATCTTCCTCCATTTCTTCTCATCTAGTTTCCAATAATTGATCTCAAATAACTTTAATATTAAACCATGCCAAAGCATACCAAGTCATCTCAACGCATGCCAAACATGCTAAGACTTGCCAAGTGCCAACACGTGCCAAGTGCTAGTGTGCATCAGGGAGTGTGATGCATGCTATGAAGTGGCACAACATATTGAAGAGTGCTAAGGTGTGCTAGAGAGTGACAATGCATGCTTAGGAGTGTTAGGGAGTACTAGGAAAACACAAGGGAGCACTAGGTCAAAATGCATGGAAGTGAATGAATATGAGGGTGTGTTGGGGAGTGTCAATGAGTGCTAGTTGTCATGCTAAGGAGGGAGTGACAAGGTATGCTAAGCACATGTAAGGCATGATAGAGAATATTAGTGAATGTCAAGAAGTGCTAGAGTGTGCTAGATAGTTCGGGGGTGTGCTAATGTGGTGCTAACATGTGCCAAATAGTGCCAATGCATGCCAGGTGCTAAGACATGCTAGGATGTGAAGGGTGCCAGAGTATGCCAATATGCGTCAAGGAGTTTCAAGGCAACAAAAGGAATAACCAAGCTAAAATTAAAGGAAATGAACACCTAAGACGATTAATAAGTTGAGACTTTAGCTTTTTCAAAAGGGGCATTCTAGGCACACTAATAATATGTTCCAATACATGCTAAGTGCAAGTGTGTGCCAAGTGCTAATGTTTATCAATGTAATATTATGCCAAGGTGTTCCAGGGCATGCTAGGGACCATAGGGCATGCAAACACATGATAGGGGAGTGCTATGCTATGCTAGGGAATGCCAACATGTTATTGGCCATCCTTCTCTTGGAAAGATGTTGTAGGTACAAAGATGTTCCAAGACATGCGAGGTGCCAAGGAATGTTAGTGTATTGTTTGAAAGAATGTTAAGGTGTGTCATGAGTGTTGAGGAGTGTTAGGTCTCTCTCATTAATAATTGGCAGAGCTTGATTATGTATTAGATAATATAGTTCCTACACACACTATTGGAACTTTATTTAAAGGAAAGTTGCTAGATAATAAACCTAATAGAGATGAATCATGTGTTGACTCATAGGAAAACTATGTTCTTATGACTTGAGGGAAATGATACACACTAATTACTTCTTAAAAAATTTACTAACTATTATAACTAATCACTATCACCTTGGACACATAATAAAAAAGACTCCACAACAATGGTCTTAAATCATTATCTTTTGACAAAAAATATAGTAACAAGTACATAGCGTCATCAAAACTCATTGGAATGATCAATGATGATGAAAAAATTTTGACCGTCACCAAAATTAACCAAAAAGAGCATTGATGAGGGTCAATAAAAGATCGTCACTAGAAGTGTCACCAAAGAGAGAATTAGTGATGGGCCTTTAACGACCCTCACCAAAAGTGTCACCAAAGAGAGAATTAGTGATGGGCCTTTAACAACCATCACCAAAAGTGTCATTGAAAATGGCTTTGGTGACAAACCTTAAAGGACCATCACTATATACACTTAAAACAACGATTTTTTAAATATCGTCACCATATGCGACATTGGTGATGGACCTTAAAGGTCTGTCACAGGCATGAAGCATCAAAACTCATTGGAATGATCAATGATGACAAAAATTTATTGAGCGTCACCAAAAGTAACCAAAAATATCATTGGTGACGGTCAATAAAAGATCGTCATTGGAAGTGTCACCAAAGAGAGAATTAGTGATGGGCCTTTAATGACCCTCACCAAAAGTGTCACAAAAGAGAGAATTAGTGACAGGCCTTTAACGACCCTCACCAAAAGTGTCATTGAAAATGGCTTTGGTGACAAACCTTAAAGGACCATCACTATATACACTTACAAAAACTCTTTTTTAAAGACCGTCACCATATGCAACATTCGTGATGGACCTTAAAGGTCCGTCACGGGCATGACCCTCACCAATGACCTTTTTTCTTGTAGTCACATAATTTAACCCATTGAGTTTATTACTGTCATTAAGGTATGTCTCTACAATGTCGTTATTCATTGTGACAAAACTAGTCGATCTACGGATCCACCTCCAGATCCTCCAGAAATCAACCTACAGATCGACCTCCAGATCCTCCAAGAGTCAATTTGCGGATCTAACTCTAGATCCTCCAACAAATTTTTATCTGGGTGCTATAGATCCAACTCTAGACAAATGGCCTTTAAAAGAACACTTGATAGGACCACCAACACAGGCACTTATGCTATTGGGCTGCCTCTAACAGGAAAAACATAGCAGCACCCTTTCACCTTACTACAGGTCACGTTGACGAAAATTCTTGTAAGGTTTCAAGATCAACGTGGGTATGACACTCAAAACCATTGCTGGTTAGCAGTCTTTCACAGTCCAGCGCTAAAGTTGATCAGCACGACTTTGCATTGTCGGAGTTGCGGTGATTAGGCTTCCTCAAAATTTTAGCACTTTGTTGCAAAATAAATTGAACCAACCACCAAGGCTCTCAACCACCAAGGCTTACACACTCTTAGCCATAAGATCTGTCAGCCACCAGGGCTCAACTCAGCCACCAAGGCTCTCTCACCACGGACCCAACTCTATATGCTCTGATATGATGTTAAATATTGAAAGACAGAACTAGAATGAAAGTTACACACTTAAACTAGTAGCTCATAGGTGAGCAATCTACACCTGGAGACTGCCCCAAGTAGTACACTCTAACTCGCTAACCATTAAATTATAAATATACAAGTTTACATTTAATTTAGGGAGATCAAAACTATATCCTAGAAAATAGGAACTAATTCTAATCTAGGACACACACACAACCGTGAAGCAAAATTTCTCCATTATTCTCAACTTTAAGTGATAGAGGAGGATTACATTAGTGGATCTACCAAAATATATATAATAAAAATAATAAAAATAAAAATAAATTATTTACTATAAAGACATCATTAATCTTGAGTTAGAATATCAAAACCAACTTTTTTATTATTGTTATTTTAAGGATAAAATGAGAGATTATATTGTTTCTATCAAAAAAATTCTATCACATTGTCATTTGGATTTTAGTTTGGATGGTTGGAGGAATAGTTGTTATCGTCTGCACCCATGTTCAAATTTCATAAATGACATGTTAAACTCTTAAAAAAAATGTAATATGTGTATTGTTCTTAAATGAGTATATAATGTAGCACTTTCATAGTACATTTAACCTCATTTCTTTCCTTAAGACATATCCTAATACTCAAAATATTCCCAAATTCCCATCACACTCCCATGATCTTGATACTAAAGTAAGCCTAGGTTAAATAAAACCTAAAACAACTTGAGAAAAA
The DNA here is from genome assembly GCA_031772625.1 of Pinus tabuliformis. NCBI lineage: Eukaryota > Viridiplantae > Streptophyta > Pinopsida > Pinales > Pinaceae > Pinus > Pinus tabuliformis. The sequence continues at coordinate 347,513,189 of CM062807.1, read as the reverse complement.
AAAATTGTAAAATGTGTATGATGCAAAGCAAAATGAAAATAAGGTCTATCATCCTTTGCATCGACTTTGCATGAATTTTTCATTCTTGTTATCGATGCATGCTTCTTGAAGCATCATTTTTACCTCTTCATTTTATATTATTTTTTCTTGAAAAATAAAATTTGAATGCCATTTTTACATCTTTTCTACTTAAAAAAAATAAATAAATTGCATCATTTTAGTTATTGTGCATCAAATTATGATTATGATGAGCATTGTTAACATTGTCATGGTAATGTAATTTACATATTAGTATTGAAATATAATGGCTTTTTTGCATGAATTTGTTTCTTTCAATTTCTTACTATTTTATTTATGTATCATTTTTGTTACAATGTTATAAATATTTTTGCATTACATTAGCATCATGCTATTTTTATTTTAGCATTTCAATTATATTATGTTTATTTGAGAATTCTATTTATAATGAATTTATCATTTTGATTTATTTAAGTATTATTCATTTAATTGTTATTATTTTTATTAGTTTGATTATTAATAATTATTTAATTATTTTTATTAATTATTACTTTTATAACGTTTGATATTGTTAATGTTGATGACTAGTATATATCTCACAATGCTCTAATCTTGAGAACAAAAGCCATTCCTACATTAAGTTCATACCTAGGCATGTCACATAACCCTTATGATCACTAACATCAGAAGAGGAATAGGTTGCAAGAACAAATATAGGCAAGTTTTCTATGTTTCGTGAATTTAACCCCTAATGTTTTTGTTTAACTACTAACTACCCAAGTAGTTATGAGACGATAGGCGAGGAGGTATTAGAGCATCCGAAGCATGGGCTACATACCGATGACAAAGTTCTAGTTAAGTCTATAGCCTGTGAAGGGGACCCCTCCTATGTGAAGGAATGCTCATGGGGAGAAAGAGAGCATTTTTTGGAGTTATTCGTGCAAAGCAGAGCTAGAGGATTGTAATTATTTGAGACTAAGATGAATAATAGAGACCTAAGCTATGTGAAAACCCAAAACCATTGTGAATATGTAACCCTATAACAATGTAAACATGTGTTTAGAAATTTGACCGCAAACCCCAACATTGAATTGTGATAGTTGAGGAAACTAATGAGAGATCCCTCCACCTAAGACAAGTCAAATGAGAAGAATTATCATATTTGGTTTTTTTTAAGCATGTGAAGTACTAGAAAGGGGGAGAATCAATGAGAAAACCATACGAAGCAGTGTATGGGTCTCTATATGTGTTGTGCTAGCCCCTAGTGTCCATATTTTGTTGTGTAATCGAACCCAAAGTTAATACTTGAAAGGTGGCATTCCTATTTCCAATCCAATGAAGGAGATTAACCTTCACTCTCTATACTTGAATTTACCTTTGGTGTAATACCCTGAGTGAAGTATCCTTTAGACATCAGATCTAGCTCAGGGATGACTAGTTGTAAGAAATTAGCAATGTGGCTGTGCCTACACTTGGGTGGAGAGTGATGATCCAGTCTTCAGTTTCCAACATAATTAAGTATACCAAATAATCGTATTTCTATCTTGTAAATGAATTGTAAATTAAATTAAATGTTTCACATTTATATTCCATGTTGGAGTTATTGTATATGGGAGTATTAGGGAGTTTAAGGTTGTTACATATATTCATAATGAATGTTATGTTGAAATGAGCATGAATAGATAGTTGAGGTCCATCATAAATTTCCAACTCTGATTTGTATTTTTTTTTTTAATATGAATGATGTGTGCAAATGGAAACCTTTTCTAATGTTATTTGTGATTATGGCATGTACTATATCCATGAATTGAGAAGTTTTGTCTTCTTTGTATCTAAGTTTTGCTTCACAATATTTTTATTAGTATGAATGATGTGTGAAAATGGAAACATTTTCTAATGTTTTCTGTGATTATGGCATGTAGTGTATCCATGAAGTGAGAAGGTTTGTCTTCTTTGTATCTAAGTGTTTCTTCATGGAGGTAGTCATGATGTATTATTGTTACTACTGATGGTGAGGAGAAACCTATGAGAGGAGGGGACCTAAATTTTCCCAGTGAAAGGTGGTGAATTGATTGGTTTGGGAACAACTGAGAATCTTTAATCGAATAGAGGAAAATGTTATTAGACACTGAAATTTTAAGAAATTTAGCTCTTGTTCACATAGTCCAACAGGATCCATGACCGAGAGTTATCCCAAAAGGGAGGCTTAATGAATATTGTCCCTTGAGAATTTGTATGAAGTTTTTCGTTGTAGATGATTTGTTGAGACCCTGATACACCATAATCGTAGGCAAGGAAATGTCACCTGATGGCCCTAATTCTATTTACCCGGCTTGCCAATGAATGGCCTCAAAGTATCAGAGAAAGAAGAAAAATCAAAGGAGTGATGTTAGGGATGATGAGGTGGCTATTCCATGTGTATGTCATGTGTGACCCAAATTTGGCACTTTTTGGCATGCTAGCTAAGAAATAATGAGCACCACATACCACATATTTGTAGGTGCCACATGGAAGAGGACACGTAAGCCTTTACCATGTGGTGATCTATGGTCAGATGTCAAAAAATGAGGTGACATGATGGGGGGCCACAATCTTATTAATGTTTTCCAATGATTTTCAATTATAAAGAAATTTGTCAATAATGAGTCATTCATGTGGGTATGTTAGCATATCAGATAATCCAGGTGGATATTGGTGGCCACTCACCTATTCCACTTGGACCCCCACAATTGTTTCTTTCATTTTTTTTAGTTTCCTTAATTGTAGCACAATTTACTATTTTTGGCAATTTTTCGGGTCCTAAACTTCTGGAGCCGTTTTGAGGCACTAAACGATGTTTTTTGGAAAACAACCAGCGGAAAATATTAGTTTTCAAATTAGTATGTAGTATCATCAGATGTAGTCCTCAGATAGATCTTTCTAATGAGGTATCATGTGTGTCAAACAGAGACTGTATGCCAAATTTATGACCCTAGGAAGTTGACGTACCAACTTACCCCAACGAGGCCCATAGTTTGGCGTTTCATCTCCTAGGTTTAGGTTTTTGGGTTTTTAGGGTTTTCCATTGTTTCTCAATAATAAATAGGCCTTCAAGCGTCATTATAACATAGTTCATAGGCATATATCCACCACATCTCTTCTCAGAGATAAGCTACCATTGCCCAAGCTAGTCTTATTATCATTATGTTTGTAAGCATATTTCAGTATCTGATATTAATGAAATGAATTTTTATTTCTGCTGTATCTCTATATTTATGGTTATATCTATAATTTTTTGTGTTCCTGTTTAAATTTGAATCACTGGTATCAGAGCGGTTTGCTTTTTCTCTATTTTTCTTTGCATGTCCCCAACCAGGTCAGGATATAAGGAGCTAGGGCTTGAACTGGTCTAACCTTTGCAAGACCAACCCCGCAAATCCCGATGGCCTCCCATGGGAGATGAAAAGAAATATGAGGAAGCATGATATCCTATCAAAATATTTCTCAAGGAGGCCCTCGAGAAACAAAGGAACATGATGATGGATAACTTTTCCTAGATCCTTCAACGGTTGCCCATCAGCGGCGCATCCACATCCAACAACCACTCTAGAGGTGCCACTCCTTTTAAGGTACAAGTATACTTTGACATTCCCATATTTGAGGGCAAAATAGATGCAGAAACTGTAGATAACTAGTTAAATCTGCTAGAAGGATATTTTTCTATTCATGATTTTTCCAATCAGGAAAAGATTACTTTTACCCTTCTCAAAGCCACCGCCCACGTCAAGGATTGGTGGGAAACCTACTATGACTAGAAAGATGAAATTACTCCCTCACTATTTTCAATCGCACCCACTTGGAATTCGTTCTGGGATGCCATCAAGGAGAAGTACTACCCTGTCAAGAGCTATGACGATAAATACATAAAGTGGACCACACAGCGACAGAGAAAGGACCAAGACGTGCTGGAGTTTACCAATTTTTTTGACATGCTTCGCACAAAGTTGGGTATCAAGGATTCTGAGAAACATTTGGTACTCAAGTACTATGGCTGCCTACACTGGTACATCTAGGATGAGATGGAGTTCCTGGACATCTTCTCTCTCAACATGACATACCGATACACTGTCAAGATTGAGCATAAGCTTAAACAAAAAAAGCGAGACTTTGGATCCATGAATCCGAAGTAAGGGAAAAGTTCCGCCAAACTATAGAACAAAGGAAAAAGCCAAGGAAGGGTGGCCCAGGACAACCCGCCAAGGCCACAATCAAAGAAAAACACCGTGAAGCCGAAGAAGGACACGGGAAAGTGGTGTGAGTTCCATAAGAGCTCCACTCACAACAAAAATAAGTGTTGGGCCAAGCAGTCACTGGTGGCCAAGATGAAGGCTTCTGAATCAGATGAATGTTCCGACTCCGAGTCAAAACTCGACAAGGGGAATGATAAAGGGAATCAAATTATCAGTGTGTAGCCTAATGCCATTGTTGCCACCATGAAGATCCAGAAGGAGGAACTCGAAGATTCGGAGGAGGAGGAGTGCCTCTTCCACTCCGAGATGTGGGTAAAGGGTTCCTAACTACAGTTCATTGTCGACAGCAGGAACCAAAAGAACCTCATTTCAGTAGAGGTCATGAAGCAGTTGGGGTTACCGACCACAACACACCCACAACTATACACCATCGTGTTGCTTCACCAAGGACGGGACCTCCACGTCAGCCAACAGTGCCACCTTCCATACAACATCAAGCCCTTCACAGATGAGGTATTATGTGACATTTCTCCTCTTGATGTTTTTGATGTATTATTAGGCCATCCATACTTGTGGAAGCGACATGCTATGTATGACTCAAGGCTTAGCACTATTATTGTTACCTTGGGAAATAAGTTGTACAAGATACCGGAGGTAGCATTGCCTACCACCCTCTCTTTGGTTACTGCAAAACAATGCAGTAATATCATTTCCAAAATGGGAAGTTTGTTTTCATGATGATACGCTCTCAGGGAAATAAGAAGACAGTGGCCATGACTGCCAGACAGGGCCCCTCCGCATGACAACAATAGATGGAAAATGTTGTGGTGGAGTACGGGGACATCTTCACCTCCCCCACAGGGGTGCCTCTGCACTGCCAGGTCAAGCACTCCATCAATCTGACCCCACGTGCATCATTACCTAACAGAAAAATCTATCGGCACTTTGTTACAGAGAATGATGAAATCAAGAGGCAGATTTAGGCGTTGATGCAGAAAGGTCATATCCAACCAAGTTCATTGCGTTATGGGAGCCGGATCATGTTGTTACTGAAGAAGGATGGGACTTGGAGACTCTACATCGACTATCAGGCGCTGAAAAAGATCTTTGTACAAAATAGGTACCCAATCCCATGGATTGATGACCTTCTATACCAACTCAAGGGGGAAAAATATTTCAACAAGATTGACTCGAAGTATGGAAATCACCAGGTACTAATCGAACCCTCTGATGTGTGGAAGACTTCCTTCAAAGCCAAGGAGGGCCTTTTCGAATGGCTGGTTATGCCTTTCGGGTTGACGAATGCTCCTGCAACCTTCATGAGGCTGAGGGATGACATCTTGTAGCCATTCACCAACTCATTTGTAGTGGTACACTTGGATGACATCCTGATCTTCAGCCAGAGTTGGGAAGAGCGCCTCCACAACATCCGACAAGTTCTCCAAACACTGTGACAACACAAACTGTGTGCCAATTTAGAGAAATACACTTTTGGCATGACCTAGGTTCAATATCTTGGATACATTATTGATGAATGGGGGGTGCATGTGGATCCAACGAAGATCCAATTCATTCGGGATTGGTCATCCCCAGCCACTATGACAGTGTTATGTAGCCTTTTGGGACTTGCCAATTTCTACCACAGATTCATGTCGGGGTTCTCTCATATCACTTGACCCTTAGTGAAGTCACTAAGGGAGGAGCGAAAGAAAAATTATTTTGGTCTGAATCTCAAGTGAAGGCATTCGCAGAGTTGAAACATCACCTCTTCTCTACACTAGTGCTCACATTACTAGATTTGAAAAAACCATTTGAGATCAAGACAGATGCCTCTAGCTATGCTACTGGGGCAGTCCTCACTCAACAGGGGCATCCAAGGGCATATCAGAGTGAGACACTTTCAGACACAGTCTGGAAGTATCCCACTTACGACAAAGAGATGTATTCCATTCTGTAGGCCTACCGACAATGGAAGCATTACATTTTGGGGAAGGAAACGGTCATCCACACAGACCACCGACCCCTGTAGTTCATATAGATGTAAGGGAAGTTGCAAAAATATTGCCATTAGAAGTGCTCCACATAACTGCAACAGTTCCATTTGAATATCAAGTACAAGAAGTGCAGCACAAATAATGTTTCAGACTTCCTCAGCCGACCACTGATCATGGCATTAACCACCATGCTCGACTCTTGTGGGCATGAGACTTTTGATTGGCCACTTCTCTACAAAAGCAACCAAGAATTTGACCACACATACAAGAAGCTCTTTGAGGGTTAGCAAGTACCATATTTTCACCTCAAGGATGCATTGTTATGCCACCTGGGACACCTTTTTGTTTCTTCAAGTGAGCGTGCTAAGATGATTTCGGAAGCAAACTACAGTCAGGTCGGTGGGAATTTCGGGGTCAAGAAAATAGTGGTAGTACTAAAAAATTATTTTTGTTGGCCAAATCTTCGACAAGATGTCGGGAAGTACATCAAATCTTGCACTATCTGCGCAATTTCTAAACCGACCATCAAGAAGAAAGGCCTATATACTCAACTTCCTACCCCTAGTCGACCTTGGGAATCCATCTCCATGGATTACATATCGGACCTTCCTTCTGCTAAGCATAACAATGATTGTTCTTTTGAGGTTGTCGACAGATTCTCGAAGATGGCCATAATGGAAGCCTACAAGAATAATATCTTAGCAGAAGCCACTGCTAAACTCTTCTTTGAAAGAGTGTGGGAACACTTTGGGATGCCATAGTCTATCATCTCATATTGAAACAACAGGTTCCTTAGTACATTTTGTTCTAGTCTCTGGTCGATGTTGGAAATCAGGCTCACTAAGCCCATAACTTTCCATCCCCAAAATGATGGCTAAATAGAGGTCATCAAGAGGATGATCGTACACATTTTGTGCATGTACAACTCAAAGCATCCACGCACATGGGATGAGAGCCTCCCTTATTTCCAGCACGGCTATAATCGGGCTCTCCACAACTCGATTGGCCACAACCCTTTCCAGGTGGGCTTGGGATTCCATCCACTATGTCCCATTGATGTGGCCATACAATTTGCAGCTAATCGGGCAAATTCAGCTCATGCCTAGTTTGAAGTCGACAAGGAAAACAAATTCATTTAGCACATTTAGCACACCCACCAACAGTTCCATGACATATTGGATAGAGGTAATGTTAAGTACAAGTAGCGACATGATCATCATTAGGTGCCACACAAGTTCCAGGTCGGTGACAAAGTTTGGTTACATTTGCAGAAGGATTGCCTCACCAAGCCCCACCGCAAGCTTTGCCTGCTTCGATATGGGCCATACACCGTAATCAAGGAAGTAGGGGACAATGCCTTCAATCTCATTATTCCACCATTCCTTGGCTTCCACCCAATGTTCAATGTGGACCACCTTTAGCCCTAAGTTCCACCATTGTTGGACACATCCAACATTATAGAACAACTCACACCAACATAGTTAAACCCATACTGCATGGAACAAGTCACAACTGATCGGATCATGGACACACATATCAAGAACACTCGATAACAAAGGATCCAACTATATCGAGTTGTCAAAGCAGGCCAACTCCTTCACCAGGGAAAGTGGCTCACCAGAGACTAAGTTTAGCATAATTTTCCTCATCTCATGGAGGAACTCAATGCAATGGGGACAATTTATTCCTAAGGGGGGAGGAATGATCCAAGTGGATATTGATGTCCACCCGCCTATTCAACTTGGACCCCCACCATTGTTTCTTTTAGTTTTTTAGTTTCCTTAATTGTAGCACAATTTATTATTTTTGGTAGTTTTTCGGGTCCTGAACTTTCGGAGCCGTTTTGAGGCCCTAAATGGCATTTTTTGGGAAAAACACTAGTGGCTAATATTATATTTCAACTCAGTATTTACCGTCAACAATTTTATTCCTTGGATAAATATTTCTAATGAGGTATTGTGTGCGTCAAACATAGATAGAATACCAAAGGTATGACCCCAGGAAGTTGATGTACCAACTTACTCCAACAAGGCCCATAGTTTGGTGTTTCATCTCCTAGGGTTAGGTTTTTGAATGTTTAGGGCTTTCCATTATTTCTCAATAATAAATAGGCCTTTAAGCCTCATTGTAAAACAATTCAGAGGCATGTAGCTGCCACATCTCTTCTCAGAGATAAGCTACCATCGCTCGAGCTAGTCTTATTGCCATTATGTTTGTAAGCATATTTCAGCATCTGATATTAATGAAATGAAGTGTTAGTTTGTTGCATCTATAGATTTATGGTTATATATGTAATTTGTTGCATTCCTGTTTAAATTCTGATCATCAAAGGATATCGAACATGTCACCACATTGGCCATACCAACTATATCTCCTTATCAGGAAATTGGTATATCGACTTATTTGGTATATAATTTTGTCGACTATATCGAAATTGGTTATATGAAACCCTCAAGGAAATGGGCAAGGTGGTTATATGGAAAATCATTGATATGTCAAGGTCCAGTATAACACATGGGTCAGGGACGTTGGTTAGTGTAGAGGCACTGCATGGCCATGGACAACCTTTTGGTAACCGCATGGACATGTATGGATGATGATGTGGCCCTTAAGGGGAAAAACAAGGAATGGAAAAAAAAAATATGCATGGAGCTAAGATTGAGATAAATTTGCTATTTTTGGAAATCTATTGAGTGTTGGGGATGATGGAAATATCATAAATGTGATTCGAGGTGATGGAAGAAAGAGGATTATTCAATAACTGCATATTCATAATGTACCTTGAAGATCGTGTCTAATTACACCCCACAACCCTAATATGGAATTAGGGGATTGGGTGTGTTACAATTGGTGCCTCTAAGAAAATAAATTTAATTCTTTGTTCTTTTAGCGCTTTGAAGATTGAAATGGGGCCCATGCCCAAGGAACTAATATCATATGAAATCATTCTCTCAAGTACTTAATATTTAGGCATGTCCTAAGCATTTCTTCATACCATGAAATTTGGGATGCATGTATCCAAGATAAAGAGCAAGGTTAATTGCAATTAATTTTTGTAAATAGAAATTCAATCTCATATAGTCTCTAAAAGAAGGTCAAAACAATGGAATTTGAAATGTTGTAACTACCAAAATGGGATTCAAGAAGACCCAATAAATAATTATAGGCTATAGCATTTATAAGACTAAAGAGGCATTGTAATAGCAACTTTCCACTTTTGTAACTTAGGAAAATTATTTTGAAAATTATAGCCCGACCATCTTTGAATAGGAGTAATGGTGTTGTGATTCGTATGCTATGATTTTTTTCCAATATTTATGTCATCATTAATACCACTAGAAGCTTGTATTGTTCAATTGTTGAATATTCTACATCAAATTTATGCCTCTTATTTTTACTCTGTAAGGTGTTCCCTTTGAGAAAGACTACCCTAGGTGCCACTTTGCACCACCGCGAACCTTCAGATTTAATGTTAAATGATTGAACAATATTCAACCTTCACATTAATAATCAGTTAATAGTTATTAATAGTTTCAAGTTAATAGTTAATAATAACTACCTCCCTTTTAAAACCTATATGGCCGAGAGGTTTCTCGCATCTTGGGAGAAGATTTATCTGAGGTTTTTAATGTTCAAATCTTGGGAGAAGCTTTCTTTGAGGTTTTAATGTTCATTTTTAATGACAAGAATAGGTGTAGCGGATATGATTCAGTGACATTCACAGATTCATGAGTAGATGCAAAATTGACCGTGGTTAACTAATTCCGGGGTGAATTACAGACAAATGACCAAACAAATGAGGAAGTCAACATTAAAGTGGTAAATTGGTAAGTTCTGTGTGTCATCCAGTATTCAATTCAATTAGCAGAACACAATGGAAAAATTATAATTAATGTTTTAGATATTTATTGCTCGTTGCTCATTGTAGTCATGCTCTGTTGTGAGAAGTTGCAGCATTGTTGGACTCTTGTGTCCCCATGCATTGTAGGAGGCCATATATTTGACCATACACAAAAGTGTTAAAATAAGTTTGGGAGGTGTGTTGAACAATACCATTAAAGGATGTATTCAGATAGCTCTCTATCATAGTGCCATGTGTATATTTAAAGTCGTGGAAGAAAACAGTGTTGGGAACCACCTCAAGTGTGTTAGCAAGAAAAGAAATGAAGATGAAAAGAAGTAGGACGATGCAGAGTAGCTGAATAATTTTCCCCATGGCTGAGAGAGAATGCAGAATCCCTTAGTTGGAAGTAGATATTCATTAAGATTCTCGTAGTCATAGAACAAACATGACTCTACAGTGCATGCCAACAATGTTCCAACGACCATATATATAGAGAGAGTATTGTATGCTTTGGTAGAAACAAGATTTGAATAATGATTTGCAAATTTTCATATTCTCTATAACCAGATTTGAAGTTTAACCCAAATAACGATTTCAATATTGGAACGAGGGAAAAGAAAACTACGAGTTCATTATGAAAGTCAATTCAAAAGTCTGATAGAGACCCATATATATTTATTTCGTGTGACGGGATTCCACTTGACCGCAATCATGTTTAACCCAAAGAGTTGACTTTGTCTCGACTTTGCTTCAACAAATAAATTTTTGGATTCTGATTTTTGCTCTTGTTATCTTATGGTGTAGTTCAACAGAAAAAACATGTAATTTTTTTGAAATGTTTTTTCAATAATCCAACGTCATTCTTTTAATTTTATTTTAATTTTTATTTTAAAACTAATTTTTTTTATGAGTGTGAAGAAGATTGTTACCAATAAACCTTCCTCACATCTTAATCCTTTCCAAAATTTTAATCACCCCAAATGATTTTCATCATTAATAATTTAACATCATAATTTGAAATAATTTATTTATTTTATATTTTTTAATATAAAAATAAATTTAATCAACATTTTAATATCAAAATAGATTTTCAAGTGCTAAAATTTTACTTTATAAATATTAAATAATTTAAAAATTGTTTTTATAAATATTAAATAACTTAAAAGTTGTTTTCAATTTTTTTTAACAAAATCAGAAGAAAAAATTCCAACTCATTGAAAAAAATGGCGTAACTATTTATGAAATCAGATCAATGGAGCACCAATAGTGTCGTGCAAAGGAGGATAGACAACGATACACTTACCACCGTTAAGTGGATAAAAAAAAATAAAATAACAGGAAACTACTTTTTCTAAGGGTGAAATATTGGTATTTAGATTTAGATTTATAAATAAAATGATAGTTTCAAATTTGTTTTAAATGAAAATTATTTTATGTAATAAAATAATTATTCATTCAAAAAATTTGCATTTTTAAAAAATTTATATATTGTGCTTATCCAAAAAAATTGCAGTTTTCAGAAATTTATATATTGTGTTTAGTAAAATCGAACTTGGATTGCTCCAATTTATTTGGGAAAATATGTTCTAAAGATTTTTTTGGAACTTTGGATATCAATAAATTAAAGTAACTAAGAAATAATATATATAGCTTGAAACTTTTGGATATAATTGTGTGGATGTTTTCTTTGTCAGGTTTCTAGTCGATACTCTACCTTATCCATCTTCACGGATGACGAAAATATTAAAAATTATGGACGGTCAACAATTTTTAAACTTTTAAAGGAAGTGAGAAAGATTAATGGTCAAAAAATATATACGGAAATAAATAAATGAGAAATAAGATAAAAATTAAATTAAAAGTATATTCCATTGATTTAAAAGCAAAAGATAATTAACAAAAAAAAATTTTGGGCCTCCTTAACGAAAACCAATATAATTTTTTGATTGAACAGAGAGCATTCTAGTCAAAATAATATTTTTTAAAAATTTAACGTAAAACTCATAAAAAAATTTAAATAATTGTATAAATGAACTTAATGCAAAGCCATAAAAAAATATTAAATAATTATATAAATAAACTTTTACAAAGGAACCCAACACACCTTATTTATTCTCGGCATTAAATAGATTTGTGTTCGCTATATTTGTTTTGCCTGAGTTGCTGGGTTCGCTGGATTTGTTTTGGTTGAAATGCTAGATTAGTGTTCTCCATGCTCTCCGGTTAGAATTAAATTTGCTACCCTCCAAACCCTGTAACTTAAATTATAAAGGAAATTGTTATCCCACATCTCCAACTATAATATCGTTCGACTATTTATTAACTGAGGTACCCAACGATAATTGGTAGTTGTTAGTCGATAAGGAGGTAGTAATTATCCAATTTTCTCTGGCGATATGTATTAATTCTTGAAATTGCGTTGGCAAAATGTTTTACAGAATGGAGAAAATCACATTGGTCAATGTTAAACCCAAGGACGTTTGATTGTACAGATCTGTAGGTGAAATAATCGTGAACTGTCATTTATATTTTTCTCTTTACGTATGGGATTAGGATTAGAATGCAATCGGCTACCTCACCAACTTATTAAGTAGCCACGCCAACATAAATAAACCAAGTCATAAAGACTTGATAATCAGAACTCAGGAACTCGATGAATCGCTTAAATATTTCCATTCAAGGAAATGAATATGCACACATGATTTCAAACCATTAAAAGAATAGCTTACTTTGACTTAATTCTATCCCATGAGCATATAAGTTGTACATGGGTTGAAACACTGACAGTATTTGGTAAGACTTTTCAACACCACTTTGACCAAAGGTAAAGGGCATTCACAACATTCACCCATTCTTTTGATCTTTGACTCAAGTTAATGCTGTACTTAGCCTAACATGTTAGAAATCTGCTATTGGAAACAGCAAATGCTTTTAACGTTAAAGCAGTTTCTAATCTTAATGTGACCCGATCTAAGCATTAAAGCATTAAAGCATTAGATCTTAAGCGTTGAATTGGTATATGATGGACGTACCAGATTAGAGTTAAATAATATATAAAGGATTGGGTCCTCTCTCTCCCACACACAAGAGTTGCATTCTTTAATTGTCTGTGCATGCATGGTTTCAATGCCAAAAAGAATTAATGGTAGGCGTAAGTTTTAGAAATGCATGATCTGAATATTTGAAGTATGAAATAAAGGGGTTTCAATTGGGTTAAGTTTCGTGCATCATTTACTGTTTTGGCTTTGCACGATTAAAGTTTATTGGTACAAAATAATTGTTTGAAATTTGGGCATAAAAGTAATTGCTCTATGAATGATTGTTTTGCATACATTAATGATTGTTTATGGACATGAGATTTATGATTTTGTTAATCACCAAAGTGGTCAAAATCAGAATGTTGTTTTGCATAAGATATGCGTTATAAGTTATTCGAGAAATTGTGGGGTTTGTTGGTTGAGGGTCATCTTTTCTAAATTTGCATATACTGTCTATTTCCATAATCGCATGACGATGAACCGAGGAACCCATCTGAAGACTTCGTTAATTGTAAGCCATTAGTTTTCAATGATGAAATTATTTTTCATTAAATGTCAAGGATAAAATTTCTCGTTGGATTCCATGAATCCCTTTTTCTCGCTATACCGCCTTGGTAGCTTGTGGCACTGATTTAGTCATCTTTAGAAGCTTTGATTCAGTTAATGGCTTCCATGGAAGTAATAGGTCTGGTCCTTGCCCTATTCTGTGTGCATGTAACTACAGTTTTGATGGCCTTCGGCCAGTTATGAAGTCTTTTTATAGGACCTTTAACGCTCCAGTTCAGGTTTTTTGGTCTGGTTGGATTGACCTTTTACATTGACTATTTAGACATCAAGTTATCTCTTATTTTTCCATTATTTTCATACATGGAACGCGTCGACCTGTCGGAAGGCACTTATTAATGTATTAATGTCTGGCAAGGCAAGCAAAGAAGGTTTCTTTCTGTCATAAACTATTGAACCTTATCGGTTATGCCGCTTAAAATATTCTGTCAAATTCTAATATATTGTTGTTGAATCATTTTTTGTTTTTTTCTGAACCGTTTCTGCTTCTCACACCGCGTTGTAAAACCATCCGGAGTATTGTTATAATGCTTACCTTCGTGTTAGAGTACATAACAACATTACAAGCTGAAGATTGACCTCACGAAAATTCGGAGAAATGAGGAACGCATTATTATTCAATGTTCATTTAAAAACATTCGAAAAGTGACAAGAATTTTCGGATCATTCTCCGTAATGCCGTTTCACTGGTCATTATTCCATAAGGCTTAATAAAAATTGGGAAGCTGTGTATGTTGGAATGAATGTTTAATACCATCCCAAAGGCTATCTTCCTGCCTTGACTCCTGTGGAAGCATTTGAATTATTCGCTGGAGACTTTTATTTGCATGTAGGACATGCATACTTTTCGTTGCTTGTTCGGAATTTACATTCATATTCAAATGAGTATTATGCTGTAATATTGCATTTAAAGACCACATCCCTATTCCCGAACAATTGCTTGTCTCATTTACATGCATACGTGAACAATAATGTAAAGGGGTCCGTAGTAAAATGAAAAAAAATGTATGATCCTCGGAGACCACGTAACTATGGACAGAGATATTTGTTTTGAATTCCTTGTCTGCTTCTCACACCGCGTTGTAAAACCATCCGGAGTATTGTTATAATGCTTACCTTCGTGTTAGAGTACATAACAACATTACAAGCTGAAGATTGACCTCACGAAAATTCGGAGAAATGAGGAACGCATTATTATTCAATGTTCATTTAAAAACATTCGAAAAGTGACAAGAATTTTCGGATCATTCTCCGTAATGCCGTTTCACTGGTCATTATTCCATAAGGCTTAATAAAAATTGGGAAGCTGTGTATGTTGGAATGAATGTTTAATACCATCCCAAAGGCTATCTTCCTGCCTTGACTCCTGTGGAAGCATTTGAATTATTCGCTGGAGACTTTTATTTGCATGTAGGACATGCATACTTTTCGTTGCTTGTTCGGAATTTACATTCATATTCAAATGAGTATTATGCTGTAATATTGCATTTAAAGACCACATCCCTATTCCCGAACAATTGCTTGTCTCATTTACATGCATACGTGAACAATAATGTAAAGGGGTCCGTAGTAAAATGAAAAAAAATGTATGATCCTCGGAGACCACGTAACTATGGACAGAGATATTTGTTTTGAATTCCTTGTTACTATTCATATGGGCGTCTTCCCTTCAATCCAGATTGAAATTATTGACACATTTATTTTGATCATGAAGGATTAAATATTTGAAGAGTTTTGATGATGAAACGTTGAATTTACACGAAAGTGTATGCTTGCATCAAGTTTTGCAGTGTTTGCAAATTAATGAAGGGAAAAATAATGTGACGCGTAGCAGGGACAAATATTTGAAAGTGTGCATTCTTTAATTGTCTGTGCATGCATGGTTTCAATGCCAAAAAGAATTAATGGTAAGCGTAAGTTTTAGAAATGCATGATCTGAATATTTGAAGTATGAAATAAAGGGGTTTCAATTGGGTTAAGTTTCGTGCATCATTTACTGTTTTGGCTTTGCACGGTTAAAGTTTATTGGTACAAAATAATTGTTTGAAATTTGGGCATAAAAGTAATTGCTCTATGAATGATTGTTTTGCATACATTAATGATTGTTTATGCACATGAGATTTATGATTTTGTTAATCACCAAAGTGGTCAAAATCAGAATGTTGTTTTGCATAAGGTATGCGTTATAAGTTATTTGTGCACATGAGATTTATGATTTTGTTAATCACCAAAGTGGTCAAAATCAGAATAATCATTTAGTGCATAAGTGACATAATGATTATTGATGGAAATTGCCAGTTATAATAATACCAATTAAGAACTGGCGTCACTAATGATAGAACCTGAGAACTTACCCAAAGGAAAGTCTTGTTCTATAACTAGTTGACATGATGAGGTTTGATAAATATTTTGATTAAATAAATATTGATCATCCAAAGATGTCAGTTCTATTTAATTGAATATATTTATTACCTACTTATGTTTTGGTATTTAATTATGTTAAGTATAAGATAGTATCTACCCAAAGGAGTGCTATATTATACTATTATGTCTACATCTGAATCGCGTTAGTTATGAGCTTATAGATATTTCAATTTTTATTTGCAGGAGTTACCATGAATACACATGCTTCATCTGTTACATTGTTCACTGGTGTTAATTTTTCTGAATGGAAAGAACAAGTCGATTTCCATTTAGGTATACAGGATCTTGATTTGGCACTCCTTGTGGATAAACCTGCTGCTCTTACAAGAGATAGTACTGAGGCAGAAAAATTACACCATAAAGCATGGGAACGTAGTAATAGATTGAGCCTTATGTTTATTAAGATGACTGTTGCTAACAACATCAAGTCAACAATTCCACAAACAGAAAGTGCTAAGGCATATATGCAGTCTGTGGAAGAGCATTTTCGTTCAGCTGATAAGTCACTCGCTGGTACTCTTATGGCAGAACTCACGACCATGAAGTTTGATGGGTCGCGAACTATGCAAGAGCACATTATAGAGATGACTAATCTTGCACCAAGGTTAAACTCCCTGGGACTTACAGTAGAGGATTCTTTTCTTGTCCAGTTCATCCTGAACTCGCTACCTTCTGAATATGGGCCTTTTCAAATTAACTATAACACTATAAAGGATAAGTGGAATGTTAATGAATTGGCCAGTAGACTTGTTCAGGAAGAAGGACGGTTGAAAAATCAAGTGAATCACTCAGTAAGTTTTGTGAGTAATAAAGCTGGTAAAGAAAAGAAAGGAAAATCAAGTCATTTCAAGAAGAAAAAGGCACCTGCTAAGAATGGGCAGGATAAGGAAAAGAAGGAACTAAAGGATGTTCAATGTCATTTCTGTAAAAAGAAAGGACATTATCAAGTTGACTGTCCGAGAAAGAAAGCTTGGTTCGAAAAGAAAGGTAATTATCTATCTTTCGTATGTTTTGAATCAAATTTAGTTGAAGTTCCCATTAATACATGGTGGTTTGATACTGGTGCTACAACTCATGTTTCCAATAATATGCAGGGATTTCTTATGATCCGAACCATAAACCCAAATGAAGATCATTTTCTCTTTATGGGAAACGGAATGAAATCTTCAATTGAAGGCATTGGGACTTATCGTCTAATTCTAGAAAGTGGATATGTATTAGACTTATACAGTACTCTTTATGTACCTTCATTATCTAGAAACTTTTTTCCGCAAGTAAATTGGATATTCCTGGTTTTAGATGTATGATTGGATCTGGCTGTTTTGATTTATATGAGAATACTGATAATGTTGGTTCTGGTATTCTAATTGATGGTTTATATAAATTGAAACTGAATGACACTTGTGCGAATTCCTTGTTGAATGTAGTAAATAATGTTGGATGTAAACGTAGCATGGTGAATGAAAATTCTGCTTTCTTGTGGCATAAAAGACTAGGTCATATATCCAAAGAAAGAATGATGAGACTAGTAAATAATGAAATTTTGTCAAATTTGGACTTTAGTGATCTAGAATTATGTGTGGATTGTATTAAAGGTAAACAAACCAAACATAATAAGAAAGGAGCCACTAGAAGCAGCCAGCTTCTTGAAATAATACACACTGATATTTGCGGACCTATGGACACTCCAGCCTTTAATGGAGAAAAGTATTTCATCACTTTCATTGACGATTTTTTCCCGTTATGGTTATGTCTATTTGCTTCAAGAAAAATCTCGATCTGTCATTAAGAATGGTGAAGTCAGTGGGAGTACTAGAAGAGAAATAGTAGAAATAAAGGAAACAAGGGTAAATGTTACATTACCTAGAATAGTTCCTCCATCTACTATTACTCCAAATGTTGTTCCAGTTGTTGTATAACAGCATGATAATAATGAAAAACATATAAAATGAAGAAGTACTTCCTGAAGGAAATGACTTACATAATGCTGATATGCATGAACCACAACAAGTAGCATTAAGAAGACCTCAAAGAAATCGTAGGTCAGCTATTTCTAATGATTATGTGGTTTATATGCAAGAATCAGATTATGATATTGGAATCAATAAGGATCCAGTTTCGTTTTCACATGCTGTAGAAAGTAAAGAACAATTGGTGTGTAAACTTAAGAAGTCAATATATGGGCTTAAACAAGCATCCCGGCAGTGGTATATTAAGTTCAATACCATTATTACATCTTTTGGTTTTAAGGAAAATACGGTTGATCACTGTATATACCGAAAGATCAGTGGGAGCAAGTTTATTTATCTGGTCCTTTATGTTGATGACGTCTTGCTTGCTGCAAATAATTTAAGTATATTGCATGAGACTAAGGAATTTCTCTCAACGAAAGATTACATGCTCATCCAATGAATCGGAAGTGATTGGATATAGCGATTCAGATTTTGCTGGATGCATCGATACTAGAAAATCGACTTTTGGCTACCTGTTTATGTTTGCTCAAGGTGCCATATCATGGAAAAGTGCGAAACAGACTATCGTTGCTTCATCATCCACTATGGAGGCAGAATTTGTGGCATGTTTTGAAGCCACAATTCATGCATTATGGTTGCGGAACTTTATTTCAGGACTTGCGGTTGTCGACACCATTAGCAAGCCGCTGAAAATTTATTGTGATAATTCTGCAGCAGTATTTTTCTCAAAGAACGACAAGTACTCTAAAGGTGACAAACACATAGATCTGAAGTATCTTGTTGTGAAAGATGAGGTTCAGAAACAAAGAATGTTAATCACGCACATCAGGACAGAACTTATGATTACAGACCCTTTGACGAAAGGGTTACAACCAAGACAATTTAAGGAACATGTTCAAAGAATGGATCTTGGTTGTATTAATAATAATTGATGTGTGACATTCTGAGCTCTTTTATGTGCTTCTGATATACAATTATGTGTCTCTTGTTTTAATATAGTAGTACGTATTTTATGTAATTTTAAACAAGAGAAAGTCTTATAAAGATATTATGTTTAATCATTATGATATAAGACATTATGTGGACCATTATGCTGTTTTATATAAATTATGAGTATGAATTGATGGATTACTGGTATTGTAGTATATGGAAGGGAATGCATTGAATTAATAGTGCACAACCGCCATAACTCTCAGCAATTTATCATAGTATGATGTTCAACGCTTAATATTATGAATAGTCGGGTCAAGTGGGAGAATGTTAGAAATCTGCTATTGGAAACAGCAAATGCTTTTAACGTTAAAGCAGTTTCTAATCTTAATGTGACCCGATCTAAGCATTAAAGCATTAAAGCATTAGATCTTAAGCGTTGAATTGGTATATGATGGACGTACCAGATTAGAGTTAAATAATATATAAAGGATTGGGTCCTCTCTCTCCCACACACAAGAGTTGCATTCTTCTCCATCAAGAAGCACATAAAGGAAGTGAGGGCAAGAGGAGAGAAACCGAATTCTGAAGAAGAGGAACAGTCAGGAGTCAGATCAGAGAGATGGCAGCCATTACATCTTCCGCTGTTAATCAAGGTATGTCATCTATCACATCAAGTTTTGTTTGTGAAATATTCGGTATTGATGATCTTTGGGCTGTAAGTTAAGATTTTTACATAACATTGAATGTAAAATTCCTCACTGTCCTTCAAATTCCCACACAAAAGCATATTGCATAAAATCCCTTTCCAGAATCCAACACTTTTAGTATCAGTCACATTCACGGACTATAAAGAAAAACACTTCACAACTAGCCAGTTTTGGCAGATGTGTGTCAATCGAGAGCTTAATTTCCTAAAAGATTTTAAGAATATAAATAGGTTATTTATGTATAATTGAAATAGAAAATATCATGTTATATTATATTTTATATTTATAATATCGTTTTTAAATCAATCACAAAGTGATTTATGTGTTTTCCATATTTTTTCTATATCACATTTGAATGGATTTAATTTTGTATAGAATTTATTTGTGAGTATTAGAAATTAGAAATCCTTTAAAATTAAATTTAATTGGAAATTTTAGAAATTTTAATATTTAAAAGTTTTGTTATCACTATTAAGTCTAATATTAATATTTACTAGAAATTACACCAGATGATACAAAGGAAAAGTGTTAAGATATATATTGGAGAAGCATTGTGATATATAAAGAATCATTAAATATACAAATTAGTAAACAAGATGTCTTTTGAAAGTAGAAGAAAAAGAGAAAACACCTACATTATGTGCAATTGACATATTCTATAACCTTTCCAACATAGATTTCCCCTTAATCTTCAAAAATAGTCTTTCAATTTCCAATAGAAAATATTTGATAGATTTTAAAAAAATACAAAGTAACATACCATATTTGATAGATTTTGAAAAAATACAGATAACAAAGCAGTAACATGCCTAATACCACTTGTAACATGTCACACCTACTTATATAATACAAACTTATCTCAATACCTAGACCCTAATACTTATGTTCTCAATCTTTCAATCTTTCATATGTTATTCACAAAGTTTATAATAAAGTTATAGCACTTAACCCTTACCCATCGATTATGTGGTAAACATCTACACATTATTTTCATTTAATAGGTATATTAATCATGTTATACACCTTCAAGACCTATGCACTTAATGCAGCTTGAGGAAAGGTTCATTCATGGTTTAATATAATTGTTCTCCACACTGAATTAGCATGGTACCCTCGTGGTTTGGCAACACATCACCCATTGGACTGTATAAAGTTCTTATTTGCCATCTGTCACATGTAACTAATTTCCTCCACCGTACCGTATAACTAATTTTATCCACCCCACCATAAGTATTGGAATTTGGATTATTTTCTTTGAGGTTTTGGGTTTTTATGTTTTTTTGAGGTTTTAGGATTTTATGATTCACCTCAAAAAAACTTTATGTTTAGGATTTTGCCCTTCAAAAATGATATTTTCATAATAAATTTACCCTTCACAATTAAGATAAAGGATTGATTAAAGGATTCACAAATAAAGGATTGATTCCAAGAGTGAAACTGTGGCCTTTAATGTACACTGTAATAGTTGTTGGACACCCTGTGGTTTCAACCCATGACCAGACGCTTCGTAAAGGTTTTGATGAACAACGGCTTCTTCATGATCTTCATATATCTTCATGATCCACAACACTAACTTACGAGCAGATACTATCAGAAACACTGCGGTAAAAATCCTCAGGGCAGTTAATCCGATGGTCCATGTCAACTTAGGCTAACAAATCTTTTAAAACCCTACCAAATGTTGAAAAAGCGTGGCAGGGCCAATAATCCGATCGTCCATATCACATTTTCTGCCTTGGAAAGGTGCAATTCCATTCTGGAGGCAAAAATATTATAATCTTATTTTGCTTTGAATGCAGCAGCATAGCAATTTCGAAGCTTATTCTGGTCGGTTGTGATTGCATGTGGGTTGCATCAGGATTGACATGGAAAAAGGCCGTTAAATGAATGAATTGTGCTACTCCCTCACACATCTCATTGTCTTGTATTAATGTAATTTGTACGCCTATTAAATGTCATACTGCTCCCCTGCGATAATTTTATTTTATTTGTTTAGACTCGGTCCCTCCTTCTGACCATTTTATTTGCAGGAGGAGCTAGGTTAACCAGATTTGCAAGGTATCTGATATTCTTATGTAGGCCGACAGGGTGGGTGAATATCCAGGTAAGTAACTGTTCATGTTCGTGACATGTCTAGTCTACTGCCTTCACGAAGTTTGCAACTACGACTATATATATTGGAAATTTCTTAGGATTTTCTGATATTAATGACGTTTTCAGAAACATATAGACCATCAGTAATACATTTTGGGTAGTCAATGAAAACGTCCATTAAAGAATTTTGAACATCTAATACGGGGAAAATTCCATCTCTCCCCACCACTGGCAGTGCTCCTCGATGCTGGCTTTAGGGTTAATGTTTTTTGATCCAACTGTTCTAGTTTCACCAGGGTTAGTTAGGGTAACCACACCTGTCACATACCTCAGTGCCTTTAATTATCTTTATAGGAATCAAATTACCTCAGTGCCTGTGCGTACATTGTTTTACATCACCCATTGGTTTTCTAAGTGGGTTCATTGTGTTAGGACGATCCAGCTCCTAGTGATACGCACTGCCTTAGACGAAGAGAAGGGTGTATTTCGGTATTACCTCCACCGCTTACCTGCATTCATGTTTCCCGGTTAAGGCTCTCGTTATGGCTTCCCCTGCATTATTTGCCGATCATTCTCATCTCAGGTAGCCCAACTGCCCAGAACTATCACTATGATTTCTCCTTCAGATGAATAGGTAAATGGACCTGGCACTGGAGTTGATGTCTCTCATTTTGGTGCTTTTCTGTGTTTTTTGCGCTCTTTCACCGTTCAAGTAACCTGAGAGGGAGGGGAGTTGGCCTAATTAACCTGAAATAAATAGTTATCAAATTATTATAGTTCTTGATAATTTGAGTTTAAAAATAAATAATAATCAATAAATAATTTAAATTTAAATTTTTCGTTTAATGTGTGATGTTTAAATTTAAAATTTTATTTCTTAAATTTTAAAATAATTAAATTGTATTTTTTTAAGTTCTTTGTGCCTTAGGTTCCTACTTAGTACAGATGGGAATTTAAGTATCCCATCTGTACTAAGTAGGAACCTAAGGCACAAAGAACTAAAGTAAACAAGTTTTTGTGTGCATAGTCTGTAATATAAGAGTGATACTTGCATATTTTATAAAGTGTGAGCAAGAAGAGTCTGTGACTAGTAAATAATAATTTCATGCAATTGAGCCTTGGCAATAATTTCATGCAATTGAGCCCTGGCATAATGCAGAGAGATTATGGCATAACAATCTTGTTTAGCTAGCAAGCGCTCATAGTTTGTGCTTTTGGACCTTAGTAAATTTGTATGGTTGGCCAAGAATGTTCAAGCAAACAACAAAACATACCTGCAACCAACCAAGTCCAAAATTTACCTAATGAAAGTTACTATCATTATCATTTGATTTATATTTGTTGCAAAATACTTTCAATTCAATGCATTTTTGGATTACTTCAATTTTCTCCTATAGCCTATGACTTATTCCTTTCACTTGAGTCTCCCAGAATATTTCAATACTTAATTGGCAAATCATTTCTCAAAAAAATTTCAAGTTTGATGATTAGCAACTCTTAATTATAACAATTTGATCTTCAAGCCTCATAAATTCGATAATGCCGATAAAAAGCTTCCTAGTCTTTAACTGGTATCGTGAATGTTAAATTTCCATAAGGAAATCTATATCTTCATTAATAAAATAATGCTACAAATAAATACTTGAGGTTTTGTCTCAAGATAGGGAAACTATCTTGGACACACAATTTGTTGGTTGAGAGAATATCTCAACCACACACAAATCTAGGAAACAAAATAGGAACAGACTCCTCTAGATAGAAAGAATCACGACTAAGACAATTACGAATTGCATATTCCAACACACCCCCTTAATGAGTACCTATCTCGATATCAATCTACAAAGTCTAGTTGTGGTCAAACATAACAGAAGAATATGTCAATGTCCATATAAAAGAGAAACCATCCACTGGAATGCAAGGGTGCTAACCGCTGCAACCATCAGTCTTGTAGGATGTCCTTTGCATACATGGTTTTTCAACCATCATAATTGGATACATGGTTTTTCAACCATTATAATTGCATACATGTACCTGTACCTGCAAATCCCCCTGCATCATCATCATGGATTTTATTGGATTACCCTCAACCATGCCACCAAGGGATCTCAACGACCATGGCTCAACTCAGACACCAAGGCTCAACATAACCACCAAGGCTCAACACAGACACGAAGGCTCAACACAGCCACCCTAGGCCAAAAATCTACTACTAAGGCACTGTAGCAACTCTCAGCCACAAACCTGCCACTAGGGCACTCCAGCCACTCTTGGCTACAAATATGCCACTAGGGCACTCTAGCCACTAAGGCTCACCAATGGCCCGAATCAATGAGGCCAAGGGTTTTCTCGGCTCACCCTCAACCATGCCAAGGGTTTTTTCAGCTGATCCTAAACCTTTCCTACAGGAATCCCTATCCACTTCACTCTCACATGTGGTTTTTAGCTTACCACAAACCGACCATGCAAAATACAAAGTGGTTTTTATATTACCACGAACTGTATGGGGGTACACATGCCTCGTTAGGACTCCAACTCTTGGAGTTACCAAGTACATGCATTATAAAGACCACTACAAAACATCCTAGACTTTCTTACTAATAAATGTATGTGACACTTAATACACCATGAGTCTGCTTTATTTCAACACACAATATTTTACCGTGTTTGTCTATCTATTGCTGCATCAACCAACTTCTTTTAGAAGCATACTTAGTGCTTTCATATTGAATCTTTCTAACTCCAATTAGAAATTTTTAAAGTGATCAATTCTAACCAGTTGCGTTTACATGTTGATTTGATCAGGCTCAACATGTGTCACTTACAAAACTCAAAATTCAAGAACACATAAACTAGTATGCGACATTGTTGTGGAAAAGCTGGTTTCATCTTCACCCATGTGGAATGATTTTTAATAGTTTTTCTTTACCTCTCATAAAAAAAAAAAAACAAAAAATGGATAATACTGCAAGTTATCTTATGGGCTTGGATGTGGCACATTGCTGCTCATCAATGCAACTTCATAATCGGTCCGCAACCTGCTCCTCAATGCAACTCCTTAACTCTGATCCTTTCTAAATCAGCTCTTTAACGCACTCTCTACGCACACCATGAGACCTAATGATTCAAATAGTTGATACCAACTTCAAAGATGTTTCCACCAATCACACCCTTTTCATTCAGTCAACTTATCTATTCCATCTCACACAGTCTAGTAGGCAGTCTCCTCGAGACGTATGCCAAGCTCGACCTCCTTATACACACTACTTGAATGGCATTAATAGCCTAGGCTCCTTATGTGGACAACTCACCACAACTCCAGATGATGATAATTCTGAATTTGACAGCATGTTCAGTCATTATATCAAAATCAAATAGTTGAGATGTGATGTTTGACTTAGCACCGAGGTACACAAATATTGGAGAATGGTTTTGAGGGCCTCCATGTAAGTCTTATTCACCATATATCTCTGTCAAAATGTTCGATATCCATTTGGTGTGAATATAAAATGATCTAGACTTTGTATGTAGTGATACATAGAAAGGGGACACCTATGGGATTTCATCTTCATCGTATGAATGAAATTGGTTGTTTCCAAGAGAATTCCATTTGTATTGTGATCAAATGATCCTATCCCTCTGGGTGATCACTTGTAGAGCCACTATCGCCATTTTCTATTAGTAGCTCGATCCATGCTTGTCAATGCTCACAACAGCTACATATCCTCAATCTTGGTTCATGAATTAGTTCTGAAAATACAGATTCTCTGGAGTGAATCCCGCTAACAAGCATCGCTCAACTGCAAAGTAATAAATCCATAAGGTGGCTTCTTTTGTCACTCACTTCTTTTTCAGTCACCAGTTGCTTCAAAAGCCAAGTAGCAGTGATGTTTTGGGGCCAAATTCTGAGCCATAGAAGCTGCCAGATCCAGACCAGACCCTCTCCAATGCCTAGTGCCTAGAAGGAGCCTTTCAGTGGTATATAGAAGTCTAAAAGAATAATTTTAGAGCTAAAGTTATAACCAATGGAAGGACCCTTATGAAGGGCCCCTAAAATGAAAAATTGGCTAAGTATTGGGAAATAATCGCAATCGAACATAAGGAGCCCATCGCATATCAATCATCGGCAAAGGCAAAGGAAAAGTGGCAAAGGTTTAAGATTTATCGACGATTCGGGGACGCCAATTGCGATTTGTGATATTGCATCTCGCACATTGGCCATCGGCAAGTTAAAAAGGATAAGGAATGTGGCAAGGGGCCGATTTACGATATATACCAAAATCACTGAGAGGGCTGATAAAGGCCTAACATAGGAAGTGTTTGCAAAACAGGACTAGGCGGTCCCTTCTCTCTCTCCTCCATAGGGTACACATGTTGAGCCACAAGAACTTTCTTACATCGACCATCGGCGAAGGCAAAGGGCTCCCACTTAAGAGATATCGGTGGTTCCATCAGCCAATAGCGATATGCAATATTTTCCTTTGGACGCAATAAAAGATTAAAGCCAGGTTTATAAAGACCTTGTGCCTGGACTCGAGGCCCACTCCACTGGTTAAGAGGGAAAGGCCCACAACTGTGAAATTTCACTTATGAATACAAAATGTTGCTCACCCACAGCATCAGGGCACTGAAGACACAGTACAAAGTTTTAAAGGCCAGCTCGTTACTAGCGGGTGGATCACTAGGAGCAGGTGTACCTTCAAGATGAAAAATGGGCCAATTCAAAGGAACGATTCTCACACACGGATCCAGGAGTCGGTGACAAAGAAAGTAGTGGCAGAAAAGACAGATGGATGTAAGACAGTGCGAGGGGCCATACTCTACACCATGACAAATCCAACATATTGATATGATCATAGGATGGGCTAGAAAATCCCTGGTTATTTTTCCCCGAGGTCCATTTATTCTGTTGTATTGAAATGTGACGCCCATCATAAAGCATTCAACTCTATAATATTTTTGGTTCGTAGATCCATTTAAGGCTGATACAGTTATTCTATCACATCGAGGAATAGGGACATTAGATATTTCATGTAATTAATACTCTTTCCCCTCTTCAAAGGATTACAATATGTGTTCCCCTCTATTTTACTCATTAAGTGCTCATGCTTCTTTAGCTAATTTATATGGTTATTATTGCTAGATATGTTCCAATCTCTCTTATAGATTCATTGGTAAGCTGCATGTTAGTGCAAATGCCTGTTACCATCTCATAGATTCATTTGTCTTGACATTGTTTATGTATATGCCTATGAGGATCATTGCGATTATATCTTGATATATGCACCACACGAATCATAGCCTGCAGTCCTTCCTTTAGACCTTATTTCTACTTGTAACCAAAATAACATAGAAATCCTTACGGTCTCGAGCTCTTTGTGCTCAACATTGAATTCTTAAGGTCTTAGGCTCTATGTGATGAGTTTCTCTCCTCTAGTATCCTCTTTAGCACACTCTGTAAAAGATTATTAAGCTGTAATACATTGCAGCTATTGGCCTCCACTCTTTTGACGATTATTTTTGAGATCTAAATTTGTGAAGAAGTATTTGAAATCCATGTTTCATTCCTTTGGATTAATGAACCAACCCATTTTCTATATACATATAAACCTATAGAACCATAGGTTTTATATCCAGCATATCCAAATATTTTGAGACACACCATTTTAGATGTCCCCAGGCACTGGTATTGAAGCAATCCAAGGCTGTCTCTAGGAGACACAACAGGTTCAATTCACACATATATTCATCCTCTCACTTCTTTGTCTTGAACAATTTTTCAACACTTATTTTCATGCAGAACCTGTTGACTTTGACCACAACTCCACGCAGTAGTCAACATCTCAACGTTCACTATCACAAACTCCATCAAATGACTCCATACTCATAGGAACTCTCATTTTGCACCCACTGCACTAGCGCTCTTGGCCTTGTCTAATAGAGATCCAAGCTTCCTCTCAGCCCCCTCTAGCACCAGGTCTCGTTCGCACCATGCTCGTTGAACTTTTACTTATATGGACAAATAAAAAATTAACACATTATACTCTCTCAAAATGAATGTACATATTTTCTATTTCCCTCAACCAAGGAGGGGCCAAGCCTAGGAGGGGCTAGGACCTGAGGGGCTCTCATATCATATTAAAGTTCCATAAGGAAACCTATATCTTCATTAATAAAATAATGTTACAAATAAATACATGAGGTGTTGTCTCAAGATAGGGAAACTATCTTGGACACACAATCTATTGGTTGAGAGAATATCTCAACCACACACAAATATAGGAAACAAAATAGGCATTGGCTCCTCTAGATAGAAAGAATCACAACTGAGACAAGTAAGAATTACATATTCCAACAAAAACTCAATTATTGTTTGTTTGTAAGTAACTTTTGATGCCTATTACGTTGATACTACCATGCTACAATATAGAAACGAAAGGAGAAGGAAAGTTAGTACCCTTTCAAATTATTCATGGATTGCCTGAGAGAACATTAGGCAGTTAGGAGTTAGGAATTCTCAAAGCCAAACATAATGAAGGGAGCACGAACATGTTACTAGAAAAGGTGTGGAAGGTGGGGATTGTGAAACAAGGAGGACCATTCTTCTTCGCGACAATGGGATAATTTTTTAGATTGGAGGACCAACGAACCCTAACCTGTGAATCCACCTTGCACACAGATGCCAGCCATTTCTGTTCAACTATAATAGCTTCTCAATCAAAATAACTAAAGTTCATCCTATGTGAACACCCACATGTGTTCTGAACCCATGAACTAGCCATTAACCATAGGGAAAATTCCTGGTTTAAAATTTAAACAGACTTCAATGACATCAACTAGAATAGTCAAATATATTCTCTGTCAATTTCAAACATCTTGTTTTACAACTTTTAATGGTACACTTTTGCAAAGAGAGATGAACTAAAAGGGCAGAGGTGTGGGGTTTTCCAATGACAGTCTCCAATCCATAAAATATTGAGACACACACAAGTGCATGTATGTTGTAGGACCCAAATGCACAAAATGGACACTAACCATGATAAAAAAGCCAGCAGGTGTTAGAAAATTATATATTACAGAGCAATGGAACACATAAAATATTGCAGAAATATAAACACAAAAAACATATAAAACAAGAGAGACACAGATATACGTGATTCACCCAATTTGGGCTACATCCATGGAGAAACAACCAGTCCTTCCTCTTATATTATCCAGCAAACTGAAGAGATACAACCTACAACAGATATGCTATAATTCCCTCTTCACTCTCGTTCAATCTCCTCTCTCTTCTCGCTCAGAATACAAATCTACATAGACACAATACATTTCCCTCACATATAGTGAGTGGTTGCCTTCTAGGGAAAAAAACCCTAAATTAAACCTAACTTCTACCATCAGATCTCTGCCGAATGAACAGCCCAGATTGACTACGAATATTTTATGGATGACATTGCTGCCCCATTACGAACTGGTGGCCAATGCGGCGATACCTTTGAATACAAAAGATAATCAGGCTCCACACCCAACAGAAGTGATTGAACTGAAAGTGCCAAGCCTTCCTTCATAGGCAACTCTCTTTGTAATGAAAGTTGTTGGCAATATGATTAAGAGAAAATTATTTATTTCCATGAGACAGACGATATCCTTCTTGGGAATCATTGGTACTATTACAAACCTATTTGGAGTGTCTGGAAGGTTATCAAAATGGTAACCTTACATTTCCGTAGGAAAAAAATATGTACCCATATGTTTGAAGACCAAATTTTATACTAATGTCATAACTCTCAATCAAAACAATTTACATATGGCAACTTTCTATTTCTTTTTCCAACTATCAAATTTTTCTAGTTGCTTTCCACTCAATAGAATTTCTTTGCCAATTCCTTATCTCGCGAGTAAAATGGCATTTCACAGTCATTGCGATCTTGTAGTTTGATATTTTATCAAACTACAACCATATGCTAGAAGTTGGCGTGTGACATCAATAATGAACTTTGAACTGGCGAGAGTAAATAGTAATCTTGATTTGATAAAAAAGTTGAATTCCTATTTTAACAAAACCCATTCTCTGCTAATCTTCTTCTTGTATCTTCAAGGAATTTCTTCTCACCCAAATCTTTTTTAAGCCAAAGACAAACATATCAATGCCCGAGGGCTATAACTGACTTAGCAAAGCAATAAAAAAGCATTATGAAAAATATTATGAAGTTCTTGGTTCAAGCTTTGATTAACCTGTGTCCATATTAAGAGCAATGTCTTGCACCTAACAATTATAGTGGCAACATACACCCCATGTTTTCTAGTTAAAAAATAAAAATAAAAGATAGATATATTAATTAGAGAAACTATTTAAAAATAAGGAAGCATAAAAAATTTCATTAAGAATCTGTCTCCATAAGAAACTATCAAATTGTTCAAATTCCTCAGTACTCTCTTTTAGGGAATTCACGAAGGAAACATAGTCTTCCATTATTGCTCTTAAAATTTCTAACAACAAAGGACAATGAAGTGGAAACCTATTTGCTCAACAGATATTGACAATGATGTTATTAAGATACAAATAGATCCAGAACCTTGAGGGACAGTATTGAAAAGTAATGATGTTGGAACCTTGTCATTTTTTACTGACTAACAAGGAACTTAGCAGTTCTGTACATTCCAAATATGTTTTGGGATTATTAATATCATTGTGACTAACTGATATCATCCTCCAATTCCTAGCCTTTCTTGCAGAAAGAAACTTTAGAGCTATGATCAGTTTGACTTCATATAAATTTCCATGTCACAAAAGACCAAGAATCATGTATTTTACCATTTATGGTCTTGGCCTCCACAACATATATTAGATTACCAACAAGATTTAAAAAATACACACAACTACCTAGACACCTCCAATATCCAGTAAGTTGTTCCTCTTGATGTGACCAATCCATTGCCACTCCATATTTCCCCCAGTTTCTCCACATCAATTTCAACATCCTAAGGGAATGCAACAAACTCTAGAGAATAGTATAACTCTAGCTTCTCTATATCAATTTCCGCATCCTTGAGAATGAAGTACATTATAGAAAACAACAAAATAACTCTTGAGATTATAAGACAAATCATTGTTACACCATCTTCACCGTGATTTCCAATTTTTCTTTTGTAAGTTTAAAGATAGCAATTGAGAAGTTTCTTTAAATTATATTTTGGGGCATGAAATTCTAGTCCAGGGTGGGCAAGAAAGTGTGAAATTAAAAAAATAAAAGTTCTCGTAAGTTCAGAATATGCACCTGACAGGTTTTAAAGACGTAGACAAAAAAGTTTCTCCTTATGAGAAGTCGTTCCCTCCAGAAACAAGCCTTGAACAGTTCCTTCTTGTTCACACCATACTTCGAAAATGAAAGTACAGTTGAATGGCTCTCGACATTATCATATGACATCGACAACTCCTGGGCCAATTTCTGTCCAACATGGAATGATTGAAATGCCTCAAAAAATTCCTTGATGGATACATATCTAGAAGGCTCTCTCAATGCCCAATATTGTTGCTGATCTTTTTTCAAAGTAACTTGCATAACAAGAACAATTAGAATCAATCACATAAAATATGAATAGGTTGTCAGAAGGATCACACTAGAAAATTACATAGATGAGCAACTTATTGTTACTTTACTTGCTTCCTGCAAGAGATCTGCCATGCCCTTGGGGTCAAGGCACATGAAACCCATGGATTCAAAGAACTCAAGCACATCTTCACAGGCCCTTGATAAATAATCTAACCCTCAGAAATCAGCATGATACCATTGAAGAGGTCATAACTAAATTAATACCCGTTGAATACCTGTCAAATAAATGGAATGGCTCAAATTGTTTTAATCGTCTAACACCTAAATCAAAGGCCCACTAATGTACACATAACTTGAGAGGGGAATTGATTTCAGAGGGGAATGAATTACGGCATAAATATATTATAATATTAATATTATAAATTTAATAACTTAGGATTAATGCAATATTAAATTTAATGTAATATTTTAATTTGTTATATTATAATATATATTAATATATCATGATATATATTAACTCTAGATATATATGGGAGGGAAGAACAAAGATGATGATATAGGTGGAAATATAGAGGGAGTCAGAGGAAGGGAGGAAATATATATATATATATATATATATATATATATATATATATATATATATATATATATATATGGAGGGTCAAGAGAGGGAAAAAGAATTCTTACACTAGACACATTGATTTCACTGTAGATGGTGATTTGTAATCCTACTTGATTGCTTTAATTGAAGGAGATAAACTGAAGGACATGTGAGAGGAGGAATGAAGAGAGAGAGAGGAGAGGAGTGTTGGGTGCATTGTAGGACTTATAAATGTACCAACATTTAATTTGTCAATCCGAAAAGTCTGTGAACTTCAAGATGTAGCACTGGAAATCCCAAAGAAAGCCCTTGGCAACCTACAAAATAAATGCTAGTCTATCTTCTGCATTAATCTCATCAATAAATGAAATCTTGCACTAAAGAGAATTCAAGAAAACATCAATCCAAGCAATCAAAATCATATGGGAAATACAAGCAATCAATGCGAAAGGAAATTCTAATTACAAGCGAACAGAAGGGAAAACTGAACTAGAAATAAAGTAGTGCCGACATAATAACAATAAGACTATAAATGCTGGAAGCAATTCAATGTTAAAATTTGGGTACGAGAGGACAAGTGGTTCCCTAAGGCTTTGATCTTTGGCCTAGGGAAAAGTGTCCAAATTTATTTTTTACTTTTCTCCTAAAGTGACTTTATAAGTGGTAAAGTAAATTTAATTTAAAAGCGACTTTATAAGTGGTAAAGTTACATTGTAATTTAAAAGTTACTTTATAAGTGGTAAAGTTACATTCTAATTTAAAGGTGACTTTATTAAAGTGAATGAAGAATTAGAAAGTGAAAAAGTGACTATGGAAATAAAAGGCTAAGTGGGTATTTATTTAAGTGGGTGAGTTAAAACATAGAAAGTGAGAATTAAATGCACATTTATTCTCATCCCTAGATCTAAATGAATCTCAGCCATTAGATCTTAGGGTAAAACAAAAGGTCATTTAGAGAATAAAAGGAGAAGAGAAAAGGAAAATATCAATTCATTCTTTCATGAGTATTTGAGAGAAAGAGAAGAGAGAGCAAGGAGAAAATTTTTGAGAAGTGAGGAAGTGAAGGAGAGCAGCAAGAAGACATTTTAGTAAATTTGGGCAGCAACATTTATTGGCACGCATCCCAAGGAAAAACTGTACAGTAGGAGAAAATCACAGAAATCGAGGAAGAGGGATAGCAAGTTTTGGGCACATTTTTCGAGGCTTGACGTACAACATTTAATGTTTTTTTATTGCTGTAAAAATTAATGTTTTGGCTATTTGCTGATTTGCATGATTTTCAAGGTGGAGTTCAAGCACAGAAATCGAGATAAGTTGTAATTTGTGGTTACTGGAATTTTTACTATGTATTTTAGTTTCTCCATAAAATCATTTTCAAAAACAAAGAAGAGCTCTCAAACTAGTTTTCCCCAGGAGTTCTAAGGGGTTTTTCCAGGGTCACATTGACCGAAAATCACTGTGTTATTTTCTGTGTGTGGCTGTCTAATTTTTTTGTGTTTTATTTCTACAGTTTCAGCAGTTGTGAAATCTCAAAATTTGTGTTTTCAGAAAAATATTATCATTTTAAGATTTTAGAATTTTTATCATGCTTGGATTTAAAACTAAATGCATGGAGTGATAAGGAAAACTAATAATCGGAGTGGGGGTTGAAATTTCTTCATGGTATCAGAGGTTGGTTGGCTGAAAAGTGTAGTTTGGGACAACAAAATGAAAATTACAACAAGTTGATTTTTACATAGAAAACAGAAACCTTTACCACAGATTTGAAAATTCAATTTGGTAGGACAATGAAACATGTCTTTGGGTTTGAGAGTTGAAGATAGGTTGGATGGGCAGAAAAATTATAGTGCATGGAAGGAGAGAATCTATAGCATCTTTGAGGAAGCAGAAGTCTGGGGCATTATGGTAAATACCACACAGAACCCAGTAGTAGTACCTATTGACCTTGTACAGTTGGTAGAGTTTAACAAAAAGAATGCTAAGGCAAAAAAATTGATTCCGGAAGGAATCAAAGACCATGCCATTCCTTATGTGAGAGGAAAGACTTATGCACATGAGATGTGGATAGCCTTGACCAATCTTTACTAGAGCTCAAACGAAAACAGAAAAATGGTCCTAAAGGAGAAACTGAGGGCCATTAAAATGGCTAAGACTGACAGTGCTACAACATACCTCACAAATATCACTTCAGTGAGAGATGAGTTGGCAGGCATAGGTGAGATCATTGCACCCACTGAGTTGGTGAGAATTGATTTGAATGGTCTTCCCAAGACTTGGGAGAATTTTTTGGATGGCATTGTTGCACAAGAAAACCTTCTTGATTGGGAGAGGTTGTGGGATGATTGCATTCAGAATGAGATCAAGAAGAACCATCTTGGTGCATCCAAACAGGTGGAGGAGGATGACAATGTGGCATTGTTAGCAAGAGGCAAGAAGGGCGGAGCAAAGAAGTAAGCTTCCAACAGTGGAGGCAAAAGAAAAGGTAAAGGAAAGAAACAAAACAAGGAGAAGGACTATTCCAAAGTCAAATGTTGGAATTGTCAAAAGTTGGGACACTATGCTATTGTGTGTCCGAAGAAGAAGAACAAGAAAGGGAAAGACAAGTTACCCATGGCAACTTCTGCAAAGATAGAGAGCTTCTCAGAGAGATTTGATCGAGAGTTTGGGTTCATAGCTTGTGAGGCCACTAGTGTAGGATCACCTACCATACAGGTTCAGAGGGAGAGTGCATTCCCCGCTACTAGCAGAGCATCTTCTAGCATTTGGTATGTTGACAGTGGCACTTCCCACCACATGACAATATTCAAAGAGTACTTGTCAGAGCTTTCAGAGGGTGATAACGATATGGAGGTAGTACTTGGTTATGATAGCATTGTTAGAGTAGTCGGTGTGGGGACATTGACATTTGATAAGGGACCCAAACCTCCCTTGAAAGTGTGAGATGTTCTGTATGTGCCTGGAATGAAGAAGAACATGATATCCGTCTCAGCACTTGAGGATAAAGGGTATGATGTGTTGTTCAGGAGAGGGCAGGTGCTTATATATCTTAGGGGAACTCTAGCTTCTTTAGCTAGAGAGATTGGTGTGTGCCATGCCAAGGTGTACAATTTATCATTCCAGCCCCTGATGGCATTGAGTAGTAGCACCCAAGACAGGACCGACAATAGATCTAGCAATTTAGAGTTGTCTGAGATTTGGCACCGCAGGATGGGGCACATGTATCATGGGGCCTTGAGTACATTGCAGGAGATCACGACTGGTGTGCCATATTTCAGTTTTGACCACCTTGATGTATGCAAAGGATGTGCTATGGGGAAGTTTGTGAGATCCCCTTTCCCAGCAGTGACAACAGAGCGACCGGGATCCTTGACTTGATACATACGGATGTGAGTGGTCAGATGTCTCATGTATCATTGAGTGGCTATGAGTACTATGTTTTATTCATTGATGACCACTCCAGGAAGCCCTGGATTTATTTCTTGAAGACCAAGAGTGAGGTCTTCAAGCGGTTTCAAGAGTTCAAAGCTCTTGTGGAGACCCAGACAAGTAGGAAGATCAAGGTCCTCAGGTCGAAAAATGGAGGGGAGTACACCCTTGGTGAGTTTGTTGATTTTTGTGCTGAGGCAAGCATTAGGAGGGAGTCCACAGTTCCTTACTACCCCAGTAGAATGGGGTTGCAGAGAGGAAGAACAGATCCATTGCAGGGGCTGGCAAAGCCATGCTTCATGATCAGGGGTTACCTTTATTTTTGTGGATAGAGGCCTGCAACATTGTTGTGTACTTACAGAACAGGAGTCCACATCATGCCTTGGGGAATGTGACTCCGGAGGAGGATTTTTCTAAGAAGAAGCCTGATGTTTGGCACTTTCGTATCTTTAGGTGCCTTAAATATTCCTATGTCCCCAAGGAGAATAGGACCAAGCTAGAGCCCACTACAGACAAGGACATCCTTGTGGGTTATAGTGAGACCTCAAAAGCTTATCGATTTTATATTCCTGCGCAGAGGAAAGTGGTTGTCAGGCGGGATGTGAAGTTCAAGGAGAAAAGAGCTTTAAGGAGGTCACAGGAGTTAGAGTATCCAGAGTCACCAGACCCTCAAGAGAAGCTAAGTCAGTCATAGGGATCCAGTGGTCAAGGATCAGGATGTACGTTGATCATAGTGTCAGGTCCATCAGTGAGTAGTGGCTCTCAGAGTCAGGTGGGTGGTTCTTCAAGTAGCATGCAAGACAGTCCGTAGAGTAGTTCACAGGGTAGTCTAGTAATGGACAGTTTTCACGGTACTTTAGCATCTACAAGCACAAGTTTAGGCATGAGGTTAGTTGACAGGTCTTCGGGAGTTCAGGCTTCTGATGATGATGATGATTATTTCACTCTGGTGGGAGAAGTATGCTCAGGGAAGAGGAAGCCCAAGTGGCTTCAAGATACCTTGCGCGAGGCCACATCAGTTGCTGGGCCAAAGAGACAGGTTAGAGAGAGTAAAACACCTGAGTGGTTCTATAGTGAAATGGCATTGGTAACAAGCAATGTTGACTCCAAGCCTTCTAGTTATGTGGAGGCAGCCAGAGAGGTCATGATGGAGCAGTATTCTTCTATTATGATGAACAATGTTTGGGAGGTACTGCTAAGGCCTGAAGGTAAATCAGTTGTTACTTCCAAATGGCTGTACAAGATAAAGCATGCTACATATGGTAGCATCGAGAAGTTCAAGGGTTGATTTGTGGCAAGAGGGTTCTCACAGGTAGAGGGAGTTGACTATGAACAGAACTTCGCTCTCGTAGCTTGGTATACATCTATTCGCTCCATTATATCGATTGCAGCAGAGATGGGTTGGAATATCCACTAGATGGATGTGAAGACCACATTTCTCAATGGCTTCATTTAGGAGGAGGTTTATATTGAGCAGCCGTAGGGCATTGAGGTGCATGGGAAGGAGTCCCATGTGTGTAGATTGAAAAAGGCACTCTATGGCCTGAAGCAAGCTCTTAGAGCTTGGTACTCGAGGACTGATACATACTTGCAGTAGCTGGGTTTTACAAAGAGTGAGGATGATCCAAACCTATACTTCATTGTGGTGGGTAAGGAGCCTGTTAGTTTGGTGTTGTATGTTGATGACTTGATCATCACTGGTGCAGAGAGACTCATTGAGGGTTGCAAGAGAGATCTTGCTTCAGAGTTTGAGATGAAGGATATTGGCTTGATGCATTATTTTCTGAGATTGGAGGTGTGGTAGGAGGAGGGGCATTTCTTCATGGGACAAGGGAAATACATTGTGGATATTCCTAGTAGATTTCACATGGAGGACTCCAAACCCATGTCTACACCTATGATCACTAACTTGAAGAAGCTTCACGCTTCTGATTCCGAGTTGGTGGATCCTAATCTATATAGATAGTTGATTGGTTGTTTGATGTATTTGGAAAACACTCTACCAGATATATGTTTTGCAGTTAACACTATGAGTCAGTTCATGTGTAAGCCCAGGAGAGTGCACTGGGTAGCTGCAAAACACATACTTCGTTACTTGTAGGGGAGTGTTGATTTTGGACTGGATTATAGATAGGGTGATGGAGTGAGACTGGCAGGGTACACAGATTCAAATTGGGCAGGTTGTACTTCAGATAGGACGAGTACTTCCGAGTGTTGTTTTGGGTTGGGTTTGGCAATTGTGTCATGGATCAGCCAGAAACAACAGTGAGTTGCATTAAGCTCCGCTGAGGCAGAGTATATGGCTGCTAGTTTGGTTAGTTGTGAGACCATATGGCTTTGCAAGGTGTTGTTTGGTTTATTTTGTCAGGCATTGAGACCTTCAGTAATTTACTATGATAATCAGAGTTGCATAAAAGTCACAGAGAATACATTTTTTCATGACAGATCAAAGCATATTGAGATCAAGTATCACTTCATTAGAGACTATGTCCAAAAGGGAGCTATCAAGCTTGAGTACATTTCTACAAATGTGCAGGTAGCAGACATTTTCACCAAAGCCTTACCATGGGGCAAGCATGTATACTTCAGACACAAGATGGGAGTGGTGAGGAACACTTTCCTTAATAAGATGGAGTGTTAAAATTTGGGTACCAGAGGACAAGTGGTTCCCTAAGGCTTTGATCTTTGGCCTAGGGAAAAGCGTCCAAATTTATTTTTTACTTTTTTCCTAAAGTGACATTATAAATGGTAAAGTCAATTTAATTTAAAAGTGACTTTATAAGTGGCAAAAGTTACATTCTAATTTAAAAGTAACTTTATAAGTGGTAAGGTTACATTCTAATTTAAAGGTGACTTTATTAAAGTGAATGAAGAGTTAGAAAGTGAAAAAGTGACTATGGAAATAAAAGGCTAAGTGGGTCTTTATTTAAGTGGGTGAGTTAAAAAATAGAAAGTGAGAATTAAATGCACATTTATTCTCATCCCTAGATCTAAATGAATCTCAACCATTAAATCTTAAGGTAACCCAAAAGGTCATTTAGAGAATAAAAGGAGAAGAGAAAAGGAAAAGATCAATTCATTCTTTCATGAGAATTCGAGAGAAAGAGAAGAGAGAGCAAGGAGAGAATTTCTGAGGAGTGAGGAAGTGAAGGAGAGAAACAGGAACACATTTCAGCAAATTTGGGCAGCGACATTTATTGGCATGCATCCCAAGGAAAAACCGTACAGCAGGAGAAAGGCACAGAAATCGAGGAAGAGGGACAACAAGTTCTGGGCACATTTTTTGAGGCTGGCTGTACAACATTTAATGTTGTTTTATTGTTGTAAAAATTTCTATTTTGGTTGTTTGCTGATTGGCACGATTTTTAAGGTGGAGTTCAAACACAGAAATCGAGATAAGTTGTAATTTGTGGTTGCTGGAATATTTACTATGTATTTCAGTTTCTCTCTAAAATAATTTTCAGAAATAAAAAAGATCTCTCAAACTTGTTTTCCCCAAGAGTTGTAGGGGATTTCTCCACGGTCACATTGACAAAAAATCACTGTGTTATTTTCTGTGTGTGGCTGTTATAATTTTGCTGTGATTTATTTCTGCAATTTCAGTAGTTGTGAAATCTCTAAATTTGTGTTTTCAGAAAAATATTATCATTTCTAAATTTTAGAAATTTTATCATCCTTGGATTTAAAACTAAATGCATGGAGTGATAAGGAAAATTGATAATGAGACTGGGGGTTGAAATTTCTTCATTTAAAACAATTCTACTTGCACTAGTTCTACTTGCACTAATTCTGCCTGTACTAATTCAGAGCAAAGTTATCTTGAAAGCATCAGCAACATAACAAGGAAATTTACTCTGTAAATGAGTTCATGAAAGAAATTAGATTAATATGAATTTCTCTCCTTCCTTGTCTTGAAAATAAATCATGGAGAACTATCGAGAAGTTAAAGGAAAGTAAATATTATTATTCACAATTTGTTCTCATTAATATCGGCTCCACGACATACAAGTAATATATGGTTCTTTTGTAAGCATTGTTTAAATGAATATGTCAGTACCTCAAAACCGTAATCACTCACATCATTTTCATGTTCTGGAATATAAATCAATTACAGTTTACGAATGCATAAGCGGATTTTGAAAATAAGAACTACTGGAGGAATATCCTAAGTGTAAGCACAAATCTCAAGGACATGAATAATTTCTTAATGTGGCAGATCAATGAAGTTTAGAGCTGAAAGGAAATTGTTGCAGCAAATTAAATTACATTAATTGAAGGCAGAAGGAAACTGTAAATAAATCAAATTCACACAACAAACAAACAAGAATCAAAATGCTATCTAGCTTAAAAGATGAGAGGAGTTTCGAGCTGGTTTGGAGGCCAACCTAGCTAGCTTACACCCAACTTTGAGTACCTGTTTCACACAGAAATCGAAGTCATTAGATGCAATAGATAATAAAAAGGAAAATGCTGGGAAATTGTTTCAATTGATTATTGAAAACATTGTTTACATTATGCAGAAATCACTCAACTCCAGCAAGACCAGAGGAGTGATCCACAGCTGATGAATTACGTGAGGCTACATTGGGACAACTCCTCTTCCCTTGTGTGCTTTCCTCTCCCGTGCACTGTTCCTAGCTGGATCATTGTCTAATTAATTAAGTAATTGACTGACCAATCGTTCTTGCTCTTGGCAATCTCTTATATAGCATTAAATTACAATTTGGTATTTTAATTAGCCGATTAGAATAGAGGAAGCAGATCTCAACAATTTGCCATGAATAAAGTTGGTTTTCAACTGAATGTCAAAAGAGGGAACAATTCTGGTGAATTGTTCCTCTTTTCCTGGAGCGGTGCGATTTGGCTTAATTGATTTCCTCCTTGCATGAGCTACTCTCCGGTTGGCATTAGAGATTCAGTGTATATCTCAACAAGATATGCAGCACTATTGTTACCATAATCAACTAAATTTGTTATTACCCTATTAGGTTGAATATGCAGCCAATTAGCTACAACACTAATAATCCTCTGGTTTTCCTGATGAAGTAGCAACTAGTCCAAATGTGAACCTGCCCCAACTTCTTCCATTGTTTCCTGTGGAACATTATTTACTGCAAAACGGAAAACCTCTTTGCCATTAATTTGAACACAAGAATTGGATGAAGGATTTGGAGGTTTTAGCATTGCACAATTTGAGCTACATAAGTCCTTCACTCACTACTACATAAAGGAGGGTTTTAAGACAATATTTGAGACAATTTTTTAGTAAATTGTCTTAACGTGAGACAAAAAAAAAACTTGTGTATTGTCTTAAATATTGTCTTTAAGCAGGTGTTTCAAAAATTATTGTCTTAAAAAACACTATCTTAAAGATTATTGTCTTAAAAAATTGTCTCTATAAAGACAATATATAACACATGCATTATTGTCTCTTAGGAGACAATTTCATTTTTGTCTCTCTAGAGACAATATAAAACAATGAATCTAAAAATATCTCACCATTGAAATAAATTGATATAAAAAACATTTAATTAAAAATAAATTACAAAATTGTTGATTAATTCATGTTAGCGCACAGTGGAATCGAACCACCAACCTCATGCTTGTAAGTCAGACACTCTTCCATTGAGCTAGCACACTTTAAAGAATTACGTGAAGAGATAAGGCAATCCTGAAAACTACATTTATAGCCACTGATTAAAAAAAAAAAAAAACTAACACATGATCTATAATCTATTGTAATCCAGTTGGATTGATGGTGAGAAGATCTTGAGAACCGTATAAGTGTTCAAAGATGTCAAATAATAAATCTAAAAATGTCAAATATGTCAAAGTGGGTTCGTAGTATGAGAAACTGACAATAGTGTGTGCTGGTGGTGACAAAGCTTTTTCTTTTTTAATATTCAATTACTTTTGAAGACCCTTTTGAACGAGATAAATCCAGATTTATGTAGATAACAAAAATATCTTGATAGCAAAAAAAGTACTTTAAATGGTCCATTAAGGTTGTACCATTACTTAGATCAATAAAGATTTCATGATTTAGCCAAAAAAAAGTATTTTAAGTGATCCATTAAGGTTGTACCATTACTTAGGTCAATAAAGAGGTCATGATTTAGAAAACATCATCAAGATCCACATGAAAATTACTATTATGTTTCTTAACAATTAAATGAGTTTGTTTTATATATTACTAACAGTTATTTTTGAGGAAATATGGTAGATGAGTTTACCAGTAAAACTTAAGGAAATAGTGTAGATGAGTTTACCAATAAAAACTTGATGTGTATTTTTTTCCCTTGGAAAAAGTCATAATTTTCATTATAAATAAGAAAATTACATTTTGTATATGCATAAGCATTACTGTAGTGAGGCATTGCCTGTACCAAAATGTGTAAACTTGTAGTTCTCCAAACAGATGGAGCGATCAAAAGGTAATTCAAAAATGATAATGTAGCTGTTCACCTCTTCGCAAAGAGTGAGTAATATGTACTGTTAAATATATACATCTTATACAAAAAGTAAAGTAACCATCAAAAAATATGAGCAGAAGCAGGTTCCATATGTTGTTCATATGAGTTCTGTATCTATAAAAGGCCTGTGATAGTGCTGGTATACAACACCATCCAGCTCCTCACAGATCAAACAGATGTCATCATCCCAGACCGCAATGGTGTTCCACTCCCTGTAAATGTGGTGACAGGTAAATGAGTCAAAAGATTCAGTAAGTCTATGAATCTCATCCAATATATGCTTCAATGTATATGCATTGTAGTTATGTTTTTTGTTGATCCAATTAACAACCAATTTTGAATCCCCCAATAATTGTAAGTGCATGCAATTTTTATGCAAAGCAAATTGAATGAGATATTTGGCGGTCAGGAGCTCAGCGAAATTGTTTGTTCCCCGGCCTAGTCCCATTTGTATTTTATAGGATTGTGTGTCTGATATGTGCAGAATGGCTCCTCCTCCGCATCCCTGATCCATAGCTAAGCCATCAAAAAAGGCCCATCGGTGGGAATGATCTATGGTTTCAGCCTCGACTCTCTTGGTTTGATTGTGTGTTGTTTCATTCGAAATCATCTGATATTCCACAGATACTCGGTTCAAGATGGAAGGCCAGTGGGGAGATTGATTTTGAAAGATAATTTGATTCCTAGTGATCCAAATCG
Organism: Pinus tabuliformis; assembly: GCA_031772625.1. NCBI lineage: Eukaryota > Viridiplantae > Streptophyta > Pinopsida > Pinales > Pinaceae > Pinus > Pinus tabuliformis. The sequence continues at coordinate 347,470,621 of CM062807.1, read as the reverse complement.
CCTAGCTTATCACCACTGGTATGTTCCTCTCCTTTCCTATGTTGCCATTCCACCAGTTACTCCAACCATCATTTATACTATTCCTATGCCATCTACTTGATGCAGGGAGTGATGCTAGGAAACTGTTCCACAGGCCTATTGCTACTAGGAAATTAAGGAAGAGGTGGTCAAAATCCTCGTTGCTGTTCCTACAGAGGTGGCACCAGAAAGGACCCGAGAAGGAACGCTTCATTAAATTCGCGCCCGTCAGGATCTTGTTGTTGAGAATGGACCACATTAGAAGCTTGGCTCGGGGGGCTGCTCTTAGTTTCCATAGAAGATTCCACCATGGCTCAATGACCGCAGGTTTGTGGGGATCCATAAGTACCAGGTAGCCTAGCTTGGGGGAATAATGCCCACTTTTTTCATGAGCCCAAATGAGCTCATCTTCCCCCTCCGTGATTCTAACATGAGCCTCTGTAAGCACAGATATGTATTGTCTCCATTGGGGCAGCCAGGGTAGGGGTATGTTTAGAGTAGCACCAGTTTTCCAAGCCTGCTGTGATAAAAGGGATCTGTCATTGTCCGCAATATGGCTTATGTGAGTAATACCTTGATTTAGTAAGTGTTGTCTCAGGTCCTCTGGAAGTCTATGCATGTTGCTGCATCCTACCCAGGGGTCCTCCCCTATACGAACTGAGGAGCTAGATCGAATTCTCCAAGTAAGGCCACTTCTTATCAGGTCCATTGCCTTAATTATCACTTTCCAAATGATTAAAATGTTTCCATGTTGTCTATGTCCTTGTCTGATCCATTCAAGTGGATTTGAGGGTAGGATGTATTTAGTGGTGTCCAGAGGCTACAATTATTGAGGAGTTGCCACCCCAGCTTGGCTACCAGTGCTTTGGAGAAAAAGTCTAATCTCTTTATTCCCTAGCCTCCCCATCTCTTTGGCAGTGCAAGGGTTTCCCATTTGGTCTAGGCAAAAATGTTTCCCAGCTGCTTCCCCTTCCATAGGAAGCGGCAGCATATTCTTTGCAATCTATTCAGTATGCCTCTGGGGATCCAAGCTAAGGTCATCCAGTAGACTGGAGTTGCCTCAAGTACAGCTTTTATCAGTACAAGTCTGCCTGCTCTGGAAAGATATTTGTGGTACCAAACATTCAGACACTTTTCTACTTTGGATATGAGCCATACCTAGTCTGCAATCTTATAGCCGAAGGGCTTCAGTCGGTAACCCAGATATTTGAGCCCTTCCTCAATGGAATGAGTTGTAAAGGAGAATCTTCTATGGGAAAAAAGAGTTTCATTATGAGAGCATCCTATAGTTGTCAAGGTAGATTTATTTTCATTTAAAACCATCCCTGTGGCTTTTTGAAAGTACCCATAACCTGATGAAGAGCAGTGAGGTCACCAAGGCTTCCGCTGAGGAAAATGAGCACATCGTCTACAAAGAGAAAGTGTGTCAAAATAATGGAATCTACTATTTTGATGCCCTTAATCCTTCCCTGCCTATGTTCAGATTCAACAAGGTGACTAAGGCCTTCGATAATGAAAAGAAAGAAGAGTGGGGATAGGGGGTAGCCCTGTCTGAGTCCCCTCTTTGCATGAAAAAAGGGGGATGCCAACCCATTGATGAGAACACTGTAAGGAACATTGAGAATGTAGCTCATGATCCATTTTATGAAGGGGAAGGGGAAGCCCAAGTGAGTTAATAGGATACAGAGGTAGAGCCAGTTTACCCTATCAAAAGCTTTCGATAGGTCTATCTTCAGAATCATTCCTTTCAATTTCTTGAGTTGCACCGAATGGAGATAGGTCTATCTTCAGAATCATTCCTTTCAATTTCTTGAGTTGCATCGAATGGAGAAGTTCTTGTGCAGTTCTTATCACCTCATGTATTTTCCTATTGTGAAGGAAAGCAAATTGTTCGTAGGATATATGGAGGGATAGTATAGGCTTGATGTGGTTGGCAATAATTTTGGCTATAATCTTGTATATGCAATTGCACAGAGATATGGGTCTTAAATCATTGTAGGATGTAGGTTTATTAGCTTTGGGAATGAGGGCAATGAATGTAGACTTAAAACCCCCTTGGATCCTTCCTCTGGTTCTGCTCTCCTCAACAAGTCTGAGGAGGTCCTCTCCCAGGATTTCAAAAAAGGCTAAGTAAAATTCCATAGACCAGCCATCTGGTCCCGGGCTCTTGTCTTTCTTTAGCCATTTTAGTGTATCCTCGAGCTCTTAAAGATAGACTTCCCTTAAGAGCTCCTGTTCCACTTCTTGATCTATGAAACAGGGAAATAGTTGAGTGACCTGCATGACTTCAGCTAGAGAGGCTATAGCAGGAGCCTTGTAAATGTTTTGAAAATGAGTACATGCCAATGTAGCCAGATCTCTAAAGGATTGAATGGATTGACCCTGAGGGTCTTGGAGGTCCCATATAGTGTTAATGATTTTACGGCAATTTGCAAATCTGTGGTAGAATTTAGTGTTGTCATCCCCTTCTTTTAGCCAGATAGCCTGGCTTCGGAGGCACCAATTTCATCTTTGTTCCTTAGGATTTGAGTTCTCTTCATCAGAGAAGTTGTGTATTTGTCCTTTTGTTCCTGGGTCATCCCACCCCTTCTAGGATCTTCTTTAATAGATGTGATATCGGCCTCCACTTGACTTAGGGATAGATCCTACTCCATTCTCTTCTTCTTTGCCCATGCCTTGGAGAGCTCCTTCAACTCCTTCATGTTGAGGGTGAAGTTGTAACCAAAGCCCCCGGATGTGCCAGGGGGGTTGGCCTTCCAGAATTTCGTCACCAGTTTAATATAATTGTTGTCCTGAAGCCAAGTAGCATTGAATTTATAAGGGGCCTTTGGCTTGGCATTACTATCCAGAATCTCAAGGTAGATAGGGCAGTGGTCCGAGAGGCCACCCGAGCCCACCCATTGTCTAATACTGACACCTCTGCTAATCATTTCTTCATTAGTGATGAATCTGTCGAGTCTTTGTGCCAAGCAAGCATCCCCTATTCTGTTGTTCCTCCATGTGGGTTGCATCTTGGCTAAGGGGATGTCAATAAATTTATGAGACTCCAATAGAGCCTCAAAAAATTTAGATTGAGCGTCAACTTGGGCATGATTCCCCCAGGATTCCGCATATCCGAGGGAGAAATTGAGGTCACCCCCCAGTAAGATGTTCTCCTATTGTAGAAGGGTCGAGTTAAACAATGTTCTCCAGTATGAGGCTCTATCCTGGCAGGGCCCGTAAACATTGCAAATTCTGTATTCTGATTCCAGGGTAGGGGAGTAGATATCAGTAGCCAGGTATCCCCGACCGCCCCAGATTCTCAGAGCTCTAAGGGAGTGGTTGTTTATGCCCAAGGATAAACCTCCCGATCTCCCTGATGTTGAAAATTCAACAAGATGATGGAGCTTAGTGGAAAGGAGTCGCCTTCACTAAGTGGGCCTGCAGGCTATTTTTGGCACAAAGTCTATTTTTAGACATATGGATCATGGTCTATGAGTTGCAGGATGCTGTTTATGGATGATTGGTCATGTTGGGAAAAATAGATGGACTTCTATTTTTGGTTCACAGCGGAGTGATCAGAGTCTATTTTTAGACTACCAGGCTAAAAATAGAAACAATCAAATATTATTAGCCCTTAGTAATATTTGGACTCTAAACATTATCTTATTCTCTTGGAGCACTTTAGTTCGAGCTATGAATGTGGCACATGTAGCTGACAGAAGGAATCACATGGTTTCTTATGTGTTAGTTGAGCTATTGCATGGAGGACTTCAGTTAGAACTCATGCATGCGAGTTCTGTGGAGTTGGATGTGGAGTTGATGGAGTTGTGTTCAGTTTGACTTACTTGAACTAGTTGTATTTAGTCTAACTAAAGAATACACTAGTGATGAGTTGTGTGAATTAAATATTAATTAATTCACTAATTATTAACTCATAAAGAAACTAAAGAATACATCAGTTAACTCAGTGCATGGATAGTTCAACGGAGACAGGTGTTAGAGGTAAGTGAAAGGGTGAGTTGTGACTATTAGTTGTGCATGAGATTTTGCACATGCAGGGATTGAGTTATGCCAATGAGGATTGCGTAGTGTGGGCCAATATCAAGGCAATTGTAGCTTGTTCTCACGTGATTCTCTTGTAGATTGTGCAGTGGAGGCAGGCAAAGCAGTGGAGATTTGAGTTGTGATTGTTCAGATCTGAGCTAGTTTTGTGTGTAACAGGTGGAGATAGTACTGAGTACTTGTGAGGAGTATTGTAATATGTATTGTTACATGTTCTCAATCATTATAATATACAAATAGTTGGGGGTTTTCAGCTGTATGCTTTCCCCGTGATATACTGTGATGATATGTGTGATTGATGCTTCAATGTGCGCATGCGATTGTTTCTGAATGCTGCTAAATTGATGATCAACGTAGAGGAGGTTATGTATTATGCATGTATTCCACAATAGTGTATAATCGAGATAATCTCTGTGAATAAGTGTTTATTATTCAAAATTTCTACACCTGATTCATCAAGGGAGTGGAAAGTCTAGCCCGGGAGCGAAGATTCAAAAAGTTGACAGATGGTACTAATGGGACGTAGCATTTCTTGGAGGAAAATGATGTCTATCGGTTCAGTGGCAAACAGACGCTTGAGGGCCAATTTCTTTTCCGGGTTGGCCAGCCCACGACAATTGAAGGAGAGTATCTTCATGGAAGGGGGGACTGAGGGCCTTTCTCTACTTTAAGGGCCCAGTTGATGGTTTTCTATTTGCCTGTAGCAATTTCCTCCCCTGCCTGGTGCTTGGCCTTGGAAAGGTGAGATGGTTGGCCACGGGTTTTAGGAGGGGGAGGATGGGAGACCACCTCAAACCCAATGGAGTCAAGACCCTAGGAATGCATCTGAGAATGAAGGGGATAATGAGGTTCAGGGGGAAGATGGGAGGGAACAGGGCCAGGAGGGCCGTCTGTTAGGGAGGGCTGGGGGAAAGTGTATACTGGGGGAGGGGGAGCTATAGTGCAGAGCTGAACCAAGGATGTATGATAGATCATCCAGGGGGGAAACGAGGAGGGAGGAGAAGGGGGCATTCCCGAGGTTCCCATGGTCCAGGAATTTAATGATAAGGATGGCAAATCAGGCATAATAAAAGAAGAAATTACAAAAGAGAGAGGTGTATTTTACATACCCGTGGAGTGTGCATCCCCAATGGCCGCCTTTGCTCTTGTTAATGGTGGGGAGTGGGGCTGGAGAGGAGCTTTCTCCCGCTTCTTTCATGAGTCCTTCCCTTGAGTCTGCTCTGCTTCAACCGAGCCTTGAGGGGGCTGCTCTTCTGATTCCACTGTGGAGGGTGGATTGTCCTGTGGGCACTCTTCCTGTTCTTTGTTCTCCTCCAGGCTTCCTTTCTTAGTGATTAGGGGACAGTCCTTATAAATGTGCCCAACCTTGTGACAGCGACGGCATCTATATGGGATACCTTCATAGTCCAGTGGTTGCTTCCTCGTGAATGATCTCCACTGGATAGTTATATACTCCTTAAGTCCGCCCCGAGTATCCATGTGCACCAGTAGTCTGGAGAAAGCCATCTTGCCCGTGGACAGATAGGATTTGTCTGATTCCATGTAAGTGCCAATAGAATCCCTGATACGTCTGAAGATATCTTCAGACCAAAAGTGTAATGGGAGACCAGGGAGTCTTACCCATATCGGCCCAACTCCAAGTTGTTCAGTGTCCGGGTCAAACATCGGAGTCCAACGTTTCAGAAGGACAGAGGCATGCTCAAAGTGCTAATAGGACGAGAGGACCTAGTTTGTGTGGTCTGACCTGGAGAAACGAAGTGCAAACTAGCCTTTCACAAAGGTCTGGACTATGGGTAGGTCTGCAAGTTGATGACCCCAAACCTCCGATGTCCATGCCTTGATGCGGGCCGCAGTATAATTTTGTCCTCAGACTCTCCCTAAAAGCACTCTGTTTGCAAAATCCATAGTGTCCCCCAATCATATGTCTTCCTTAAGACAAAGAAATGTGTCAACCTCCTTTGTACGAAAGCACTTGGTCTTCCTGCTAGCCCTAGATTTAGCTTCAGTGTTGCCTCCACGATCAAGGTTTCGCTCCTCTTTAGGGGATTGCAATGGGGGAGGAGGTAAGTCATCAGGGAGGGGTCCGAATGAGGGGGGAGCGGAGGCATAACTGCCAGATTCGGGTGAGGTCGAGCTCGGCGAGATCTGAGGAGTCAGAATGGCAGAATGAGCAAGCAGATCGGTAGGTAATGTAGGTGGGGGAGAGATTGGAATGTGACCAGGGGAGGGGGGATGGAGGGTTAGGGTTAATGCAAAACCCTAGGGAGGATGGGGAAAGCAGGAGGGAGGAGAGGTGTTATAGACATTTTTGGGCACTGCAACCCCAAGCATAAATGTCCATAAACCAAGGGCTCCTAAGTCCCTAAAGGTGTTGTTCCAACCCCTAAAAGAACAAGGTCAACTGATTACAGCATCTCCCAGAAGTTCTCCATGAAAAACTACTCAGAACTCGTCAAACCTAGACCATTTCACCTGCTCCATAGGCAAAGTTCGTTGCATCCCACCTAAATACACACAGTAGGTGCGTTGCATTTCAAAACGCCCTTCTATGGGGTGCGATGGGCGAGAAGGGACAAATGGCAGGGTCAATCCGCAAGGTGGAGAAGCATGGAATCTTCCAGAAACTTCTCCTGTGACACTTGCCTCTCTGAATTCGACCAGGGATGAGTAAGAGATCATCAATCTCCAAGTGGAATCAAGAACTATCAGAGGGAAGACACTAATCAAATCACAATTTGACTCACCTCCCTTGCAGACATCTATATATGGATCCCTCATCCCAGAGATCCAGAGGCTGGAATTTTGCATCTTGTAAGGAAGTGCTGTTGGTTTCTTGAGACAACATCATAGTGTTGGGTGATCTAAGATTTTCATGAGGTGAAGAAGGGCTTAATCGCTGAGAGGATGATGCTGGGTCAGAACAATCGGTTGTAATTCTCTTGGCTCTTTCTTGATTATCAATAAAACTATTCAAGTTTTCCTCCATACACTTGTGTGATTGATGTTTTATGCATTTGTGTGGTTAATATACATCTGATCCTATATTGCTTATGATAATAGATCCATGTTCTCGTATAGTGTTATGCTGCTTTGATTCTACAGGTATTCTGTGAAGCTAGGTACGAAAACAAGTAGCAAAGGACTATCAGAAGAGAGAGGAATAGAGCAAGGAACCAAGCGCAAGACAGAGGTTGGTCTCCTTTATTCTTCTCTCATCTATCTTTCATAAAGGAAAACGAAAGTAGTTTTAGTTTCTTTGTTTCTAAGGTAGCTACCAGCCTTAGTGGGATTAGCAGTTCTGCATAGACACTATTCCCGGTAACAAAATGGCGACTCCGCTAGGGAGTGAGTAGATTGTTTGTTCATCTACATTTGTTTACTTTATAAACTTACAGACAGAGCCTGAAGTCAAGCCAGCTAGCCTTCAAACTGCATTTGCTATGCAAGTGAAAAGTACATCAACGTTGCTTCAGTCAATCTCCAGGTTTTGTTTATGAATTAAACAATTGATTTACAAGCTTTCTAATTGCCCTCGTGGTGGCTCTAGTAACCTCCTTAGATCTACCCCTGTGATTGATTTACTGATTACCACTTGCTTGGCCTAAGTCCCTGAACTGAACTGCAAACTGTGACCTAGAATCCAATCAAAGTCTCGTCCCTGGTCCAGCACACTGTCTGTTCTGTGAACTTCAAATGCCGTGCACTTCCCGAGTGTAGTAGGTGCGTTGCATTTCAATTTCACTGTTTTACAGGTGCGCTGATCAGACAAGGCATTGTTCCTGAATTTTGGTTTCTGTGTTCACTCTTTTCAGCTCTATTCAGGAGTTTTGCTACCTATAGTCAGTACACCTCTGTTTGAAACCCCTTTCCTTGCTGTTATTCCGCCTCCATTGTGCAAAGAACTGTAAATGTTTTTATGTATTTTTTGAGTCATTTTCAGTTCTCCTTTACAAAGAAGTAGCCTAATTGTACTGTCGTTTCTTGATTTGAAAGTGTCGCAAGTGTCGTTTTCAGTCATAGAAGAGAATCTGATTACTCTTGATAGTAGATTACCCTGTTAGTATTGTATTTGATCTGAATTAGCAGTTTTTCTAGTGTCGAAAGCAAGTTTTCAATTCCAAATCGCAAAGTGTTGTCATTGTCCTCATTTTGTTTTGAGATGAAGCTTGTTAGTAATTGTCGCTTTGAAAAATAATTCAGATTTGCGCATTAGCTTTCTTTTATCATTTACACATTAAGAAGGCTGAAAACAAATACATGCATGTGCATTTGCATTTAGACTGTTTTTTGGTTTGATTTAGGACAGTGCATATAGTGTGTGCTCTTTGCTCTTTGTTGAAAGAACGCCATCTCTCTTTCCTTAGTAGCTAGGATTTTCATTTGCAAAAAGAATATTAAATGACTGTTTATCATCTTAGATTGCATTTTAGGAATTGTACATCTACATCACACGGTGAACCTGAAAGGAAAATTTCTTAAGCAAGATCAACTATAAAATAAATTTAATGAATCTAAAAACGCTTTGGAACCTAACGCACATCTAGAAGTCTAGGCTAGAGACGTATTCCGGCGTTGTAAAGCCTGGTAACTGTTGTTTTCACTGTTGGTTGGGTGATTCCTCCACTTTGAGATGATAAGTGCCAGTAAGGACTTGTGCTCCCACGTACCGTCGAGTATATTTTGGGAGACCACAATAGGCTTTATCCTTTATCCATAGGAAGCCGTGTCTACCGCCCTATCGATCGCAATGCACTGAACACAACATTCGGGAAGATTGACTGCTATACCGTAAAAGGTATTCTACAGTTTTGCGATTGGTTTGGTAATCCCTCTGTCTAGATTTCTAGAGTAGTTCCTTTCGTTCCTTTTCAGACTCCTTAACAGAAAATGTCCATCTGAGCACTTGTCACTTCAGGCTCATTAAAAATCGAAGGCGACTAGAGTCATCTTTTGTCTTTTCTCGACTCTTAAAAATTGAAAAAACAAGTTGTGTCAAAGCGTCTAAAAATTTATTTTAAACGGAATAATTATCACCTTTCCTACGTTGGTCTTAGGTTGAGGAAAATGGAGTCCACCAACCAAGGAGTTCCCCTTGGAGGAAATCCTAGTCCCTTCTCCTCTTGGGGAGATGTTGGTGCACCCCATATGGCCACATTGTTGCTTCCAGGATTGATAATCGGCTTGCCTGTATGGCTCTTCTCAACCTCCGTTGTTCAGAACACCGAGATTCCTGAACAATCGAGTCAACAACTAAACGATTCCGGAGTTACCCCCCAACCCTCTACTTCATCCAATTCTTCCTCTCCTCCTTCTTCTTCGCTTGATGAAGCTGGTAAAGCCAAAAATCAAGTACCTGAGAAGAAGAAGGAAAAGAAGAGGAAAGAGAAGAAGAAGAAGGAGCCAAAGGCGAAAAGGGGCAACCAAGCGTCGTCTAGCGAAAATCCACACACTGCACCGACCAAGCCTAAATCGCCATGTGTCATTTGCAAAGGATACCACTTTCATCGAGATTGTCCTTGCATCCCTCGGATCTTAAGGGACTGGTCTCCTCGTTTGCACAACCTAGTGTTGTCAACCTCTGATGATCATGTTGAAAATACACCGTCAACTAGTGAAAGTGAAGCCCCTGGACAAAAAGGAAAATGTAAATTTCCTTGTAAACTGTGTGAAGGCGATCACGCCGTCCATCATTGTCCCTTCTTAGACGAAGCTAAAAGAGTCTTGGATGACCGTCCGGTTTCACCGTTACGGTTTCCTCATAGATACAAGAAACTCTTGCCGAGTCCGTCACTAGTTGAAAATCCGGCTGACACGCCCTTGTGGTCGGCCGAAGCATCTATCATTGAAGATAAACCATTTGAATCCATACCAGACGAAAGTCAAAAGGTCGAGGCGGTAGTTGACCCGGTCATGCCTTCAGAGGATCAATCTTCAGATGATACATTCACCGAAGAGAACAAGAACGACACCGTTCAAATTCTCTTCATAAACACAGACTCCGATGAACATGGGGGCAATCTACCTGTTCATTTACCACAGGAAGGAAGTTCTTTAGAGTCATACCCGGTCGTCTATTCGGTCCCACCTCCAACCAACCTAGTTGTTTCCTTTGACTGGAATCTACTAGGCAGACCCCGTTTACCAGCTAGTGTACCATTCCAAATCATTGCTCAAGTATATAGAATGGCCATGGCTGGTACCATCATAGACGAAGGGGCTTCTGTGAGTATCCTTTCCTCAACTTCTTGGAAAGCGCTTGGTTCGCCATCGCTTTTGCCTGAAATGAGAAATCTAACAGGCTTTGACAAAGGAACCAGTCGACCGTTAGGGATCCTTCCCGATGTGCCCATAACATTGAGAGGGAAAACCATTCACATGAACGTAATGGTAGTGCAAGGACCCCTGGATTATAATCTACTCCTTCGACGAGACTATATTTATTGCATGGGAGCCATTGTCTCCTCACTCTTTAGAGTAATGTGTTTTCCGCACGAAGGAAGAGTGGTCAAGCTCGTAGACCAGCTTTCATTCCCCGGTTCACGCATAGCAAATAGTCATATACCATCCCTGAATGGTCTTTTCACGCAAGGAATGTCTCATCAATCCCCAGTCTGTCCTCCTGATGAGCGCGAATGATTCGGAAGGCATGACTGAAACCCAGGGGGCATGCACCCTGGCCTGTTTCAACAGGAAAGCTTCAGGTATAGGGTAGGTTTCCGCGAAGGATATCTGACTAGTCTAACACTCCTGTCCGTTTAGGAAAAGGGGATTAGACTATAATAAGATTCCCTCATCAAAGTTATGTGAGTGGAGGCGTCTGTGCCACTCACCTTTGTCTACTTCGGTAGACATCGCCAAAGAAATGTTTTGTTTGTGACACAAATAGAACAATCTTTGGTAACCTGAAAAAGGTAGGCCTTTCCCGATAAAACAAATGTTTTGTTTGCAAATTGAGGGGTAACCTCGAAACTCTATTTCACTATACCTGGGGGCATGCAAACCTTTTGGCATGCAAGCGAAGAGCGACCATTTATCTTTTTTTTTTGGATTGGTCGTTTCCTAACTTGCATAAAGAAAGGATGTGGGGCAAAGCTTTGAAATAATGTCGTTTTTATATATGAGACATCCTTATTATGCGACTGGATTAATCGAGCAGTTTTATCGCAGAATTCAAGCTCGTTAAAAAATAAACATAAGCCATGAGCAAGTGTTTCCCCCAGCGTTTAAGCTCATTAAAAAATGAACCAATTTCCGGTAAATAACCATCGTGAATGTATTACTTTAGCCTTTGAAGCCTTGGTCGTGTTCTCATCATCACCTCCACTCTGTATTGGCCGATCATTCACCTCCACTTGATTGTTTACCCCTTTTGAGGAACAGATGCGAAGAGTGATCCTGTTAGCCATCCTTGTAACATTGCCATTATTGGAAAATTCCAAACCTTACCTGGAATCAGTTGCTACCTGAATTTATCACTCGTTCCTCAAAGACGAGTCGCCTTTAAGCTATTTTCAACTGACTCGTAAAATATGAAAAGATTGCTGAGCCATTGGCCTCTCCAGCTCGTTAAAGTGACTGGAAGTGCTATCCCTCCTTTAGATTTTAATTTTTTTGGACCTGAGGAATTATTACACAAAAAGATCGAGCACTTGTTTTGTTCGGCTCATTAAAAGAACCGAAAATTCATCCCTTCTGTATTATTTTATACTTTTTCAGACTTAAGGGATTAGATGACGAAAAAGGATTTTGGAGTTTCCTTTACGTTCCTTTTCAGACTCTCTAAAATTGAAAAGGACCGAGTTATCTTTGTTGTTAAACTCGTTAAAACCTAATAGCGACAAACTTGTCCATAACAGACAAGAACGAGTTTCACTATCGCTAGGCTCGTTAAAACATAGCGATGGGTTTGACCGAAGGGAAAATTATAGAACAAGCATATGTTATCCTCCTCAAGCTTGACAAAAATAAAGAGGTACTGGTCAGCAATGACTGGGGAAAAATTGGGAAGAAAACTTGAAAAAACTTTGTTGGTAGCAAGTCGCTCTTGAACATGACACTTTCACTCCGCATCCAAGTCGAGTTGGGTTGTTCCATTCACTGGTCACATCACCATGGTTCCATCACACCATCCACATTTGGGGTTAATGCTACCAATCCATCATGTCAGTGTCACCGATATGTTCGAGAGAAGTCTCTCAGAGAATTCACCTGTGTCTCACCCACTATAATACATTTTCACTCCATTCTTTCATGACCGCCACCCTGAACCATATACCACCAGATCGTTTTCACCTCCATTAAAATCATTTGCTCCATTCTATGTCATTGATGTGGGATTCATTAAGGCCCTCCTATGACGGATCGCTTCTTGTCGACATCAACTCATTATCCAAGAAGTCGATCTAGGAACAACCCTTTCAGTACTTTGAAGCTTGCATGCCTCAATGGAAAGTTTCTCACTTCTGGCGACAGGTTTACATCAATGGCCTTCGACCGAAATATTTTACGTGGTGTTCGACACCAAGGCCCTTATTCACACCACGTGAATTGTACTACAATACCTTGAGGATCATTATCATTATCGGTGATTCCTCTCGTGCCTGTTAACAACTTACATCATTGGTTGGTAATCAGGCGATGTCTGTCCATGTTCGACTCCAGAACATCTCTCACATGGATGGACTTGTACTTTGAGTGAAGATCGAATGAGATTGAAGACCCGGATCTAGTTTCATCCATCCGGGCTACGGTATATATTCAGGAAAATAAAGACATCAAATGTACATCGTTGCTGCATAGATAATCATCCAATCTAAGGGATGATGGCTCTACCAGAATCATCAGTCTACACTCAGACGATTGTTTGTCCTATGTACATGAAAATGAATTTATAAAGCTGAGCATGGGAATGCCCGCCTCAGCTAGATCATGAAAATATTATGAAGATAATGTATTGTATTGTATCTTATTACAGGTCTCCTTCCAGCTTGAAAGAACTTCGGATCCTCATGATAAAGCATTTCACCCGACATCAAAAGATTAACGACCTCATGCTTTAGGGGGCAACTGTTATAGACATTTTTGGGCACTGCAACCCCAAGCATAAATGTCCATAAACCAAGGGCTCCTAAGTCCCTAAAGGTGTCGTTCCAACCCCTAAAAGAACAAGGTCAACTGATTACAGCATCTCCCAGAAGTTCTCCATGAAAAACTACTCAGAACTGGTCAAACCTGGACCATTTCACCTGCTCCATAGGCAAAGTGCGTTGCATCCCACCTAAATACACATAGTAGGTGCGTTGCATTTCAAAAAGCCCTTCTATGGGGTGCGATAGGCAAGAAGGGACAAATGGCAGGGTCAATCCGCAAGGTGGAGAAGCATGGAATCTTCCAGAAACTTCTCCTGTGACACTTGCCTCTCTGAATTCGACCAGGGATGAGTAAGAGATCATCAATCTCCAAGTGGAATCAAGAACTATCAGAGGGAAGACACCAATCAAATCACAAGCTGACTCACCTCCCTTGCAGACATCTATATATGGATCCCTCATCCCAGAGATCCAGAGGCTGGAATTTTGCATCTTGTAAGGAAGTGTTGTTGGTTTCTTGAGACAACATCATAGTGTTGGGTGATCTAAGCTTTTCATGAGGTGAAGAAGGGCTTACTTGCTGAGAGGATGATGCTGGGTCAGAACAATCGGTTGTAATTCTCTTGGCTCTTTCTTGATTATCAATAAAACTATTCAAGTTTTCCTCCATACACTTGTGTGATTGATGTTTTATGCATTTGTGTGGTTAGTATACATCTGATCCTATATTGCTTATGATAATAGATCCATGTTCTCGTATAGTGTTATGCTGCTTTGATTCTACAGGTATTCTGTGAAGCTGGGTACGAAAACAAGTAGCAAAGGACTATTAGAAGAGAGAGGAATCGAGCAAGGAACCAAGCGCAAGACAGAGGTTGGTCTCCTTTATTCTTCTCTCATCTATCTTTCATAAAGGAAAACTAAAGTAGTTTTAGTTTGTTTGTTTCTAAGGTAGCTACTAGCCTTAGTGGGATTAGTAGTTCTGCATAGACACTATTCCCGGTAACAAGAGGGATGGCCAGGTAGGAGGATCGTCCGATAGGATTAGCCAGTGATTTGTAGGGCCAGAGAAAGGAGGTAGCCTAGAGATAGCTTCATGCAGGTCATTCCCAAACGTCTGCGTTCCATACTTAACCGAGCGCGGTGTAGTCTGCTAACGTCTCCTCCAAATAGTCGACCATATCTAGGTCCATCGTTTTCTAGGGTTGGTAAACGCCCGCTGTTGGAGGTAACTATCGGTGGAGGGAGCAGTATGTCGGCCAAAACGGCTAGTACCCAGGGTCAATCACAAACCATGGTACAGGCAAACGACCATTGTAAAAAACAATAACCGAAGTAAAACCCCTGTTACGAAGTATGGGAGATATATTAAAATAGTCCTGCTCTAGTGTACGTGTGTGCAGTCGGTGCAGAGAGCTGCGGTGTCAAGCAGCAGCCACACAGGTCTACCCATATCCTCCTATCCATAGATCCATTCCTCTGCTCTCCTCAAAAACGTGATATGTATTATGAAAAGAAACTTCCATTAATCACTCCAGGAACTCATATTGATATAATGCCATATCATATGATATATGGGCTGACAGTGGTATTTGCAAGAACATCTACTTATCCCAAGCTTCAAGAAGGCATATTTAAGATAATTGTGGATAAAGAGAATGCAAACAAGAAAGTTGATGTTCATCCATGAAGAGATAATTTAGAGAGAGTTTGACAAAAACATGTAGGAGAAAATAATGTCTAAGTGGGATATTTTTCTTAAAGTGAGACAAGTGACATAAAGGAAAAATAATCATATTAAGTTATGATGATATAAAGAAAAAGATAAGCATACTAAATTATGATGATACAAAAAAAGGATAATCATACTAAATTTTTGACAACTATGTCTTGGTCTTTAAAAGGGAAAATTTTTTGGAAAGGAAATTTATCTTAAAGTTTATAAACTTTGGTGAATCTTAATAGTCTCAAATATGCAAATATTCAAAGTTTTGTGAAAAATATTCAAATTTGTAGTGATTTTAAATAATATTTATAAAATTTTGGCTATTTTTAATATAAAATATATTTATATTATAATGTTTTGGTCAATATTTTTTAGAAAAATGGAAATTAGCAAATACTCTTTTTTGGATATAGCATGTAAAATTAGTCCACTTGCAAATATTAATTTCAATGAGTGACCTACCAAAGCAAATAACTTGTATATAGGGAGATTTCTTTTTATTTTCCTTTCTAACCTTGGCCTTTGAATTTGTATGGATTTCTTTGTTTGACATAAATTGCTTGTTGCTTTCTTTGCTATAACCATTCCTTTTTTTTTCTAATTTATTTTAAAGAAAGTTTCTTTTCATTCATTTTCTAGTAATTGATTGATGATATGTTATAATTGTTTTAATTGCTTTAGGATCCTTGAGCACAACCATCATAAACTCTTTGATTATTACCTCAATATAACATCTAAGCTATCAACTTGATGGTAGAGCTATGCCTCACTAATAAATTACTATGAGTAGCTCATGTATAATTCTAAACAACATGTCCAAGTTTGGATAACTTATTTGTTATGTCTAAGACTCAACCCATACAGACCTAGTGAAGTTTCTAAGTTTTACTTGGAAGGAAAATATTTATCATTAAAATAAACATATTTGAAAAATCTCTTAGATAATAAGTATAATTCCACATGTTTTTAATGGGTGATTGAAATCCCCCATCCACCTATCAATGAAAATTAAATCAAAAGGTAAAGGTGTGGGAAAGAAATTTCAGATCATGTGATACTTGTAGGTATCTCCACTATGTCGATGGATGCTCTCTAACCCACTTATCTGTGCTAGGTGGATATTGCTGGCCACCTGCCTATTCCACTTGGACCCCAACTTAGTTTCTTTTTGTTTATTTAATTGTAGCACAATTTACTACCTTTGGAAATTTTTCGAGTCATAAACTTCCTGAGTTGTTTTGACATGATAAACAACCTTTTTTTGGAAAACGGGCATTCCCATAAGTAAAGGTAGGGATCTACAGTCGAATTTTTTTCCCTCATATAGATATTTCTAAAGAGGTATCATATGTGTCAAATGGAAATCGCATGCCAAAATTACAATCCTTGGAAGTTGATGTACTAACTAACCCTAATGAGGCCCACAACCTTTTGGTCCTTCATCTCATAGGGTTAAGTTTTTGGATGTTTAGGATGTTCTATTTTTTCTCAATAATAAAAACGTCTTCAAGCCTTACTATAACATAGTTCACAAGGCATGTAGCCATCACATAATTTTTCAGAGATAAACTACCATTGCCCGAGCTAGTTTATTTCCATTGAGCATGTAAACAGTTTGAGTGATTGTTATTAATTAATTGAAGTTCAGTTTTCACTATAATTTTGTGTTTCTGTTTAAGTCTGTATTTAATTTCATTCCTACATAAATATGGATCAATGGTATGAGAGAAGTATTCTCTTTGTCTGTTTTTCTATGCATGTCCCTAATGAGGTCAAGGTATAAGGAGTTAGGACTTGAACTTGTTGAACCCTTATAAGAATGGTATCACCTACCCTGACGATCCCCAGTGGTGGAAGAAAAGAAAGCCAAGGGAGCAATAGATCCTTTCAAAATATTGGTCGAAGAAGCCCTCAAGCGACAAAGGAACGAGATGATGGATAAATTTTCTCAGATCGTGGGTATCAACACATGAAGAATCTTCATTTGGAAGCCACCTTAGATGCACCACTCCCTTTAAGGTACAAGTTGATCTGATATAACTAGATATAACCATAAATACAAAGATACAATAGAAATAACACTTAATTTAATTAATATCAAACACTGAAATATGCTTACAAACATAATAGAAATAAACTAGCTCAGGTGATGGTAGCTTATCTCTAAGAAGAGATGTGGTGGCTACATGCCTCTGAACTGTATTACAATGAGGCTCAAGGGCCTATTTATTATATTTGAACAACAAGGTAAAACCATAAACAAACAAAACCCTAACCCCAAGAGATGGAACACCAAGAGTTTGTGGGTCGCATTGGGGTTAGTTGGGCAACCAAATTCCTGGGTTCGTAACTTGGTCATATTATCTTTGTTTAGCGTGTACTATACCTTGTTGGAAAGATATATCTGAGTATTATAGGATTTCTAGTAGGCCCTTATCTATGTCTATGGGATTGCTGTGGAGCTCAAAAAACACTGTTTAGGGGGTCAAAACTAGTTCAAAAGTTCAGGACACCAAAAACTGCTAAAAATAGTAAATTCTACAATAAATAAGGAAACAGATGAAATCGACTGGAGGTCTAGGTGGAATAGGCGAGTGGCCACCAATATCCACCTAGATCACAAGTTAACTTTGACATTCCTATATTTGAAGGCCAAATAGATGCATATGTCGTAGATAAATGTTGAAATCTATTGGAATGATATTTTTGGGTTCATGACTTTTCAAATAGGGAAAATATTACTTTTTCACTCCTGAAAGTTGCTCCCCATGTCAAGAAATGGTGGGAAACCTACTTTGAGCATAGGGACGAGAAGGAACCCTCACTATGTTTAGTCGCACCCACTTGGAGTTATTTCTAAGAGCCATCAAGGAATGATATTACCCTATCCGTAGCTATCAAGATAGTACATAAAATGGATTACACTGTGGTAGGGAATGGAGAAATACATGTTGAAGTTCACAAATATATTTCATACCCTTTGCACGATGTTGGGTATCAAGGATTCTAAGTTGCATTTGGTACTCAAGTACCACAATTTTGTACACAAGTATATCCAAGATATGATGCAGTTCCTCGACATCTCCTCACTTGATGCCCCATACTGATATACTCTCAATATTGAGAATAAATTTAAATAGAAGAAGCGGGAATTGGGATATGTGAATCTGAAGCAAGGAAAAGGCACCCCAAACCACAGAACAAAGGAAGAAGCCAAGGCGAGGTGACCCTTGGTAACCCATCAAATGCATAAGCAAAGAATAGCACCATGAAGACATAGAAGGACATAGGAAAGTTGTGTGAGCTCCACAAGATCCCCTCTCACAACACAAGTGAGTGTCATCCAAGCAGTGACTGGGGGCCGAATTGAAGGATTTAGAGTCAGATGCATGCTCTGACTTTGAGTCAGAACCCAATAAGGATAATGAAAAGGGGAAGAATATTATTGATGTAGAGCCTAATGCCACCTTTGCCACCATCAAGGTATAGAAGATTAAGAAAAAAGATCCAGAGGAAGGGGAGCATCTCTTCCACTAACATATGTGGGTGAAGTGGCCTCTACCGCAATTCATTATTGAAAACACGATCCAAAAGAACCTCATCTTAGGAAAGGTCATTAAGAAGTTGGGCATTCTTGCCACACCACACCCACAACTATACACCATCAGGTGGCTCCACCAAAGACGAGATCTTTGTGTAAGCTAGTAGTGCCACCTTCCCTACAACATCAAGCCCTTCACGTATGAGATATTGTTTGATGTTGCTCCTCTTGAAGTTTGTGATGTGTTATTAGTCTAACCATACTTGCAGAAGTGCCATGTTATGTATGAGTCTAGGCCTTGCAATGTTATTATTACTTTGGGCAATGAGTTATACAAGATATCAGAGGTAGTCTCACCTTATACCACCATATCTTTTATATTTGCTAAGAAATGCAGTAAGATCATCTCCTAGACCAAGTTTAGTTTTTTTTTGTTTTTTATTTTTTTTTTGTTTTTGTTTTTGTTTTTGTTTTTTTTGTTTTTTTTTTTTTTTTTTTTTTTTGTTTTTGTTTTTGTTTTTTTTTTTTATTCTCTCTCAAAATGTCTAAGAGGATCCTAGAAAGATAAATTTCAAATTCCTCAAACACAATGAAACTAATCTCAAATCGAAGAGCTCATCATTGTGAATCCAATGACACAAACGACACCTCAATACGACATTGTATGAATACATTATGGCTCGCTAACATTTTTTGAAAACAACTAAAATTTTTGTAGGCAAGACCCACAGGGACACTTGGCATGTTGACGTCGGTAGTACAAATGATGATGTCATCCATACGGATGATGACATTAGAAGGTGACATGGATGTATGGATGGAGGAGAGCCAACCAGAACGTGACATGTGATAGCTGACATTAGCAGCCCAGTCAATAGCCTAGTCAGCCATACAGAAAAATCAGGAAGAGACATGTGGCAAGTGAGTTAGCATCGCCTAGTTTCCTTAAGGAGGCGACAAATTTAACCTTTTTAGTGGTCAGCAGTGGCGAATTTTTTGCTTGATTAATTTTCTTGGTGACCCCCAAAAACTGGGGAGGAGAAAAACAACATTAGAGTTTAATTTAATTAAAAATATAAAAAAAGGATCGTTGGTCAGCGGGCAGTCAAACCCTACCAGCCTATACCGATGTAGTGGTTATAATACAAAATTATATGTAACGGTTTTGAGCTAGCGCGTTGTGGCCATTATAGTATATATGACAATAAAGCCAACGTTAACTGGGTGGAGGGGGTTTGAACCCTCGACTGACCTGTAAAACTTGTGACTTATATTAAACCACCATCCATTGGGCCAAACGACCCAACGTTGAATACTCCACCACTCAAACAACATAAAAAGTTGATTTATGCTAAGGAGGAGGGGTAGCGAAGACCTAAGACTGACGGAACCAGAACCAACACCAGCACCAGAATTGTGTGTGCATGCAATCTGAGATGGGAGAATATTCCTAGAATATTTCTAGAATATTCTTGGAATATTTCTGTAGGGGAATCTTACACGGAATCTAAAAGATTCCCTAAAGCTCCAAAGACCACTTGCATAGAAAAGGGTCGACTTTATAGTCATTTTTCATGATTGTTTGCAAGAAATCCAACTGTGCAATCTATTTATTTAGCAGAGGTCTACATTTTCAGGCCATCCCCAAAAGTGGAGGTATAAGGTGTCATTTTGTAATTTCTTGTAATTTGATTTTTCTACAAATTAATGAAATAGGCCTCCCCACATTGAGGAGGGCCCGAAGACATAGCCCACACTGGGCGAACTCTGTTATCAAGTTGTTTTTGTGACTTTGATATCATGGTTGCACTCTATTTCCACTTCTTTTATGTGTTGATGTCACTTGGCTACATTCTCTTTTAAAATGAAATTATATATTCATCCTTGAAGTAAAATACATGGATCAAGTTTTATATCAGAGTAGGTCTTCTTGATGGGAATTGCACGAGTGAATGCTAACCAGGAACAAGCTCCAAAGAGGTGAATGAAAACTCAAATCCATTGATCCCAAATCAAGGCATACAGCAAGAAGACGAAACATGGAGGACGAGGAACCTTGAATAGAGGAAGAGTGAAATTATAGAAAGATTTTCTACACCATGGCAAAGAAAGTGCAAAAATTGTTTGCAAAATATGAGAAGACAATATCAAAGGCTAAGAAGAAAGAACCTGATGATCATGCCTCAGTAAAACATGGAGGCAGAGGAGAACACCCCCCTCCCTCTCCATCTTCCAGTGACAATTCTTCTTCTTCCTCTTCTCATCATTCTAACAAGAATCATAGGAATGCATCTAAAAATCCATTTTTAAAGCTAGATGTAAAGTTTGATTTGCCCTCATACAATGGAGAATGTAATGTAGAGAATTTAAATAATTGGATTAGACAAGTCGAGGTATATTTTCAAATTCAGAAGATCGAGGAACAAAAATCCAAGATCCAATTAACATCTCTTCGACTGAGTGGCACCGCTCTTTTCTATTGGGAGAGCAAGTTGCAGAAAGGTAGAAAAAACTTGGGTAATTGTAACAACCCTAGTGAAAATTCCATGTAATAAAAGTTAAGAAAGGAAAAATAATAACTTGGGTCACTTATTCCAAGGTGAATGTTGGGAAAGAAATCCTAGTGTGGGTGTTCATTTGTTTTATTATGGCTAAGGAAATTGGAAAATGAAATGGCAAAGGATTTGGAAAGGAAAAATGGATTTTTTAGAAATTTATTTATGAAAATAACGGAAATTAGGAGAAAAGGAAGGTGAAAGGTCACAGGTTGCATGTGAAAAGGGAAATTAAGGAAAACAATGGAGAAATGGATAAAATAGAGGCCACATTAATAAAAAAGCTTCTGAGGATTAGTTGGTACCTTTTGTCAGTTCATTTTTGCATATCTCTCTCTCTATTCTCTCTCCCTCTCACACTCTTGGACACAGAGTTTTCTTGGATCACTTCAGCAAAGAGGAAACAAAGATCAAGGAAGAGCAGGATCAAGCACCTATAATGGGATTATTTGTAGGTATCAATTTTCATGTGTGATTTCCTTGCTATATTTGGCATGCATGGTTATGCATGTGTGTTCTTGGTTCTCTTGCTATCACTGGCATGGGTTTTGTGAGGTGGGGAAATGTTCTTCAACCTTACCTTGCCATTTCTGGATAGCCTTGAGGTGATGGGTTCTCATGTTTTGATGGATCTAGATTTCGGGATGGATTCGACGATGAGTGACGTGTATATCTGAAAGGAAGAACACATGACCTAGTGATCCTTGAACCAAACTATGGATTGTGGTAAAGGCACTGGCCTAGTAACCCTTGAACCAGACTGTGGGTTGCAAAAAACTTAGGTATTGTATGCCTCGATGGTTCTAGGAATCCTTAATCGGTTAATGGTGGTATATATGGTAAATCCTAGAGTTGGTTTCACTTGACCAGGCCTAGGAATCCTTACTTGTGAATGGAAGGATATACGATAAAGCCTAAAGGGTGGTCTCTTGATCATGGCCTAGTGACCCTTGAATCAGACTATGGGTTGTCGTAAAGCCTAGGGACTAGGAGGTAGTAAAATTCCTCATGATATAGGTGGAGAAATCTGGTGGCATCCATGCTCATTCATTTCTTCTTTCGGTTATGAGTCCCGCATTCATGCTTGGAATATGGCACGAGAGTGGTTGGCTGAAGAGAGAATTGGCTCATCCAATCTATGGTCGGGTGGACGTGGTAGTCGCATACTGGGTTGGTTTTTGTATTCATCAATAAGAGTTCCTTTCTTTGGTATTTTATTAGAAAATGTACTGGTTCATAAGTGGCACTTATGGCTGATGTACCTTCATTATTTCTGTTGTTTATATGTTGGTTATGAATATGTTTATTGATAGTGAAATGTATGGTTGTCATCATTCTTTTATTGGTAAATGTATGAGAAATGAACATATCACCTAATATATGATAATGTAGCTAATGTGATAAGCACCAATGCTTCATAGAAATTATCAAATAAGTAGAAGACCCCTATGCTCAGATTTGTTGTTTAAACCTGTAGAATGCATAATTGTGACATGTCTAATGAAACTCCTAACATGGCTAGTAGGGATCCAATCAAGTCTTTCTTCAAGAATTTTCTTTGGCGTCATTTTATCTACGTCCATTTTCATTTCTTTGAATTCGATGAAGTTCTCGATAGTGACTAGGCAGACTCATGGGAGCGATTGGGACCCTCTGTCACTTGGAGGGCTTGGAAACAGAGTGAGTGGGGATTTAGGTCCTTGAACTGCTAAGTTTCCTCAGGGGTTGGTCATTTGGAAAGGTGGGTTAGCTCCTGAAGGTTCTGTAGGATGTGTGGATGGTCAATTTGGCTGTGTTTTATTGGTTCCACTTCCTTAATGTGATCTAGGAGGTTGAATCAGATCATAGTATCCTCTTGTCACATGTTTACCCTGATTGGCTAGTTACATCGGTAGAAGTGGGAGGAGGGAGTTACAATAATCTCCTTTCCTCTTTGTCCAATTTTGTTTCTGCATTAAAAGATCAATTCTATCCTTTGGGTTATTGACAAAATGATTTAATGGAATGGGAATATTTAAGGCAAGGAAAGGGTTAGAATGTACAAAGATTCACAAAAGAGTTTATAAAACAAGCAACAATGTAAACTTTGAAACGGGAACTGATATTATTACACGTTTCGTAGAGATAGCAAAAAATTGACATGATTTTGAAAAGGGGTGATGCAGAACACACAAGTTTTTTTTAGAGCATAGTTTTTGGCACTTTAAATAACCGATACGATTACTCGTTTTGCAGGGGTAGTAAAAAAGTGACCCGATTTTGGAAAGTGGTGATTTTGAAACGTGTTGATGTAGCATACCTTTTTTTTAGAGGACTTATTTTTCACACTTTAAAATTTATTATGTCCAAATTTTTTTGAAATTATGATTACTTAAAAAAATTTCAAGTTGTTTTATTTTTCTTTCTTTAAATGTTGATTACTTAAAAAAAACAAATATAAAAATATATATAGAAAAGACAAAAAAAAAAAAAAAAATAAATAAAAATAAATAAATAAATAAATAAATTATCTTATAAACCATAAAAGAATTTGGAAAAAAAAATAAAAAAAATTTAAAAACATATATAAAATTAAGTAAGTAAAAATTAAAAATTAAAAAAAACATTAACAAAAAGTAGAAAAATAAAAAATAAAAAATAAAAAGCAAACTAGATTAAAAAAAAATTAGAAAAGTAAGGAAAAAATTTAAAAAATAGTAAAATTAATATCAAAAACATTTAAAAAAAACTAAAATAACAAAAATAAACTCAAGTCATAAAAAAATAAAATAAAATAAATATATATATATATATATATATATATATATATATATGAAAATTTTAAAAATATATATATATACTTTCAAATTTAAAAAGAAAATCAAAAAACATTTAAAGTCTAAAAAAAATATGTATTTTTGATTTTATAAAAAGCCCTAGACTTTTTATTTAAACACGAAATAATAATAATAATAATAATAATAATAATTTAAACTTTTTTTTTATTTAATAAAAAAACAAAAATTAGACCCCCGCTGCCACCCGGCCCACCGTGGTGGCACGGCCCTGGGCGAAGGGGTCTGCATGCAGACCCTCCACCCAGGGTCGCGCCACCATGGGCATTCATGATCAATTATTTTCTTTTTCTAAAAAAAAAAAAAAAAAAGTTTAAAATTTTAATTTTTTTTTTTTGGTTTTTAAATGCTTAGTAATTTATTTATTTTGTTTTTAAATAAAAAAATTGTAAAATTTTATTTAAAAAATTAGGGTTAATAATTTATTTATTTTGTTCTAAATAAAAAATATTGCTTTTTAAATTGTTTATATTTTTTTTTAAATTTAAATGTTTTTTGTTTTTTTTTTTAATTTGAAAATACATATATATTTTTTAATTTTTAATTTATTAATTTTTTTTTTTATTTTTTTATTTTTTTTTTATTTTGAGTATATTTTTGTTTTTTTAGGTTTTTTCTTAATCTTAGTTTTAGTAGCTTTTAATTTTTTGCTATTTTTTTTTTTATTTTTCTATTTTTACCTACTTAATTTTATAGTTTATTTTTTTTTTCTTTTCCTTTATATATATATATATAGCCAAATTTTTTTACGGTTTACAAGATCAATTATTATTATTATTTTAACGTTTTTCTTATTAGTTATTTGTTTATAATTTTTAATTCTTTTTTTTAGGTTTTTAATTCTGATCTTTATAGGTTAATTTTGTTTTTTTTTTTAACATTTTTATGATTGATTTTTTTTTTGATGTTTATTTTTTTTTTTGTCCTTTTTTTTTATATATATTTGACTTTTTTTTTGTTTCTTATTTTCTTTTTATATTTTGTTGGTAGTATATATTTTAATTTATGTTTTGTTATTTTTTTAACTTTCTTTTGTTTTGTGTTTTTTCATTGTTTTAATTTTTTAATTTTTAATTTAATTTTATGTTTTCTTTATTCTTTTGAAATTTTAATGTTTTTCGAGGTCATGATAAAATCTTTTACGCCATTATTTCGAAATGTTGAAATTTTACCCTTGAAAAAAAAGAAGTGTTATCCCAGCATCAACACTTTTCGTTTTGAGGGTGTTTTTGCACAAAATTTACCACTGAAAAAAAAAATGTTATTCAAACGTCAACACTTTTCGTTTTAAGGGTGTTTTTTGGAAAAAAAATTCACAAAAAGTTGGTTTTCACCGCCATTTTTAAAACATGTTGAAAATTTACCCTAGAAAAAAAGAGGTGTTATTCCAGAATCAACACTTTTCGTTTTTAGCATTGTTTTTTATGTTTTTACAGGGTTTTTTGGCTAGAGTTCCCGTTTTGAGTTTATAGTTATCGGTTAAGATTTAAACTTGAGAATTTCTCTTGATTCACCAGAAACTACAACAAAGTATATTGGTGCCTTATATAGTTACATCATACATTATTTGTTGTTTTTTGAACCTATTACTATTAATGCGGCCAATGTGAAGGACATTCACCTTGAAAGCAGGGGCAAGAATGAAAAAAAGATCAACCCTAGAAATCATCTTTCAAACCTCATAATGGTAAGTTCAAAGGGAAAGGCAAGGGAAATTCTTAGAAGGTAGCTACAACAAAGAAAGAAGAATGAGCGAATCCATCTTGCACACATTGGAAAAAGGAAGGCCATGATGATGAACACTATTGGAAGTTGCATCCAAAGTTGAAGCCAAAGAGATTTTGTGGAAAGGGCAAGAAAAATACAGTGGCAATAGTACAACAGGACCTTGGATCTGATTCTAGTGACGAGACACAGATCACAACAGTGGGCATACAAGGTAACCTTTCTCTTCATGCTAATGAAAATTCTAAATTGCATGCAAGTGCAAGTTCTTCAAATGAGTCTCTTGTTAATGAACAAAAGAGGACTACATTGTACCTTATTAGAGCTGTGATGAAACATACTAAAGTGGAAACCTTGTTTGATCTAAGCTCATAATACTTGGTTAAGAAACTAGGGTTGGAGATCAAGCCTCATTTGAAACCCTACCCTCTTGGTTGGGTGTGTGACAAAGCCAAATCACATGTAACCAAACAATATAGGGCTATATTTTTTATTGTATCCAACCTAGTAGATGAGGTTGAACTTGATGTTGTACCTTTGGATATTTGTGGTATTGTATTGGGGAGTCCATAGTTATATGACAAGAAAGAAATATTCTTTCACCATGAAAACAACTATCATCTCATGAAAGATGAAGTAGAATACATTGTTAGAGCTCATCATGCTAAGATTAGTGAAAGTCTTGTAAGTGCAGGTTAGATGAAGAGATTGATCAATTCTAGTAAAGGGTGCATTCTCATGGTTGTGAGAGAAAAATATGCGAAGACAAATGAAGATTTCCAAGGTTGTGATCCCACTCATAAACACGAATTGTATGAAATTGTTTCTAACTATAACAAGATTTTTCAGGAACCAAGTGGGTTTCCTCAAAAGTGTGAGATCCAACATGAAATTCACTTGCAGCAAGATCCTCCTTTACCAAATATTGATATGTACAAGTTTTTAGCCATTGAGATGGAGAAGATAAAGAAACAAGTGCAAGAATTGTTGAACCAAGGGGTCATAAGGCCAAGTTCTTCTCCATGCGTCTAACCCATCATATCAGTGCCAAATAAGGATGACACATGGAGGATGTGTGTGGACTATAGGGAACTAAAAAAAAAATGATGAAGAATCAACACCCTCTCCCTCGCATTAATGATTTATTAGACCAACTGAAAAATGATGTCTATTTTACAAAATTGGACTAGTGCAGTGGCTACCATCAAGTCAGGATTGTAGAACAGGATGCATGGAAGACTGCATTCAAGACAAAATAGGGGTTGTTTGAATGGTTGGTGATGCCATTCAGGACTTTCAATGCTCCGACCACATTCATGGGGGTGATGAATGACATTTTCAAACCTTTTCTTGATGATTTTGTACTTGTGTATCTTAATGACATTCTTGTTTTAAGTAGCACATGGGAAGATCATGTGAGTCATGTTAAAAATGTGCTTGATGTTTTTGCAAAAATAAAAATTGTATGTCAAAATCTCTAAGTGTGAGTTTGGTAAGACCTCTTTGGTTTACTTGGGTCACATTGTTGGAGATGGACAATTAAAGATAGATCCTTCTAAAGTTGATGTGATTGTGAAGTGGCCTAAACCCACCAATGTTACAGAGGTTCATATATTTTTGGGTGTAGTATAATACTAGAGAAGGTTCAATTCCAACTTCTCCATCAATGCATCCCACTTGCATGCATTGAAAAGTGTGAAGCAGACCTTTCAGTGGGGAGGAAAGTAGCAGAAATCCTTTGATACACCAAAATAGAAAATTAGTACCGCACCATTATTTTCCTTACTTGACCTCCAATGGAGTTTTGAGATCGAGACAAATGCCAATGGGTACACCATGAGAGTCGGGTTGATGCAGCAAAGGTGTTACATAGCATTTTGTCACTGTCCCTGTAATCCTCGTTCCTTGATCCTGGAGGACCTCTATAGTGAACCCCACATGCTTTGCCTTCATGAAGAAACTCCCATTGTGTGCCTCTTCATGAGTAGATAAATTCCCTTTTGCACCATTTCCCTTAAAACTTATGTTTTTCCCAGTTTACAAGACCGACGCTAATGGCCTATGTCCCCCCCGTGCCGATGTGCAGAGATTAGCACTATCCCCTGCACCTACCAGAGCAACTGAGTGGTGTTCCAATCGTATTCATCCTATTATGGAATGTTTTTAAATTAGGAGCCGAAGCTTCTAGCTCTAGAAGCTTCGTAACGGAAGTCTGGTAAATGGTTTGGCCGGATGGTGTCGAGGATGATCGTTTGGTATCCTTTCCCCTATAATGATGGAAATAGCTCAAGGGATAAGACCTTCTCCAATGGGAGGAGGATCCATCTCCCATCCATTTTTCATATATAAATCACCCTTCTTCCCAAGCACAAGCTAGTTAGAGTGTTGATGTTAGTGTGCTTAAGCTATTTTAGTTTGGAGTAGACAACAAGTTATTACTAGTTGTAGCTATCTAGTTGGGTAAGGGAGAAGTGTGATTTGGTTTGGAGTGAAGCATAAAGGGAAGAGCTTTAAAATTATTGTTGATGGAGCCATCATCGAATGCTAGTAGAAGTGTGTGGGAACATGGTCTTGTCAAAGGAGGACTGCAACATCAAGACAAATGGTTGTAATCTCTCTTTGAGATTAATATATGCAACTATCTATTGATTTTCTACATGTTTTGTAATATTACATATTCATGGCTTAATGTTTCTTGACATTTTAAGTAGGTTGAATTGAAATTTGTCTATTATCATGTTTGTTGTGTGTTTTTGTTTACTTATTTCAGGTGCTTGAAGAAGGAAGCGAGAGATAGCTGAAGCGAGCAAGCGAGGACATCATCAAGCAAGATAAGCAAACCAAGAGGTAGGCCCTCTTGATTGACTCTAATCTAAGGAAATCTTCCATAGAATGTATTTGTTGTGGCTAGACCCATTATCGGGCTAGAGGAATTTGTTTCTGTCCACACTTATAATTTTACTTCACCACAAATTGGCGACTACACTGGGGATCCCAATCCTTTTGTTTGTCTTGGATTTCATGATTTTGTAAGAACTTTTCTAGTTCCACTTTCTTCCTTTGGTTTTGTTTCTTTTCTCCTTCTTACTGGTTTGAGTCTAAAATTCATAGTAGCAGATCTGGTCCCTATTTCAAAATTATTTTTATTTTTCCTTAGCTCCCTCAATCAACGTGCTTCATTCGCTGACAATCACATGAATCAACGCATGTTGCTGAGAAACAATTGCGCCGACCAGCCTCTAGCTCTTGTTGTCAGTTAGGTAGTCATGCTGATGTCTGTAAGTGGAGATTAGGGCTTGATCCCAATCTTGGCCAGTGTATTCTGCTCTTGTGGTTTTGGCCTCGTAAGCCTTTTGGACCGTTTTCTCCCTGATTAGAAAGCTACTTTTCATTTGGTTTTGTTTTCTTATTGGCTCATCATCTTTATGCTTGATTGATTGAGTCATTGAGTGGCCAGCGACACTAGGGCATCTAGTTGGTTGTCCATTTAGTAGTTTGTGAACTCACTAAGTCAGGTTGTAGGTGTGCTTACTCTTTGCATTTTCTTTTTGGTCCTTTTTACAACTTTGGCCTCTTTTTGCGCAAGTTCAAAAAGTTTTCGTTTGCTTTCCTAAAAGTTTTTTTTCTGGCATGGATTACATTGCTCGTCTTATGTTTGGTAAAGTTAGTGTTCCATTGATCTGAATGAACTTCTCTTTTCATGTTTTCATCTGCTTGGAGAGCTTATTGTCTCGAAAATTTTTCATTGAAAGATTATATGTGAACAATTTTTTTCGTTGTTTCATGAAAAAGCATGAAATTCTAGCTTGTTGCATCACTGTGCAACGATAATTTGCATCATTAAAAGATTAGAATCACATCAACATTTGAAAAAGGAAAAGATTTTTTTTTTTGCTTTTGAAAGGATTAATAGATAAGTGCTTGTCAGGAAATTAGGAATTGGAATTCATTTTTCATTAGTTTATTTTTTGAGAAAGTAACGTAGCCAAAAATCATTCCGTTTTCATTTTCTTGATTGTTTGCATTTGATTGAGTAGTTTCTACCCTCTCTAGTGTAGGCATTTCATCGAATTGAAAATGTCTTGTCTCATTTAGTTGCATTTAAGGTTTTTTGAGTAGCATCGCTAATACTTGAAAACTAAAACATAACTCAAGATCAAGTTTAAAATCAATTCAATTAACCTAAGGCGCATTTGACATTAATGATCATGTCTAGAAGGTCTAGGCTAGAGACATGTTCCGGCGTCTTTAAACCTAGCAGCTGTCATTAGCTTCGGCATTAGACAATGCTAGTACAGATTTGTGTTCCCCATATCATCGAGTATATAATGGGAGACCCCACTAGGCTGCAATCCTTTGTTGAAAATAATACTGAGAGGGGGGGGGGGTGAATTAGTATTATCCAGTTCTTTTTAATAAATCTTCCTTATTTATACTTTGAATTATTCTTGTATGTCAGTACCATAAAACAATGAGCATGAACAATAAAAATAGATAGTCACACCAAAGAACACCAGATGTAAGGTGGAAACCCAATGTGGGTGAAAACCACCTGCGGCAATATGTCTCTATCTCCTTTCAATTAGAAACTCCTTTTACAATGATTTTGTACTGGTGCAGTCCTTTACCAGTACGCAGGGTGCAACCGGCAGAGAGCTACAACTCTCTCTCATTTTCCAGTCTCTCCTGGAAGGGAGCTACAATCCCCTACTTCTTTTCTTTCAAGGACCACTTTTCATAAATTTTCAAACTGGATCCATGAACATCAAATGATCATCAAGTACAAGTAAATCACCCAGTCAACTGCAGTAACCAGATCAATAGTAATAGAAAAATAAACCCAGAACAGAGAAAAATCAGTCAAATAAATGCCTTAAGACAGGTACGCAATTTTTCTTTATCTGGCATGCGTCGGTACGCACTTCACCTTTTGCGCCTCTGCGTATCCCCGCAGAGAGCCTTGAACTGCACTGCGTATTCACGCACTGTTCCTTCAAACGCACTACGTACCTTTACTGTGCCCACGCACCCACTGCTCCTATCGCGCCGCGTACCTACGCACCTGCGGCTTTTGTAGCGCCGCTTACTTTCACTGTGCCTACACACCTGAACCTCTGTCGCGCTGCGTACCCACGCACTGCGCCTTCTTCTGCTCTACGTACCCACGCACTGCGCCTTCTTTTGCTGTGCGTACCCACTCACTGCACCTTCTTCTGCTCTGCGTACCCACGCACTTGCACAGCTAATCACCTGCGTACCTCTGATTAGGGCCGAATTGGCAGTCCTCAAGTGTGCCACAAATAGTCAGATGTCTAGATCTGATCATGCGCTCAAGAGATCACACTTCATAGATTCACTTTCAACTTCACTTTTATATAGATCAAGCTCTTAAACCGATAACCCAATATTTCAGATCTTAAGATATTCAATTTGCAAAAGATACATTAGCCAAGTGATCTCCTTCCCTATTTATTGTCAAGCCCTTATTCACACCATGGGACAAAACCATCAATAACCAATACAAGGGATCCAAACCGGGGCAAAATTAGATCCTACACCACGGGCCAAAACCATAGAATCAAGAATGGCGGGCTAAATACCACGTGCCAAACATAAGAAACCCCACGTGACCGCGCTTTTCTGCCTTGAAGTAAGTGAACTGGGGGTCCGCACCTTCCGGACGGGTGACCTGCGTGTACGGATGCAGCTCCTGCACGGCGTACCTGCGGGTACGCACTCTTTTCACTGATCACATGCGTACTTCTTAATTTTTAGCATTTTGAGAGCCTGATCAGAGTTTTGCCACTTGAGGGTGTTGCCATCAAGTACAACATCTGTAACATAGAGCCATACCAGAATCATAATGCCAACAATCTCCCCCTTTGGACTTGATGGCAACCTCAAGATCCTCAACGTCATTCTCCCCCTTTGACATCAAGGGCAAAGGGTTATGCTCCCCCTGAGAACATGCTCCTCCTGACTGTAAACCAGATCTACAAAGAAGAACCATAATCCACCAAACACCATAAATGACCATGAAAGAGATAGAGGCATATTGCAGCAATATTCAGACCAGCATCCATGATCTCCTTCTCCATAATGCCAACAATGCATTATATGCTCCCCCTGAACCTGTGCCATTCGATCTTTGATCAATCCGCAACCCAGCACATGTACGCATATACAACCAACAATCAGAAGAGATTCAACAACATGATGATGCATCAACAACCCCCAGCTTTTGCCTGAGGTATTCAAAAGTCTCCCTGGGAAATGGTTAGGTGAGTATATCAGCAACTTGTTCCTTAGAAGGAACATAGTCCAACTTGACCTTTTGTTCAAGCACTTGTTCCCGGAGAAAGTGATACTTGATTGGTATGTGCTTGGTCTTTGAATGCATGACTGGGTTCTTTGAAATGCTGATTGCACTTGTATTATCACATAAGATTGAGATGGGTGGAATACAAGTGATTTGAAAATCTTGCAAGGTCTGCATCATCCAAAGGAGTTGAGTGCAGCAAGATGCAGCAGCAACATATTCCGCTTCAGCTGTAGACAAGGCAATCGAACTCTGTTTCTTGCTGAACCAAGATACTAATCTGGAACCCATAAAGAATGCACCACCACTTGTGCTCTTCCTGTCATCCACGCTTCCAGCCCAATCTGCATCTGTATAAGCATGAAGTGTGAGATCTGTATCTCTAGGATACCATAAGCCATAGTTTTGAGTTCCTTGAAGACATTTGAAGATTCTCTTTACTGCCTGAAGATGAGTTTCCTTTGGATTTTCCTGAAATCTTCCAACTATTCCTACTGCATGCATTATGTCTGGTCAGGTACCTGTCAAATAAAGTAGACTTCCAATCATAGATCTGTAGGTTGGTTGATGCACTGCTACTGATTCATCATTTGCACTGAGGCTACATCCTGTGACCATGGGTGTACATACTGGTTTTGCATCTTCCATGCCATATTTCTTCAAAATCTGCTTGAGATACTTGGTTTGAGACAAAAAGATCCCTCATTCTTTTTGCTAGATTTGCAAACCAAGAAAATATGTCAGTTCTCCCAGCAAGGACATTTCGAATTCTTTCTGCATTACCAAGGCAAAGCTTTGACTCATAGCTTCTTCATTGCTGCCAAAGATAATGTCATCTACATACACAACAAGTATTAGCAATTTGTCGTTTTCAACTTTTATATAAAGATTGCTATCTGCTGATCCTTTTGAAAAACCTTGTTGATGAAGATATTTGTCCAAGCGATAGTACCAAGCCATTGGAGCTTGTTTGAGACCATAGAGAGCCTTTTTCAATCTGCATACAAGATTTGGATCATTTCCAAGAATGAAACCAACTGGCTGCTCAATGTATACTTCTTCTTCCAAGTCTCCATTCAGAAAGGCTGATTTCACGTCCATTTGAAATACTTTGAAGTTTTGAAAGCTTGAGAGAGCAAGGAACATTTGGATGGCCTCAAGTCTTGCAACAGGAGCAAAAGTTTCTTCAAAATCTATTCCTTCTTGCTGCGCATACCCTTTACAAACATGTCTGGCCTTGTTTCTAATTACTTCTCCATTTTCATTCAATTTATTTTTGAAGACCCATTTTGTCCCTATAACATTCTTATCCTTTGGTCTAGGAACCAACTCCCAAGTGTTGTTCTTTTTGATCTGCTCAAGTTCTTCATCCATTGCTTTGACCCAACATTCATCTTTGCATGCCTCTTTCACATTTTGTGGTTCAGTGGAAGAGAGTAATGCCAAATAGCTTGAAGCTTCTGCAATTGTTCTTCTTGTTTGTACACCTGCTTCTTTCTGCCCCAAAATCTGAGATTCTGGATGATTCTTCTGAACGTATCTGGATGGAGTCTTCTCTTCTATCCTTGTCTACTCCTCTGGTTCTTCTTGAGGTTCTTCTTCTTCATCATTCTGTCCTTGAGGGTAGTCTTCATCTTCTTTGATATCTTCATGATTTACTTGCCTAGGAATGTATCCCTTCTCATCAACCACTACATCAATGCTGTCAACAATTCTTCCAAGTCTTTTATTGTAGCACTTGTATGCTTTGCTGTGTGGAGAATAACCAAGAAGAATGCCTTCATCTGCTCTAGGTTCAAGTTTGCCAAGTTGCTCATCAGTATTCTTAATATAGCATTTGCTTCCAAAGATTTTGAAGTACTTTATCGAAGGAGTCTCACCATACCAGAGCTCATGAGGAGTTTGAGTGATGTTCACCCGGACATTTGTTTTGTTGAGAATAACAACCGCAGCATATGCAGCTTCACCCCAGAAAGTTGCGGGAGTTCCAGACTCATCAAGCATAGCACGAGCCATTTGTTGGACCGTTCTGTTAATTCTTTCCACTACTCCATTTTGCTGAGGAGTTCTAGCTGTAGAGAATTCTCTTCTTATCCCATGTTCTTCACAGAAATCGAAAAATTCATTTGAGGTAAACTCCCCACCTCTGTCAGATCTGAGGCACTTAATTTTGTATCCTGATTCATTTTCAACCAAGGCTTTAAAGGATTTGAATTTTTCGAATGCTTCATCTTTGTGCTTCATAAGTCCTAATCAGACAAACCTGGAGAAATCGTCAATGAATAATATCAAGTATTCTTCTCCTCGAGGTGTTCTTTTCCTGAATGGTCCACATACATCTGTATGTACAAGCTCAAGAGGCATGCTAGCTGATCCTTCCTTCTCTGGAAAGTTAGTTCTGGTTTGCTTTCCAAACTGACATGATTTGCATATGGTGTTGTCTGGAATTTTGATATCTGGAAGACCGCAAACTGCCTGATATTTGCATGCTTTCCTTATTTGTGAAAAGCTTAGATGCCCCAACCTCTGGTGCCATAACTAGTGCTCATCATCCTTGCTTAGATAGCATTATTGTTGTCCTTCTTCAAATATGTATAGATTATTTGGAGTTCTTTCACCTTTGATCACTATTTTACCTGTATCAAGATCACGAACAAGATATCCATTTGATCTAAATATCACCTCGGTTCCTTGATCACACATCTGGCTGACACTCAGAAGATTATGCTTCAATCCATCAACATACAAAACATTTCCAGCTTTGACCTTTTCTTTTAACTGAGCAGTGCCTTTTCCTTTTATAGCTACAGGAGTATCATTTCCAAAAGAAACTTTCTTTCCCTTTTCTAAAGCAGAATATGATTCAAGTTTTTCTTTATCACCTGTCATATGCTTCGAACATCCACTGTCAATGTACCATAGATTTTCCTGTCCCTCTGCATAAAATTCTATCCCACATCTTTCTGTTTGTGGTTCCTTTATTCTCCATGTTTTGGTGCTTGAGGCCTGTTCCTTTGTCTGCTGAAACCTGCTCCTGCATTCAGAATCTTCATGGCCAAAGTTATTGCAAATAGAAAATTCAACTTCATTTTCAAGAGCCGAAAAGTTGTTATAGGTCCTTTTTGTAATCCCGATCATACTTCTTTGTTTTTGAGCTTCTCTAGTCATGATTGTTTTATATGAAACACATTGAGCTGCTTTGTGACCAAAGTTATTGCAAGAGAAGCATTGTCCATTGAAGAAACTTCTGTGGTTATTAAATCTTCCGGCCAAATGATTGTAATTTCTATTGTCATCCACTCTTGAAGCAAATTGAGAGGATTTTACCTGTGGTTGGTTGTAGCTTTTGTTCATCCTTAGGACAGATTGCCCCTGGTTTACCTGATAGTCTTTGTTTGATGTAATTCGTCCCTGCTTTACCTGGTGTTCTTCATTGTGCTTTTGCTCATTCCTTCTTGCTGCATCAAGGTAACTCTTTGAGGTGGACGGTTGAGAAGTTTCTCCATTATAGCCCAGACTTGTCTTGTTTAGAGGAGAACATTGTACATTGATGATCTCATCCAGAGTTTCAGATCCTTTGAAAAACTTAATATTAATAGCCTTTGTTTTCTCAATCTCTTTTCTAAGACCAACAATTTCACCTTCTAACTTTTCAAGATATTTTTCTTTTTCATCAATTTGAGATTGTAGGGTATCAATGATCATATTCTTTTCTTCTATACATGTCTTGAGTCTAGAAATTTCTTCATAAAAGCTATCCACATCTATAGCATCCAAGTAATCATCATCTTCAAATGCCATTAAAAGTTTATAGTCATTACCTCGTTCATCTTCATCACTATTTGATAGACCATCACTATCTTCATGAGTGTAGTAGCTTTTCTTATTTGCATTCTGTTTCTTGTTCCATCTAGCAGGTTCCTTTCCTTTCTCAATCTTATCCTTATGCGGACATTTCGCAGCATAATGACCTACTCTTCCACAAGCAAAACATTTAAAAGGTAACTTACCTATGAACCTTCCAGTACCCCGTTGAAGATTTCTGACAAAATTTGATTCTTCTTCTTCTTCTGCCACGTGACTTGCTTCATAGTAGTCTCCTTTGCCTGAAGCCTTGAAAGTAGCTTCTCTCCTGTCTGATGGACCTCCCTTTCTCATTTCATAAGCAATTATAATCCCGTGTAGCTGAGACATAGTAAGAATTCGTAGATTTTCCTTTTCTTCTATTGCAGACACTTTAGATTCAAACTTGGGGGACAATGATATTAAAACTTTTTCAACCACAATAGCCTCTTTTATTTCTTCACCCAAGTTTTTCATGCAATTAACAATCTCGTCTACCCGAAGAAAATAGCTAGCCACACTTTCATCATTATACATTCTGAGATTCTCATACTGAATCCTGAGGGTTTGAAGTTTAGCACGCTTTACCTGTTCATCTCCTTCGTAGCTCAAGAAAATCTTGTCCCATATTTCCTTTGCGGATTTATATTGCATAACCTTTACGAATTCTGTTTGAGATAAGCATGCCAGCAGAGTATTGACTGCTTTAGCATTTGTTTCATATTTCTTCTTCTCGGCCGAATCTGTAGGAGTAGCTGAAGGAAAAGTGTAGCCTGTATCTATGATATCCCAAACTTCTGTACCAAGAGATTGAAGATAGGCAGTAACTCTTACCTTCCAATAATTGAAGTTTGTCCCATCAAAAATTGGTGGCCTGATTGATGCATCCCTCTCGTAATTGCTCATGATGAATGATATTCCTTCAAGCGATCAAGCTTCTCTGAAGGACCTGCTCTGATACCAATTGTTGAAAATAATATTGAGAGGGGGGGGGGGGGGTGAATCAGTATTATCTACTTCTTTTTAATAAATCTTCCTTATTTATACTTTGAATTATTCTTGTATGTCAGTACCATAAAACAATGAGAATGAACAAGAAAAATAGATAGTCACACCAAAGAACACCAGATGTAAGGTGGAAACCCAATGTGGGTGAAAACCACCTGCTGCAATATGTCTCTATCTTCTTTCAATTAGAAACTCCTTTTACAATGATTTTGTACTGGTGCAGTCCTTTACCAGTACGTAGGGTGCAACCTGCAGAGAGCTACAACTCTCTCTCGTTTTCCAGTCTCTCCTGGAAGGGAGCTACAACCCCCTACTTCTCTTCTTTCAAGGACCAATTTTCATAAATTTTCAAACTGGATCCATGAACATCAAATGATCATCAAGTACAAGTAAATCACCCAGTCAACTGCAGTAACCAGATCAATAGTAACAGAAAACTAAACCCAGAACAAAGAAAAATCAGTCAAATAAATGCCTTAAGAAAGGTACGCAATTTTTCTTTATCTGGCATGCATCGGTACGCACTTCACCTTCTACGCCTCTGTGTATCCCTGCAGAGAGCCTTGAACTGCACTGCGTATTCACGCACTGTTCCTTCAAATGCGCCGCGTACCTTCACTATGCCCATGCACCCACTGCTCCTATCGCGCCGCGTACCTACGCACCTGCGGCTTCTGTAGCGCCACGTACTTTCACTGTGCCTACGCACCTGAACTTCTGTTGCACTGCGTACCCACGCACTGCGCCTTCTTCTGCTCTGCGTGCCCACGCACTGCGCCTTCTTCTGCTGTGCGTACCCATGCACTGCACCTTCTTCTGCTCTGCGTACCCACGCACTTGCATAGCTAATCACCTGCGTACCTCTGATTAGGGCCGAATTGGCAGTCCTCAAGTGTGCCACAGATAGTCAGATGCCTAGATCTGATCATGTGCTCGAGAGATCACACTTCATAGATTCACTTTCAACTTCACTTTTTTATAGATCAAGCTCTTAAACCGATAACCCAATATTTCAGATCTTAAGATATTCAATTTGCAAAAGATACATTAGCCAAGTGATCTCCTTCCCTATTTATAGTCAAGCCCTTATTCACACCATGGGACAAAACCATCAATAACCAATACAAGGGATCCAAACCGGGGCAAAATTAGATCCTATACCACGGGCCAAAACCATAGAATCAAGAATGGCGGGCTAAATACCATGGGCCAAACATAAGAAACCCCACGTGACCACGCTTTTCTGCCTTGAAGTAAGTGAACTGGGGGTCCGCACCTTCTGGACGGGTGACCTGCGTGTATGGCCGCAGCTCCTGCACGGCGTACCTGTGGGTACGCATGCTTTTCACTGATCACATGCGTACTTCTTAATTTTTAGCATTTTGAGAGCCTGATCAGAGTTTTGCCACTTGAGGGTGTTGCCATCAAGTACAACATCTGTAACATAGAGCCATACCAGAATCATAATGCCAACATCCTTTTATACTTAGGAAGCCAAGTCAGCCACTTTGCAAACGTGATACATCGAACACAACATTCTGGGAGATTGCTTGCTCATACTTCTTGGTTCACCATGTGGTATTCTGCAACTCAGGGTTGCCTTGTAATCCTATTTACCTAGATCAACCAGAGTCATCATTTGATATTTTTGACTCATCAAACATAAAAGATCATTCGAGCACTTGCCCTTTCAATCTCATTTCCAATCGAAAGCGATAGAGTCATCTTTGTTTCTTTCTCGACTCTCAAAAAAGGAAAGAGCATTAGCCTTTTATGCGTCTTAATAATTTATTTCCCACAATCCAAAACACCTTGTTAGTGTTTTCTGAGAACAAATCGTGAGTTTCCTCAAAATAACATTTTAGAGCCTTGAGGTTATTTGTTATGTCGACTAAGACAAGGTCAACGTGGTTAAACCATCTGGTTCACCCAATTCCTCTTCCTCTTGTCCGTTTGAAAGATTGTCTGAGGAGTCGTTTCCTGAGTTACCAGCATCACTCGAGGACCAAGATATTAAACTCGCAATTGTTTTGAGTGTTCAATCGTTGTCATCTTGTCCTCCGTCTACTTTCGGTACTGGGTCATCTGCTAATCTTGGCCCAAAATCTGCGGACAACCCCATTCGAACTCCAAAGAACTCGTCAACCACTTACGGTCAGCTTGGACTAGTTATCTACCCTGCAAACCCTCTGTTTGACCCTATTGTGATATCACTACAATGTCCTTACAACCCGTACGACCAACTGGGTGTTCCTTTGGAACTATCCCCCCCGTACTTGTTCAGCCATTTGTCGTCACTTGTTTTTAGACATGGAACCCGAAGGCGATGCTCTAGTCACATCTCCAAATGAGTTCGAAGTTTCTACTCCACACATTGTTGAGGGGGAAGAATTGTAGTTTCCTCCCAAGGGTTTCTCCTTTCCAGAAGGCATTCCCGCCAGTTTTCCACTCAACTACATGTCTTTAGCACAGTTGCTTTCAGGTACACATAGTGCCTTGTCACTTTACCATAATCTTGTTTGGGTGTAAGGCGCCAAGCCTACTTTGGGTTCGTTTGTTATGAACATGACTTCCCAACAGGCTGTTACTTCAGTCCCGGTGCAACCCACCATTTTGAATACTCTTGTATCATCAATCCCAGTTACAGGTCAGGCATAACCAACAGTTTCAAAGATTGTCTCTGTCAGTTCCTCCATCCCGCTAGTCAGTGGCTAGGTTGTGGCCACCGCCTGAGGGGTAGAACCTGAATGTTTCTATGGTGTCAGGTGCCATAGGTTCAGAATCCCATTGGTCCTTCTGAATCGATCAATTTTTAGAATCAGCAGCCCTATGGGGCTTAGGTCCAATACCAAAATCCTTACGTTCCATATGGTTCTCAAGGAATGGTTAATCAACCTTAGACCTTCCAATTTGGGTAGTACATTCAGCCTGGCTATGGCCAAATTCAGATCGACAATTTCCCAAGCACTGTTCAAGTACCCTTGCAACAACAAGGACAACCTCTACAACAACAAGGGTAGCCTTTGTTACCGCAATGGCAACCTTTGTTTCAGCAAGGCCTCTCCACATAACAGCAAGGGAAAATTATCCCGCATGAAGGTCAACTGCAATAATCGCAAGGCCAATCCTTACAAGAGTTGTAACAAGCTGCGTAGTAGTAGATGAAATATGCTCCGCACACCTCTCAACCCATGTCCTCATAGGGCCAACCTCTGCAGCCCTAGGGACTAGTTTTTGAACCGCAACGTCAACCCTTGCAACACCAAAACCATTGCAACACCAAAACCAACCAGGGCAGAAACAACCCTTGTATACATATCAACAAGGTTAACTCTTGCAAGGGCAGGGTCAAGGTCAAGTCTTGCAGTAGCAGGCTCAAAATCCTCATGTCCTAGGTCAACGAGTTCAAAATCATGCTGGTTAAGGGCATCAGGTACAAAATCCCTACCTCCAAGGGCAACAAGTGTATCAACCTTATGCCCAAGGACTGCAGGTCCAAAACCCTCTTATTCAGGGACAACAGGTTCATCAGCCATATGTTCAAGGAAAAAAGGTCCCATATCCATATGTCCAAGGTCAACAAGCTCAATAGCCTTTTAACCCATACATTGCTTATCAACAACCTATGGCTGGATAGTTCAAAGGTATTCAAGGTCAAAATCCTCTCTATGGTCAAGGTAATTTGCAATGGGGTTAGCCTCAAATGCCATATGGCCAAAATATCCCACTGTGGGGCCAAAATCCTTACCAGCAGGGATGGGCCCCTCCATATGGGCCCGCTTATCGACCTCCCATGCCTTTTAACACCCAATTTCCTTTCTTGGCTACACTCGAGTTTCCAGATGTGTCTCGCCTTATGAATGATTCGTTCCTTCATTCACCATACTGGCCTCCAGTGCCATCCAAGATACCAAGTGATTTCCCAAAGTTTAATGGGAAAGCTAAAGAATATCCTTAGGCCCAGGTGATGACATATCACCTTTGGTGCTCGTCGTACTCATACGTGGATGATTCCATTCGTCTCTGTCTTTTCCAATGAACCCTCACGGGTGCTGCAGCAAAATGATACATCAAGCTATCTCGAAGTACTTACCATGACTTTAATTCTTTAGCCATGGCTTTCCTCACACATTTTTAGCTGTCGGTTCACTATGAAACTGGCACCTATTTGCTCACATCGCTTAAGAAAAATACTGCAACACACATATCTCATCACATCCATGAATGGGGACGTAGATGTCACCTAATCAATTTCGACATTCCTGATCAGTTGGTTACTGAATGGTTTACCAAATCATTCGTGGCCCCAATTTCTCGCGATATAGTTATGGGTGGGTGCATCACTGAAGAGCAGGCCATTGCTGGTGCCCAGTACTTGGATCTTGTTTACTCTCAGTCTGGCACTTTATACGAGTTATTACCCAAAGCTCTGTGCCATCATCCGATCCCGCAGCATCAAAGTCACCAATTGTTCCTCCCATTGATGGAGTTATTGGTTCAGTATTCCAGACCCCTTCTAAAATTTCTTCCAAACAAAAGTCGGTCTTAAATGCTGTACCTAATAATTCATCCCAGAATCCACTGGCCCTAGTAAAACCTCAGAGGTCCATGTTGTCTAGTCTACCACAGCGGAAAAATCCTCGAAAGGGAAAGAGAAAGGAAAAGCTAAAGCCAATTCCCCAAAATAGGGTCCTCCCAAATCGTCTGTTGATGAATCTTCGCAATGGAAACCTAAGTATCCCTGCCTCATTTGCGAGGAAGATCACTACACTAAGGATTGTCCCTGATGATCCAAAGTTAGTCGCCTGCTCAAAGGGACCCCTACGGTCCTCAAAGGGTTGTTTCCATCTCAACAGATGAAAATGGTATACCAACCCCAATCTTCTTCCTCTAGATCTCAAGTGATCATGATGAGTACACCTATTAATGTGGCTACCCGATTGAAAGACTATCAAACTCCTGCTTTGGCAGTTGCGAAAGAAAAAGAAGTTGTACCTTCTTCTTCTACCCCGAGTTCTGGCCCTCTACATATTGAGCACCCTAACCCTGATTCTACTATGTGGCCACCCTCTCGAGGTGTATTGCGGAAATCCTCATATAATCCCAATGCCCAAGCTACTCAGCATTGCAATATTGTTGAGGATCTGGCTCAGGTGCTATCAGCCATGTTGGCTCTCAAGGTACTTTGAAGCTACCCATCGCAATGGAAATATTTGCTATCAGCTATTGGGGGCATCAATCCCACCAATTCTAATTTGATATGTTTTGATCTAGAGAACCATGTTCCATGGCTCCCTCATCAGATTGCCTTTCTTATTCAGTTAATCATCAATGAGAAAACCATCCACTAAACTATCATCGATGAAGGTGCTTCCACCTTCATCATGTCAACCGCATGTTGGAAGGCTACTGGTTCCCCTGCACTGAACCAATCTCCAAACACTTTGGAAGCTTTCGATGGGCACGATTCGTGACCCTTTGGTGTTTTACCTAACCTTGCCATCATCCTAGAAGGAAAGACAGTACAAGTCGAAGTAGAAATTGTTGACGCCAATCTCAATTATAATCTTCTACTCAGTCAACTTTGGACTCATGCCATGCATGTCATGGCCTCCTCTTTATTTCACATGATCCATTTCCCCATCAAAGGAATATTGTCACTGTTCACTAGCTATCTTTCTTTGCCTCTTCCTCCTCGAATGGCAATGTTCTATACATCAAGCACACTCGTGCTCCCTATGAGAGTGTGGGGGTAGGTCTCTTCAATGATTCTGCCTTAATGGAATTTTTTCCAATCCCACCTCCTCATGTTGCCTTTTTCAACATGATCTCGGTCAAATCTGATCATTGGGTCATACTTGCATCGAATCTTTTTGATACTTGGGGTGAGGTTATGTTGCTTAGTCCCGCTGAAGTCAATTAAGTGGAAATTGTTATGGCTTCAAACTTTGCATCCTCTGATTCTTGTATGTCAAAGACCTCTTTCGATATGTACTCTCAATCCCCGTGGCTTGGCACTTTGGAATTTCCTAATCTGTTAGTTGAGATCTTCCTTGCTGATGAAGCTATCATGGAAGTCATGTCTCTTGAGGAACCCCCATGGATCAATACTCATCATCGCTCCTCGTTCTTGCCTTGCCCGACGATCATGTCTACTGCTTTCGAAGGGTCCTCTTCTCCATTTTCCCCACCGATTGTTACTCATGAAGTATGGTCATAAAGAAATTTGGGTAATATTACCC
Source organism: Pinus tabuliformis (assembly GCA_031772625.1). Classification (NCBI taxonomy): domain Eukaryota; kingdom Viridiplantae; phylum Streptophyta; class Pinopsida; order Pinales; family Pinaceae; genus Pinus; species Pinus tabuliformis. Next base: position 347,427,677 of record CM062807.1, on the reverse strand, counting down.
AAACAATGTTGATTAACATCTCTGTCAAACCGAGTATCATTGAACATGTTCATATTGGGGTATCTTGTTCTCTGAGTGAGATCAAGACATATACTCATCTATTTTAGGAATTCCGTGATGTGTTTGCATGGTCCTAGGAAGAAATGCCTGGCATTGATGCTAGCATTGTGGTGCACGAAATACCAACATATCTGCATGCAAAGCCCGTTTGCCAACGGCTTCGCCTGGTGCACCCTAGGAAGGCTACTGCTATTAAAGGTGAAGTTGAAAAGATTCTCAACACTGGGTTCATCTATCCCATTCCCCTTATAGACTGGGTGTCCACTATTGTCCCGGTGACTAAAAAGTAAGGCACAATATTCGATTGCGTGGATTATTGGAATTAATTGTGCCTATCCTAAAGACAACTATCCTGCTACCTTCATTGATCAAATCAATGATGAATGTGTCGGGAGCGAAATATTTTCCTTTATGGACAATTTTTCTGGTTATAACTAGATCAACATTGCACTGGTCGATCAAGAAAAGACAACCTTTATCTGTCCATGGGGTACGTTCACGTAGAAGAAGCTCCCTTTTGGCCTCAAAAATGTTGGAGCCACATTTCAATAGGAAATTTCCTACATGTTTCATGATATTTGCAACATTGTCTAGCCTTACTTGGATTACCTTCCTGCTCATTCTCGTCAGCACCAAGATCACCCAGACCATCTTCAGCAGATTTTTCTACACTGCAGACATTATAACATTTGGTTAAATCCACACAAATGTGTTTTTTGCATGGAATCAAGACGACTCCTCAGCTTCATCGTTTCCAAGGATGGTATTCTCCTAGATCTGTTAAAAGTTGAGGCCATTGTAAATTTACCCCCTCCATCCTCACTACACCAACTCCAGAGCCTACAAGGAAATGCCAACTTTCTCTTTCCTTTTATACCCAACTATCCTGTGCTAGCCACATAATTTAATTGGTTTCTCAAACAAGGAATGCCCTTTGTATGGGATGAGGTGGCCCAAAAATCCTTTGACAATCTCAAGGACATCCTCATAAATTCTCCTCTATTGCACCCGCCAAACTATTATCAAGATTACTTCCTTTACCTAGCCACGGCCCCTAGCACCATTGCTATTGTTTTGGTTCAAGATGATGATGAAGGAAACAAACATGTCATCTACTACCTTAGTCGAAATCTCTGCGACACTGAAACACATTATGCAGATGTCAAGAAGTTGGCTTTGGCTGCCATTTAGGTTATTCAACACTTTCAGCACTATATCCTTTTCCGCATGACTACAACGATTTTTGAATTCAACCCTATGACCTATATCCTGACTCGTCAATTGTTGGGGAGTAAGTATTCTAAATGGATCGTAATCCTGCAAGAATTCAATTTGGTCTTCACTACAACCAAATCTAAGAAGTCACTTGCTTTCGTCGAATTGATTTGTTCCCTTCCCTCCAAGGCTCTCCCTGCTGGTGCAGATGAATAGCTTCCAGATGAGACCCTTTTCATGATTAGCACCCTTGATCCATGGTATGGTGATATCATCATGTATCTCCAAACATCCATATTTTGGTCCGCATTAACCAAGGATGATCACCAAAGGATTTGGCATCACTCCCAACCCTACCGTATTATTGGCGATACTTTATACCATGTTGGTGTCGATTCAGTTCTTCGGTGATGCCTTATGATCAAGGAAGCTGAAAGAGTTCTTAATGATTTCCACTCTGGGGCATGTGGTGGTCATATGTATGGTTACACTACAGCTTAAAAAATCCTTCGCACTGGTTATTTCTGGCCGTCTATCTTCATGGACCGCATTCTTGCTATTCGTAACTGCCACGAATGCCAAATTTACTAATGCAAGATGCACGCCCCACCCGCTCACCTACACCCCATCATTACAATTTGTCCATTTGCCAAATGGGGCATCGATTATATGACATGTAACCCTTGTTCAGCCGGGGGCATGGCTATATTATCAACAATGTGGATTATTTCACCAAATGGGCCGAAGGGATGCCTACATATTCTGCAGATGGTAAGACGGTGCCTCAATTCCTTTTCAACCATGTTATTTCCAGGTTCCGCATACCCCAAGCCATTGTCACAGACCACGACTCCCATTTCAGAGATTACCTGATGGCTGAGCTGACATCTGCATTGGGCTTGCACCATGATGGCTTGACCCCATATTATCCTCAAGCCAATGGCGAAGTTGAAGAGGTGAACAAGGTCTTGGTCACAATGCTTCAGCGTACTATTGGGATGCACAAGTCAAATGGGCATCTCATGCTCTTTTCTGCTTTGTGGGCCTACCAAACCTCAACCAAAGATGCAACTGGTTTCACACCATTCCAGCTGGTCTATGGTCTAGAAGCAACACTACCGATCGAATGTGAGATTCCTTCACTCAAGTTAGTTGTTGAACTCCTCAAAACGTCACCTCAAGAGGAACTCCTCCTATACTTAAAACGACTCAACGAGACTCACCATATTGATGCCTTGTTCATCGAAGCACAAAAGAAACAGGTCAAAACCCATTTCAATCAGTCGGTCTCCCCTCGCGCATTCTCTGAGGGTGATTTGGTCTTATTATGTGATCAAGCTAATGATAAGCTGGTGGCAGGCTAGTTCGAACCTATGTGGCATAGGCCCTACATCATGATATGTGTTTTGCAGAAAGGAGCCTATGAGCTTATTGATTATTAAGGGAATCCTCTCGATAAGCTCTGAAACGGGCTTTACCTCAAAAAGTACTATTCCTAGGTCATCTTGCATGGTTACCTATGTACATTAGTGTGTAATTCATTTTTTTACCGCGTGGTTTTGCGTGATAGTTTTCAAACAGCTTTCATTTTTACTATGCTCTTCTTGCTTTGCAAATTCCCATGACTCCCCATGTTGGTTTCGATGATGGTGCTTGCCGTAGTAACCAGAACCTATCATCCATGGCATGGGCTATTTATGACCCTAACGGTGAGTTGATTGACCTTCAAGGTATCTGTCTAGGTCGCACAACCAACAACATTACTGAATATAGTGCAGTCATCGAACTGTTGTCAGAAGCCATCGCTCTGGGCATCAGAGAATTGGTTGTCAACCTGGATTCACAAGTTGTCGTCCTTCAACTCAACGAACAATATTCCATTAGGAACCCTCAAATCTTGAGAATGTATCTCCGTATTTGTCTAGCGGAAAGGCATTTTGATTATATTATACATCATCATATTCCTAGACGCATGAATACATTGACAGAGGCATTAGCTAATTACGTGTTGGATAGACATTTATGAAACATGTAAAAGATAAAACAAACCATTTGTACCATAATAGATAGGAAAATACAACATATATACATATATATGGTGAGAATGTTTGATACATCATAACCCCAAAAAATAATATGTGTCTAAAATAACATTGATGGCTCGCAGGCCTCATACATCCGTGGCATGCAGGCCTAAAAAAATATGTAAGTGCTAGACCTAGGAATTGATCAGCATGGTGATCATGATAGCATGATATGGCTTGTGCAACATGAGTAAGAAATCGGTGGTTCCGATCTGAGACTCCCACTGTGTGTCTCTGGTACTAATGGGGAATGTCTCCTACCTGAGCCTACTCCGGGATACCACGAGTTAACCCCTCAAGGTTCCTCGCAATCTCCTCCTTGTTTTCACTCCCTTCCTAATAAGGGGCAACAACATCGATAGGGCAGGGGACATGCTTGGCTATTGGGGACATCCCAGCAGGCCGCTCCGGTCCAACATCTACATTAACAAGAGAAATGTTATAAGCACATATATACCAAAAAAGTTATGAATCCAACTCACAAAAAGATAGAAAGGATAGATCAACGCCTTATAAATAAGCCTCTTCGAGGGGGCAACCTCCTTTACATTACACAAATGAAAAATTCTTAGATGATTCAAATGACAAAACCTCCTTTCTATATGGGAGTCTAAGGGGTCACAATATAACCAAGCCGACCTAACAATAATAATATAAAGGCACAAAAATAACAATAGAGGGATTCTATGGGGCACAATAATAACAATATGGGGACAATAGAGGCACAATAATAATAATAAGAGATACAACGACAATAGTAATGGGGGAATCACTAGTATTATAGGGACCTAACATGCCCCTCTCCTTCAAAAAAGTGTTGTCCTCAATGCTTGAGTAGTTCTAGATGCTTCTGTATAAAATTCTCATCCTCCCATGTGGAATCTTCAACGGATAAGTTCTTCCACTTGATGAGATACTCTGAAATTGATCGATTTCGTAGCTGTCAATTTCTTGTTTCTATGACTATTTCTGGGTCCAATATAATTTTTCCTTCCTCATTAAGTTCTGGTAATATTGTTTGAACTGGGAGCTTGTCGCCTATAACCTTCTTTAAACATGAAACATGGAAAACTGGGTGCACTCAAGAAGCTACAAGAAGCTCCAATTTGTATGCCATAGTACCAATCTTTTGCCTTGTATGGACCATAATACTTTGGTGATAATTTATTATCCCTCTTAGCTTGCTTGAGGGACATTTGTTTATATGGTTGTAGCCATAGGAATACCCAGTCACCTACATCAAAACTTCTTTCACTGCGATGTTGATCTGCCTGTTGTTTCATTCTATTCTGCACCAATGTGAGGTTATCCTTTAAGAGATGGAGAACTTGTTGTTGATGCTCGATGTGATGTTCCACTGCTTTAACCTTATAACTTTCTCTTAAATATGATGTGATGGATGGTGGATGATATCCATAAAGTGCCATAAATGGGGTCATTTTGGTTGCAGTATGGAAGGAAGTGTTATACCACCATTTAGCCAGAGGCAACCATTTGACCCATTATGTCTGTTTATCAGATACAAAGAAATGAAGATATCCTTCCAAACATTTGTTTACTATCTCAGTTTGCCCATCAAATTGAGGATGATAAGATGAGCTATGAGCTAACTGAGTACCGAGACAAGAAAATAATTCTGTCCAAAAATTTCCAGTGAAAATGGGATCTCTGTCACTTACAATAATCTTTGGGTTTCCATGTAGATTTTGAATTGTTTCCATAAATGCAATAGAAACTGTACTACCTTTAAATGGATGTGATAATGCACAAAAGTGTGCATACTTGGTAAGTTTGTCAACTACCACCATGATGACACTCTTTCCTTTGGACTTGGGTAAACCTGTGATAAAATCCATTGAAACCTCCTCCCAACGTTGGCTTGGATTGGATAAAGGTTGTAATAGACCTGACATATTCATTGTTTCAACATTATTTTGTTGGAAAACCAAACATTCCGCCAAAAAATTTTGAATATCCGATTTAAGGCCATCCCAAAAAATTCCTTCTTAACCCTATGGCAAGTTTTTAAAAATCCTGAGTGCCCTCCTAAGGGAGAAGTGTGTAATTCCATAAGAATATTTTGTTTGAGTTAGGAATTCTTACATAGGTATAAGCGATCTTTGTACCATAACAAATCATTTTTCCAGCTAAATGTATCAGATGTATTGGAATCTTGTTGTGACTTTCAAATGAGTGCCCACACTTCTTCATCATTCTTCCATTCCTCCCTTGCTTCGTTTATCCAATTTGGTTGGATAATAGAAATGGCACACAACAATGCTTCCACATCCTCATCCTTTCTTGAGAGTGCATTCGCCACAATATTTTTCTTCCCTTTTTTGTATATGATTTCAAGGTCATAACCCAACATCTTTGTCACCCATTTTTGTTGCTCTTCATAGGATAATCTTTGTTCTAAAAAGTATTTAAGACTATCATGATCCATTTTTACCTTGAAGTGTCTTCCCATTAGGTAGGGTCGGCATTTCTTAAGTGCATGTAGTATTGCTAACATTTCCTTCTCATAAATAGCTTTCTGTAAATACTTTCCCTTGATTGGATGAATTTTGAAAGAAATGGGTCTTTCATCTTGCATTAAAACAAAACCAATTCCATTTCTTGAAGCATCACATTCCACAATAAAGGTTTTTGTGAAGTCCAATGTAGCTAAGACTGGTGCTTGGCACATTTCCTCTTTAAGATGTTCAAAGGCCTTTGCTTCTTCTGGAGTCCATGAAAATGCATCTTTCTTTAATAATTTTGTTAGAGGTGCTGCTATTCTCCCATTATTTTTAACAAACTTGCGATAATGCCCTGTCAAACAGAGAAATCCTCGCAGATGCTTTATCGATGTGGGGATTTTCCATCCCTTAATGGCTTTAATTTTGATAGGGTCTACCTTAACACCTTCATGAGATACAATATGACCCAGATATTCCACCTTTTGTACTCCAAAGAAACATTTGAAGCTTTTTTCATATAATTGATTCTCCTCCAATAGTTTGAGCACTCTGTCAACATGTTCAACATGATCCTTCCAAGACTTGTTGTAGATTAGTATATCATCAAAAAATACTAACACAAATTTTATAAGGAAGGGTTTGAAAATGGAATTCATCAAACCTTGAAATGTAGAAGGTGCATTGGTAAGGCCAAAAGGCATGAGCAAAAATTAATAATGACCCTCATGAGTTCTAAAAGTTGTTTTCGGAATGTCTTCAGTTTTCATTCAGATTTGATGATATCCTGAACGAAGATCCAACTTGGTGAAGTAAATTGATCCATGCAATTATTCTAATAATTCATCAATGACAGGAATGGGAAATTTATATTTAATAGTGAGCCTTTTGAGCTCCCTATAATCCGAACACATGCACCATGATCCATCCTTCTTGTGCACCAATACTACTGGAGCAGAGAAAGAACTTTGACTAGGTTGAATTATACTAGCCTCTAGCATTTTTGCAACCATACGTTCAATTTCACTCTTTTGGGCATAGGGATATCTGTACGGCCTAATGTTTGGTGGAACACTTCCTGGAATCAAATGAATAGAATGATCATGATCATGAATAGGTGGGAGACCTTTGGGAGTCTCAAATACCATGGAATGATTGTCCAAGACTTTTTGGAGATCTGGAGAAATAGATGATTTCGATGTGGGAACCTCTAGCGAACATAATTGTGCAATTACACCTCATTGTTCCTTCTTTAGAAGATTTTTCATACCATTAGAGTTGATTAGCTTTACCAGTTTCTTTGCAATACCCCTTAATTCAACTTCCTTTCCTTCCGCAAAAAAATTCATGAAACGTTCTTGAAAATTAAGAGCTATTGTACCCAAGGATTGTAGCCATTGGACTCCTAGTACAACATCAGCACCACCCATTGGAATGGAAAGCATTGGGCTATTCAAGACATATTTTGCCATGCATAGCTTGATATTATGCCACTTTCTAGAGCAATTTATGGTTCCTCCACTTGCAACCATCACTTGACACTTTGGTGCTGGATATAGGAAGCAATTCAATTCCTTTGTTATCTTACAATGAATAAAATTATGGGTACTTCTCGAATCAATCAACGTTATTACCTTTTTATTCGGACTCATTTCTTATTTATCTAGGGTTTGTTCCTGGAGTATGTCCTCTTCTTTTTACATTTCTTGTTGCTTTTCTTCCTCCTCTTCACAATCTATGTAGAATAATTTCTTCTCAGCACACTTATGACCTTTAATGTATTTGTTATCACAACTGTAACAAAGCCCTTTTGCTCTTTTTTCTTCCAATTGTTGTGGTGTCAAGCTTGTAGGTTGTGGAAGGCTAGGGACAACAACACTTCTATCTTTATTGTTGTGAGTGGTAGGCTTCCTGGTTGCCATAATTTTTGTTTCTATTTTTCTTTCTAACATGAATGCCTTCTCCAATAAATCAGGTTCCCAAAGGTGAACCTTGTGTTGGATATTATCCTTTAAAGTCATTATGAACACATAAATCTTATGCTCCTCTAGAATATCTTTTACCCTTATGTTCAATTTTTGGAAGTCCTCAATGTGCTCCATCATTGAACCCTTTTGTTTGAGATTTATCAATTGGCTAAAAAAGGTGTTGCTTTTTGTATCCTCATAAGGTGCTATCATTTCTTCCATAAATATTTTCCAAGTGACAATTTGTTTACAAGATCAAAGCCATCGATACTATACAAACTGATTTGGTTCCAAATATAAAGTGCAATACGTACCTTTTGTGTGTGTTGCACATTATGGAGATCGAAAAATTGCTCCATCTATAGTATCCATGTCCCGAGATCCTTGCCATCAAACTTCCTCATATCGATTTTTGGAACATGGTGGGCCTTCAATACAACATTAGAGTCTATGAAATCATGATTAACATTTATTTTGTTCACATCATGAGTTTCCTTTACTACCTTTTCACCATTAGTGACCATTTCTTGTAGCAACTTATTCAAATTTATCTTCAATTCTTCCATCTTATTGTCCATGCCATTCATCTTAGCATCCATGCCATTCATCTTAGCTTCCACGCCATTCATCTTAACTTGCATGCCATTCATATTAGCTTCCACACCATTCATCTTGGCTTCATTTACCTTTAGTGAGAGTGAAATTTGATGTACTTGGTCTTGTAATTTTGATTTATCATGTTGCATTTCTTCCTCTTCTTCATGAGTCATGCTACCTTTCAGGTTTCTTACTAGGTGCTTCCATTATCTTTCTTTGGGGCATTAATTAATGCTCATAATTCTTCACTATTCTCTTTGAATTCCTTCAAAGTAATTTTTCAAACCAATCTTATGCAAAATTAAAAAAACTACACACTAACAATGTAAACTTTGAAACGGGAACTATAAACTCAAAACGGGAACTCTGGCCAAAAAACCCCGAAAAAACATCAAAAACAGTGCTAAAAATGAAAAGTGTGTATACTGGAACGATGATTTTATTTTTTAGGGGTATTTTTGAACATGTTTTAAAAATGGTAGTCACTACGAAATTTTCATGCAAAACATAGCTTAAAAACGAAAGTGATGATACTGGAACAATGACTTTTTTTTTTAGGGTCAATTATCAAAATTTTAAAAAAATGCTAGTAAAACCAAATTTTTATGTGCCAAACAAAGTTGTTTATGAGGAAAAAAACACATTAATGTTTTTGGTAGGATATCATTTTTCTTTCCTAAGTATAAATTCAACATGTTTTCAACCATAACATGCTAGATACAAAAGAAAAATGATTCCAGGAATTGCCCAGCCACCAGCCGGGTGGACGGGCGGGCTGCTGGGGTGGCGCCAGCCCAGCCGAGCCACCCCAGCGGCCAGCCTGCCCACCCGGTTGGTGGCTGGGCAATTCCGGGAATCGACCAACCACGTCTCGTGACTGGGTGATTCCCGAAATCCCCCAGCCACCAGCCGGGCAGGCTGGCGGGCAGTCGATGTGGCGCTAGCCCAGGCCACGCCACCCAGGCGGCCTGCCCGCCCAGAGGTTGGGTGATTCCCGGAATCACCCATCCACCAGCCGGGCGAGCGGCTGGTGGCCGGGCAATTCCTGAAATCGCCAAGCCACCATCCAGGTGGGCAGGCGGGCCGTCGGCATGGCGCTAGCCCAAGCTGTGCCACGCCGGCGGCCTGCCCGCTCGCTCAGCTGGTGGTTGGGTGATTCCCAGAATCGCCCAGCCACTAGCCGGGCAGGCGGGCGGGCCACTAGGGTGGCGCTAGCCCAGGCTGGGCCACCCCAACGGCCCACCCGCCCGCCCGGCTGGTGGCTGGGTGAATCGCGCCACTCCCACTGCCCGACTGGTTGGTGCTTGGTCGCCCAGCTAGTGGCAGGTTGATTCCGGGAATCAACCGGCCACCAGCCGGGCAGGCGGCTGGTGGCTGGCTGATTCCCAGAATCAACCACCCACCAGCGGGGCGGCCAAATGGTGGCTGGTTAATTCCCGGAATCAACCAGCCACCAGCAGGGTGGCCAGGTGGTGGCTGGTTGATTCCTGGAATCAGCCTGCCACTAGCCGGGCAGCCAGCTAGTGGTTGGTTGAATCCCGGAATCAACCAACCACCAACCAGGCGATCGGTTGGTGGCTGGTTGATTCCTGACCGGGTGGCAGATTGGTGGCTGGTTGATTCCCAGAATCAACCAGCCACCAGCCGGGCGAGTGCCTGGTGGCTCGTTGATTCCAGGAATCAACGAGCCACCAGCCGCTCGTCCAGCCAGTGGCTGGTTGATTCCGAGAATCACCCAGCCACTAGCTGGGCGGGCAACTGGTGGCTGGTTGATTCTGGGAATCAACGAGCCACCAGCTGGCCGCTCGGCTGGTGGCTGGTTGATTTCGGGAATCAACGAACCACCAGCCACCGGCTGGTTGATTTCGGGAATCAACGAACCACCAGCCACCGGCCGGGCGGGCGGCTGGTGGCTCGTTGATTCCTGGAATCGACCAGCCACCAGTCGGGCGGCCAGTTGGTGGCTCGTTAATTCCCGGAATCAACAAGCCACTAGCCACCAGCCGGACGGAGCCACCAGCCGCCCGTCCGGCTGGTGGCTGGGTGATTCCCGGAATCAACCAGCCACCGGCTGGGCCAGTGGCTGGTGGCTTGTTGATTCCGAGAATCAACGAGCCACCAACCGGGCGGCCAGCTGGTGGCTCGTTGATTCCCGGAATAACCGAGCCACCAGCTGGCTGCCTGGCTGGTGGCTCGTTGATTCCTGGAATCAACCAGCCACTAGCTGGGTGGGCAGTTGGTGGCTCGTTGATTCCCGGAATCAATAAGCCACCAGCCACCAGCCGCCCGCCCGGTTGGTGGCTGGGTGATTCCCGGAATCAACCAGCTACAGGCCAGCGAGCAGCTGTTGGCTGGGTGATTCTGAGAATCAACCAGCCACGGGCTGAGCGGGCGGCTGGTGGACCAGCCGACCGGCAAGCTGGTGGCTGGTTGATTCCCGGAATCAATCAGCCACCAGCCACCCTCCCGGCTGGTGGCTGGTTGATTCCCGGAATCAACCAAGCACAAGCCGGGCAGTGAGCTGGTGGCTGGTTGATTCCCGAAATCAACTAGCCACCAAACGGGTGGCTGATTGATTCCCCCACCTGGTTGGCGGCTGGATGATTCTGGGAATCAACCAGCCACCAGCCGGCAGGGCGGTTGGTGGCTGGCAACCAGCCACCAGCCGCCCGCCCGGCTGGTGGCTGGTTGATACCCGGAATCAACCAGCCACCAACCAACCACCCGGTTGATGGCTGGTTGATTCCCGAAATCAACCAACCACCAACCGGTCACCCAGTTGGTGGCTGGTTAGACCAGTTGGTGGCAGGTTGATTCCGAGAATCAACCAACCACCAGCTGGCTGCCCAGCGAGTGGCAGGTTGATTCCGGGAATCAACCAACCACCAGTTGGCCGCCCAGCTAGTGGCAGGTTGATTCCGGGAATCAACCAGCCACCAGCCGGGCGGAGCCAGCAGTTGGGCGGGCGGCTGGTGCCTGGTTGATTACCGGAATCAACCAGCCACCAACCGAGCAGCCAGCCTGTGGCTGGTTGATTCCCGGAATCAACCAGCCACCAGTGGCTCACCTGGCTAGTCGCTGGTTGATTCCCAGAATCAGCCAGCCACTAACTGGCCACCCGGTTGGTGGCTGGTTGACTCTCAGAATCAACCAGCCACCAACTGGGCGACCGGTTGGTGGTTGGTTGATTCCGGGATTCAACCAGCCACAAACCGGGTGGCCGGTTGGTGGCTGGTTGATTCTAGGAATCAACCAGCCACCAGCCGGGAGGGTGGCTGGTGGCTGGTTGATTTCGAGAATCAACCAGCCACCAGCTAGCCGACCGGCTGGTCCACCAGCCGCCCACCCGGCCGGTGGCTGGTTGATTCCGAGAATCACCCAGCCACCAATTGGGTGGGCGGCTGGTGGCTTGTTGATTTCGGGAATCAACGAGCCACCAACTAGGCGCCCAGCTGGTTGCGGGTTGATTCTGGGAATCAACGCGCCACCAGCCGCCCGCCCGCCCGGTGGCTGGTGGTTGGTTGATTCCCAGAATCAACCACCCACCAGCCGGGCAGCCAGCTGATGGCTCGTGCCCGCCCGACGGCTGGTGGCTCGTTGATTCCCGGAATCAACCAGCCACCAACCGGCCACTCGGTTGATGGTTGGTTGATTCCCGGAATCAACCAGCCACCAACCGGTCGCCTGGTTGGTGGCTGGTTAGACCGGTTGGTGGCAGGTTGATTCCGGGAATCAACCAACCACCAGCTGGCCGCCCAGCTAGTGGCAGGTTGATTCCGAGAATCAACCAGCCACCAGCCGGGCGGAGCCAGCATCTGGGCGGGCGGCTGGTGCTTGGTTGATTACCGGAATCAACCAGCCACCAATCGGGTGGCCAGCCTATGGCTGGTTGATTCCTGGAATCAACTAGCCACCAGCGGCCCACCTGGATGGTGGCTGGTTGATTCTCGGAATCAACCAGCCACCAACCGGACCGGTTGGTGGCTGGTTGAATCCCGGATTCAACCAGCCACCAACCGGGTGGCTGGTTGATTCTGGGAATCAACCAAGCACCAGCCGAAAGGGTCGGCTGGTGCTTGGTTGATTCCCGGAATCAACCAGAATCAACCAAGCACCAGCTGAAAGGGTCGGCTGGTGCCTGGTTGATTCCCGGAATCAACCAGCCAGCAGCCGGGAGGGTGGCTGGTTGATTCCCGGAATCAACCAACCACCAGCTAGCCGGCCGGCTAGTCCACCAGCCACCCGCCCGGCCAGTGGCTGGTTGATTCCGAGAATCACCTAGCCACCAGCTCCCTGGTGGCCGGTGGCTGGTTGATTCCAGGAATCACCAAGCCACCAACCGGGTGGGTGGCTGGTGGCTGGTGGCTTGTTGATTCCGGGAATCAACGAGCGACCAACTAGCCACCCAGCGGGTGGCTGGTTGATTCCGGGAATCAACGAGCCACCAGCCGCGCGCCCGCCCGGTGGCTGGTGGCTTGTTGATTCCTGGAATCAATCAGCCACAAGCCGGGCGGCCAGCTGGTGGCTCGTTGATTCCAAGAATCAACGAGCCACCAGCTGGCCGCCCAGCTGGTGGCTCGTTGATTCCGGGAATCAACGAGCCACCAGCCGCTCGCCCAGCTGGTGGCTGGTTGATTTCGAGAATCACCCAGCCACCAGCGGGGCGGGCGGCTGGTGGATGGTGGCTTGTTGATTCTGGGAATCAACGAGCCACCAATTGGCCGCCAGGCTGGTGGCTGGTTGATTCCGGGAATCAATGAGCCATCAGCCGCCCGCCCGGTCAATGGCTGGTGGCTCGTTGATTCCCGGAATCAATTAACCACCAGCCGGGCAGCCAGCTGGTGGCTCGTTGATTCCCGGAATCAACCAGCCACTGGCTGGGCAAGCGGCTGGTGGCTCGTTGATTTTCGGAATCAACCAACCACCAACCAGCCACCCGGTTGATGGCTGGTTGATTCTCGAAATCAACCAGCCACCAACCGATAGCCCGGTTGGTGGTTGGTTGATTCTGGGATTCAACCAGCCACCAGTTGGCTGCCCGGCTAGTGGCAGGTTGATTTCGGGAATCAACTAGTCACCAGCTGGCCGCAATCCGCCAGCCGCCCACCCGGTTGGTGGTTGGTTGATTCCGGGAATCAACCAGCCACCAGCTGGCCACCCCGCTGGGAATCAACCAGCCACCAGCCGCCCGCTCGGCTAGTGGCTGGTTGATTCCGGGAATCAACCAGCCACCTGCCGGGCAGAGCCACCAGCCAAGCGTGCGGCTGGTGGCTGGTTGATTCCGGGAATCAACCAGCCACCAGACGGTGCCCATCTGGTGGCTGGTTGATTCCCGGAATCATTGAGCCACCAGCTGCCGACCCGACTGGTGGCTAGTTGATTCTCAGAATCAAACAGCCACTAGCCACGCTCCTGGCCGGTGGCTCATTGATTCCCTGAATCATCCAGCCACTAGCCGGGCGAGGGAATCAATCAGCCGCCCGGTTAGTGGATGGTTGATTTCGGGAATCAACCAGCCACCAGCTGGCCACCCAGCTGGTGCCTAGTTGATTCTGGGAATCAACCAGCCACCAGCCGAGAGGGTGGCTTGTTGATTCCCAGAATCAACCAGCCACCAACTGGCCACCCGGGTGGTGGCTGTTTGATTCCGGGAATCAACCAGCCACCAACCGGTCAACCGATCACCCGGTTGGTGGCTGGTTGATTCCAGGATTCAACGAGCCACCAACTGGCCGCCCGGCTATTGGCAGGTTGATTCCGGGAATCAACCAGCCACCAGCTGCCCACCCTGCTAGTGGCTGGGTGATTCCGGGAATCAACCAGCCACCAGCTGCCCACCCGGCTGGTGGCTGGTTGATTCCCGGAATCACTGCCCAGCTGGTGGCTGGTTGATTCCGGGAATCAACCAGCCACCAGCCGGGTAGAGCCACCAGCCGGGTGGGCAGTTGGTGGCTAGCTGGCCGCCCGGCTGGTGGCTGGTTGATTCCGCGAATCAACCAGCCACCAGCTGCCTTCCCGGCGTGTGGCTGGGTTATTCCCGGAATCAACCAGCTAGTTTTGGCCAGCTGGTGGTGGTGGCTGGTTGATTCCCGAATAAACCAGCCACCAGCTGGCCGCCCGGCTGGTCGCTGGTTAATTCCCGGAATCACCCAGCTACCAGCCGGGCGGGCGGCTGGTCGCTGGTTGATTTCCGGAATCAACCAGCCACTAGCCGGCCACCGGGCTGGTGGCTGGTTGATTCCTGGAATTACCCAGCCACCAGCCAGGCGGCTGGTGGCTAGTTGATTTTGGGAATCAACCAACCACCAGCTGGCCGCCCGGCTGGTGGCTGTTTGATTCCCGGAATCAACCAGCCACCAGCCACCCGCCCAGCTGGTGGTTGGGTGATTCCGAGAATCAACTATCCACCTGCCGAGCGGGCGGCTAGTGGGTGGTTGATTCCCGGCTAGCTGGTGGCTGGTTGATTCCCGAAATCAACCATTGGCCGGCTGGTGGCTGGTTGATTCCCGGAATCACCCAGCCACCAGCCGCCTGCCCTGCTGGTGGCTGGGTGATTCTGGGAATGAACCAGCCACCAGCCGCCCGCTCGGCTGGTGGGAATCACCCAGCCACCAGCCGCCCGCCCGGCTGGTGGGAATCACCCAGCCACCAGCCGCCCGCCCGGCTGGTGGCTGGTTGATTCGCGGAATCAAAAGAAAAAGGAGAGATAGTTAACATTTATCAAAAACCATAATTATTGATAAACTATCTTATAGACATTTGTCAGATGAAGGAGATTGGATTTTGGATTTATATTCTGGCTCAGGTAAGTTTTATTATATGGAATTGAATTTCAAAATGTTATTTTTTAATTAATATGTCATTGTACTAATTTAGTTCATTATTTCTTTTGTGCTTGATAATTAGGTAAAACGCTAGCATGTTGCCTTCAAAAAGGAAGAAATTGCATTGCAATTGAAAAAGATCTAGTACAGTGCAATTTCATTCAGCAAAGAATTAATGTTCTTCAATTTCTTCCAGATGCAATGCAAGAAATTGGGTTGAATAAAGGGGACTTTAGTGAATCACATGTGGCAAAAAAGGCAAAGGAACGCCAACCACCATTACATGGAATGTTTGGAAAGACATACATTGGGAGATTCGCAGACATCAAAAACTCATTAGAAGAGGAAAGTGAGCAAAATGAAATAGAAAATTTTGTGGAAGAAGACAATGATGAAACTCTAGAGGATGAAGAGTTTGGATTACGTGACATTGTTGATTAAATTTAAGTTATGCTTGTAAATCAAGCTTTGCAATGTTTTGAATCTGACATTTTATGAGAATAATAAACACTCAATTAGGGTTGCTATACGTTCAATATTTGTAATATGTGATTTTCGCATTGATTTTTAAGTTAATCATTATTTTTTGAAAAAAAAATGATTATTATTATTTTTTTGACATGAAATTCATAAAAAATGTTATTATTTAACTGTTTTTGGTTAAAATTATCGTATAAAAATTGTGATTTTGACATGTCAATTCTAGCAAAAAATAATCAAAACATGTAATTTTTTAGTTATATTTATGTTAAAAATGGTTATTTTTATGTCCATTGTTAAAAAATATTGTTTTTTAGAAACAATTATTTCATGTGGATTCAAAAATTAATTAAGGATGTATAAATATGTAGAATATCGAAAATTCTAAATATCGACCTCCTAATTTAAAAATGCAAAACAATAAAAACCTCACTAATAAAATTAAAATCAAAAACAAGAAAATGTGAAGAAAACGGCCACTTCGAAAATGATCAAATTTACAAAATAATTATTTACATTTTATACTTTAGAAAATTTAAAGCCAAAACACAGGTCTTTTGAAAAAGGTGGTGATGCAGAATACTCGCTTTTTTAAATCAGCATAAAAATCACTACCATTCTAAAACGATTCTAAAACATAATGTACATAAAAAAATTAAAGTGCCAAAAAGTATGCTCTAAAAAAAACATGTTCGTTCTGCATCACCCCTTTTCAAAATCAGGTCACTTTTTTGCTATCTCTACGAAACGGGTAACAGTATCAGTTCCCGTTTCAAAGTTTACATTGTTCACTTTTTTTCACTTTGTAAGAGCTCGATATTGAATTTGTTATATCTCTGTAACTGCGGATCTTGAATATTTCAAATCTCATTCTGTGATAGCCCTTTGAGTCCTCTTTCTAACCCCAGAATTCTGATCAAGATTGGATTCTCCAAGGAAGAGTTATGCCAAATCGCCCATGGTGACTTGATTATAGACTAGTTCAGTAGAGTGAACTTGTATGACATTCCACGTGTCACTATTTCAACCTTAGTACTTGAAACTAAAACAAAGAAAACTACATGCCATTCTCTTTTTGAAACTTCTTACGAAATTTCAATCCGATGCTCAAAACAAAAGCTATGATGATTTTCCCGAGGTCACCTGTTTGGAATGTAATTTAGGAGTCTACAAAAACCCTAATTTCCTCACATCATATATATCCCAATATAGCGATAAAAGCTCTAAAATTTGGACCCAAAGTTTAGAACGATGTCTGCTCAAATGGGTGTTTTTTGTAGCACTAGAAATATCATAGAAAAAAAGTTATAAAGAAAATGCCACGATGACATGTTTGGAGCAGCAAAACCCTAGAATCCAAAGCTTTGATACCAAATGTTATGAAACTAGCTTACAAAAAGATAGAAAAGATCAATCAGCGCCTTAGAAATAAGCCTCTTTTAGGGGGAAACCTCCTTTAAATTACACAAATGAACAATTTTTAGATGATTCAAATGACAAAACCTCATTTTTATATATAGGAGTCTAAGGGGTCACAATATAACCAAGCCGACCTAACAATAATAATATAAAGGCACAAAAATAACAATAGAGGGATTCAACGGGGCACAATAATAACAATATGGGGATAATAGGGGCACAACAATAATAATAAGGGATAGAATGACAATAGTAATGGGGGAATCACTAGTATTATAGGAACCTAACAAAAAACAAGTAAAACATCTCAATTTTTTTTTTTTTTTTAACCTTCATTATCAAAGTCCTCTCCATCTAGTAAGGGCATGTCTAGATTTCCACGGAAATCAATATCTCTGTATGTCTAGTCCTCTACAAAGATATTCTATCATAGTATCCATGAAAAGAATGCAGGTCGATATGACATATGCTGACCCTCAGTGATCCTGGGCATCAAACAGCTCCAGGGGGCCATCCGCGGATTGCGTGGCATAGGAGGATCTACCTTAGTCATTTGATATTGGAACATCGATACTCGTTCAGGGAAGAAGGTCACAAGTACAGATCCAAAGCAAAATTGCTTCAGATTCCCCGCCTTAACTTTGGACGATTGGCACTTGATGTTCATCTTCATGGCCTCTGCCCAGTTGAAGATCGTAGGAGCTGTGTAGTCAATAGCATAAAGGAACTTGGACTTGTTAGTCTCATGTTCCACCTGGGACCCTACCACTCTGTTGATATTCAACAAAATCACCCTCAATGTCAGATCCCACACACTGGAAATCTATATCTTCCCACTCTTGGATTTCAGGGCCTCAGGGCAGTGTTTGGCAAGCAAGGAAGATATGCTTTCCCCAATCGGACGTGACCCATACAAGTTCACTAGCTCCCCTCTGCGGGACAGTCCAATGATGAAGTATATATCTGAAGTTTCCAACTCTAGCTCCTAGTCACCAATGACAAAAATATCTCGATTAATGTCCCAAAGACTAATCAGGTATCGAAGCAACTCGGGTTGGGCCCGCATCCTTGGTGTAAGAAAGAATTTGAGGAGCCCGCAAGCCCTCAAAGCCTCTAGATTATTTGGTTCATTCATTGCCTAGGTGTTAGCATCTTCATGTTCCCTTTCTTTTGAGTCCACCATTTTCAGCGATTCTCTCCTACAAAAGCCATTAATTTGAGTCAATAATCATCCTTGGCACATAAAATTTAAGTTTCAATGTTTATTTTTTGAGAAAATAGGGTTTTCCCTATCTATGGTGCCCACGCTCCTATTTTAAAAATGGCTGCGCTGATCAGCATGGGTGGCTTTGTTAATCACCCTCGGCAGGCGCGATTCTGTGACCGGAAATGGCACTGACTGAGGGCGAAAAATATTTTCAAAAACCTCCTAAAAAATCTAAAAAAGTGGCTAAAAGCATAAATAAATAGCATGAAAATGGAGCTCAGAGCTTCGGTTGTTACCTGGAACTGGCGGCTCATCAATTGACCTCCTGGATCTCCCACAATATGCTCTGGAAAAATTAGGGCAAAAGTGAGTAAAAAGTCTTCACAATAAAGGTAAAATGGTAAATGGTGAAAATATATTTACTTTTCCCCTTTTTATTCATTTTTTCATGAAAATATCAGGTTTTTTGTAAATATTTTGACCTCTTTTGCCTCAAGGACTCGATAATATACTTTACCTTACTTGTGCAGTGACAAGTGATGGATGTTCGATGATGATGCTGAGTCACGTTTCAGATCTTTTCTTGACTCGTTAAAATCATATGAAAAGAGTGACAAGTATTTTTTCCCTTTTGACTTGTTAAAGAGAATAAAAATGGGGGATCTGCTTTTAGCTCTTTTCCGACCCTTCAAAAGCGAAAATATGGTTGAACCCTTGTCGTTTTGAACTCATTAGCGGATGCAAAATGTCGTGTGCCCAAAATAAGTTTACCCATTTTTTGGGTTGGGAGGCACTATTTACTAAAAGGGTACTCCTTGACTGAAATGGTCAGGGGGTTCTCTCAAGTATTGTTTTCTACCTTTTCGAGATCGAGAGACACAAATGTACGAAAAGGGACCATCTGGAGTTTTCTTTTCTATGTCTTTTTCAAAATCTATAAACCTGAAAAAGATACCGAGTTATACCTTTTTCAGACTCATTAAACTATTAAACGACATCAGATTCATCACCATGATGAACATGAGCTTCTCCTTCCTAGGGCTCGTTAAAATTACTAGGTTAGATTCATTTGAAGGATGAACTTATAGTGCAAGCATATGCTATCCCCTTCAAGCTTGCAATTGAAAAATAATTGGGGTACCTACCAAATATGGTGGGGGAAAATTTGAAAATCTATCAGTCGTGTCGGCAGCTCACTCTTGAACATGACACTCTTTGCTTCATGTCAGGTTGGGATATGGTCCTTTGTATCATTGACCTTCATGGGTTTGGGCCGTTTATTTTTTCCTTCCATTTGATCTTTGCCATGTCATCATGACCACCGATCCCATGGATCCAAAAGCTTCCAAACTTCCAGTTGTGTTGTCGATATGTTCAAGAGTTTTCCTTCTGCAGTTACACTTACCTCTGATTCTATCCAAAATCATTTTGCATCCTATCGTCTCAGGTCGATGATGTGGGATTCATTATGGCCCTCCTTCGACACGGTCGCTTTCCATTGACTTCAACTCATTATCTAGGAAGTTGACCGAGAGACTCCCTTCTAGTACCTTAGAGCTTGCATGCCCTAATGGCAAGTTCTTCACACTCGACGATGAGCTCACATCATTGGATTTCGATCGAATGATTTCATGGGTGTTCAACTTTAGTTCCTCTATTCAAATTATGTGAATGGTGCTGATTGTACCTTGAGGACCATTGTCATTATTGGTGGTTTCTCTCGTGCATGTTAACAATTTACATCATTGACTGGTAATCAAGCGACTTTCTAACATGTTCGATATCAACACATCTATTCACATGTTAGAATATGTACTTTGATCAGGTCGTGTTGGAGTGCAAAACCCTGGACTCAGATCACAAAAGTTTAGGTTGTGAAATGGTGTGACATGGTTATGATGATATGCATTTCTCTTTCAGATGGTTGACTACGACGAGACCATGAGTTATCATATGTGATCCTTCTCATTATTGGATGGTTTAGGGATTCTTTTACATGATCATTCTCTGGATGGTTGTGTCCATGCCACAATTCATGTATCATTTGAGAGATATCTCAGTTTATGTATATGTATATGTACTTTCTTGAAGATTTTCTGATGGCAGACTAGTTCCCCACACTGATTTATAAAGCATTTCATCCCTCACTCTAGCTCGGCCTTCACGCTTTAGGGGGCATCTGTTACACAACATTTGGTCACTGTCTCTATACTTCCCATTCCTTGATCCTGGAGGACCTCTACAGCAAACCCCACATGCTTTTCCTTCATGAAGAAACTCCCATTGTGTCCCTCTTCATGAGCAGATAAATTCCCTTTTGCACCATTTCCTCTCAAACTTTTG
This sequence comes from Pinus tabuliformis, assembly GCA_031772625.1. Classification (NCBI taxonomy): domain Eukaryota; kingdom Viridiplantae; phylum Streptophyta; class Pinopsida; order Pinales; family Pinaceae; genus Pinus; species Pinus tabuliformis. Next base: position 347,407,022 of record CM062807.1, on the reverse strand, counting down.
TTTTGCCTAGTTTACAAGACCGACGCTAATGGCCTTTGTCTCCCCCATGCTGATGTGCAGATATTAGCACTATCCCTCGCATCGACTGGAGCGACTGAGCTATGTTCTAGTCACGTTGGCCCTATTATGGTAAGTTTTTAAATTAGGAGCCGAAGCTTCCAGCTCTAGAAGCTTCGTAACAAAAGTCTGGTAAATGGTTTGGCTGGATGGGGTCAAGGATGACAGTTTGGGCTCCTTTCCCCTATAATGATGGAACTACCTCAAGGGATAAGACCTTCTCCCATGGGAGGAGGATCCATCTTCCATCCATTTTTCCTATATAAACCTCCCTTTTTCCCAAGCACAAGCTAGTTAGAGTGTTGATGTTAGTGTGCTTATGCTATTTTTGTTTGGAGAAGACAACAAGCTATTACTATTTGTAGCTATCTAGTTGTGTGAGGGAGAATTGTGATTTGGTTTGGAGTGAAGTCCAAAGGGAAGAGCTTTAAAACTATTGTTGATTGAAGCCATCATGTAATGCTAGCAGAAGTGTGTGTGAACCCGGTCTTGTCAGAGCAGGACTACAACGTCAAGACGAATGGTTATAATCTCTCTTTGATATTAATATATGAAACTATCGATTCATTTCCTATATGCTTTGTAATATTAAATATTCATGGCTTAATGTTTCTTGACTTATTAAGTAGGTTGAATTGTAATTTGTCTATTATCATGTTTGTTGTGTATTGTTGTTTACTTGTTTCAAGTGCTTAAAGAAGGAAGCGAGAGATAGCTGAAGCGAGCAAGCGAGGACATCATCAAGTAGGATAAGTGGACCAAGACGTAGGCCCTCTTGATTGATTCTAACCTAAGGAAATATTCCATAGAATGTATCTGTTGTGGCTAGACCCATTATCGGGCTAGAGGAATTTGTTTGTGTCCGCACTTATAGTTTTACTTCACCACAAAAGGAAACATGTATGTTACCATTCTGATACATTCTCCCAAGCCATTGTGAACTATCCCAGCTATGACAAGTAATTGTATGCCATGGTCCAAATCGTGAAGAAGTTAAAGCACTATTTGACTAGAAAATATGCCATTATTCACATATATCACCAACCCTTGTAGTACCTCAAGTCATAAATCAAGCTTCAAAAAGGCACGTCATTTCAGTTATGTGGGGTTACTTCAGTGGTTTCAACTAGTAATAAAGTACAAGAAGGGCACTAAAAACAAAGTGACTGATATGCTCTGTTTCCCTCCTATTTTTGCATCTATTGTTTTGCAAAATGCCTCTTTATCTTTTGAAATTTATGTTGAACAATATGTTGATGATGAAGATTTTAAGGAGATTTATGCAAATCTGACTCATGGATCATAGGTAGACAATTACCATTTGTAGGGAAAATTGTTGTACCACCTTTGCAAACTTTGTATCCCCACCAGTGAAAGAGTACATGTAATCAGAGAGGCACCTACCTCTCTTCTGTCGGGTCATTTTGGTGTAGGGAAATCCTTTTTTCATTTGCAGAGGTTTTGTTATTTGAATCACATGAAAATCATTGTAAGAAGATATGTAAAGGGGTGTGTGTTTTGTTTTTTTTTTTAGCCCAATGATAGAAAATTGGGGCTCTACACACCACTCCCTATTCCGAGTCATTCATTGGAAAGTGTGGCGATGGATTTTGTTGGCGGTTTTCCTTTGTTTGAGAAAGGTTAAGAATATTTGTATGTCATTATGGATCTATTTAGTAAAATGTGTGGCTTAATGCCTTGTAAAAAACATATCACTGCAGAGCAGATAATCATCTCTTCTTCCAATTTGTATGGGTCCACTTTGGATTTCCCACATCCTTGATCGAGAATCTCATTCCCCTAGAGAGTTTTGGACAAGTTTGTAGAGAATGATGGACACAAAGATGAAAAGGAATACGACATTTCATTTGCAAACCGATGGGAAAATAAAGGTTGTCAATGACACAATTATACATCTACTCTGGGGCAATTGTGGTAAGAATCCCAAGTTGTGGGACGAGAAACTTACCTATGTACAACATGCATACAATAGGGAAGTGCATTCATCCACTCAGATCTCACCATTCGAGACATGTTTTAGATATTTTCCAAAGGATCCCTTTGAGATGGAATTTGGGAGAGATGTTGGCTTGAGGGGGTCTAGACACAGGTTCAGAGTTAGCTGTGCCAACCAAAAAAACCCTTCACTACTGGCCCTTTTGGCAACAACCAGTGTAGCACGAGCTATAGTCTCACCCAAAGCAGTATAGGTGGATCAAAAAACCATGTTTCTGCATCCAGAGGTTTGTGTGATGGGTTTCTTTTACTTATAGGGCATTATTCTGACCTTCACGAACCCTAACCTTTAAAATTAGGAAATCACAATAAATTACAGAGAACAGATTCTAACCCTACGTCGATTACCCTAAACATTCATATCATTAAGTAAACTAGAAGATCTATTATTTTCACACACCAATTATGTGTTTCTTCAGATAATTACAGAAAATAGAGCAAATACATAGAAAATGCATAAGTAAATAGAAAGTCATAGGTACACAAATATGGCTCCAAAATAGTCTTTATTATAATCAACCCTTCTATTATAGACTCTTTATTCCCTATGCACACAGCTGTAGGAGCCTATGTACTTAGATTTGGACTTACCAAGGTCTTCATGCACAAAGCTGCAAGAGCCTTCTCCTTCAGCTAAGTACAGAAAACAAACTTTTCTGCCTTAGATCACTTGACCATACATAGATCTTCAATGATTAGTTACCTCCTGTGATTCACTATGAATATGTATATAGATTATTTCATTACAATACCATGGTTTGTGAACCATGGGTGGGTCAGAAAACATATTAACTTCTAACAAAATAAAGGGCTTTGATCTTCCTAAAGCCCCTTTGACTCCTACAACCTTCACATTCTGCTTCCTCAAAATGTGGATACTTTACAATAATAACAAAAACTATTACAAAATTGACCCTAGGGGACCTTGTCCCAATAGGTCCCTGACAAAAAGTCGTGACTCTTCCTTGAGTCACTCTGTTGGTGGTGCCTCGATCTTCACCTACAGCTCACTGAATTCAATCATCAAAATTTTTAGATCAATTGTCCCCTGCACAGTAGCTTGATGCACTTCCTCGACCATCTTTTAGTGGTTGGGCCTTCAACTGCAAGGCCTATGGTCCTTTGTGTCTATTGAATCCCCTTCAGTTTCCTCTACACTAACAGGGTCAACTAACTAACCTCTACTCTAACAGGATGTGTCCTTGAATATATGATTTCTTCCTTGCGATGCAGCTCACCAATTTCACTATGGATGAGCTTGCCTTCCTATAATCTAGCAAACCTTTGCACTGGTGCTAGGGTTCAAGTTCTCAACCTGATTTCATCAAAATGTCTCTGGTTCTCTTTGACGTCTGTTAGCTCCACTGACAAAGGGATAAAAAAGGATCCAAGTATGCTCCAAAAGTCTTCAAAATCCTGTTGGGGATCATTCAAAGTCAAAACTATCGCAAGAGGAGAGCCCTTGGAAGGGTCGGCAATACACTATCGGGAGGCAGAAACACTTCAAAACCATGAAAAAATCCACTGGCACAGGCTTAAACAATAGATGCACGACAGTCGTCCGATCTGGCCGATCAATGGCCCAGATCTAATCAGCAGATCACAGATCAGGAAGACCAGGGGGCAGGGCCTTTACATATAGCGATATGCGATTGTGATCAGATCGCATCGCAATATCGCATTGGCGGAGGTAAGATGGTAGGGTAAACATGGACCAAGTGCGATTGCGATTTGCGATCAGCGATGAAGGATCGTTATCGGAGGGCCCACTTTGCATCGCAGGATCGCAGGATCGCTGCGGCGCTTCACCAAGGGCCATAGGGCACATACGTATTTGCGATGCGATAACCGGACCCGACGGTTATATAACACTCTATTGCATATTATTTCAGGTCCGCGCTAAAGCCGTTTTCAATGGTTTTTGGTGCATTTTCGTTGTATAAACAAAATACAAAGGAACCTTGGGGCAGTGCGACATGCGACAGCGACCTGAAGGACGGACCCGATAAAGGAATTAGTCATGTTTATGGACTTTTTGAAGTCCGAAAAGGACATTGATGGGCGGGATTTAGCAGTATTGCAGCATTTTCGCTATTTATAACCCGAACAACCATGACAACAGAAAAACATTCGTGGCTATCATCTGAAAGGGACCGGTGCAGGGATTTCATAGGCACGATAGCCACTCCATTGCAGGCTCAGGTGGCAAGCCATCCTTAGAGGAGTCGTGTGGTCATGTTACATACCAGAAGAAGGATTCGATAGAAAGACAGCGGCCGGCAAACAGAGCCCGGAAAGGGAAGGGGAAGGGCCATTGCACGCTGCAACCCAAATCAAATGAAATCATGGAGCATTAACAGTCCTGCCAGTGCAACCATCATCCTAACAGACATGATGGGGCATCTTTGGCACGAAAGAACTCCCAGGCATCACAGCAGGCTACCCAAAAGATCTGAATATGGTTATTCCTCTGTCAGAAGAAGAAAACCTCTGAGCCATGCCTTCCTATTGAGGGAATCAAATGTTTAAGGGACAGATCAGACAAGTTTAAGACTTTGAGCCTTCTAGAGAGCTCAGAAACAACCATTGTAAACAAGCTATAAATAGCTGAAAACAAGATGTAACGGGGGTTCAACTTTTGGAGACTGTTCCTCCCCTGTTCCTTCAAGATTCTCATCTGCAGTCTTTAGTAATACAAGCTTCTTTTTTTGTTACATGTTTAATGTCCATCTCTCTTCTGTTCTATCCTTGCACTTGAATAGTTTGTTCAGGTTTTCTGTGTATTTAAGGCCAGATAAATGTCACCTTATCTCTGCTTTGATACATTAGATTTGCAAGCTTCTTTGCTGCCTATGGATAGCCATTTATATGTGTGATTATATATGCATCTGCCAGTATAGTCAGTAAGTTCGTTTGCTGCCTGTAGCTAGCCATTCATATAGATCCCTGTACGCAATCTGCCAGCATAGTCAGTGTTCTCCATCTATCCATTAAATCTACAAACTATTGAGCATTAGCAGTTTAAAGCCTTGTGTTGTTGGGGGTGTTCATGCATGTCTTGAGTGTGAATAGATCTGGAATGGTTATCTGACTTGATCCAAACCATTTTTCATTCCAATAGCTCATAGAACCATATTGAAGATTATATGTTACTAGACCTCTCTGATTTACCACCACAGAGATTTTCCTGGAGTGATAACATAATTGGTGCCATTGTCGGTGACTGGAAACTGAAGCTCAGCTTCCCTGGGAAATGACATAGACCCAACTTTGATGATAGACAAAATCCGGGCACATTTTTGGTTGTAATCATCTATTTGGCGACTCTACTGAAGGCCAAACCTCTTGGCGACTCCACTTCATAATTCTGGCTCAGTTTGTGAGGCATCATCGGAGAAATTCTCAAAATCGCAAGCTGACCCAGCACCTGACCTAGAAAGGACCATCAAGGAGAAGAAAGTATCGTAGAAAGGAGCATCGGGTTCAGGTAAACCTAAACAATGTTCTATATCTCTTCAATAAAATCCTTCAATAGAACAAATACATATTGAGAGTACAGATTCTAATACTAGCAGTGAAGAAAAGCCCTCAGAAATTCATAAAGCTCCTTATTCTTTAGTTTCCCCTTTCGTTGTTAGCCCAAAGGGAACCTCGCCTCTTATTCATCATACTCCTTTGGTCTCGTCAATCACTCCTCTGCCTTCTGTCATCCAGACTTCTAGTACTCTTTTAGTCACCGCAGTTATGGCAGGCCTGCAAGCACCCACCAAAATGGAAAGGATCATAGCCGCTAGGAATGGACCTCTAATTTTACCCACTCCTTTGAATGATATGCCCACTGGAGAATATCAGAAGTATATGCCTAAGTTCACTGGGACTGAAGGTGTCACTGCTGAAGAACACCTTGAGTCATTTTATAGCTATGTTGATAATCTGGATATTAGTGAAGATGATGTGTGGATGAGGGTCTTTGTCCAAAGCCTAGATGGGGCGGCCAGGAAATGGTTCAAAGAGCAAGTCCCGAGATCTATAGCGTATATCGAAGCTTTAGACGATACATTCCTAAAACATTGGGGAGACAAAAAGGACCTGCTATACTATCATACAGAGTTTGGGAACCTGAAGAGGGAAAATGGGGAATCCTTGCCCGATTTTAATAAAAGATTCAATCGTATGTATAGTAAGATACCAGCTGAGGTAAAGCCTACCCCCACCTCTGCCAAACTTGCCTACGCTAGTGCCTTTGACTCTGATTTTTGTTTGCTGTTGAGGGAAAGAAGATGCGCTACCCTAGCTGAAATGCAGGATGTAGCACTAGAGGTAGAATCTAACATTATGGCTACAGAAAAGCTCAGAAGTCACGCTGATAGAAGGAGGCAGAGAGGCGAGGCTTCTTCTCCCTCTGTTTCATGTTCAGATACCAAACTTGATAAAATGACTAGAGTGATCGAGTCATTGGCTGCTAAAATATCTAAGCTAGAGGTTGAGCAAAACTCTGGGAAGGTGAGGCTCCCAAATACATTTTCTCCAAGAAATTCAAATCCATTAAGAAGAACAAATGAGCAAATGCAGATCATTCAGAAGGGTAAAGAAACTAACAAGGATCAAATAGTTAAAGCTCCTTTCCAAAATATAGTCATGGAGGAGGAACATATTGAAAATGGGGATGAAATTCACTGTATGGAAGATAAAGGCAGTGATGCCTTTTTGACATTGGCTGCATACGAAGAGTCTTTGCTACAGGAGAAAGACAGTCAAAGGTGGGACAGAGAGGCTTTTCTACAAACTGAGGAGAAGCAAAGATATAATCTAAGGTCAAATGCAAATAATGTCAAGAAGCATCATGCCCAAAAAGCTACCGTCCAAACAGAGACCTTGAAGAGCAGGCAGAGAAGACCAGTAGCTGATCCAGTCATCCTCAAAGCACCAGTTCAAGAGGTAATAGGTTTTGACAAGTCACCTCTCTCTTTCAGCTTTGAATCAGAAGTTCAAAAATTAAAAATATCTATTCCTCTGATAGAATTGGTGAAGAGTGAAGTGTTTAGAAGGCCTATCCTTGAAGCTCTTGAGCTGAAAACCACACAAACCTCCACTGACTCTGTCAATTTGCAAGACGATAGGCCTGCAGTTGTGCTAAGCCCATTGACTGAACCTGCCAATGATACTTCTCCATCTTTTTATGTCTCCTTGACCATTCATGACAAAATTCTCCACAACTGCCTGCTAGATACAGGTGCCAGCCACAATCTGATGCCTAAAAATGTCATGGAAGAGTTAGGCCTTGACATCACCAGACCATATCATGACCTATTCTCATTTGATTCAAGAAAGGTGAAATGTTTGGGATTGATTAAAGATTTAGCCATTACCCTAACCCAGCTGCCCATGAAGAGCATAATGATGGATATTGTGGTGGCAGACGTCCCCCCTAAATTTGGCATGCTGTTGTCTAGAGGGTGGATTAAGAGATTAGGTGGGACATTGTAGAATGACCTATCTTATGCCATTGTCCCAGTTTTCGGAGGAGAAAGTAGGAGATTGTATAGAGAAGCACAACTAGCATATATCATCAGTGATGAAAAGAATCCTTCTAATCATCCCATTTATGAGGTGGGCACTGAATTTAGAGCATGTATCCTCCAAATTGAAGAATCTCAGAAGGCCTCGTTGCAGCTCAAGACACCAATTGTTCAGGCTGAGGGGGAGCAAGCAAATTAGCTTTGGGAGATGTTCTTTGATGGAGCATGTTCCAGGGAGACTGCAGGAGCAGGGGTGGTGCTGATATCTCCAAAACAAGAAAGCACACAGCTGTCTTTTAAGTTGGTCTTCCAAGTCACCAATAATATAGCAGAGTATGAAGCTCTGATACTGGGCCTTAATGCAGCAAAAGACAAAGGAATCCAGAATCTGAAGGTATTTGGAGATGCTAATTTGATCATTCAGCAAGTAAATAAAACATTTCAAGCAAATCACCCAAGGTTGAAAGCATACAGAGATGAGGTATGGAGGATCAGAGATTCTTTTCATTATTTCTGTATTTCATATATTCCTGGAGCCAAAAATCAGCCTATTGATTCCCTTACTTTGTCTGCTAGTCTATTTATCCCTCCCATGCCTCCCATACTAGTTTATGAAGTCCAAATGAAATATAGACCGTCCTTGCCTGATAATGTCCAGCATTGGAAAGTTTTTGATGATGATGATGAGATAAATAGGTTTTTGTAAGTCATTGATGAATTTTCCCAAATGCAAATTGACCAAGAAAATGAAGCCTTGCAAGAGCTCCCCCAATCTTAGCTTAGAAACAAAATTGGCAAAGATAGCATTGTCCAGCTTCCCAGCAATCATATTCCTAAGGGTCTAATTCCTCTAGAAAGACTGTTTGACCAAAACGATGTACCCTATAAGGCTGCCCAAAATGAAGATCAGTCTGCAGTCTGTAAGCATGATGTAGGGAGTCCAGGTCAGCCAAGATACATAAATCTGTCCGCCCATCTGTCTGCTGACCAAAGTGCTGAGTATTGCAATTTAATGAAGCAATTTGCTGATGTCTTTGCCTGGGAATATGGTGACCTGAAAACATATGACAAGAAGATCATCCAGCATAAAATCCCTCTAGAGAAAGACACCAAGCCTTTCAAACAGAAGCTGAGACCAATAAATCCTATGCTCCTCCCTCTGATTGAAAAAGAAATAAAAAAGTTGCTAGCTGCCAAAATCATAGTCCCTCTCAGATATTCCAAGTGGGTAGCCAACCTAGTAGTGGTGAGGAAGAAAAGTGGAGAAATCAGACTTTGTGTTGATTTCAGAAACTTAAATAAATGCTCCAAGAAAGACAATTATCCTCTACCCAAGATGGAGCACTTGCTACAGAAGGTCTCAGGAGCCAAAGTGATGTCTTTCCTGGATGGATTTTCAGCGTATAACCAGGTTGTTGTACATCCAGATGACCAAGAGAAGACTGCATTTGCCACTCCTTGGGGCACCTTTATGTATTTCAAGATGCCTTTTGGGTTGATGAATGCTGGAGCCACCTTTCAGAGAGCTATGGATATAGCATTTGTGGGAGAGAAGGATAAATTTGTCCTTATCTACCTTGATGATATAACAGTATACTCCAGCAGGCATCAAGACCATGTGCAACATTTGAAGAAAGTGTTTTTGAAGTGCAGAAGGTTTGGATTTCAGTAAATCCTAAGAAGTCGCAGTTTGCTTTAGAAGAAGGCAAGTTGTTCGGACATATTATTTCTGCTGCAGGTGTCTGAATTGACCCAGAGAGGGTAAAGGCGATACAGAACCTGTCCGTCCCGCGATCAAAGAAGGACATCCAGTGCTTTCTGGGCAAGATTAATTTTGTAAGGAAGTTTATCCCAAATTTTGCAGAACTTGTGAATCATATTGCCTCTATGTTGAAGAAGGGGTCAGAGATCAAATGGAATGGTGTAGCAAGAAAATCATTTGAGTCCATTAAAAAGGCAATTATGGAGGCTCCCACTTTAATCAGTCCAGATTACAGCAAGGAGTTCCACATATTTTCTTTTGCCTCTGACGACACCCTTGCAGCAGTCTTATTGCAAGCAGATGAAGAAGGCTCAGAGCATCCAGTGGCATTTTTCAGTAAAACCTTAAGGGATGCTGTGCTAAGGTATGATATTATTGAGAAACAAGCATACGCTCTTATCAAGTCTTTGAAAGATTTCAGAGTTTATATTCTGCATTCCAAAATAGTTGCATATGTACCCTCTGCTGCAATAAAAGATGTCTTAACACAACCTGATGCTGATGGAAGAAGGGCTAAATGGATCGCAATGTTAATTGAATTTAATATAGAACTGAAGCCCACTAAGCTAGTCAGAGGTCAGGGTCTTGCCAGACTATTAGCTGAAGAAAATTGCAGAACATTGGACATGAACCTCATGTGTTCGAATTCAGAGAATGGTCAAACAGAAGAAGAGGAAGCAACCGAACTAGGAGGAAAGCAGTCGTTGACAGGGAATCTAGCTGCTTGTGACAGGGAATCTAGCTGCTTGTGATTGGTATTCTGCAATAGCTAATTTCTTGCTGAAGCTAGAAATCCCTCTAGGCCTTACTCAAAGTCAGGCCAAAACTGTTAAACTCAGGGCAGCAAAATATTGCATCTATAAAAATATGCTCTATTGGAGGGACCCATCTGGAATGCTTTTGAGGTGTCTGGACAAAGAACAATCAATGGAAGTTACACAACAGTTCCATTCCAGCGTGTGTGGAGGACATCATTACTGGAAAACTACAGCCCATAAGATCCTTAGGGTTGGGTACTATTGGCCCACCTTATTTTCTAATGTCTTTTCATTTGTTAAATCTTGTGACAAGTGCCAAAGATTCGAAGGGAAACAGCAATTGAAGTCCCTACCCTTAAAACCAGTACATGCAAAGGGACCTTTTCAGCAGTGGGGCTTGGATTTCATTCGAGAAATCAATCCACATTCCAGTGGCCAACACAGATGGATATTAGTAGCCACTGATTATTTTACCAAGTGGATTGAAGCAATCCCTACTATAAAGGCTAATCATAATGTGGTCATGAAGTTTTTGATTGAGCATATCTTCACCAGATTTGGGTGTCCACATAAATTAGTCACAGATAATGCTGCAGCCTTTAGGGCAAAAGAATTGGTGGAGATGTGTAACTCAATGGGCATTAAACTAGTTCATTCCACCTCACACTACCCTCAAGGCAATGGTCTAGCAGAATCTTCCAACAAAAGTCTGATAAGGATAATTAAGAAGTTGTTGGAGGACAACAAAAAGAATTGGGAATCCAAGCTCAAATATGCACTTTGGGCTGATAGAGTGACCATTAAAAGATCCACAGGAAATTCTCCATTTAAGCTGGTATATGGAACTAAGGCCATGTTCCCAATTCAGTTGACTCTCCCTGTGGCAATGTTCCTGCAACAAGAACAAAATGAGGAAGAAGACATGGCAAAAAGGATCACTGATTTGGCAGAGGTACATCAAATCAGAGAACAGCTAGTCAAAAAGGCTGCAGTACATCAGAAAAAGATCAAAGAAGCTTTTGACAAAAGGACAAAAAAAAATAATTTTCAGGTTGGAGACTTGGTTCTGAAGTGGGATGCACTAAAAGAAAAGAAAGGCAATCATGGGAAGTTTGATGCTTTTTGGACAGGGCCTTTTATCATTTCTCAAATCCAAGGGAACAATACCTTCATGCTGAAGAGCATGGGAGGAGAAGCAGTTTTTGATGGCCCAGTAAATGGGCGTTTCTTAAAACCCTTTTTTGTTTAAGGGTTTAAAGCTTTGTCATTGTAAATATGTTTTTCCAGTTTTTATTTTTCTCTTTCTTTTGCAAAATAGACTCCATGCCCAACAGAACACTAGGGTGAAGATTTAATTTTGTTCTCACAGGAAAGGCATTGATCTGTGATTCTTGAAACCTCGCGGGGAGGCTTTCATCCCCAGAACGAGCCAATGTTAGCTCCGCTGACAAAGGGATCAAAAAGGATCCAAGTATGCCCCAAAAGTCTTCAAAATCCTCTTGGGGATCATTCAATGTCAAAACTATCGCAAGAGGAGAGCCCTTGGAAGGGTCGGCAATACACTATCGGGAGGCGGAAACACTTCAAAACCATGAAAAAACCCACTGGCACAGGCTTAAACAATAGATGCACGACAGCTGTCCGATCTGGCCGATCAATGGCCCAGATCTAATCGGCGGATCACAGATCAGGAAGACCAGGGGGCAGGGCCTTTACATATAGCGATATGCGATTAGATCGCATCGCAATATCGCATCGCAATATCGCATCGGCGGAGGTAAGATGGCAGGGTAAACATGGACCAAGTGCGACTACGATTTGCGATCAGTGATGAAGGATCGTTATCGGAGGGCCCACTTTGCATCGCAGGATCGCTGGGTGCTTCACCAAGGGCCATAGGGCACATACGTATTTGCGATGTGATAACCGGACCCGACGGTTATATAACACTCTATTGCATATTGTTTCAGGTCTACGCTAAAGCCGTTTTCAATGGTTTTTGGTGCATTTTCGATGTATAAACAAAATACAAATGAACCTTGGGGCAGTGTGACATGTGATAGCGACCTGAAGGACGGACTCGATAAAGGAATTAGTCATGTTTATGGACTTTTTGAAGTCCAAAAAGGACATTGATGGGTGGGATTTAGCAGCATTGCAGCGTTTTCGCTGTTTATAACCCGAACAGCCATGACAACAGAAAAACATTCGTGGCTATCATCTGAAAGGGACCGGTGCAGGGATTTCATAGGCACGATAGCCACTCCATTGCAGGCTCAGATGGTAAGCCATCCTTAGAGGAGTCGTGTGGTCGTGTTACATACCAGAAGAAGGATTCGGCAGAAAGATAGCGGCCGAGAAACAGAGCCCGGAAAGGGAAGGGGAAGGGCCACTGCACGCCGCAACCCAAATCAAATGAAATCATGGAGCATTAACAATCCTGCCAGTGCAACCGTCATCCTAACAGACATGATGGGGCATCTTTGGCATGAAAGAACTCCCAGGCATCACAGCAGGCTGCCCAAAAGATCTGAATATGGTTATTCCTCTGTCAGAAGAAGAAAACCTCCGAGCCATGCCTTCCTATTGAGGAAATCAAGCGGTTAAGGGACAGATCAGACAAGTTTAAGACTCTGAGCCTTCTAGAGAGCTCAGAACCAACCATTGTAAGCAAGCTATAAATATTTGAAAACAAGATGTAACAGGGGTTCAACTTTTGGAGACTATTCCTCCCGTGTTCCTTCAAGCTTCTCATCTGCAGTCTTTAGTAATACAAGCTTCTTTTGTTGTTACATGTTTAATGTCCATCTCTCTTCTGTTCTATGCTTGCACTTGAATAATTTGTTCAGGTTTTATGTGTATTTAAGGCCAGATAAATGTCACCTTATCTCTGCTTTGATACATTAGATTTGCAAGCTTCTTTGCTGCCTATGGATAGCCATTTATATGTGTGATTGTATATGCATCTGCCAATATAGTCAATAAGTTCGTTTGCTACCTATAGCTATCCATTCATATAGATCCCTGTATGCAATCTGCCAGCATAGTCAGTGTTCTCCATCTATCCATTAAATCTACAAACTATTGAGCATTAGCAGTTTAAAGCCTTGTGTTGTTGGGGGTGTTCATGCATGTCTTGAGTGTGAATAGAGATGGAATGGTTATCCAACTTGATCCAAACCATTTTTCATTCCAATAGTTCATAGAACCATATTGAAGATTACATGTTACCAGGCCTCTCTGATTTACAACCATAGTGATTTTCCTGGAGTGATAACAATGTCCACTTCGATCTTCTACAGAGTTGGATTCTCCTCCAGCGAGGTCCATAATTCCATGGCTTGTTCAAACAACTGAGTGCAACCCTTGACTGTAGCTTCCAACATGGCCATTTCCGCTTTGATATTAGCTTCGTGCTACTCTTGAACTTTTGGGGGAGTAGTGGGATGCAAATTTAATTAGATTTTTGACATCTGGAGCTACAACTCAAACCCGACTTTGTCAATTTGTTCCTGAGAAAGTTTGATTATAGCGGCCAACTTCTGAATTTTCTTTGCAGAAGTCGCTTTGGTTGGAATTTGAAGCTCTAGAAGCTCACTTCAGGCCTATGCAATAGATGCTTCTAGCTACTGGATTTGTGATATTACCTCCTCCTTTTCCTTGAGGGCCTGCACCTTTTCCTCAAATATTTGCTGGTTATTTTTTTTTTTTATCTCATTGATGACTTGTAGTGTGTGTTTCTCCTGAATCTTGAGTTCGTCTGACACCCCTTGGTCCAACTTGCGTAGACTCTAAATGGGAAGCATGGCTTGTTGTCTAGGTAAATCCTCTTTATGGAGAGAGACAATCCATCTAGCCCAATGAGTGGGACTAGCAACCTACGTGACAATCTACAAGACACTTTCCTAAATTGCAATCAAAATGAGAGAAGAGGAAGATGACCTACCTCATTCTGATGCTATAATGCCCTCCTTTGTTGAAGACCTCAAATCACTTGCACCTCGAACTTAGTTCTACTGCTCACCACGTTTGAATAACTGCACAAGAGATCAAAGGGATAACAAAGCATATGAATATAAACAACATAATCGAAAGTAATATACTTAACAAATCAAGGAGAATTAAGATAAATGATGCATTAACACAAACATTTATGTAAAGTGAGCCATCAGTTGTATATATTAATAGAATAAAAGAGGAATCATATAACCAAGCCTTGATGTCAATAATATCTCCTTGAATGAATGTCCAAGTCCAAGCTCAAGCTCTCCAAGCACTCCTTCTCCAAGCCAAATGAGTAGCATGTAGGCACATTCTCAGCATAAGGGTACAAATACTCAAAGACTGACCATTTGGGAATGGGAACATATGAATATATAGGTATGGAAACGGAGTTAGGATCTCTCCAAAGATAGGAGAAGGCCCTCATCTCAAGGAGGTAGCTCATAGGGATAATACCAAAGGTCCAAGTTGAGAGAACTCAACCTCATCCACACTAAACAACCTCTAGCTCATCATTTTGGAAGCCTCTAGATTACGAAGCTTCTTGTCCTCTTTGGGAAAAAATTCCTTTTAGGTATCATCATGGGTATCAAAGCCAAAAACGCATTGTCATCACAAGGCTAGTATAATGCAACTAGCGATCAGCACGAGTCTTGAGTTTGAGGGTCGTGATGACGCTAAAATTATGGTTTTAGAGCCCCTTTTCTCCAGGGAAGGCTCAAGGAATTTTCATCAGTGTTTTAGGGAGGATCTAAGTTGCATATCAGGATGAGTAAACTGAATTATTACCAATTTTCATGCACTTTAGGGTATGACATAGGGACATGCAGGAGGCGTGTGTGGTGAAGTAAAATTATAAGTGCCGATACGAACGAATTCATCTAGCTTGATGTTGGGTCTAGCCACAACAGATACATTCTATGGAAGATTTCCTTAGGTTAGAATCAATCAAGAGGGCCTACCTCTTGGTTCGCTTATCTTGCTTGACGATGTCCTCACTTTCTTGCTCCAACAATCTCTCGCTTCCTTCTTCAATCTCCTGAAACAAGTAAACAACAACAACACACAAACATAATAATAGACAAATTGCAATTCAACCTACTTAACAAGTCAAGAAACATTAAGCCATGAATATGTAATATTACAAAACATGTCAGAAATTAATTGATAGTTTCATATATTAATATCAAAGAGAGATTACAACCATTCATCTTGACATCGCAGTCTTCCTCTGACAAGACCAGGTTCCCACACACTTCTGCTAGCATTTGATGATGGCCTCAATCAAAAATAGTCTTAAGGCTTTTCCCTTTAGACTTCACTCCGAACCAAAACACACTTCTCTCTCACACAACTAGATAGCTACAACTAGTAATAGCTTGCTTGTCTACTCCAAACCAAAATAACATCAACACTCAACCAAAAACTCTGCAACTTGTGACTATAACATTCACACTAGTTTGTGCTTGGGAAGAAGGGAGGTTTATATAGGAAGTATGGATGGGAGATGGATCCTCTTCTCATGGGAGAAGAACTTATCCCTTGAGGTAGTTCCATCATTATAGGGGAAAGGAGCCCAAACTATCATCCTCGACCCCATCCATCCAAACCATTTACCGGACTTCCGTTACGAAGCCTCTAGAGCCGGAAGCTTCAGCTCTAATTTAAAAAAAATTCCATAACAGGACCGACGCGATTGGAGTAGTGCTAATCTCTGCACATCGGCACAGGGTAGACAAAGGTCATTAGTGCCGGTCTTGTAAACTGGGCAAAACAAAAGTTTCAAGGGAAATGGTGCAAAAGGGAATCTATCTGCTCATGAAGAGGGACACAATGGGAGTTTCTTAATGAAGGCAAAGCATGCGGAGTTCACTGTAGAGGTCCTCCAGGATCATGTAATGGGGAGTACAGGACAGTGACAAAATGTTGTGTAATAGCGTGACGAAATACTATGTAACAGATGCCCCCTAAAGCATGAAGGTAGAACATGGAGTGATGGATGAGATGCTTTACGAGCTCTTGTAAGGACGAGAACAAACATTTAGGAGACTTAAAAATCAAGGATGCATATACATATACACATCTAATATCAAAACATGAATCCATGGTATGGACGCATCCATCCAGATAAAAGAAGACTATGTGAAAAGATCCATGGCATGGGCGCAGCCATCCGAATGAGAAGGATCATCTAGATAATGAGTTGACGTCGACAGGAAGTGACCCGTCAAAGGAGGTCCATAATGATTCCCCCATCATCGACACAAAAAATGAATAAAGTGGAATGAATGAATATTATTCAAGACTGTAGGAAAGGGTCATACAATGTATAGGTAATGAATTGTAGATAGGACTTCTCTTGGACATTGGCGACATGAATTCAGAGTGTGGCAACATTTGACTCAACATAACACCAAGGGTCATGATGATGAAATGGCATAGTCAGATGAGAGGAAAAATGGATCACCCAAACCCAGAAATACAAGTGACTGAGCGAGGATATCCCAAACCCGACATGAGAAATAGATAAGTGTCATGTTCAAGAGCAACATGCTGCTTATACAAAGGATGTTTCACTTTCAGTTTCCCCACTATTTCTAGTGAGTACCCCAATTATTTTTAATCACAAGCTTGAAGGGGATAGCATATGATCATCATATAAGTTCATTCTTCGAATGAATCCATCCTCCTAAGTTATATGAGTCCTAGGAAGGAGAAACTCAGTCTCATCATGGTGATGAGTCTTTCATCATAAAATTTTAACGAGGCTGATAAAAGAATAAATCGATATCTTTTTCATATCTAGAGAGTTTGAAAAAGACACAAAAAAGAAAACTCCATCATGTCCCTTTTTGTAATTTATCTCTCAAACCCGAAAATGTAGAAAATAATATTTGAGAAAACATCTTGACCATATCGACCAAGGTGTACCTTTTTTCATAAATAGTCCATCTCAGCCCGAAAAAGGGATAAACGTATACTTAGACGACATAAATTCATTAATTTAACGAGTTTGAAAAGACAAGTACTCGACAATCTTTTCATATATTGAGAGTCAGAAAAGGGATTAAAGATGGCTCCAAGGGGGTTCCTTTTTTGTTTATTTTTAATGAGTCTGAAAAAGAGATAAAACAAAAACTCAATGAATCAGTAAAAAATGATCACTATCTCCACCACAAAAGACCTGTAACTGCACAAAGAAAACCACACATCACTGATATCGAGAAAAATAATAAAACATTTGTAAAAATATGTTTAAAATTATAAATATACCAAAAGTAAAATCATTTTTACCATTTCACTTGGAGTAAATTGGAGAGTGGATTTTACCCACTTTCTTCGATTCTTCAAGCGAGCAGTGTGTGAGATCCAGGGCATGATTTCATGAACTGTCAGCTGCAGGTAAGATCTTTTCCTTTTCTCTTGCATTTTAGTTTACTTTTTTTCTTTTTCTTTGGGTTTTTTCTTTCCAGAAGAGAGGATTTAAATTTTTTATATCAAGGGTGACCATCGTGGGTTTTCTCATCAGACCCACGATAGTCACCCCTAAGCCAGAAAGGCTCTCGCGCTGCCAACGTGAGATTAATCAAAACAAACGCAATGGCCTTTGGGCTGAAAATTTGAAGAAAAAATTCTTCTTTTGAGCGAAATTTTTGAGTTTTTACCCATGGAAAACCATCTAATCATTGTTAATGGTTTCTTTGCAGGATATTTCAACAACATGGTTATCGAATGGAAGGAAAGAGGCCATGAGGCAAAATATCACCAAGCTGATCAAGATCCAGAATGTGTGAATACTTTGAGGAATTGTGGGCTATTGAAATTCTTTCGAACCATAGGACTGAGAGCCCAAAAGGAGCTACTACACTACCTGATCAGTTTATGGGATGTTGATATGGATATCTTCCTCATTGAAGACCAAGAACTAGAGCTGGAAGTAGCGACATCTACTTCATTACTAGATTGTCTAGAAGAGGAGAAAGGGTTCAACTCTTTGGATCTTGTCCTAGAGGTGAGAGCACAAATCCCCTAATCAAGAGGCATTGCCTAGGTGCAAATACAATAGTGAGTGGGAAGGTGAAGATACTAACTATCGATAATATTTCCTTGAGGAAAATCCTACACACCATCGCTCGTATAATTGGGTTATAGGCTTTACATGAGATTTTCAAATCTCAATTCTAGTATGCAGTAGAATGCCTTACCCCAACAATGTTCAACTGGTGTGATGGGTTATTGGCCAACATGAAGAGGCAACTGACCAAACGTAAGCGAGGAAACCTAAGGCAGTTCAGCTTCGGTTCGATTTTGGTCACTTTCTTTCTAGAGCGTGTGCCCCTATTTTGGTATCATTGGACAGAGGTTCCAGATCCTACTCCATAAGATCCGAGGTTGGTCAGATGGAGTGAGCTCATTCCCTGAGGAGGAGAGGGTAAACAAATGCATTTCCCTCTATAGTTATTTAGTTGGTTGCATCACCAACTAATCGTTGTGGATGACTACGCCTATGCGGGCACATATTTCAAATGGGATCCAGATGTGCCTCTACCACCAGGTGAACAGTGGACTGATGCAGGTAAAACTTTTTTTTTTTGGATTTTTCAAGTTTTATGATATTTTTTAATTAAAGTGTGCATGAGAGTTAACTTGTGATAAATCTCCAGATGTAGGTCTAGAAAAGCCTCTTGGAATGTTTCCAATAGCACAGTGAGTAGCATGTTAGATAGAAGATGCTCCATATGAGGAAGGAGCAAATCCCATGGCATAGATGGAACACAACCTGGAAGTGATCACCCGAGTGATTAGAGTAGTCTCGTGTTATCGCGAGCATCATGTGGGCGAATAGCCTTTCTACCAGTGTGTTGCAATTTGAATACATTAACAGATGCAATAGCAAATTATGTTCTTGATATACATTTGCATAATTTATAAAACTGATCATATCATCATGGTACATGAACACATAAGTATAAGCATGACACTTATCTATTTCTACTTATGTATATATATATATATATATATATATATATATATATATATATATATATATATACATATACATATGCATGTTTTTATTTTCTACTTATGTGTTCATGTACCATGATGATATGATTAGTTTTATAAATTATGCAAATGTATATCAAGAACATAATTTGATAATGCATCTGTTAATGTATTCAAATTGCGTGGAATGTGTTGATATGTGGTAAAATCAAAATTTATTTCCAGTAATCGAACATGTAGATACATACGCAAAATTTGTGGATTTCTTATTGAGTAATTATTATTCAATTGTAACAGAACGAGTTGTGAATGTAACTTATCAACTAAATTTCTAATTCCAAGAGCAACTTATTCTGATAACAGTTCAATGACTACACTGTACTCGGAAATATTATTAGTTATCAGTCCTAGGCAAATACCTTGTACATCGATCAACTCGCCATTAGGGGAAAAGAGAGCCCAAGCCGTGGAAGATAAGTTTTGTGTGCTACAACAAGCACCATCAATAAAACCAACATAATGGTTTAACGACATCTGCAAACCAAGTGGAACTCAAGGTAAGCAGAAGAAACATGTCTGTAAAGAAAACAATCACACCAAAAATCAAAACCACACACTAATGTACAAAAGTAATTACATGGAACTCACACAATACTTTTTCAGATGGAGCCCATTTTCTAACTCATGTAACGATCAACAGAGAATGAAAATGAAGTTTCACCATTGACATGACATCTAAGCATCGACTCGACCAAATAATGGAATAACATGCATAAATAGATATGCCCCCATGCACCCTAGGCGAGTGAGGGTTATGTGTCATAGGATTACTACCCCATTGGACTAATGGGAAAATGGTAAAAATTTGGTGAGAAAGTCTCATGAAGGGAAATGAGAAAATATTAATCTCATGATGAGGAAAATATGACCCCAGTTGAATTATTTTGACAATTTCAGGTTGAACTGAAACGTTAACAGGAAAGGTTCCAGTAATATTTCCCATATTACCCTTGGAAAAAACTACATGCACCAGAACATGTGTTTGAAGTGGGTGCATTGGGTTATGAGAAAAAAAATCTTCAAGACACAAAGGAATCCCGCTTAGGCTTGGAAGAAAGGAGGAACGATATCATTTCAAGGAGTTTCGTCAAGAGACAACCTCAAAAGTACTCTCTTCAGTGGGGAATATCTCATTCAAAGGATCCAGAGAATCCAAGGAACCAAGCCAAGGAGATTATGAATAATTATCCAGGTTCATGCTGAGAACAACATGATTTTCTGAAGCAGCCACAAAAGCCAAGACAATTTTATGATAAGCTTGATACAAAGGGTTTAGCGAAATAGTGTCACCAAACGAATCAATATGATTTGGAGAAGGAATGATCCATGGGCTTGTAGAAACATAGATCATATTGATCGAGCTGACATGTAGTAGTGGGAGAGAAAAAGTTCCCATGAAAGCAGAATCTTCAAAAAGACCTTCCCCCATGCTCTCATATGGAATATCGATATTTCCCACATATGAGACATTGTAATTTGAGGCACTAGAAGAGAGAATGGACAATTGATCGACGGCGACAATTTTTCCTTCATGTAGAAAACAAGCACTCGGAACAAAGAGAAAACCAAAAAAAACATGGCATGGGTCCAACTTTGCCCAAGTAGAAGGTTGTAATTCAGATTTTCATCTACAACTTCCACTTCTAGTTTGATAGTCTTCCCTTCCAGAGTGATGGGAAAACTTGTGAGAATACCATAAGGACAGGAGCCTCTGCCATTAAAAGCCTAAAAGGTGTTTGGGGACTGGTTAAGGGATGGAGAGACAATAGCTTTCCAACATGAAACATACATGATGTAGGTGGAAGCACCTTCATTAATAATAGTTTGATGGATCATCTTTCCTTTATAATAACTTGAATCAAAAAGGCAATCTGATGAGGAAGATGAGGAACATAGTTTTTGAGATTGAAGGTAATAAAATTCGAATTAGCAAGATCAATACCTCCAATAGAAGATAACAATTAGTTCCACTGTGTTGGACATGTTTGGAGAACTTCCAAAGCAGACATCATCGAAGGCGCTTGAGCTAAATCTTTGACAATACTATAATGTTGAGCAGCGCCAGCGTTCGGATTAACGGATGACTTCCAAAGCACACCTTGGGGAGGCAGTTAGAGGACGGATTCATTATTAGGTCTCTCAATATGGAGAGGACTAGAACTGGGTGGAGTAGAAGTAGAAGGTATATCAATGGATTCTTTCTCCACCGTCTGCTTTTGAGGGGTTTGATAATCTTTTGATTGAGTGGCAACAAAGATAGGTAATGAATCCATCATCATGTAAACTTGAGAACTAGATGAGGCAGAGGACTGTGGTTGGTTTACCAATTGAGTCTACTGAGATGGAAATGGATCTTTCAAAATAGCTAGAGTCCCTTTCAATAAACGACTAACTTCAGCACGTTGGGGACAATCCTTGGTATAATGGTCTTCCTCACAAATGAGGTAAGGATATTTCGGCTTTCGTTTGGAGGCATCATCAGTAGATGACTTGGGAGGATCCTATTTTGGGGTATCATATTTTTCTTTACCTTTACCCTTCTTCTTTCCTTTCGAGGCTTTATTTTTTGTGGTAGAATGAACGACGTTGACCTCGAAGGTTTTACCAAGATTTGATGGATTTTTCGAAGGATGACTAGAACCAGTATTCAAAATAGATTTTCTCTTTAAAGAAGCTTTCGTGAAAGTTTGAGACACTAAGTCAATTATACCATCAACAATTGGTAAATCGGGAGACTTCGAAGATGCTGGATCTGAAGATGGTATTGGAGCATTGGGCAACATTTCATATAGTGTGTTGGATTGGGAATAGACTAAGTCCAAATACTAGGCATGGGAAATAGCTTAGTCCTTAGTAACGCAACCACCCATTACTATATATTTAGCAATTTTTTTCACGAATGATTTGGTGAACCATTTAGTCAACAACTCATTAGGAATTTCAAATATGATGACGCGACATAGACGTCTCTATTCATGGATGTGATCAGAAATGTGGGTCACAGTATCTTGCTTCAGAGATGTGAGAAAATGAGTACCAGTTTCATAATGAACTAGAAATTGGATGTGGGTAAGGAAGGCCATAGCCAAAGAGTTCAAGTCTGCATAGGTACCTCGAGGCAACTTGATGTACCACTTTGCGAAAGCACCTAGGAAGGTTTGCTGAAACAGGTGGAGATGAATGGAATTGTCAATGTAAGAGTTAGAAAAACACCATAAGTGATATGTCATCACATGGGCTTGTGGATCCTCTTTATGTTTTCCTTTGAATTTGGGGAAATGGGTTGGAATTTTAGTGGGAACTGGAGGCCAATAAGGCAAATGAAGAATTGGATCACTAGTGATCCTCAAGACATCGGGTGGTTCCAACGTAGCTACAAATGGAAATTGCGGGTTAAAAGGCATATAAGGCCTTTAAGGAGGCCCAACCTATGGGTTCCAACCTTGTTGGTAAGGATTCTGCCCCTAAAGTGGAGGATTTTGACCATAGGGGGTTTGATTTTTGCCCCATTAAGGTGTACCTTGACCATAAGGTGGATTATGTTGAGGGTAGGGTTGATATTGACCTACCATTGGCCATTGATAACTATAAGGAGGATAATCATTATGTGTGGAATATGAATTGTAAGGTTGTTGCACCTGCGGACCTTGGATATGAAGTGATTGGCCTTGCTGTTGTAGGGGTTGACCTTGTGTCTCTAAGGTTTAACCTTGTTGATATACAAGTTGATCTTGATGCTAGAAGGGTTGACCTTGCTGCTCCAAGGGGTGGCCTTGCGGATACAAGGGTTGGTTGGGTTGTCGAATAAACTATGTTTGTTGTTGTAAAGGTTGTTGAAACTGCTACAAACGTTTCCCCTGCTACTAAAAAGGTTACCCTTATTGTTGTAACAGTTGTTGGACAGTTCCTTGAGGGAATCCTTGTGGGTATTGGTAAGTTCCAAGCAGGATTTGACCATATGCACTAGGAATATTGGTTTGACCAGGTTGTATATGAGGATCTTCTTGTGGAATATAGGGTGCATTTTACAGTGCTTGTGAACCATATGGGACATAAGCCTGTTGGAGTGGTATCTAGGCCATGTAAGGTTGTTGATACTGGATATTACCTGCCCCAGATGAACCACCAAGATTAGGAATACCACTAGGATGAGGTTGACTTACTCCAATCATGTGAGGTTGTGTTCCACTCTCATGGGTTCCACTTGACACAAGAGGAATGTTTGGATTCCCCACCCCCCAGGCTATGAATAAGATTGTGGTACATTTTTTCCAGTTGATAGAGAGACAAAGGAACTTACAGATGCATGACCTGAAACATTCGGTTGCACCAAAATGGAAGGTTGAAATGACGGTAATGGTTGTGATGGAATTGTTGGTTGAATTGGAACTAAAGTAACGACATGTTGTAGTGGCTAGAACCACCCTCCAAAAATTTTACTTATCTTTGCTTTGGAGCCTCCCTTACAACCTTCACAACAACTTTCCTTGCTTCGTCAAGTTCACAAGCTTCAGTGTTTTTCTTGCACAAAGGCATCGTGTCGATCACAACTTGATGCATTCTCCTCACAGGCCGTTCACCCAGACTTGGTCCAGCTACAGGCTGAGCAGCTTCCCCAAGAAAATTGTCCATTTCTGGATGGCAACCAGCCTTCCCTCCAGAAATTGCACAATCCTACCTGGTAGCCCATTGGGCTCCAAGATTGCGCAATTATGCCAGTCAACGCTCCCAGCATGAATTGCGCAATTTTCCCCAGCAACGTTGCTCAGCCCAGAATTTGCACAAATATGGGTAGTAGTGTTATCGGGAAAAGTGTCTATTTAGAACGACTCTATCCCACTAAGGTGTGACAGCTACCTTAGAAACAAACAGAGAAAACTACTTTTGTATTCTTCTTTATGAACTATAAACAAAGAGGAATAGGATGAACCAACCTGTGTCTTGCGCTAGTCCTTTGATCCAATCTCTCTCCTCTTTGACAGCTTCCAGCTACCTGCTCTCTCACTTGCCTAGCTTCACTAAGTACCTGTAAGATCACAGATGAAGGAAACTATACAAAGACATGGGTTTATATTCATAAATAACTTAGGATCAGATTTAAGTTAACCATACAAATGTAACAAGCATCAATGAAACACAAGCATGGAGAAGAAACTCAAATGGTTTTATTGATATACAATAAGATCCAGCAGGAGTTACAACCGATGATTCCTGACCCAGCATCAACCTCCCAGCAAAGAAGTCCCTTCTTCAACCCCAACAAAGCATAAATCACCCAATTCTCTGATATGTATCTCAAAACCAACAGCAATTCCTTACAATGTGCAAAATTCCAGCCTCTGGATCTCTGGGATGAGGGATCCATATATAGATGTATGCAAGGAGGATGAGTCAGCTCATGAATTGATTAGTGGCTTCTCTCTGTCAATTCTTGCTTCCACTTGGAGACTGAGAGCCTCTTACTCATCCTTGGTCGAATTCAGTGAGGCAAGTGTCATTGGAGAAGATTCTGGAAGCTTCCATTGTCTCTCCACCTCGTGGAATGACTCTGCCACTTGTCATTTCCCACTCAACACACCCTGGTAGTGCATTTAGGTGCGTTGCAACGCACCTAGCTAGTGGACTTAGGTGCTATGCAACGCACTTGGCTAGTGGAGCAGCTGAAATGATCCTGATTTGACTTATTCTGAGCAGTTTCTGGTGGAGAACTTCTGGGAGAAGCTGTAATTTGTTGACCTTGTTCCTTTAGGAGTTAGAACAACAATTTTAGGGACTTAGGAGGCCTTGGTTTATGGACATTTTATGCTTAGAGCTATAAGGCACAAAAATGTCTATAACAATTAGTCCACTGCTCTGCCCAGAAATTATGCAAATCTGGGTAGCAGACAACTTCTCTGCCCAGAAATTGTGCAAATATCCTGGGCAGCTAGCCCAGCTCCCAGCTAGAAATGCACATTTTTCTCCAACAGTCGAGCAGTCTCTTGCATGTGCAACTGAATTGACCTGTTCCCTATGAGAACAAGCAAAACTTACTTGCATGCATGGCCTTCTTCTCCCAAGGCAACATGCAAAGACATTGCTTGTTTCAGGGATCTATGTTTGGCAGTTGGAGGTTACATGCAAGGGTCATTTGAGAAACCTCCAACCAAGTGTCACTTTCCCTAGATTTGTGGAAAGCACGTCACAAACTCGATGTTATCAAAACTCATCAACCGGATGTTGTAGAGCTCTTTCCTCACATCAACCATGTAGCTCTGACATCCCACCTGACATCTATGAGTAGTTAGCACATTCAGTTCAACAGCTTTGGGGTAAGACCACTTCCCATGCCTTTGGTTGCATTTTTATTTCTTTTCAGGTTTTCACTTGTATGAGTATTGTTTGATTGATTTGTTTGAACGCCTACTACTTTTTACATGTATATTGGCTTGTCCTAGCACCATTTCAGTTTCCATCAATATCTTACTATTGTCGCATGCACGAAACTATTTTTCGCGAACGGCCACTGATTCTATGACTCACCTCACCCACTTGCATGTTGTTCCATTTTTTGAATCTATCATTCACTATTTGCATGCATGATCATTCACTTATGCTTACACTCAGTATCAACATGCATTCGAGCTCACATTCACTTTCACCGTCCTATCAGCGAGTTTGGCCAACCTTGGCCTGGACTCTACCTAACTAAGAGCCTTACCAAGACAAAATTTTGCAATCCTGAGAGAGAAGGCTATGCCTTCCTCCTTGGAAATGCCAATTTCTTCCCAACAGCTATTCCCGAGGACTTTTTTGCACAATCCTGAGGGATGGTGATTTTTGGCCTAGAAAATTGCGCAATGTAGTCACTAAGCCTACAACCATTGCTAGCTAAGATTGCCCCTTGCGCAATCCCAATAGTCAACAGCCAGACTAGACTATGCATTGCACAGTTCCAACAGTCAATCAGTCTCCCAATAGCCTAGACTATATGCCTTGTGTAATATTAGCAGTTGGTCTCATGACCTCTCGACTGAAATTGCACAACCTTCATGATCAGTCACACAAGTACGTTTCAAGTCAGTTCTCAAGTTCATTTTGGTTTTTAACTGACAGATTGCTTCCTAGGAGTGTTGCCATGTCTCCAGGTATTGTAGGTGTTCATATGCCTCTTAGCAGTGTAGGTACAATGGCTTCCAAGAGGGCAGAGTAAAAGACACCGTTCAGAGCACACCTGGGGATGCAGTCAACCAAGTGTCTATGAGCTTGCCTACTCATGAGGACATCAAGTTGTTCATAGACAAGGACATCAAGATATGACAACATCAACATCACAAGGCACAACATCATGAACAATATTTGAAGGCAATATACCGAATGCAGCGAACACAGTGAATGCAATGCACAAAGAAAATGTAAGAGGAAGGTTTTTGACAACACAAAAGTTGGACAAAGTTGCAAGATCAAGAAGATCCACTCATAATGAAAACAACTTTGGAGACTCAAGCTATGAGGTCATGATGTGACATGAAGGTCGCGTGAAGACAAATAATGGAACAAAGAAGGAGTGGCATGTGCTAAAGTAGCAACATAAGGAAGAACATGAAGCTACACAGATAGACGAATGAGTTGCAGCGGGATCAGGAACAACAGTGGGTGCAATGTGCACTCACGGATGAAATTGTGCCCGTACAAGTTAAAGATCCATCCCAGTAGCTAAGACGGAGCAGACATGGTGAGCAGTGTTGTGGATCGCATGCAAGGGATTCAACAGCATGCATGTCATTATGTGCATGCATGCAATCCAACCCATTCAACACACTCACCAACGTGAAGACAAGAAGCGATTCCAACTGGAGCTGAACATGTACTTTTGCAAGTTGATGCGCATGACCACCAACACACACTTGAAGATCAACACGGACAATATGCTTCAATGTCTTGCTGGTTCAAATGCTCCCAAGAAGACCATGTGCATGTTAGAAGACGAGTTGGATGAAGTAGCCGAAGCAATGCACTGGTTGCAATGGAGGCAAGAGTTCGCTTCAGAAAGATGTCACCATGAGGTGCATGCACACCATCACAGATGACCAAGCTTCACATCATCTCACCACCTTCACCATCACAAGCACGTCAAAGAGTTGGTCTCATCAAAGTGGACCGAGTGTCACTGATGTCTTGCATGGCTTTCTCAAGCCATGTTGTCTCAGATGGGTACATGTGCATTGCAATGTTGAGTCATGTCAAGTGCAAATCAAGTGTCAATAGTTGGATACAGTCATAGAGTAGTTGAAGAGTCATGAGTGTAGTTGAACTGTCACAGAGGGGAATGTCAAGGGTCACCCCACCCTTTGCTATCAATAGTTCCTCATAACTCATTGTAAGGGCTTTTGGTTAGCTAAGCTTCTTATAAGACTATCTCGAAAAGAGCTTGGAAAATATTGTAACACGCCTTGGCTTCTCCACTCCGTGGAGCTAGTTCATCTCTTTAGAGGAGGAGGTAGATGTGGTGGTAACATTCCACTGTTGGGGCTAGCGGTTTACATGGATGTATTGTATGATTGGAAATTACACTTATTTATATAATAAGAGCCAACACACTTTCACACATGTATTGTATCTGTTGTAGGACTGATCTTTAACACTTGTAATGCATGTTGCTTTAACCTGTGTTCTACATCTGAATTGATTCATTTGTTGTAATGCCTAATAAATTAATGGAAACGTGTTGTATATGCTATTAATGTTGTCCCTTCCATGTAAAATTCTCTGTCGGACATTAGACAGACCTTTCACATGAACCTTGCTGTAATAATCATTGCACTCATTAAGATTGATCCATGAGTGTTGTATGTGCTATCTTACATTGTATGTTGTGACTACCTCATCCGAGTGGACTACTTCACCGGAAGCTTCGTATGTCATGTGTCTTGTGTGTTCCTAGCCGAGTTGGGACTAATCCCTTTCAGCCTGGAACTCACCTTCACCCTCATCTCAACCCACTCATGTTAGAACCTCTCATACACATTCCTTGACTCACTACAGCGATCACACCATTGCTACTGACAAATTTGTCTTACTTGCCTCGGTGGGACATCGCAATCAAGGAATTACCATACGACCCACTGCTGGGACTCCTACACCAAATGATCTCAGGTCTCATTGGGACTTCTTACCACGGAGATCCCATTACATGTTGGCAGGTCTAGCACCATGAACATTTTGGGGCTAGAAAGAGGGCCAGATGACAAGCTGTGTCCTCACACCTATTTTGAATCTCTACATATCTATCATGACTCACTACCGAGTTTCTCTTCCGGAATGTAAGTCTTATGGAAATGATTTAATCATCTCGAAAAGGCTCTTAGATAACTTGTCTCACAAATAATTTGATGGTGGAGGCTACATGGCCTTGATTAGGCACGCAGTCAGCATTGTAGGCTCATGCAAAAGACATGGATTCTTGGAAGAATACATGAGTTGCACATTGTTCATCTACATTCTTCAAGGGCCCCCAATGCACTAGTGTGCCACGCTGCCTGAAAAATCCATTCATTCTCTTGCTCATCTAGTCGCAGAGATAGACTGTGCTTTTAATCACTATGACCATAAAGCACTCAACAAATAAATTTTGAAATTACGAAAAG
This sequence comes from Pinus tabuliformis, assembly GCA_031772625.1. Lineage (NCBI taxonomy): Eukaryota > Viridiplantae > Streptophyta > Pinopsida > Pinales > Pinaceae > Pinus > Pinus tabuliformis. The sequence goes on along the minus strand of CM062807.1, from coordinate 347,378,218 downwards.
CACCCGATGAATCCGTTGAATAGTTTCATAGATGCTTTTTTAATCTTGCATATAGATTCTTGGAAGATGATATTGATTAGGAATTTCTTGATGGAATATTTGAGTATCTTCTGCATGTATTCGAACACCACTCAGCACACTTTAGTGATGGAGATACACAATGATAGCTAGACATAATTGCTGTCATAAGTGATTGTCTGCCTTCATCTCATCCAACAGCTCCACCACTGCAGAGTGATGTGAGAGATCATGCATACACCTTGGTTGAACTGTCACACTCTCCCACCCCACCTACTTTTGAGATTTGCGCAGATTTGTCTAGCAAGCTTTTTGGTTGTCACGTGAACTTGTTCCCACGACCTTTGTCCTCACATTCTGTTGATCCTATGGACTGTACTATCTTCTATTCTCCCATTCTAGACTCCTCACTTGTTCTGAACGAGGATCAATTTGTTGATGGATTTGGTGTTATGCATCCAACCTATGCCATCATTCATGATGAGTGTGTGTTGAATCTAAAGAAGATCCCATGGTGAAGGATGACTACCTTCCATCCGCACCTCATCTGCTTCATCCTGACATCCCTTGTGATTCTGCAACTGCTAATTTCTCTTGTGAAAACTCATTTTTGGATGCTTCTACTTCCGATCATTCACAGGGTACGTCGGATGTCAGTCTGTCATTACAGTGTAGAGAGGACACATCTTCCTTAGAAAGTTCATTCAATCTGTCATCTATCTTTCTTGAACACACAGAGGGTGAACATCTTGGCTTCTCATCTACCTGTTTGCCTGATTCATCAAATCATGAGGATGTCGATGAACATCTCAAATTTTCTGATCTTGTTTGTTGTGATCTATTCACTTCCTCATCTGATCATGATGTTGATTCAACCATTGTTAATCTATCCAAGACACTGGTCTATGATGATCTATCTGTCCATGAGGTCGAAACACCCTAGACTATTGAGGCACTTCAGTCTGAGCTGATGGTTATGTTAGGTCCTCTCTGTCCTAAGGTTGGTTTCGCTTCCGGTTAGGAAATTCTTGAAACACTCGAGGTTCCTCATCACTCTCTCCTTTGCATTGAAGATCAACCAAAAACCTAGATTTTGCTTCCTCCACTTGAACTACATGATCCCATCGCTCATGCATTGGAGGAATCTTACACAGCAAGCACACATGCACAGCAAAAGTGGTCTACCTCTCTCACATTTTCTTGCATGACACAGTCAAGAGAATTCATACCCTCAACATCCACACGTAGTGTAGCACAACATCATGGAATCACCACATAATGCATGTCAGGAACTTTCACTCATCTTTTTTCTGTGGTCACTCACAAGCTCAAAGTGTGCTTGTCTTCACTGTTACATCTTTCTTGTTTGTTGGTTCACACAACTGTCTTGTTCGTGAACCATGCCTTCACCAACATGGGTCAACCAATGTGTCGGTGGCTGCATTGGAAGTATCACTTCATGTGAGATGTCCCATGCACTGTTAGCTTAGGACTAGGAGTAGTCTCTAGTTTTGAGTTGTTTGCTTGCATGCTTATCTGCTTACTTGCTTTGTTTGTTTGTCTATCTGCTTGCTTGTTTGCTTACTTGATTTGATTTTTATTTGCTCTCTACTCTTGCTTTGCTTTATTGTTTGTTAGTTCACTTGTTTTGTTTCATAGGATAGTTTCGCATGAAACCATGTATGACTCTTGAAGCAAGCTGGGTAAAGTACAAGATGCCTTGTGCTGCTATCACTACTTGGTTATCTTTCATCCTGCCTCTGTATGAAGGACTTGCTACTTTCATTTTATGATACGTCTATGGAAAATATGTATTGTTCGAAGTGAACCTTAGTAAAAACATAATTGTTGCTCACTAAATAGTGTCACCTACTCTAGTTAGTTGTTTTTGGGTTAACCCTTATCAACTCAGTCAAGTAGAGTAAGGTGAGGGGGAAAACCCTAACATGCACGTTGGAGGTATAATAAAATACTTCTCTCTTGGAAAAACCTCCTCCTCTCTCAATAAGTCGGGATCCCTCTTCTGCCTATGAAATGAATGTGTTATTCACAATTGAAAAAATGAAAAATGAAAAAAATGGAAAAGTCAAAAATTCAAAATGAAAAATGAATAAGGTGAGAAAAGAGAAAAGATTCCTGTGTAGGGAGGTGATGAAAGTAACTCCACTAGGGTACTAACCAAGCTCGCTAGCAACAGAGCCATTCTTGTATTCCTATGTGACTTTGTCAGGGTATTGTCCAAGCCTGCTGGCAACGGACAATAATTCTTGTGCACCAATATACCCCTCAACTCCAATCGAAATAACTATGCTTCCTTGGCTTGGAATGTGTGTCAATCGACCAAGATTTTGGTAGATGTTGCATCTTACAATCAAGCTAGTGTGAAACCAAGAGGAGCTTAGAACTAAACAATACTTCTGGAGGTGTTAGACTTGCTTTTCACGAACAAAGTCCATTCAGAGAGCTGGAGTTCTACCAGTGTGTCGCCAAGTGCTGTAGCAGCTACAACCACCCTCCAAAATTTTTCCTTAGCTTCATTTTGGAGCCTGCCTTCCAACCTTCATAGTAGCTTGCCTTGTTTCGTCAAGTTCACAAGCTTCAGTATTTTTCTTGGACAAAGGTAGCCTGCTGATCACAGCTTGATGCATTCCCCTCACAGGCTATTCACCAAGACTTGGTCCAGCTGTAGGCTGAGAAGCTTCCCCATGAAAATTGCGCATTTCTGGAGGGAAACCAGCCTTCCCTCCAGAAATTACATAATCCTGTCAGGAAGCATGCTAGGCTACAAGATTTCACAATTCTACCAGTCAACACTCACACCAGGAATTGTGCAATTTTCCCTAGCTGGGCTGCTCAGCCCAAAATTTGTGCAAATCTAGGTAATAGTCAGTTTCTTTGCCCAGAAATTGCACAAATCTCCTGGGCATCTAGCCTAGCTCCCAATCATAAATGCACATTTTTCTCGAGCAATCAGTAGTCTCTTGCATGTGCAGCTGAATTGACCAGTTTACCAAGCAATAATGACTTGCATGCATGGGTTGCTTCTCCCAAGGCAGCATGCAAAGGCATCCCTTATTTCAGGAATTTATGTTTAATAATTGAAGGTTACATGAAAGGGTCATTTCAGAAACCTCCCACCAAGTTTCGTGTTCGCTAGATTTGTGTCATGCGAGTCACAACCTCGATGTTATAAAAACTCATCAACTGGTCACTACAAAGCTCATTCCTCACATCAACCTTACAACACTCACATCCCACATCACATCCAAGAACATTCATCACATTCAGCTCAATTGCTTTAGGGTAAGCCTGCTTCCCATGCCTTATGTTGCATTTTTGTTGCTTTTCATTTTTTCATTTGTATGAGTACTTTTTTCTTGATTTCTTAGAACGCCTATTGTTTTTTACATGTATATTATCTTGTCCTAGCACCATTTTATTTTTTGTCAACATCTTAGTCTGGTTGCAAGCATGAAACTTCTTTTCATGAATGATCACTGATTTGGCGGCTCACCTCACCCACATGCATGTTGTTCCATTTTCTGAATCTTTCATTCACCATTTACATGCATGATCATTCACTTATACTTACACTCAGTATCAACATGCATTCACAATCACATTCACTTTCATTTGCCCATCGGTGAGTCTGGCCAACCTTGGCCCAGACTCTACCTCACCAAGAGACTCACCAAGACAACATTGCGCAATCCTAAGAGGGAAGATTCTTCCTGCCTTCCCAGAAATGTGCATTTCTACCCAAGAGCTATTCCTGAGGCCTACTTTGCACAATCCTAAGAGATAGTGACTACTGGCCAAGAAAATTGTGCAATGCAATCACTAAGCCCGCAGCCATTGCTAGCTGAGATTGAGCATTACGCAATCCCAACAGTCAGTAGGTAGACTAGACTGTGCATTGCATAGTTCCAGTAGTTAGTCAGTCTCCCAACAACCCAAACTATGCCTTGTGTAGTCTTAGCAGTCAGTCTGCCCACCTCCAAGCCAAAATTGCGTAACCTTCATGATCAGTCACATAGGTATGTTGCAAGTCAGCTCCCAAGTTCATTTTGGTTTTTGACTGATAGATTTCTTGCCATGAGTGTTTCCATGTCTCCATGTATTGCAAGTGTTCATCTTCCTCTCAGTAGTGTAGGTACAATGGCTTCCAAGAGGGCAGAGTAAAAGACACCATTCAAAGCACACCTGGAGATGCAGTCGATCAAGTGTTTATGATCTTTCCTATTCATGAAGATATCAAGTTGTTCGTAGACAAGGACATCAAGATATGACAACAACAACATCACAATGAGTAGCATCATGAAGAACAGCTGAAGGAAACATACCGAATGCAGTGAACATAGTGAATGAAATGAATGCAGCGAATGCAAGAGGAAGGTTGTTGACAACACAGAGGCAGGACAAAGTTGGAAGATCAAGCAGATCCACTCATAATGAGAACAACTTTGGAGACTCAGGTTATGAGGTGAGGACATGACATGAAGGTCGTGCAAAGACAAAGAATGGAACAAAGAAGGAGTTACATGTGTTGAAGAATCAACTCAAGGAAGAACATGAAGCCACATAGACAAAAGAATGAGGTGCAACGGGATTAGGAACATCAGTGGGCACAATGTGCACTCATGGATGAAACCGTGCCGTAAAATTTAAAATCCATCCCAGTAGCTAACAAAGAGTAGACAGGGTGAGAAGTATTGTTGATCACATGCAAGGGATTCAGTAACATGCATTTCATTGTGTGCATGCATGCAAACCAACCCATTCAACACACTCACTAAGGTGAAGACAGGAAGCAAGTACAACTAGAGCTGAACATGTACTTCAGTAAGTTGATGCGCATGACCACCAACACACACTTGAAGATTAACACGGACTCTATGCATTAGTGTGTTGTTGGTTTAGCTGCTCCCAAGGAGACCATGTGCATGTTAGCAGATGATTTGGATGAAGGAGCCGAACCAATGCACTGGTTGCAATGGAGGCAAGAGTTCACTTGAGCAAGATGTCACCATGAGGTGCATGCACACCATCACGAATGACCAAGCTTGGCATCAGCTCACCACCTTCACCATCACAAGCATGTCAAAGACTTGATCTCATCACAGTGGACCAAGTGTCAGTGATGTCTTGCATGGATTTCTCAAGCCATGTTGTCTCACATGGGAACATATGCATTATAATGTTGAGTCATTTCAAGTGTAAGTCAAGTGTCAATAATTAGATGTAACAGTCATAGAGTATGTGAAGATTCATGAGGGTAGTTGAAATGTCACAAAGGGGAATGTCAAGGGTCACCCCACCCTTTGCTATAAATAGTCCCTCATAACTCATTGTAAGGGTCTTTGTTCAACCAAGCTTCTGATAAGACTATCTTGGAAAGATCTTGGACAATATTGTAACATGCCTTGGCTTCTCCAATGCACAGAGCTAGTTCATCTATTTGGAGGAGTAGGCGGAGGTGGTTGTAATGTTCCACTATTGGGGCTAGCGAGTTTACATGGATGTATTGTATGATTGGAACTTACACTTCTTTATATAATAAGAGCCAACACGTTTTCACACATGTATTGTATCTGTTGTAAGACTTATCTTTAACACTTGTAATGCATGCTACTTTAACCTTTGTTCTACATATGAACTGATTCATTTGTTGTAATGCTTAATATATTAATGGATATGTGTTGTATATGTTGTCAATTTTGTCTCGTCCATGTCGACTGCTCTGCTAGAGATCAGACATACCTTTCACATGAACCTTTCTATAACAATTGTTGCACTCGTTCAGACTGGTCCGTGAGTGTTGTACATGTTATCTTACCTTGTATGTTGTGACTACCGCATCCGAGTGGACTGCTCCACCAGAAGATGTGTGTGTCCTATGTCTTATGTGTTCCTAGCTAAGTTGGGATTGATCCCTTTCAACCTGGAACTCACATTCACCCTCATCTCAACCCACCCATGTTAGAACCTCTCATACACCTTCCTTGACTCACTGCAATGGTCACACCCTTGCCGCTGACAGAGTTATCTTACTTGCTTCTGTGCGACATCATTGTCAAGGCATTACCATACAACCCACTATTGGGACTCCTACACCAAATGGTTTGAGGTCTGATTTGGACTTCTTACCTGGGAGATCCCATTACATGTTGGAAGGTCCAACACCATCAACATTTTGGTGATATAAGGAGGGCCAGATGACAAGCCGAGTCCTAACATCTATTTTGAATCTCTACATATCTATCATGACACACTACTGAGTTTCTCTTACGGAATGTATGTCTTATGGAAATGATTTCATGATCCTGAAAAGGCTCTCGGATAAGTTGTCTTACAAAACATTTGATGGTGGAGGCTACATGGGCTTGATTTGGCATGCAGTCGGTGTTGTAGGCTCATGTGAAATACATGTATTCTTTGAAGAATACATGAGCTGCGCACTGTTCATCTACACGCTTCGAGGGCACCCAATGCATTGGTGTGTCACAATGCCCAAAAAATCCATTCATTATCTTGCTCATCTGGTCGTAGAGATAGACCATGCTATCAGTCACTATTACCGCAAAAAACTCAACAAAGAAATTCTAATATTACAAAAAGCACCTGATGAATTCATTGAACAGTTTCACACACACTTTTGTAATCTTGTATACTGATTCCCGGAAGATGATATTGAATGGGAATTTCTTGATGGAAGATTTGAGTATCTTCTTAACATATCTGAACCCCAATCAGCACACTTCAGTGATGGAGCTACGCAATGATAGGCATGAACAGTTGCTGTCACAAGTGACTGTCTTCCTTCATCTCATCCAACAACTCCACCACCACAGAGTGATGTGGGAGATCATGCACACACTTCAGTTGTACTGTCACACTCTCCCACTCTCCCACTCCATCTTCTCTTGAGATTTGTGCAGAGTTGGCTAGTAAGACTATTGGTTGTCATGTGAACACATTCCAACAACCTCCGTCCTTGCATTCTATTGATCCTCCGGATTGTACTGTCTTGTGTTCTCCCGTTCTGGACTCCTCACTTAATGTGAATGAGGATCAAGCTATTGATGAAGTTGGTGTTATGTAGCCAACCTGTGCCATCATTCATGATGAGTGTGTGTGGGAATCTAAAGAAGAGTTCGCGGTGAAGGATGACACCCTTCCAGCCGCACCTTATTTGATTCATCCTAACATCCCTTGTGATTCTACCACTGCTGATTTCTCCTGTGAAAACTCATTTCCCAATGCTTCTACTTTCGATCATTCACAGGCTACGTCAGATGTTAGTTTGTCATTAAATTGTGAATAGGACACATCTTCCTCAGAAATTCCATTCAATATGTCATCTATCTTTCTTGAACACACAAAGGGTGAACATCTTTGCTTCTCATCTATCCCTCTACCCAACTCATCAAATCATGAGGATGCCGATGAACATCTCGAATTTTCTGATCTTGGTTGTCGTGATCTATTCACTTCCTCATCTGATCACAATGTTGTTTCAACTATTGTTAATCTATCCAAGACACTGGTCTATGATGATCTATCTTTCCATAGGTCGAAACCCCCCTAGACTATCGAGGTACTTTAGCCCATGCTGATAGTTATGTTAGGTCCTCGTTGTCTTAAGGTTGGTTTCACTTCTTATCAGGAAATTCTTGGAACACTCGAGGCTCCTCATCACTCTCTACTTTGCATTGAAGATCAACCAAACGCCCAGATTTCGCTTCCTCCACTTTAAATACACGATCCCATCACTCATGCATTGGAGGAATCTTACACATTAAGCACACATGCACAACATAAGTGATCTATCTTTCTCATGTTTTCTTGCATGACATAGTCAAGAGAATGCATACACTTAACATCCGCATGGATTGTAGCACAGCAACATGGCAACACCATAGAATTCATGTCAAGAACTTTCAGTCATCTCTGTTTTGTGGTCGCTCATAAGTTCGAAGTGTGTTTTTCTTCACTGTTACATCTTTCTTGTTTGCTGGTTTGTATAGTTGTCTTGTTCGCGAACCATGCCTTTACCAACATGGGTCAACAAATGAGCTAGTGGCTACATTGGAAGTATCACTTCACATGAGTTGACCCATGCACCGTTAGCTTTGGATTAGGAGTAGTGTCTGCTTTTGAGTTGTTTTCTTACATGCTTGTCTGCTTGCTTTTTTTGTTTATCTGACTACTTGCTTGTTTTCTTACTTGTTTTTCTTTCACTTTTGCTTCTGCTCTTACTTTGCTTTGTTGTTTGTTAGTTCGCTTGTTTTGTTTCATCAGATAGTTTTGCATTAAACCATGTATGACTCTTGAAGCAAGCTAGGTAATGTACAAGATTCCTTGTGCTGCTATCACTACTTGGTTATATTTCATCCTGCCTCCATATGAAGGACTTGTTACTTTCATTCCATAATACGTCGATGGAAAATACGTATTGTTCGAAGTGAACCTTGGTAAAAACACAATTCTTGCACGCCAACTAGTCTCAGCTACTCTAGCCGGTTGCTTTTTGGTTAACCCTTGTCAGCTCAGTCAAGTAGAGTACGGTGAGGGGGAAAACCTTAACAAGCATGTCATAGCTATAATAAACTACTTCTTTGCTAGAACAACTCCTCCGCTCTCAATATGTCAGGATCCCTCTTCTGCCTCTGAAATGAAGAAGTCCTATGCATAGTTGAAAAACTGAAAAATGAAAAAAATGGAGAAGTAAAAAATGAAAAATGAAAAAGGCGAAAGAATAAAAAGGCTTCCTTTGTAGGGAGGTGATGCAAGTAACTCTGCTAGGGTACTAACTATGGCTGTTGGTAGTAGAGCCATGCTTGTGTTCCTATGTGACACTGCCAGGGTACTGTTTAGGTCTGCTGGCAGTGGAGCAACACCAGAGATGAAACTAAAACTCTGACGACTATACTGCTTGTGCACCAATATACCCCTCAACTCCAATCGAAACAACTGTTTTGTCTTGGATTGGAATGTTTGTCAACCGACTAAGAGTTTGGCAGATGATACATCTTACAATCAAGCTAGTGTGAAACCAAGAGGAGCTTAGAACCTAACAATACTTCCGGAGGTGTTAGACTTGCTTTTCACGAACAAGGTCCATTCAAATACCAAGTATTATAGCGGCTACAACCACCCTCCAAAAGTTTACCTTAGCTTTGTTTTGGAGCCTCCCTTCAAACCTTCATAGCAGCTTTCCTTTCTTCATTAAGTTCACAAGCTTCAGTGTTTTTCTTGCACAAAGGTAGCCTGTCGATCACAGCTTGATGCATTCCCCTAATAGGTTGTTCACCCAGACTTGGTCTAGCTATAGGCTGAGCAACTTTCCCAAGAAAAATGCACATTTCTGGTGGGCAACCAACCTTTCATCCAGAAATTGCACAATCCTATATGGCAGCCTGCTAGGCTCCAAGATTGCACAATTCTGCTAGTCAACATTCCCAGCAGGAATTGTGCAATTTTCCTGAGTAGGGCTACTCAGCCCAGAAATTGCGCAAATCTCCTAGGCAACCAGCCCAACTCCCAGCTAGAAATGCACATTTTTCTCCAACAGTCGACCAGTCTCTTGAATGTGCAACTGAATAGATGAGTTCCCTCCAAGACCAAGCAAAATTGACTTGCATTCATAGGCTGCTTCTCCCAAGGCATCATGCAAAGGCATCACTTATTTCAGGGATCTATGTTTAGCAGTTGGAGGTTACATGCCAGGGTCATTTCAGAAACCTCCCACCAATTGTCACTTTCCCTAGATTTGTGGCATGTGCATCACAACCTCAATGTTATAAAAAATCATCAACTAGACACTGTAGAGCTCATTCCTCACATCAACCTTGTAGCTCTAACATCCCACATCACAACTAGGAGCAGTTGGCACATTCAGCTCAACTACTTTGGGGTAAGCATCCTTTCCATGCCTTGTGTTTCATTCCTGTCGCTTTCCATGTTTTCACTTGTATGAGTACTATTTTCTTGATTTCTCTGAATGCCTTCTGTAGTTTACATGTATGTTAGCTTTTCCTAGCACTGTTTCAGCTTTCGTCAACATCTCACTACTTTCGCATGCATGAAACTATTTTTCACGAACAATTGTCGATTCAGTGACTTGCCTCAACCACATGCATGTTGTTCCATTTTCTGAATCTTTCATTACCCATTTCCATTCATGATCATTCACTTATGCTTCCACGTAGTATCATCATGCATTCACACTCACATTCACTTTCAGTTGCCCGTCGACGAGTTTGGCCAACCTCAGCCTCAAATTTTCCTCACCAAGGTAGCATTGCGCAATCTTGAGAAGGAAGGCTCTCCCTTCCTCCCCATAAATGTGCATTTTGGCCCAACAACTATTCTCCAGGCCTTCTTTGCACAATCCTGAGAGATAGTGACTGCTAGCCAAGAAAATTGCGCAATGCAGTCATCGAGCATGCAGCCATTGCTAGCTAATATTGTGGATTGCGAAATCCCAACAGTCAACAGCTAGAATGGACTGTGCATTGTGCAATTCCAACAATCAGTCAATCTCCCAGTAGCTGAGACTGTGCGTTGTGCAATCTTGGCAGTCGGCTTGCCGACCTCCCAATCGAAATTGCGCAACCTTCATGATCAGTCACACAGGTATGTTGCAAGTCAGTTCTCAAGTTCATTTTGGTTTTCGACTGACAAAGTTCTTGCCATGAGTGTTGCCCTTTCTCCAGGTATTTTAGGTGTTCATCTACCTCTCAAAAGTGTAGGTACAATGGTTTCCAAGAGGGCAGAGTAAATGAAAACATTCAGAGCACACCTCGAGATGCAGTCGATCAAGTTTCTATGAGCTTGCCTACTCACGAAGACATTAAGTCGTTTGTAGACAAGGACATCAAGATATGACAGGAGCAACATCACAACGAGCAGCATCATGAACAACAGCTGAAGGCAACATACAAAATGCATCGAATGCATCGATTGTAGCGAATGCAAGAGGAAGGTTGTTGACAACACAGAGGTAGCACAAAAGTTGCAAGATCAAGGAGATCCATTGATAATGAAAAAAAATTGGAGAGTCAGGCTATGAGGTGACAATGCAACATGAAGTTCGCGGAAGGAGTTGCATGTGTTGAAGTAGCGACTCAAGAAAGAACATGAAGCTACACAGACAAACGAATGAGTTGCAACAGGATTACGAATAGCAGTGGGTACAACGTGCACTCATCGACGAAACTACACCTGTATAACTTAAAGATCCATCCCAGCAGCTAACACAGAGCATACATGGTGAACAACTTTGTTAATCGCATGCAAGGGATTCAAAAACATGCATGTCATTATGCGTACACATGAAATCCAACCCATTTAACACACTCACCAAGGTAAAGACAAGAAACAAGTCCAACTAGAGCTGAACATGTACTTAAGCAAGTTGATGTGCATGAACACTATCACATGCTTGAAGATAAACACGGACACTATGCATTAGTAGTTTCTGGTTCAACCACTCCCAAGAAGACCATGCACATGTTAGGAGACAAGTTGGATGAAGGAGCTGAACCAATGCACTGGTTGCAATGGAGGCAAGAGTTTTCTTCAGCAAGATGTCACCATGAGGTGCATGTGCACCATCACAGATGACCAAGCTTGGTATGAGCTCACCACCTTCACCATCACAAGCATGTCAAAGAGTTGGTCTCATCATAGTGGACTAAGTGTCAGTGATGCCTTTCATAGCTTTCTCAATCCATGTTGTCTCACATGGGTAAATGTGCATTTTATTGTTGAGTCATGTCAAGTGTAAGTCAAGTGTCAATAGTTGGATGTAATAGTCATAGAGTAGGTGAAGAGTCATGAGGGTAGTTGAAATGTCACAAAGGGGAATGTGAAGGGTCACCCCACCCTTTTCTATAAGTAGTCCCTCATAACTCATTGTAAGGGCTTTTGTTCAGCCAAGCTTCTGATAAAATGTTCTTGGAAAGAGCTTGGACAATATTGTAATACCCCTTGGCTTCTCCACTGCACAGAGCTTGTTCATCTGTTTGGAGGAGCAGGTAGATGTGGTTGTAACATTCCATAGTTGGGGCTAGTAAGTTTAAATGGATGTATTGTATGATTGGAGCTTACACTTCTTTATATAATAAGAGCCAACACGTTTTCACACATGTATTGTATATGTTGTAAGACCAATCTTTAACACTTGTAATGCATGTTCCTTTAACCTATGTTCTACATCTGAATTGATTCATTTGTTGTGATTCTTAATCCATGAATGGAAATGTGTTGTATATGTTATTAATGTTGTCTCGTCCATGTCGGCTTCTCTGTTGGACATAAGACAAACCTTTCAGATCAACCTTACTTTAACAACCATTCCACTCATTCAGACTGATCCGTGAGTGTTGTACGTGTTATCTTACCTTATATGTTATGACTACCGCATCTGAGTGGACTTCTCTACTAGAAGCTATGTATTTCCTATGTGTTGTGTGTTCCTAGCTGAGTTGAGACTAATCCCTTTCAACCTCGAATTCACCTTCACCCTCATCTCAACCCACCTATGTTAGAACCTCTCATACAGCTTCCTTGACTCACTGTAGTGGTCACAACCTTGCTACTGACAGAGTTATCTTACTTGCCTCTGTGCGACATCGCAGTCAAGGCATTACCATATGACCCACTGCTAGGAATCCTACACTAAAGGGTCTGAGGTCTGATTGGGACTTCTTACCGGGGAGATCCCCTTACATGTTGGTGAGTCCAACACCGTCAACATGATAGTTTGCACAGGTATTTGAGAGGTCACGTTAGGAATAAATGGACCAGAAGTAGGCATATCATTCAATGACCAAATAGGATTTTGGTATAAGGAGGAAGCACTACGAGTTCCTAAACCTAATTGAGCCAAGGTTGTATAACCAAGTGGAAGCATAGGCCCACTGTTTTTAGGAGTCAATTGAGATGGGACTCTTCCTGTAAAAGGAAATTCTTCTGGAGGAAAGTCATATTCAAGCTCTTCATTGACATGAGGAGTGTGTGTAGTGGAGACTTCCAGAGGACCTCGAGGAGAGGTTGGAATATCACCTTCTGAATCCATGGGTGGAAACAACGAGCAAGGAGGAATTCGGGATGTATGAGGGGATAACTCCAAAGGAACATCAGGTTGATCACATGGACTTTAAGGATGTTGAGGAGATATCACAAATGGATCAATTAACAGATTCAGAGGGTATAAGACAAACCACTGTGGACTCTCAAGGGTTTCTAGATCAGACTCCTGAGGTGACAATGAATCTCAAGGTGGTGGAAAAAAGCAAGGGGTTGGATGCTTGGAACAATTCCAAGTTCAAAGCCTTGAGCTTCAAGTGACTGCAAAAGTTCTGGATGAACTCTTTGTCATGACCCTTCAATATCAAAAAATGAAGGTGAACTGTGGGATGAACTCAATGGTTCAACCATGGTGACTTTCTATAAAGAGCAGAAGAAGAAGAGACGATTCGTTGAGGGCTAATTAAAATTAAAATTTACAAGGAATAACTCAATATGAGGCCAAGAAGAAACTGCATGGGTTCGACATGTTATCATTGGAAGTTAATTTTATGACTTGAAACAACAAATAAATAAAAAATGGGTAATACTAGACAATAGGGTTTACCAACTATCCATGAACTGTTATATACACCTTAGCCGAAAGCAAGGACTTGATGTATGACAACCGATCCCCTGAATGTTGTGTTTGGTGTATCATGTTTACAAGACAACTCACTCAGTTACCTATGGCTAAAGGATAGAAACCTAATGGGGTCTCCCAATATATACTCGACGGTATAGGGAGCACAAGTATGTGTCAGCATTGTCTAATGCAGAAGTGTTCAATGAGAACATCCCTATATACTTATCATACTGAAGTGCCTCTGATATACTCGAAAGTACTGGAAAACATTCTATATACTTCCATATTGGGACGAGATTTCACCCCCAGGATACACTGTAGTTAGTTAATGACAACTGCTATGTTTAAAGACTCTGGAACATATCACTAGCCTAGAACTTTATATATTTACGTTAGGTGACAAATTCTCCTTAGGTTAATTGAGGTAAATTTTAAGTTTATCTTGAATTATGTTTCGATTTGATGGCTCAATGATGTCACTTGAATTCCTATAATGCAACTAAATGATAAAAATTAAATCTTTTCATTCGGTGAAGGCTATACTACTGAAGGAAGAGAGACAACCAAATAATGCATCAAACAAGAAAGAAATGCATCAAAACACCACACTTTATCTCCTAATGCAAAATGTAAACAAAATCTAATCTCTCATTTCACTAACAAATGCAATGCCAAAATGAACTACTATGAGAAACAAAAATCACTTTCCTTTCACTAAGATGCACTAAATCATTTCCTTTTACTTTGATCCAATAATGCAAACTAATGCAGTGAGCAAAGGAAAAATACAATCTAACATAATGAAAATGAAAATCTTTTTCACTTTATGGTTTTGAATGAAAAAATGTTCCAAAAAATACTTAAATGAAGAAGTCTTTCACTTTTTCTTTCCGAAACAAAGAATGAAAACAAGTACTCTCTTTCAGTCATACCAAAGAAAACAATTGTGATATATGCTTAACAATGGAACAAAAGAAATCTTCAAAGCATCAATATGACTTGACACTAATGAAAATAACTTCACATCAATGAATCGAAAGAAACTTGAAAAAGATTTCCTGTTTGCGAAAAGACTCCTGAATGGAAACAATCAATCTCAGATAAGCAGACCAAGCAATGAGTAGTGGGTGACCTAGAAACCCTAGAAGGCAATCAAGCTTCAAACACACATTAACAAAGTCAAGAGACAATTGCAATCATAGAAGCATGACAATCAAGATAAATACACTGCAATGACATTGGAAAATCAATGATAGAGGCAAAAAGGAATGAAAACAAGAAGAAACCCTAATTTTTCTTCTATCCTCTGGGATCAGCGTGACTGTTATAGGAAAAAGGGAGATGTAAGGAAAATTAGCGCAACTGTAATTAAGAAAAGAATGATGAAAGCACTAACTTTGGAACAGAAAATATGTTGGGTGATAAAATTAAGGGAAAATAAAAAAATCTTCAAGATCAGAGAAAACTAAATGTTGTCAAGCAAGAACCATTGATTGAAAATAGCTACAGTGATGCAAACAAGCCAAGAAACTAACAGTTGGTCAAACTCATCAGAGAATCTAATTGAAGGAATGAATGGAAAGGGTTATAGCTTCCCCAGTGGAGTCACCATTTTGTTGTTAAGGTAAATCCACTCTGTAGACAAAGATAATCCCTCTAGCCCAAAGAGTGGGACTAGCAACCTTTGTGACAATCTACAAGACACTTCCCTAAATTACAATCGAAATGAGAGAAGAGGAAGATGGCCTACCTCATTCTGATGTTATAACTTCCTCCTTTGTTAAAGACCACAAATCACTTACGCCTCAGGCTCGCTCCTACTACTCACAACATTTGAATGCCTGCACAAGAGATCAAAGACACAACAAAGCATACGAATGAAAATATCATAATGGAAAGTAATCCACTTAATAGATCAAGGAGCATTAAGACAAATGATGCATTAACACAAACATTTATGGAAAATGAGCCAACAATTGTATATAATAATAGAATAAAGGAGGAAGCATACAACCAAGCCTTGATGTCAATAATCTCTCCTTGAGTGAATGTCTAAATCTAAGCTCAAGCTCTGCAAGCACACATTCTCCAAGCCAAATGAGTAGCATGTGGGCATAATCTCATCATAAGGGTGAAGATACTCAAAGACCAACCATTTGGGAATGGGAAAAGATGAATATATAGGTAGTGAAAGGAAGTTAGGATCTCTCCAAAGATAGGAGAAGGCCCTCATCTCAAGGAGGTAGCTTGTAGGGATAAGACCAAAGGGCCAAGTTGAGAGAACTTCACCTCATACACCCCAAACAACCTCCAACTTGTCATTCTGGAAGCCTCTAAATCACGACGCTTCTTGTCATATTTTGGAAAAAATTCCTTTTTAGGGATGATCATGGGTATCCAAGCCAAAAATGTACTAGGATCACGAGGCTAGTATAATGCAACTAGTGATCAGCACAGGTTTCCAGTGTCAGGGTTGCGATGATGTTAAAATTAAGGTTTTAGAGCTCCTTTACTCCAGGGAAGGCTCAAGGAATTTTTCATCAGTGTTTTAGGGAGGATCTAAGCTACATATTAGGATGGGTGCACTGCATGATTGCTAATTTTTGGGCACTTCGGGTATGACACAGGGAAGTGTAGGAGGCATGACAAAATACTGTGTAACACAGACCAGACTCAAATTCTTCATATGTAGCAGGTGCGCCCTCTCTTCGGCTGAGTCAATGCACAAGGACCCCTCTAGTAACTGCACTATGTGGAGATCCAATGTGAGTTCTACTTACTGGGCTGAATCGCTCGCTTTTTTAAGGCTCTATTGCTTCTGGCTCATCTGTCCAATGCTTTGGACCTGTAATTCCCGCAAGCCCTGTTGTACCTTCCCTAGTGTTTGCTGGTACTTCTCTTCAAAGTGGCCCCAAATATATGTCGTTGCATCATGGACCACATCACTAATTTAATCTAGGTCCCCCTCTGTGGGAATCAAAGGCATCATGCTTTTTCATTTATCAAACTTTTTCTTCTTCCGCAACCCTGCCAAACTCTTTTTCAGCGCCTTCTTGACGATGAACGGGGACTCCAAGCTTGTTCCCCCTTCCTCTTCTCCCTCTTACTCTTCCTCTACATCCGTGCACTCTATGTCTGACTCGCCAAGGTCAATGGTGGCCTGCGAGGTAGTATTTTCCTTCGCTGCATCTTTTTCCTTGCCATCCACTTCTTTCTCCTTTGCAACAACTTCTTTCTACTGCGCGGCCTTTTTTGTTGCCGCAACCTTTTCTCTAGCAAAAGCCTTATATGCTTCCTTCTTCTTTTTAGCTGCTGTTGATGTTGTTTTCTGTGCTGCTTCACCTTCAACAACCTTACTTGTACCTGTACTGACATCTGAGGGGCTCAACTAGTCACTTGGCCACTTCCTGACAACCCCTATAATATCATCTTTGGTGACTAAATATGGAAACTTGTACCATATTCCCTGAGGATCCTTATTTGTGTGAATGTGTGGATTATGGAAATATGCCTTGAAGTCCACGGCATTGGCGTATGGCTCATGTAAACTTGGCGATAATGTTTGGGATGGGGTCCCCTGGGTTAGTTTTGGGGTTAAAATGACCCAAGTTTTGATGTATTTTTTAAGTAATGTAAAGTCTCCATGATTTTTGGATGCGGAACACATAGATCATTAGGAGTCAAAGGGGTTTTAGCCCCTTTTTTATGTAGAGGTGAGTCATTTTTAAGATCCACCCATGGTCCGTGGACCATGAGATTGTATGAAAGAGGCTATAAATAGGTGTTTTTTAGAGAGTCTAAGGCAGGTCAATGTGGATAATGAATGGTGTCTTAAAAGAGATAGCGTAGAGAAGTGGGATAGATAGGAGAGAAAGGCTATGCAACTGAGTGTGTAGAGGCCTAGGTAGAGTCTGCAGATGAGTGCGCAGACCCCTGCAACTGAGTGTGCATGATAGTTTTGAGTTTGTAATACCGTATTGAAGATCAATAAAGAAGATGACTGACAAAATATTGCGTATATCTATTTATCTCTGTTTATAATATATGATGTGGATCAATACTGTGTTTATGAAATATTGATCTAATAATGCGTGATTCTATTGAATAATTGTTAGATGATGTACGCAAGCATGTTTATGTAACTTCGTGAAGACTTTGTTGAATAATATAATGCTTATTAATAACATAAGCTTATATGCGCAAATGATAATTTAAGATTGCTTTCTAATGCACATAAGTGGATAAATCGACTCTTAAGGGTCCACAAAGACGGGTCGTAGAAATTCACGAAGGTCTAAAGGTTGTTTTAGTAGAATTGCAATACCAAGCACTAAAGGCTTATTGATCTATGTGAAGGCAGATCTAGGGCGCTAAAAGATATCACACTCGTATCTGGATGCAGAAAGTTGGTTCTTGCATGCCCCCATACTGTTTTAGGTGAGACAACAGCCTATGATACACAAGTTGTTGCTAAAAGGGCTAGTAGTCTAGGGATTAGTTGGTTGGCAAAACTAACTCTGTACCTAGATTGGACCCCCCTAAGCCAAAAAATGGTTCCCTTTTTCGGGACCAGGTTTTGCTTGAAGGAGATGTGTGATGTTGCATCACTAGAACCCAATAAAGAAACAAATTGAAAAGTGGTTGGATAGAAAAATTCATTAATTTGTAGCATAGGAAATGGGAATCTGCACCTGTCAAAAGAGCAGTGGTTGGATAGATATTTGTATATGGAGATACACAAAATTTTATTATGCACCTTCTCGATTGAATTATACGGGTGGTTAGCTAAGTTGGCAGGCGGTCAAGGAAGGTGGAAGCTTGATAATCCTATAGTGTGGACTCCTAAATTAGTGCGACGATTAGAAGCCTCTAAAGACAACATCGTGTGTGTTACACAGTAATTTTTCATTGTCTTCACTCCAATCTTCCCACTGTGTCATGTGTCCAAGTTGTACATGCTCATGTTAGACAAATGCTCTCTGATGCTGCCAAATGACCCACTTTTCCAAAGGTTTCTACCTCATTGCGTCTGTTGGCTAAATAAACGCGCTAAAGGGCGCTCCAAAATAGCCTAGAAGCGCCGCCATCATGGAAGTACACCTGATTCCCGCGATGGTCAGATTTTATGTGCCAGAGCGACTGTCACTTGTAAAGTTCTGCGATGACCAGACTAGCTACATTATTCAATAGTGATGTCAGCTCAGAAGGCCAGTTATGTGCCCGCGATGATCCAAATTGGGCGAATTTGTTCCAACAGTCAGCCTTCCCGATGACTCCAGAACTAGTTGTTGGCCTACTTTATGTCGCCCTCCTTTCTCTGGTGTGGCTGTTCCGTCATTTGTGCTACCTTCCTTGGAGATAAGATAATTCTCCCACCTTTCATGGAGACTCCTTCTCCTATTTAAACTCTCACCATTTCTATGTGCTACTAGTTTTGGAGTTCTTAGTCTTTGGAATGGTTGCTGATAGTGTTGTTAGTATTTGTGAGTTTATTAGATAGCTGGTTTGAGTGTGACAAGTGTGGGATTTTTGATAGCTTGAGGAAGGTTGTGAAGTGCCTTTGATCTTGTGTAAAACTTGTGACTGAGAGAGACTTGTGTATTGGCAGATCCATCTTCAAGAGTGAATTCTTGAAGAACATGCTGGTTGGATCCCTCTGAGAAGGCTTGTGACGTCAAGAATTTGGTTGTATGCTTACTCTTATTTCATAATTAATGCAATCAATGATGTTTTCCTATGTCTTGTATGTAATGTACTTGATAGCTCATGACTTCTTGACTTTGTGAGTAAATAGATCATTTGTTGTTCCGGTTACATGCTTTGTTGTATTTCCTTTGCATTGTTTCAGGTTGATCACTCGTTAGGAGAAGGAAGCAGAGGCTGGAGAAATGCAACGAAACTCCATCGACCACCAGTTGAGGTAGGCCTCCAACTATGACTGTTTAAGGAAAGCTATTGTTGGTCTGTCCTTGTTTGTGATGAGACCCACTCTAGTGCTAGAAGGGTTGCCTCTGTCCGCAGAGGGAACACTTTCCTGCATCACAAATTGGCGACTCCACTGCGGAGGTTTGGCCTTTGTTCCTTTCTTATTTACTCTTGTACTGATTTTTGTTTTGGTCTCTTTTGAAGTATTAGGGATTAGTTACCAGTCTTTTGAGTTTCCTGGCCTGATTTGGGAAATGCCCTTATTTTATTAAAGATTGATTGTCTTTGATTTGGGAGTTTTTTGTTTTCCTATTGCTATTTTGAACATCATCGCGACTTTTAATCTAACAGTCGCGCTGTCATCGCGTCACCCCTTTTGTAGTATCCTGTTCATCGCATAATTACGCTTAACAGTCGCGAAGGTTCTGTAAGTCGGACCATCACGGAAAAGTCGTGTACTTCCACGCTAACTCGCTTTGTTGCTGCGATGTGTTCTTCATCAGCACTTGCTGCTTGTGTATTACCCGTGCTGATTGCTGTAGAATTGATTTTTTCAATTCTACCTCCTGAATCCGTCAGTCTTGCTAGTCCCTTGCTGTTCTCACTTGTTTGATAACCTGTTTTTCACTATTTAGAGGTTGAGGCACTCTCTTGTGAGCTTTGTTGAATGAATCTTGTTTTTCTTGCTTTGTGACCTAGTGTCATTGTTTCAAGTCTTTTGGATCAATTTGGCTTGGTTGCTTGTTTGCAGAGATTCGTTTGCAGCTTGCTGTTGGTTTGATTGAGCCTTCCCCTTTGCTTACTTTTGGTTGATTGTTTAGTGGTTGTTATTGGACCAATCTTAGCATTGATTCGATTTCTTTTCACTACCCGGGCATAGATTACAATTGTTTGGATCAACCGTGTTTCCACATTTGTTTATTGTGTATTGGTTTCTTTTAGAGACATCAAAATCAAAAGGATTGCATTTTCATTTAGCATGCGAAAGTGAAAGTGAATTTGCATTTCAAGTTGCATATTGAAAAGCAAATGATTAAATCTCTCATTAGTAGTATCCGTGCACTTTAGGAATTGATGTCTGTTTGCATGATGTGACTGTTTTGTTGTCTTGGTTTTCTTGCTTTGGGAATGATCTCTCTACCCTCCCATAGGTAGGTGTTCATCGAAAAAAAGCTTTGGGAATGATCTCTCTACCCTCCCATAGGTAGGTGTTCATCGAAAAAAAGGATATTTCATTCATTCTAGCTACATCTTAGGTTCTGTTATATACATATGGTAAGGCCTGAAAAATGAAACATAATCCAAGATCAACTTTAAAATCAACTGAATAAATCTAACAACGCATTCGAACATAATACACACATTTAGAGGTCTAGACTAGAGGCATGCTCCGACGTCATTAAACCTAGTCACTTTTGTTTCCACTCAAGGTTGGGTGATTCCTCCTTCTGTGACTCAATAGTGGTCTAGCACGGAATTGTGCTCCCATGTACCGTTGAGTATATGCTGGGAGACCCCACTAGGTTATCATCCTTTATCCATAGGAAGCCATGTCTGCCACCTTACAAGCCGTAACACACCGAACATAGCAATCGGGAAGATTGATTGTCGTACAGAAAGTCCTTGGTTTTCATATGACTGCCAAGGTGTACATGCAGTTTTACAGATTTGTCTGGTAAACCTTTTGCCTAGTTCTCTAGAGTAGTCACTTTCATTCCTTTTCGGACTCCCTAAAAGAAAAGGTCCATCTAAGCACTTGTCACTTCAGGCTCATTAAATATTCGAAGGTGACTAGAGTCATCTTTTGTCATTTTCTCAACTCTTTAAAGATGAAAAGGTCAGGTTTTGTTCCTGTGTCTTAAAATTTATTCAGCCACGCTTCACACTTACCCTGTTATATCTTGTTTGCGTTAGCTTGAGTAGGGTCCTTTCTCATTAGTTTGCGTAGGATTGTTTGAAGTCATCATCCTGGCGGAATCACTGATCTCGTCTCCTGTTCCAAGTGACTAGGGGTCTCCTTCTTCTGTTGCTCCCAAGGTACCGGTTGTGAGTGATACTCTCCTTGTTATTCCGAGTATCCAACCGATTAACTCTCGTGCTCCAGAGGACGAGACTTACGAGATTCACTGGAACCCCATTTGGGAGCCTTCCGAAGAAGATATTCCCATACTCCTCCTAGCATTTCAGTCCCAATGTCTTCTTCCAATATGGAGGACACATTCCCCGTCACAAGTGAAGAATCCGTTGCGACGAGCGATGAAATTCCCACCTCAACAAAAACTCCACCTTTTCGTATCACCCCTCTTGGTGTTATGTTTCCTTTATGCTATAAGGCGTTGAGGGATGTTATGTCTTCTAGGCCCCCCCCTACGAGTTCTATGTGGTTGCACACCATCACTCCGACCTTGGAGTCCTTTATTCCTCAAATTCACATTGTGTCTGTCACTTCCGTCTCGACTATTCCAAACGTCTGTGTGGCTTCTTCAACCCCTATCGTTAGTGCTGTTACTACATCCTCAGTTGTGACCACTGCTGTTGGACCTTCTTCAGGGTCAGCAAATAGTGGTCCATCAGCATCCGTACCTGGAGCCGTTGATCCTACACTAAGTGCCCCACCTTCTTCTGGTTCTATTCCAGCAGGGGGGGCATACGATCAATATTTGCATGCTCTTCAGAATGTGGATCCTCAAAATACGTTTCATTATTATGATTCTAGAGGGGCTCATATCTATTATCGCGAACCTTTGCCACCTCAGCTTGCGGTTGAGGTCACGGTCCCATTATCCATTGCCTGGACCACCACTGGTTATGGCGGTGGCCAAGTATCGCGTGCACATCTTCAAGGACCAACTCATCAAGGCCAACAGTCTCACATGAAAACCTCTTATGGGAAGCAGTATTACGGGTAGTCTTATCTAGGGTAGCCTGGAGGCCCACAACGACAACCCTTCCCAGGAAAACCTTCAGCCTCTGGTGGTCTGTCTTTTACCTATTTCGTGCAACCTTCTGGTAATCCGGGACAACCTTACATGCAGCAAGGTCAACCTGGTATCCAGCAAGGCTACCCTTCTGGGCAAGTCGGTCAACCTTACGTTCAGCAAGGCCAACCCACTGTCTAGTATGGTCAACCATCTGGACAAGTCGGTCAACCTCAAATCCAATTAGGTCAACCAACTGTCCAGTCTGCTCAACCATCCGGTCTATCAGGACAACCCTCAGTTGTGCAAGGATAGCCCAACACCCAACAAGCTCAACCTTCTGGGCAGATGGGTCAATCTCAATCTCAACTAGGTCAACCTTCTAGCCAGATGGCTCAGCCTCAATTCTCTCAAGGACATCCTTCTGGGCCTGCTCAACTTGGCACTCAAATGATTTTTGCTTCTCAAGCTCAACCCGGTTTTCAGCCCCAGGCTGGGCTCCAGACCCAATCTGGTCTTCAAATGCAGGTTGGATCTCAATCCCAACCGGCCTATCAAACGCAGCCTGCCTCTCAGGCTCAGTTTGGAGCCCAGCCGCCTTATGGTTTCCAGCAATCCCAAGGGAAAAATCAATTTGCCGCATATCAAAATTATCAACAACTGCAGGTGAGTCCTTATCATAATTATCAGCAACCTTATGTTACTCCTACAGGCCAAGTTGGTAATCAATGGAATGCTGGGGGGCAAATCCAGGGTCAGCCATCCTATAACCCCTATGGACAAAATCCCTACGGACAAAACCCTCCTGGGCCAAATCCATCTGGACAAAATCAATGGGGGCAACCAAAAGCTAGCTGGAACTCTAGTACTACCTCCTACCCACGGCCTCAGATGTCCTTTAACCCTCAATTACCCTTTTTAGCAACGTTGGAATTACCATATGTGTCCAAACTGACAAATGATCCTATTCTTCATAATCCGTATTGGCCCCGAGTTCAAACTAAGATTCCCGGTGATTGTCCCAAATTCATTGGTAAAGCTGGAGAAGATCCCCAAGCTCACGTCATGACTTATCATCTATGGTGTTCATTGAATTCGTGGCTTGATGATTCAATCCGGCTCTGCCTTTTTCAAAGGACTCTCACTGGCTCTACTACTAAATGGTATATTGAGTTATCTCGCAGATCTTTTCAGGATTTTAACTCATTGGCCATGGAATTTTTAACTCATTTTCAGTTGCCGATTCGATATGAAATAGGCACACACCTCCTGACATCCTTAAAACAGACAATGCCTACGCATATCTCTGATCATATCCATGAATGGAGATGGCGTCGTTGTTTGATTAAGTTTTGGATTCCCGATCAGCTTCTCACCGACTGGTTCACGACCTCATTCGTTAGTCTGATAGCACGAGACATTGCTATGGGGGCATGTGTAACTAAAGAGCAGGCTATTGTGCACGCTCAGTACCTTGACTTGGTTTACTCCCAGTCCGGTACGCTATATGATTATTTGCCTGATGCCCCAAGACCCAAAATTTCCAATGCCCCACCAATGTCATCTGTTGACGGTATCATCAGTTCCGTTAATCCGCCTTCCAAGAAAACTTCCGCGAACCCTGGGAAGCAAAAGTTGAATGCTCTAAATGAAAATACTTCTCAAGGTGTATCCAATTATGGTAGTACTTCCGAGGTTAACGCTGTTCAGTCCACCACGGCGGACAAAGCCTCGAAAGGAAAGATGAAGGGAAAAGGAAAGAACAAAGCGGATCAACCTGTTATCTCAAAATCAGGCATTGGAAGGCTGTAGACCAGGAAGACTTCAAGTAACTGTTTCAGACCAATCTTTTAGCTAAGGCTTAGCCTCCTTAGCCTGAGAGGGCTCTCTCAAAGGGTTTAAGGTTTGTGATTGTGATTGAGATGGCTAACTCTTTTTATGAAACAAATAAGAATGAGGCTAGTAAGATCTAAATCAGCAAGCATCCATTGGGCTCATGGAGTCATATGTCATTTAGCATCCACAGTGAATTGGTTTTGCAATGAAATCAAGGCATTCAGACTTCAATATATATAAAGTACAACAAAGACAAAAGAGACAGTATATGAGTACATGAAAGAAATTAGAACACAACATGTGATTTCCAAGTAATCAAGTACTCATCCAACTGTAAACAACAATGAAAGACAACAAGAGGAATTCATACATTGAAGTCACTATGATTCTTGAGCAGCAAAAACCATTACTGTATTACCAAAAGAACATAGTCTTTACATAAGCTTCACAACAGGGATTTTTTACATAAACTTCCAACCCTTTGTGCATTTTTCTTTCTCCTATTTATAGAGTTCTTCTACCTGACTGAGATTCCTCCTTAAACATTAGGGGAACTCGAGAACTACTTCTAATGACACCTGTTTAACTTTTAACTGCTTATTAAATGTAACAAACTTCAACTAGACCTTCTAGATATCTAAATCAAGTAGGACTCTAATTCCATAACAGCCTTGGTCTACAATCATCCTCGTTCTTTGACATCTGGTCCCCTTCTAGTTTGGCTGTGATGGATCTTCAAGGCTCCATGTTGGTCTTCAATGTCACATGTTTTCCAATGCCCTGAAACATAGGAAACTACCCCTGTGTACCGGTCTTTAGTTTGCCTCAAAATGTTCGGATCCAACGAAGTATATCCTTTATCTTTTAATTACCCAAAATGGAGCAGACTGCCACGTCCTTGATGTGTTGTCCACCGTTTTCATGCGTGAAAGCCAAAATTCTTGCAAACTATTTCACATATCCTGAAGTGTGGTAAATATGCTCACTTTATGACAAAAATCTAAAGTTGGATTCGAATACATATTATCTCCACCTGTCTTGACCTGGTTGAATCTTAATAGCTTCAGTTGATGCCTTGCATACCTTGTAGACATTCCCCTTTCAAAATTCCCACTCATATTCAAAACCGGTTAATTGAAATTAGACTGTGTTGCTTTAGCAGTTTCGTAGCGCACTACGAAACTGTTGTGTTGTTCTAAAAGCACAGCTTGAACCAAAATTTTGCCATTTTTTAGCCTTTTACCATTTAAGGATTCTTTCAACAACTCCAAAACCTTTCAAAACTGAATGAGATGTTTGATTCTTCAACAAGGATTATACCAATCAAAATCATCAAAACTTTGAAACATAGCCTTACGTGTAGTGATATTTCTTTATGAAGATTCTTGTAGCTGGTTCAACTATATCTTTAAGTCTTCAATTTGTTTCTTCATTACTTTGATCCCTGACCTGAGGTTTGTGTTTACCTTTCGGATAAATTGAGCTTCTTTTATTGCAGGAGTAGTCCAGCTACGAAATTGAACACTAAAATCCACCACTTCAGGAATTTGAAATGTTTGGTCTTCCCACCGAGCTTGCATTTGGTTGAAATAGGCTTCTTTAAGTGCAAATTTTCTGGCAGCCTTCTTTAGTCTAGCAATTTCAAGGTTGGCCAATCCCAATTTCTTTTTCAAGTCTTCCATATTGCCTTCTTCTTGGGTGGCAACTGTTTTGCCTTTATCCTTTCTTTCACGAGGCCGAGTCTCCTCCCCTGTTTCATCTGCCCTTGGCGGTACCTCCTGTACTTGCTTGAACTTCCTTGTTATGGGTCTCCTGGGCTTGAAAACAAATTGTTCAACTTGCTCATCAAACTTGAGTTTCTTTGAGGCTTTAACTTTCTTTGTCTTCTCTTTTCCTGACTACATCAAATCAGCTTGAACTAGTGGGGACTCTTCAATGTCAATTTCTTGCAATAAATCATTTAAGTCTCCCTTTGAAACAGGGCTTTCTTCAACACTCACTAACTTACCTTTTTCTTTGGCCACCTGGCTCCTAGTTCTTCTTCTTTGAACTCCTCCACCTGTGCTTGATTCATGTGCAGTTTCTTTGACCTGAGTTTTTTCTTTAATTGACTGCTAGGGTGCATCCTGAATAGTCAGTGGCTTGGTAGACTCTCCAACTTGTTTCCTTGCTTTTAACTTTGAAACTCTCTTGGCTCTTGTTTCTGTTTGAGGACTGGTTGTTGTTGAAGGTTCTTTTGCCGTTGGAGCACTGAGACCGGTCTTGCTCTTGAAACCAGACATGAATATGAATGTGTCCCAGTCTCTGCCTACCCTCTGGAGTTCATGCAGAACCATTAACTTAACCAAGGCATGGTGAAATAGTGAAGTCTCACTGGCTTCCTTTCTCAGTTGTACCTTATCACACATTTTACTTAAGCTGCAGAACAAGTAAAAAGGTAGATGAATAGATGTTTTCCCTGTGAAATGCAACAACAGTTTAAAATGGTATGAATACACTTTGTTATATTTCCCTTCATAGGTCAGATACTTCTGTATACAAGAAATTGAGCATATGATTCTTTAACATAACTTCTAGGAACAGACTTGCTCAAGTCTGAGTTAATGAACTGCTGCTTTAGAAATTCTTTGCATGGATTCATGTCGAATTTGAAATTCTTGAACAAATTTTCTTGCCCTCTTGGTATTTCAGTAACTGTGGACATCATGTTTGGTAAGACCTGCAATTCCAACATGCCAACCTTTGAGTTTAGCCCTGTGAAATTCAGTGCAAATTCCTTAGTCACTTGTGCATGTCCTCCCTAGAGCTTCTTGCAAAAATTCCAACATCCAGCTTGTTTAAATGCCTATTCAACCTCTCTGTTCTTCAAGGTTATATCCAAACCTTCGGGCTCGTTTCTCAGACATTTGCCTGATCTATGGTCTTCCCTTTTTACTGATCCCTCCATGAAGATTCAGTGACCTGTAGGCTGGAAATGCTAGCGCTGCTCAAACTCCAAACTCTGCCTCACTTGAATGGCTGCCTCGCTTGATGACGATGTTTTCAAATTGAAATCTAGTAGATTTGTTTCTCATGCAAGGCCTACAATCATCATTAAAACCGAGCATACTTGGCCTTTTTTGGAACTTGTATTTCGTGTGTACCAATGTACCTAGTGATTGCAATGATGGAGATAAGCAGTTGGAGATGATGTATGGAGTGCATAAACTGACAATGAATGACGTAGCCATAGGTTAACTTGACAGATTTGACAGTTGGGAAAGATTCACTGCGGAATGCCCGAATCTCCGATTTCGGAGCGCGGTCAGTGTAAATTTTTAATAATGCGCTGTGAAATCACCTAAAACCTATCACGCCACAAAAACACCTAAAGGACTTTTGCGCTGCGTAATCACTTAATGGACCTTTGCGCTGCGAAAATACCTCAGAATGGTTACATGCACTACGCAATCACCTAAAAAGGCTGTGTGGTACATAATGATTTTTAAATCAAACTGACACATGGCTATGAGATTGGTGATGAATGAGGGTGACCAGTGATAAATGAGAATGCATGCTTGACTTAAGACCTCCTAAGGCTCAGACTTTAAGGAAAAACGAAATCAAACTTAGACTAACACTGACCTTTATCATCAAGCTAGTATGAGAAATTTTGGCATTAGGATTCTTAAGTGATAACACAACCTAAGCAGGATTCCCCTAAGCCTCCACCCGAGGAAGGCACCAAATGCAAGCCCAAGTACCCTTGTCTTATCTATGACGAGGATCACTATACCAAAGACTGCCCAAGGTGGTCCGAAGTTAGTCGTTTGTTGAAGGGTGCTCCCAGGACTCCTGCTGTGCTCAAAGAAGCTTTTCCCTCACAGCAAATGCAAATGGTGGCTGATCCATCCCAATCCTCTTCTCCCTTTGGTTCTCAAGTATTTATGGCTGGGATGATTCCCGTCCACATCAGTACTCGGGAAAAAGAGTATCCGTCGCCTACCGAGAAAGAGCATGAGGTCCCCTCTAGTGCTCCTCCGTCCAGTTCTAGTCCACTCCATATCGAGAGACCTAGCACTGAGATGCTCGTTCAACCCCCTCCTAAAGTTGTACTCCGGAAATCTTCTTACAACCCTAATGCTCGTGCTGCCAGACATTACAGCATCATTGAGGATTTAGCCCAGGCTCCATCAGCTATGTCCGCTTTAGAAGTACTCCAGAGCTGCCCCTCTCAGAGGAAGTCCTTGCTATCGGCCATCGGTGGCATAGACCTGGCTAACTCGGATCTGATTACTTTTGACCTGGAAAGCCATATACCGAGATTGCCTCACCAAATTTCCTTCCCTGTACAGGTCATCATCAATTCCAAAACAATTCATCGTACAGTCATTGATGAAGGTGCTTCAACTTGTATCATGTCTGTTGCCTGTTGGAAGGCTATTGGTTCTCTGACTCTAAGCCAGTCTCCTACGACCTTGGAAGCCTTTGAGTGGGAGAGAGTATCGCCCTTATGGTATACTCCAATGGTTGCCCATTACTTTGGAAGGGAAGACGGTCGAAGTGGAAGTTGAAGTTGTTGATGCTAATATTACCTACAACCTCCTAGGACGTAACTGGACATATGCCATGCGAGCCGTGGTTTCATCTCTATTTCATGTTATTCGTTTCCCTCATCAGGGGAAGATCATCACCATAGACCAGCTATCCTTCTTCGCCTCCTCTTCCAAAGGCAACGTACATTTTGTGGAGCATACCTCCATCCCATATGAGAGTGTGGGAGCTGGAATTTTTAAATATCATGCCCTGATGGGTGTTTTTTCACTCCCACCTCCTAACATCGCTCCTATCAACATGATTTCTGTTCACTCTGATCCATGGGTTCTTTCCCCTACTGATCAGATAGAATCTTGGGGCGATGAGATGCCGTTGAGTCCTATCGAGCTCAACTACGTCGAAATCGTTTCTGCATCGGCTCCACCTTCTAAACCTGCTCCCTCAAACAGAACTCCCAACTCGTACGCTCATTCCCCTTGGCTTGGAGATGACGCTTCTTTGGATCCGTTAAAGGAAATATTTCCTTCTGATGAAGCTATTATTGAGACCATGTCTCTTGAGGAACCCACTTGGTCTGATCATCACCATCATTCCTCGTTTCTCCCTGCCCATCAGGAAATGCTTAACTGTCTCGAGTGGTTTGCTCCTTGTCTCCCATCCCAACCCCTTCAGACACCCATTCAAGTTTATCAAGTGTCTTCTGAAGGAAATAGGAAAACATCACACAGACCCAGCCCATCGACATCTCTGTGAAATCAGCGATTGTCGAGCATATCCATGTCGGAGTAACTTGTACTCTGGAGGAAATTTAGCTCTATACTGATCTTTTTCACGAATTTCGTGATGTCTTTGCTTGGTCCTATGAAGAAATGCCTGGCATTGATCCTAGCATAGTGGTGCATGAGATACCTACATATCCGGGTGCTAAGCCTGTTCGCCAGCATCTACGCCCTGTGCACCCCCGAAAGGCTGCGGCTATTAAAGCGGAAGTTGAAAAGCTTCTTAAGGTTGGTTTTATTTACCCCATCCCACTCACAGATTGGGTTTCCAATATCGTCCCTGTGACTAAAAAACAGGGTACTATTCGAGTCTGTGTTGATTATCGTGATATTAACCGGGCCTGTCCCAAGGATAACTTCCCCACACCCTTCATTGACCAGCTCATTGATGAGTGTGCTGGGAGCGAAATGTATTCATTTATGGACGGTTTTTCTAGGTATAACCAGATCAACATTGCACCCACAGATCAGCACAAGACTGCCTTTATCTGTCCGTGGGGCACTTTCGCCTACAAAAAACTCCCTTTCGGTTTGAAGAATGGTGGTGCTACCTTCCAACGTGCAATGGCTTATGCATTCCATGACATTCGTCACATTGTAAAACCATACCTGGATGATCTACCAGCTCATTCAACAAAACGCCAGGACCATCCTGCTCATCTTCGCGAAATCTTTCTCCGCTGTCGACACTACCGCATCAAGCTTAATCCTCATAAGTGTGTCTTCTACATTGAGTCAGGAAAACAGCTCAGGTTTATCGTCTCCTGAGAGGGCATCCATTTGGATCCCCTTAAAGTCGAGGCTATTCGGAATCTTCCTCCCCCTGCCTCTTTGCAACAACTGCAGAGTTTGCAGGGCAAAGCGAATTTTTTAAGATGATTCATTCTGAACTATGCCGAAGTGGCTAACGGTTTCATGCGGTTATTAAAGCGAGATACCCCGTTTCATTGGGATGTCGCTGCTCAAGAGTCCTTCGATCGTCTCAAGGGTCTCCTTGTTCCCACTCTGTTGTTGCGTCCTCCGAATTATCATCACAACTACACTCTGTATTTGGCCGCTGCCGATACCACTATTGGCATGCTTCTTGTTCAAGATGACGATGATGACACTGAGCATGTCATATATTATCTCAACCACAATCTTCTAGATACGGAAACTCGATACGCTTACGTCGAGAAGTTGGCATTGGCTGCCATTTGTTCCATCCAACGTTTCCGCCATTATATCTTGTTGCGCACTATGACTGTGGTTTCTGATTGCAACCCGATGATGTACATTCTGTCACGTCAGTTGCTAGGGAGCAAGTATTTGAAGTGGATCATTATCCTCTAAGAGTTCGACTTGGAATTCACCACCGCCAAGTCTAAGAAATCCCTTGTCTTTGATGAGTTACTTTGCTCTTTTCCATCTCCTACCGCACCCTCTCGGTCAAAGGACCATATTCCTGACGAAACTTTGTTCCTAATTAGCACCCCCGATCCCTGGTACGGGGATATCATTATATATCTGCAGACATCCTCTTTTCATCCCGATGTGTCTAAGGATGCTCGGCGATAGATTCATCATCAGTCTCAGCCCTATCGTATTATTGGAGAGACCCTGTACCGTCTCGGCGCTGACTCTGTTCTCCACTGATGCCTAACATTCAAGGAAGCTGAGCACGTTTTGAATGACTGCCATTCTGGCGCCTGTGGTGGTCACATGTCTGGATATGCTACTCCTCAAAAGATCCTCCATGCCAGTTATTTCTAGCCCTCCATCTTTAAGGATTGCATTCTTTCCATCCGCTCCTGTCACGAGTGCCAGATCTACCAATGGAAGATGCGTGCGCCTCCCACTCCATTGCACCCTGTTGTTACCATCGACCCTTTTGCAAAATGGGGCATTGATTATACGACCTGTAACCCTTGCTCGGCCGGGGGGCATGGGTATATTATCATTGTCATTGATTACTTCACAAAATGGGCCAAGGCGATGCCCACATTATCTGAAGACGGTCACACAGCGGTGCAATTTTTTTTTAATCATGTCATTTCACGATTCGGAGTCCCTCAGGATATTGTCACTGATCACGAGAAGCATTTCCATAATCACATGATGACTGAGCTAACAACCCAGCTAGGCTTACGGCATGATAGTTCGACTCCATAATATCCTCACGCCAATGGCCAAGTAGAAGCCGTCAACAAGGTTCTAGTTACGATGCTTCAACGTACCTTTGGCATGCACAAGTCTAACTGGCACTTGATGTTGTTCTCTGCCTTGTGGGCCTACCGAACTTCTGTGAAGGATGCCACTGGTTTCACCCCATTTCAATTAGTTTATGGACTAGAGGCTGCCCTTCCAATTGAGTGCGA
The DNA here is from genome assembly GCA_031772625.1 of Pinus tabuliformis. NCBI lineage: Eukaryota > Viridiplantae > Streptophyta > Pinopsida > Pinales > Pinaceae > Pinus > Pinus tabuliformis. The sequence continues at coordinate 347,346,189 of CM062807.1, read as the reverse complement.
GATCCCTTCTTTGAAATTGGCCGTTGAATTACTCCCCAACACTACTCCAGTAGAAGAATGCCTTCTTTACCTAGAACGACTGGACAAGACCCATCGGCTAGCCTCTCTACCTATCGAAGCACAAAAGAAGAGAGTGAAAAATCACTTCGATCATACTGTCCATCCTCGTTCTTTTGTTGAGGGAGATTTAGTCCTGCTCTACGATCAAGTGAATGATAAGCTGGGGGCAGGCAAACTCGAGCCCATGTGGCATGGGCCTTATATTGTAAAGAGAGTTTTGCAGAAAGGGGCCTACAAGCTAATTGATTATGAAGGGAATCCTCTCGATAAGCCCCGAAATGGGCTTTACTTGAAAAAGTACTATGCGTGAATTCCATGCACTTTGGTTTGTACATACGTGTGTTTTTAGCAGGTGTGTTGAGTGTGTGTTTTTTCATGTTTTTGGCTTGGTGTGAAGGCGTGATTGCCGCTTATTATGTCTTTTGCTTCTTGTGCAGATGTCTGGTGCACCTTACGTTGGTTTCTCCGATGGTGCCTGCCGTAGTACTCGCAACTTGTCGTCTGTGGCGTGGGTGATCTACGATCCTCATGGTGAGTTGATAGACCTTCAAGGTGTTTGTTTAGGTTGTACCACAAACAATGACGCTAAATATAGTGCTGTGATTGAGTTACTAGCCGAGGCGATTAATCTCGGTATTCATGCATTGGTTGTGAACCTGGACTCTCAGCTTGTCGTCCACCAGCTCAATGGGTGATATTCTGTCAAAGAACAACAGATTTTAAGGTTGTATTTACGTGTTAAATTGTTAGAAAGGAATTTTGATTTCATTACATATCATCATATTCCACGACGACTAAACACGTTAACTGATGCATTGGATAATCATGTATTAGACAGACATTTGCGTAACATGTAATCAAAACAGCATACAAGAAGCATGTAAAACACAATAATAGACCATAGGAATATGTATATATATATATATATATATATATATATATATATATATATATATATATATATATATATATATATATATATATATATATATATATATATATATATATATCGTGTGGCGCACCAAGGCGCTCAAAAATAAGTGTACATGTCCAAATAGAGTCTGTGTTCTCCATACATCTGAGACACATGTCTTTCAAAAATCACCAGTAGGAAATAAAAACCTAGGTGTCTACTGCAGTGGGTTGTGCTCCCTATAGTACACCGCCGCTCGTGTCACTTGCCTCAACAGGCGGTGCATCCTGGGTTCCACTCTTGCTGTGTGGATCTGGGACGCTCTAGGGACCTCCTTGATCCCCATGTAATCTAGAATCCCTGCTAACAGGCCCTCAAGGTTCTGGATCACTGTCTCCATCATATCATCAACTGGAGGGGCCAAGGCTAGTGCTGCAATGCCCTGCGCATCCCTCCGCGCCTCTGGAGCCACCCCGACGGGTCTCACTGGTCCTACATCTGCATACCATAGCATTCGTCATAAGGAAATATACATGAAAAAATAAAAAAACATCATAAAAATCAAAATCAAAAAATGTGATCAAGTGTCTTACCACTGTCATCCCACTGCTCTCCAGCAGGCAACTGCATGTTAGGATCTCCGCGGAAGTCCATGCTGGCATATGGCCAATCCTCCATGAATATCGTCTGGCGCTCCAGCCACTCTCGTAACAGTGTCCCCCACGCTACTGGCCGTCCACCACCTCCTCGTGGTATGACGTGAGACCATCGTGTGGCCCTTGTCTCACGTGGCCTCGGTAAATCCAAATCCATGTCCTGTAACTACAGTGCCAGCACCCGCTCTAGCATGAGCGGGACTAAGATGGATCCATAACCAAACTGCTTCGTCTCTCCTCGATGAAAGTTGGTGAGTTGCCTCTTTATGTTCGCCGTCACCGTCTCTGCCCAGTTAAACATGGTGGGATTGAGACACTCGAGAGCCAGCCGGAGTTGGGTCTTCGAAGCCTCATGTTGGGCTTGGGAGCCCGCTGCCCATGTCACCATGAAAAGCATAGCACGAAGGACTACATCGTCCACTGTTGGGATTGCCACCTTCCCACTCCTCATCTTGCATGCCTGTGGGCACACTTGAGCCATCAGCATCTCTAAGGAATCACCCCCGGGTCGCTGCCCCTCCAGAATGGGCCTCTCACCTCGACGGGACAGCCCGGTCAAAAAATATATGTCTGTAGCGTCAAACTCGATATCCCGGCCTCGGATGATGAATTTCCCATCTGTGGGATTCCAGGCCCTAATCAGTAGCTCCAGCAAGTCAGGTTGTGACCGCAGGTGTGGAGTTAGGAAGAATTTGAGCAATCCGCATGCCCATAATGCGTTTTAGCACCCCACATTGGCAAAAGCTTCTATGTCGTTGTTATCATGCGTGCGTTCTTTCCAGACAAACGTCATTTGGAAAATTCAACGAGAAAAGTTGGATTAGCACTTCATTTGGAAAATTCAACGCGAAATTTGCATAAAAACATATGTTTGCATCGCCATTGCGTCTATTTTTTAAATAGATGCGATGGCGCGAGGTCGCTAGTTCAAATTTTTCGCGGTCATCTTGGAAGTACACCACTTTCCCGCGATGATTGGAGTGCACCATGTGTAAATTTTTTCGGTCATCGCAGACCCGATAGGGTATACCCGCGATGACCAAGCGGCGGAGCCTAGTTTGAAAGCCCACCTAAACTAACACATGGAACGTTCAAAACACATGAAAAGAGTATTAAATTGAAGTGTAGGGCAACGTGTGTCTACCTGGAACAAGTTTCAGGACGAATGATACACGAACGGGGCCAAATTCAGCTCGCCAACTTCAGTGCTCCAATTTGCTCCACGGTGAATTGAACAGTACTATGGTAAAAATGAATGAGTTAATCCCTTTTTATAGTAATTTTTGCAAATTTAAATTATATTTTATAAATGTTGGTTTTTCTCATTGTTTTGCCACATGGTTAGTCAAAATTTGACTTTTTAACTATGTTTTTTATGTATATTGTTCATTTTATCTCGAATGGATTTACGTGTGACATGTTTTTGTGCAGAGCTTCAGGTAGTGGAATTTTGACAGTTTTGTATACATTTGATCTATAAAGTCATCTTTAAGCTCTTTTCCTACCTAAAAAATGAAAAGATAGCCGAGTTTTCCTCTTGACTCATTAAAATGAATGAGAGGCGGTCGCCTTTAAGCTCTTTTCCGACCATTTAAACACAAAAGGATTGTCGGGCTTTTGTAATTTCATGCTCGTTATCGGTTACGAAATGACGTGCTTATGATTGCTTTTCTACTTTTTCGGGTCGAAGTCACTACCTACGAAAAGTACTCCTTGATCGTAATGGTTGGGCGGTTCTTTCGAGTATTGTTTTATACCTTTTCGGGCTCGAGAGACACAACTCTACGAAAAAGGACCCCCCTGTAGTTTTCTTTTTCGTGTCTTTTTCAAACTCTCTAAACATGAAAAAGACTCCGAGTTTTACCTATTTCAGACTCGTTAAATCCAGACGACATTGGACTTGTCACCATGACGAGACTCGAGCTTCTCCTTCCTAGGGCTCATTAAAATATTCATGTTGGACTCAACAACAGGTTTATCATTGATTATCTATGGTAGCTAGTCACTCTTGAACATCGACACTTTTGCTTCTTGTCAGGTTGGGACATCCATACATTTTCATTTGGCCTTCCGCAGGTTTGGGTTATCATTCTAGCCTCATTCCATCTGATTCATGCTGTTTCCATTGAGCTTCTGATCCCTTGATGCCTGAATGTTGCCCCCCCCCTCCGGATTCGTGTCGCCGATATGTTCAAGAGTATAATCCTTCTGTATTTTACACCCTCATATTCTCCTCTGATACTCTGTTTCGCCATCTACCACTTGTTCCTTATCTCATGTCATTGATGGGGGAAACATTATGGCCCTCCTGCGATGGGTCATCTCCTGTCGACATCAGCTCATTATCCAAGATATTGATCTAGAGATCCCCTTTGGTACCTTAGAGCTTGCATGCCTCAATGGGAAGTTCTTCGCACCTGATGGTCGACTTTCATCATTTGTCGTTGATTGGGTGATTCCATGAGTGTTTGACTTCAACTCGTTTTTCACACTTCGTGGATTGTGCCAGACAGTACCTTGGGAGCCATTGGCATTATTGATGGTTTCTCTCGCGCTTGTTAATGGTTTTCATCAATGACCGGTAATCAAGCGACTTTCTATCATGCTCGACCTCAGCACATCTATTCACATGTTAGAATCTGTACTATGATCGGATGGGTTCAAGACCCTGAACTTAGATTACACATATTCGAGCTGCGTGGATTGGTTTATTATTTCATGACTCATTGATGGATGGCTGCAACCATACCTGAGTCTTCATGGATGACTGCGACCATACCTTTATCATCATCATGGTCTCATTAGCTGGATGGCTACGTCCATACCATAGACCTATTTCATATGTCTTTTGGATGGTTGCGCCCATGCCTAGACTACATGTACTTCATTATCAGAGATATCAGTTATATTTGCATGCAGGTCCTTCCAGATGGTGTTCCAGCTCAGTCAGTTTCATAAAGCATTTCACCCCTCCCTCTCTCTCGGGCTTCATACTTTAGGGGGCATCTGTTACATAGTAATTTGTCACTATCTTCACTCCAGTCTTCCCACTGTGTCATGTGTCCAAGTTGTACATGCTCATGTTAGACAAATGCTCTCTGATGCTACCAAATGACCCACTTTTCCAAAGGTTTCTGCCTCATCACATATGTTGGCTAAATAAATGCGCTGAAGGGCGCTCCAAAACAACCCAGAAGCGCTGCCATCACAGAAGTACACCTGATTCCCGTGATGGTCAGATTTTATGTGCCAGCGCGACTGTCACTTGTAAAGTTTTGCGATGACCTGACTAGCTACGTTATTCAATAGCGATGTCAGCGCGGAAGGCCAGTTATGTGCCCCCGATGATCCAGGTTGGGTGAATTTGTTCCAACAGTCAGCCTTCTAGATGACTCCAGACCTGGTTGTTGGCCTAGTTTATGTCGCCCTCCTTTCTTTGGTGTGGCTGTTCTATCATTTGTGCTACCTTCCTTGGAGATAAGCTCATTCTCCCACCTTTCATGGAGACTCCTTCTCCTATTTAAACTCTCACCATTGCTATGTGCTGCTAGTTTTGGAGTTCTTAGTCTTTGGAATGGTTGCTGATAGTGTTGTTAGTATTTGTGAGTTTGTTAGATAGCTGGTGTGAGTGTGACAAGTGTGGGATTGTTGATAGCTTGAGGAAGGTTGTGAAGTGCCTTTGATCTTGTGTAAAACTTGTGAGTGAGAGAGACTTGTGTATTGGGAGATCCATCTTCAAGAGTGAATGCTTGAAGAACATGCTGGCTGGATCCCTCTGAGAAGGCTTGTGATGTCAAGACTTTGGTTGTAAGCTTACTCTTATTTCATAATTAATGCAATCAATGATGTTTTCCTATGTCTTGTATGTAATGTATTTGATAGCTCATGACTACTTGACTTTGTGAGTAAATAGATCATTTGTTGTTTTGGTTATGTGCTTTGTTGTATTTCCTTTGCATTGTTTCAGGTTGATCACTCGTTAGGAGAAGGAAGCGGAGGCTGGAGCAGTGCAATGCAACTCCATCGACCACCAGTTGAGGTAGGCCTCCAACTGTGACTGTTTAAGGAAAGCTATTGTTGATCTGTCCTTTTTTGTGACTAGACCCACTCTAGGGCTAGAGGGGTTGCCTTTGTCTGCAGAGGGAACACTTTCCTGCATCACAGTGTGGGTTGTTGATCACTGGACCGATCGAATTATAAGAGGATTCATTACAGAATTCGCAATTGATACCTTAGTCAACTACAACAAATCGGAGCAACGATTTTTCAAGGGACTGCGAGGTAAGTATTTAAAATATTTGAATACCCAGACTAAAATGTTGTTATGTGAAAAATGGGTTATGCCATTTCCTTGATGTTCAGAGCTACGGAAAGTGGAAAATATTCAGAAATCGAGAAGGATCAGGGCTGGAGTAAAGTCTCTTGATTGGAACTCCTGTAAGTGACGACAAAGGGGCATAAAGGACTCCATCGCGAAGTTCTGTCTAGATGACAATACAGGGTTTTCCGCAGACACATCATCCATCCACTCCACCTCCACCACATACACCTTCGTCCACACCTCCACCACCTCCACAACTATTCAACATGTTGAACACAATGAAGTTGCCGATTTTCAAGGGCATAGCGTTTGAAGATACAGAGTAGTTTGGTTTGTTGTGAATGGTGTTTGGATAGCGCAATAGATTACTGTTAACAATATAAAGAAGGAATAGTTGATTACCACTTTGTAGGATCATGTGCTGACTTTGTATATTAAGTATTTTTTTGATAATCCTTTGGCAACACTAGCAGAGACTAAGGCTACTTTAAACAAAGAGTTTAGTAAGCTTAAGTCTAACTCACAGTCAGTAGTTTGATTTAATGAAATCACGATGAAGGTTGATGAGACGCCTTGGGAATTATATCAAAGGTTGAAATGTGTGATTCGAGAAGCTAACATGTAGCTCACAGATGGTTAGCATCGTGAATGGTTTATAACTTCACTTCTACCACACCTAAGGATTTCTCTGTTGCAATAGAAAATAGGAACTCAGACAGAAGCCCTCGAAATCACGATGAGATCGCATGTAACCCCTATTCAGGAAGCGACCTTGGGGTTACAACAGATTGACTCTCAGTGACAAAGCCTATGCTTGGAATTGCTAAGCTTGAAGAAAGACAAGGAGACTAAACCAAAGGTGTGCGTAGAAGTCTAGTGTCTGAAGTGTAAGATCTAGGGGCATGATAAAGACCATTGTACCATATTCGCGAACTATATCACAAGAGCCAGACCAATTCCCCTAAGGCAAGAAGGTCCGGCAGGGCTGACCATGGCAGCTGTGCTATGGTGAGCTATTTGTCAGGTTGCTGGACAACATGTGAAGCATAACTGCCATTTGTTGCAAGATTTCATCCAAACACCATAGCAGTTGTTTTGTAACTTGTGCAAATCAGTGGGCCACGATGAGTGCCATTGTCACAGATATGAGATGATCATGGAAAGAACACCTACATATTAGATTCAATCAGAAACTCGACCTCTAGAGTAGGGTGATGGAGGAACACACGAAGGATATCAGGGATGAGGGTAAGGTTGAGGAGGAGGAGGGCTTGATAGAGGCTAGGGATAGGTTATCTATTACAACTACAGAACATCAGGGCACTATGTGCTAGAGTGTCAGAATCAGACACGCTCGTCATGTCAATATTGCAACCAATTTGACCACACTATAGAAGAATTCTTGGTGCTGATAGCTAAGATGTAGGAAAAGAAGGCACAACCTCAACTGTTGGACACCTAATCCTAAATGGTTAGTGTCGAAGTTTAATGGACAAAAGCAGTCCAAGAGACCTTGGGATCTGAAACCCAAGAGTCACGTATTGTACTATAAATGTATATCTGATGTTAATAAAAAAAATGTATTTGCATGATTTATCTTTCACATTGTCTTTGCTGTCCATGTGAGTTTAACATGGTATCAGAGTGGGCGATCTCCTGCCCTGCTCCATTGTGAGCCACCTATTTCTGTGAGCCACCTATTTCAGCGCTTCCATTCCTCTGTTGTGAGCAGTCCTGGCCCTCTGCCATATTCTTTTCAAGCACAGCCTTATAACGCCTCTGTCATCAACGGCTCTGTCACCATTGCGCTCTGTCCATAAATGCCCCATTTAAAAGCACTGCTCCACCTGCATTTAATACGCTACTCTCTGCACACGAAACGCTCCTTCACCCAGCGCAATTTGTGCCATTCTTTACCTGCGCCTGACATTCACCTGACATGGGAACGTTTGCGCCTGACATTCACTTGACAGAGGAACGTTTGCGTTGTTCATCCGAATAAGTTGATTGCTCTCTGGCTGTCCTGACATAAAATCCATAAATGTTTCATAAAAGCGCTGGTCCGACCTGCCAATACACTGTCCATACTATGATTGTGATTGAAATCATCTCTAATTTCTGAACCCTGCGTGCCCTCCATTGCCGACAAAATATTCTCTTTCCACCGCACAAAGGTTTCACTGGAGGCTCCGCCATATCCAAGAGAAGGTTGAACTTCTGGACCTGTGCAGCAATAGCAGCATCAAAGGAATCCATATAATGTAGAAACGGTTGAGGACGGGCACCACTGTTGACAGAATGGCACTCGTAGCTGTTGCCATGCTCTGTGCGCGATGCCTCATTCAAAAGATCTCCAATGCTTATGTTGGTTAGACTGTCAACCCAATCCATTGTTGACAGTAGTGCACCATTATTAGATTTCAACGTCTCCTGTAGGAACTTCTGATCACTATTGGGCACTGCACAAGCCTCTACAAATTCAGAAGAATCGGGCCGACTATGTCCAGAATTCATTGCCTGCTTCTCAGCTCCATAAACATCAACCATCCCTTGTCCAAGTTCATGCATTCTTTCTGAATCGACAGACATTTTCTATCCTATGTTATCACTATCAGTTATAAACAAAGAATTATTTCCGCCTTCTTTGGTTGAAAATGAAGAATGGACTTGTTGATCCTGACTATTTACACTAGTATTTACTCTCTTGTGACTTCCAAAAAAAATGAGCAGTTCTGAAATGCATCTAAACTGCTAGCAATCAGCCCACTTAAACTGATACTAATATCTCCTGCAATCAAGTCCTGACCATGTGTTCCAGAAGGGCGAATACCAATATCCAAGGACCCTAATGAATCAGCCCAATACAGTTCATTAGCTTGGTTTTCTTCTATTGGATGTGAACCCATTTTCAGGTCTTCTGTACAAGGTTCCTCCTCAGGGATTGAAGCATCAAGGACGTTGGAAGGACATAGCCAATGTATTTCTTCCGTTGTCTGGGTCGAAAACGATACTATTTATTCTGCCTCTTGGGACCATTCAGTGCGGAGTTGGGATGTTGAAACTGGCATTAATTCATTGACAGTGGGTTGCTGGAAAGCACTGCATTGTCTGAGTATCGGTGGTGAAGGCTCTTCACTAATTGCTGCAGGCGGGGCTGATTCTGTGCTTCGAATATGGGATCCGCGTATGCTAGGGACTTTTACTCCCATTCTTCAACTTTCATCGCACAAATCCTGGTATCACAACCGTTTTAAACGCTGCCAATACGTTTTGAAGCTGCTGCCATTACGTTTTGAAGCTGCTGGATTTAAAAGGCGTATTCGTGTTGCGCTCAATGGTCTCAGCGAAATGGTGTGTGCGCCCTGAATAAGTTTTGAACGCTGCTCCGATTAAGGTATATGAACGCTGTTCCATATACGCAGTCCAGAACCTGATCAACAACAGTTGAGAGAGATCCTTCTTACTCCGATGGAAACTTACGAGGAAGATGGACATCTCAAATTCGAGTTATCCTTTCGTCATGTAATATAATTCAAATATAGGCTATTTGTTTCTGCATGTGTATAAAGGGAAGGAATATTGTACTTGCATGGATAAACAGCGTTTAGTTTTTCTATATTTCCCATTTCGAGGCCTTAATGTTTGTTCCATTCAAATACGGCCTCTATTAGATTTGTTGTTGAGTTATAGAAAGTGGCTTCAGAGGCACTTGCATTAGTATTATTAATATGCTCCGTTGATTGCGTTTGGAAGGAATAGAAATTTGCGCGATCAATTTGTCTGCACAAACGTGTAGGGAAAATGGATCATCTCAAGCATTTCCTGATTTGTTTAAATTTAGCTTGTGAGACCAGAAAGTAATTTGCTCAGACACACAGTCAGAGCCAGTGGATCCATAGGAGCAGAACTTTTTGATTGAATTCTCTACGCCAAGAAAATCATAAACGTCATCTTCAAATATTGGATCAATATGTTGTAGTTCATGTAGAGAGAGTTCTGAAAGTTGGCATTCTACTGGAGAGCTGACAGAGAAGATGTTCACATGAATATAGAAGCAGCACTTACAGATTCGATTGGAGAGCCAGCGAAAAAAAGCTTCATACTGCAAGAAGTCGAAATGATCAAGTTTGCACTGATGTGCGTTTTACTTTGCATTCTCCATATTGAAGACACTCCATATTTATTTCTCTGTCTTGGAGCTGAATACGTTGCATATATTATCACTGTGGTGTTTTCTCTGTAATGATGGAGCTTCTTTGATGTTATAACACTTATCTACAACCACTGTTCTTCCTAACATTTGCTGGTTATTCTACTTCAGATCTCTGTTATTATTAGAGTTGATATATCAGAGGTATATGTAATCCATTCCTGTAGTTGAAGTTCGAATTTCAAAGAAGGAAGAAGTCATCTAGTTGTGCATCCATACAAAGCGTATCTTGGTATACCTGAGCATCTTAAGAGTGAAACATATCTATTGTATCTGTGTTGGAAGGACTTTGAGCCTCTCATTCTTGCTGGACACAAATCTGTTAGTGATTGGCTAAATTCCTAGCTGGAATCTCTGCATTTTGAGGGTAGAATACATAAAAAAAGCCCTGCTGAATTTTTTTACATCATTGGGGTCATTTCCAATAAAAAGAAAAAGAAGAGGTTGAGATTCTTGGATTTATGATTGAAGGAAGAGGTCGAGCTACCCTTGTGTATATTCGTGGAGTTTGAGCCGTGTCTCCATTGCTGGTATTCGCGGATTTTTTATTCTTTTTGCATTCCTGAGCTTCCAGAAGGGATATAGAGGCAAGTTTTATAAAGTTTGAAGGAATCAGCTACAAAGTCTAGTCAGATGTGAAATTTCTACAGAATTTAAAGAACAGAATCTCTGAAAGACTGGTATTGGACAATGTATTTTTCAAACTGATATTCTTAATTTTTGAAATCTTCAATAGCTGGGGTTTGTCTAGGCTTGCTGAGTGTTCATTTCTTTGTTGAGACAATGGCTACATTTGATGATGTATTAGAGTTACTGAATACACTAATACACTCCACTATTGGTGGGAAGGTAAATGTTAGCAAAGACACTCTTTGTGACATTCAGACCTGGCTGCATGATGCACAGGAAAAGATCGATTTTTTGCAGCTTGAATCACAGCTACAGCAAGAAGAACTACATCAAAATAGACACCATTCTGAACCTGTTTTTGTTCAGAACATTGAGACAACCACCCATCAGCAGCATGTTAATAATGTTACAGTTCATTCAAATAAAGCAACAGTTGTATATGCAGATGCAGAAACTCAGTCTGCACTTCCCAAGCCCATCATCAGACCTTGGGAACAGCTTGTCCACAACAAGCACAAAACTGGTCTTGGATATGACAAGGACTTGTCCTTTCATATTCCAGACTATGCCAAGCCCATTCAGTTTCAAAGTGCTGGATTCATTCATGACAGTTCACCTGCTCTTCATGACAGTTCAGCTTCAGTTGTTCCAGATTCTGCCCCTCTTCCACAGCAACAACAACAATAAAAACAACAGATCGTGAAATGCCAACACTGTGACCGAGTTGGCCATCTGAAAGATCACTGTTTTGATCTTCATCCATGTAAGCACTGTCATAAAACCAGCCATTCTTCACACAGATGCTTCAGAAATAAACATCCTACAAGAACAAAGATTCATCTTGGATGGATCGCTTCTTGGCAATGGGCATCAACAACCAAGAAGATATTCCAAACACATGTCAGAACTTGTTCTAGAATATTGAACAGTCTTGCAGTTGAGTTTTCTCCATCTTCTCACCTTGTATATGACAGGGGGAAATGATGGTCATCTACAAGCTTCAAAGCCACATCAAGCGAGCCTGAGCCACAACCTGCCACACCAGTTTCAGAGTTGTAGCCAGCGACAAAGATGCCCGTGAACATGCCTTCAGTTGGCAATCTGGGACACTTCCTCTAGCAGAAGACTTCAACTTCTTGCCAGTTTTGGAAGAGTTCCAGGAATTGCATTAAGCATTCCAGAGTTGTTGGTTATCCTTAAACCATCACAGGTTGAGACTTCCCTTTTCAGGTTGAAGTTTTACCTTTTATGCGGGGTGAGACCTCCCCTTTATGGTTGAAGGTTTCCCTCTTTAAAACAATAGGATCACTTCCTCTAGCAGAAAACTTCAGTTTCTTGCCAGTTTTGGAAGAGTTCCAGGAACTGCACTAAGCGTTCCAGTGTTGGTGGTCATCCTTAAACCACTGCCCTTTATACCAACATTTCATAGAGCACATTCAGCCTAGTGCTGCCATGCATTTTTTGCACATGTTGTATTACAGCTCTCTTCTTGGACTCATACATAACCCTTCGGATTAAGGGGGGGAATGTTGGACACCTAATCCTAAATGGTTAGTGTGGAAGTTTAATGGACAAAAGCAGTCCAAGAGACCTTGGGATCTAAAACCCAAGAGTCACGTATTGTACTATAAATGTATATCTGATGTTAATAAAAAAAATGTATTTGCATGATTTATCTTTCACATTGTCTTTGCTGTCCATGTGAGTTTAACATCAACAACCTATGTAAAACTTATAGACTATGAAAGACGATCCTTGCGAGGAGGATCAGAGCGTGAATATATTACTAAGAAGTGGAATAAAAATTGGTGATGATAAAGGAAAAGAGCCTAAAGAGGACAAATGGGTTTGAAAGACCCTAGAAAAGGAAGTTGGTTTTGATCTAGACCGCGTGAAGGAAACATTTATGGAGGCAAGGAAATGATTCGCTATGGCATCCACCTCAGGAAGTCAGGACAAGATGTAAGACACAAACACGCATGCAGATGTTGATCCCTCTGTGCTTACCACTTTCTTGGAGACCTGCATGAAACTATTTCGCAACCAAAAATCTGTGAAAGGCTTGCAAGAGTTAATAAACAAATGCGCCAGAAAAGAAAATGCCCTTGATGGACACTGCATAGTTAGAAAAATTAGCAAAGATAAGGCAAGAACAGGGCATGAGATGAGGCTCACCGCATGTATAGGAGATTATGAGATGGACCAAGTCATCTTGGATATTGGGTCTGATGCAAACGTCTTGCCAAAACAAACATTGGAAAGAATGGGGAGACTTGCGCTATAGTGGTCTTCGATTCAACTTAGAATGGCGAACCAGCAGAAGATCATCCCTATGGGATGACTAGATGGAGTAATTGTTGACATCGAAGGCGAGCACGATGACTGACTTTAAGGTGATAGAGATCATTGATGACAGTAATCCATACCCTGTGCTCCTAGGAATTAACTAGAACATTTACATGAATGAGTTCATCAACTTGAAAAAGAGGACATTGTCGTTTGAATGGAAATTGCTTCGGGTTGTAGTGCCATTGGACCTTGCAGAAGGAGCGCACTATAGTGAACCAGTCTGCAATTGTGAATAAAGTGAGGATGAATTGGATCAAATCTACAAAATAACAGCATGAGACTAGGACTAGATCAATCCGACGATATATGGATGGATTGCATCAGACTAGGAGAGTTCCTGCACCTCTGATTCAGATGAAGAGTTGGAGCATTGGTAGAATGGGCTTCATGAAGTATCTACATTATGCTGCAACATGATGACTAAATCATTATGTTGAGTTTCGTTGAAGGTAAGGAACTTACGTTATTATGATGGTTTAACTAATGTGGATATTTTTTTGGATATGTTTTAGCCTGAAGCCCCTGAGCATGACCGCTTCCAAGCATTAAATTTAGCATTGTGCACTACGCCCACATGATGGTGGGGTATGCACAAGGATAGATTTGATGGATGGCGGGACTATAGAAGAATGATGAGGTTACGGTTTGGGAGCCCTAACACTAGATTGACTGAGAAATATAGCAAGAAGGATGATCCCCATGATCACCTAGCAAAATGGACTAAAGCTTATGGAACAAAGTCGCAGCCGAAGTGGGTACGTTTATTTCTCCATAATTTGGGCACAATCCCCATGAACTAGTATTTGGAAACAAATCTCTGCCATGGCACTACGGAGTGGGATATATTGAGGGAAGGGTTCTTATTAACCTTTAGTTTTGAAGATGGTTTCGCGAGCATTGATGAAGCCCTATAGGAAATTAAGGTACTTATCTTGAGAACGCTACAAGAACCTCTGGAATGGCTCTAGCTAGATTGGAGCATCCAGCTACACCATGCGCTAGAATGTTATAATGTGGCTGCTAAAGAGGAGGATGAAGATCCAAGAAATTTTAATATTCTAGAGCCAGAAGGGAATCGCGAAGTCGAGGGCCCACAAATAGACAACCCAGACATCACTGCATCGTTGAAAACTAAGCAAGTAAACATTGGGACTGAAGTAGAACCAGAGTTTGCAAAGATTGGAGTATTAGGATGGTGCTACTATGGATAAAGTTGTTGAGTTACCCTGTGACTATCAAGATCTATTCCCTACCAAGTTTTTAGATTTGAAGAGCATAATAGGTGATTTAGATGTTATGAAAATCACTCTGAAGCTGGATGTGAAGCCTATTAAACAGAGGTTGTATCGCCTTAATCCTAAATACAAGGAAAAGATTCGTCTAGAGCTGGACAAGATGTTGGAAGCAAGCATCATATAACCTATTGAGGAATATGATTGGGTGAGCCTGATGGTGATTTAGGAGAAGAAGCAAAAGGGGGAAATAAGGATTTTCATATATATGTGGAAACGTAACAATGCGTGTGTCCATGATCCATTCTCAATGCCATTTACCGATGAATTATTAGACAACGTTGGAGGAAAGGAGGCCTACTCGTTCATGGATGGGTTATTTGGATATCATCATATTAAGATCACGCCTAAGGATAGGAGAAAAATGACCTTCGTTACAGAATGGGGTTGTTTTCAATACACTGTGATTCTGTTTGGACTTAAGAATGCACCTACAATATTTTTTCGCATAGTCATCACAACATTCAAGGAGTTCATTCAAAATTTCTTGGAAGTATACATTGATGACTGGACAATGTTTGGATTAGTAAAGCTCCTTGTAGCAAGTTTGTGCCTGATGTTGGATACATGTTGCAGATACCAGATTGCATTGAATTTGAAGAAATGCATATTCTATGTTCCCTTTGGAATCTTGCTAGGTCACATGGTGTACTACAAGCTAGGGCTGATGGTGGACCCGAAAAATATCGCGGTGTTAGTGAATATAGAGGCCCCGAGGAACATAAAAGTAGTTGCATGCAACGTTGGGACATACGAGATATTATAGGAAATTTATAAAAGCATATGCTCAGATTACTTTGCCTATGGAGAAATTACTAAAGAAGGATGCAACATTCTGTTGGGAAAAAGGAATGTCAGTGCAACTTAGATGTCTTAAGAGAAAATATGGTCACCACATTGACCTTGGTATTCTCGGATTGGAAGAAGAAATTTCACATACATGTCAATGCCTCTTGTATTGCATTGGGTGCAGTATTAACACAACCTAGTGAAGGAGAAATGGACCATCCTATTTCCTTCACGAGTAGGAAATTATTGAAGGCCAAGAAGAATTACTCAATGACTGAGCACGGAGGATTGGCCCTGGTGTACGCACTGCAAAAATTAAGGCACTATCTGTTAGGAGGGCATTCGAGGATGTACACAAAGCATTCTATCTTCAAATACCAGGTCAATAAGCCTGTGTTGCGGGGCAAGATCTGTAGATGGTTGCTATTCCAGGAGTATGACTTTGAGGTAATTGTGAAGCCAGGGATGTTGAATGTAGGACCTAACCATTTGTCACGGATCGAAACAGGAGAGGAGCCCAATAATCTAGAGGAAGGGTTTTTAGACACGCAGCTCTTCGTGGTGTGCATAGTGGATAATCATTTGGTAGATATTATTCACTTTTTTACTAAGGGGATGGCACCAGAAGGGGATACAAGTTAGGAAAAGAAGGAACTAGTAGTGTGTGCGGTAGACTTCACAGTCACTATGGGACATCTGTATAAGATGGGTGTTGATGAAATATTGTGAAGATATGTGCCCAAATTTAAGAGAAATAGCATTCTTATTGGAGCTCATGGAGGGGTTGTGGGAGGACATTATGCAGGAAGGGTGACTGCGCAGAATATTTTGTGCACAGGTTTGTGGTGGCCAATGGTACATAATGATTCCAAAGTGTATTGTACGGCATGCGATGCATGTAAGAGAATGGGAAGACCATTGCGAAGGGATGAATTTCCATTACAACCTCAAGTATTGTTGCATCCATTTGAGAAATGGGTGATTTATTTTGTTGGGCCAATTCAACCCTTAGGGAAGAAAAACGGTGTGTGTTATATCATCACCGCGACAGAGTATCTAACCAGATGGGTGGAAGCACAACCAGTTAAGGATTGTATGGGGGCTACAACAATAAAAAAATTGTTTTAGTATGTCTTAACCAGATTTGGCTGCTTGAAAGTGTTGATTAGTGACTTGGGTACGCACTTTCAGAATGAAACGATCAACGCGTTGATGGAAGAATTTTAGGTCTATCACTAGAAGAGTATACCGTATCACCCATAGGCCATTGGAATTATTGAAGCTTTCAATACAATTTTAGAGGATGCACTGACGAACATCTGCAATGCGCAGCAAAATGACTGAGATGTGCATGTACCTGCAGTACTCTAGGCTTATAGGACTACTTGCAAGAAGCTGATAGGACAAATGACGTTCAGGGTGGTCTATGGGGTAGAATATGTAATGCAAATGGAGTATATTGTGCCTAGTATGTGCATAGTAGCTCTCACAGGTATGGTAGATCGCGAAACCCTGAAGGCATGACTCCCACAACTGATGAAGCTTGAAGAGGACTGATTATTGGCTGGATTCCATCAGCAAGTATAGAAGGAACGTGAACTGGCACGATCTCCACATCAAGCTCCACACGTTCAAGGTAAATCATCTTGTCTTGTTATATGATAGTAAGTTCACTAAGTTTCTAAGGAATTTTAGATGCATTGGCTAGGGCCATATATTATGAAAGAAATTACGGATGGAGGCGCAATGTAGCTCACGAAGCTAAATGGAGATCCTTTTCCTGGAAGAGTGAATGGGAGTTGATTGAAGATGTATATAGGGATTCTACATAATTACTATATGGCAGTGGGACAATCTTAGTGCTCCACGCAGTTGCAAGGGAGTGTGGGACTATAAACTACACTGCCATGTTTGGAGGACTACGCAGCAGGAGGGTTGTGTGGAAAATGTCAAAGTTGTAACATATGACGATGTGTGAAGGAAGATGTGCCATGAAGAAATGTGTCGTGCAATATAGTAGAAAAGTGGTCGTTGGAGTCATTGTTCATGATTTGACGGCCAGAAGATGGTTAAGAGGAGTGGGCTGATGGAATTTAAGGCCAAAATATTTGAAGATATGCCGCCAAAACAACATTAATTGTCAGAGTTTGGGGGGAACAATCGGATTTGAATTCAAACACCCTATAAATTACGCGTGCTAGTCTGACATAAAACACTTTGTGCCCTTAGAGTTTTTGTTGAAATTTGTTGTCTGTCACTTATGAGTCAAGCATTTTGGGAGGAATTCTTCACCCACACATATGTTTCTCGAGAAGTCCGTGAATTGTTTATGGAAAGGATGACTGCCACTAACCCCACCGAAGCATTGATTGGAAGCAACTTCAAGTGCACGTAGAGGGGACATAGAAGAAGGATGCCTTGTTAAAGGCTAGGCTGCAGCCATGGTTGGAAGAAGTGTATCAAATCATGACAACCATCCACGATAGGATGAAGGGCTTCCAGTAGACACAAAAGACAATGTGGATGGCCATAGAAGGCCCAGCTATAGAGAAGCTAGTTGAATAAGTCATGAAGGAAGCAACGCAGAGCATTGCCGAGGTTGCAGTAGTTCAGGTGGAGCAAGGGGATATTTGTAGTAAGATCATAGCGCTAGCCAAGTGACTCGAGGTTGAGTCATGATATTTGTGTTGCGGGCCTATTGGGATGGGGTCCCCTGGGTTAGTTTTGAGGTTAAAATAACCCAAGTTTTGATGTATTTTTTAAGTAATATAAAGTCTCTGTGATTTGTTGATGCAGAGTGCATAGATCATTAGGAGTTAAAGGGGTTTTAGCCCCTTGTTTATGTAAATTTGAGTCGATTTTAAGATCCAGCCATGGCCCGTAGACCATGGGATTGTATGAAAGAGGCTATAAATAGGTGTGTCCTAGAGAGTCTAAGGTAGGTCTATGTGGATAATGAATGGGGTCTTAAAAGACATAGTGTAGAGAAGTGGGATAGATAGGAGAGAAAGGCTCTGCAGATGAGTGTGTAGAGGCCTAGGCAGAGTCCGCAGTTGAGTCAGTAGACCCCTGCAATTGAGTGTACAAGATAGTTTTGAGTTTATAATACCGTATTGAAGATCAATAAAGAATATTACCGAATAAATATTGCATATATCTGTTTATCTCTGTTTATTTTTGTTTACGATATATGTTGTGGATGAATAATGTGTTTATCAAATATTGATATAATAATGCACAATTATATTGAATAACTGCTAGATGATGTACGCAAGCATGTTTATGTAATTTCATGAAGAATATGATGAATAATCTGATGTTTATTAATAACATAAGCTTATCAGCGCAAACTCTAATTGAGGATTTCTTTCTAATGCGTGTAAGTGGATAAATTGACTATTAAGGGTCTGCAAAGATGGGTCATAGACCTTCGCTAAGGACTGAAGGCTATTTTATTAGAATTATAGTACGAAGCCAAGAGCTTATCAATCTACGTGAAGGTAGAGCTAGGGCGCTAAAAGTCATCAAACTCATCTCAGGATGCAAAAACATGGTTCTTTCATCCCCCCATATTGCTTCAGGTGAGACAATAGCCTGTGCTATGCAAGTTGTTTCTGAAAGGGCCAGTAGTGTAGAGATTTGTCAGTTTGCATAATTAACTCTGAACCTGGGTTAGGTCCCCCCTAAGGCAACAATAACCTTGGCCACTGGTTAATCACCTTCCTGAGCTCTGACTCAAGCAAGACCCAAAATATATTTGTCTCCATTACTCATGCAGGGTCTTTGGTAGCCCAAAGCGAAGCAAACTTCACGACCTCAGGTAGGTCTAAGTCATGATGAGGGAATTGGCTTTCTTCAGGTGTTCTCCAAGCCACCAACATGACCAACAATAACATCCACCTGTATTGGAGTGACTTTCCATCATCCTGGGCCTCTCTGTAGTCTTCCATAAATTCATGACATAAATATTGAGCCCAGTTATACTAGACTCCTTTGGCGCACTACATAGCTAAACAAATGATTGCCACTGACACTTCATCAGTGCAACACCTCCTCATGATCTTACCAGGCAAGATCTATGTAGAAAACTGCACCATGCGATCTGATATGGACTGAATGGAATATCTATGTGACTTCTTGACCAGATCAAACTTACACTTCATTTGGTCCGCCAACTTCTTTTCCTGTGACTTTCCTATGAAAGCCTCTGCATGGTCCACTCCTTAGGATGGAAACAAAATTATTCAGTGGATTAGTATGTCAGTGATTGGGATGGACCCTCCCAACCAGAGGCACCCATCGTGCATCCATGTCAACAATTGGCTCACAAAAACTGTATTAATAGTGGTGCAACTGAAGTGCGGCACCTGTTATCACTCATAAATTTCTCTAGAAGTTATTAGAAGAAAGAAGATGACCGAGGTAACCACAAACCAACTTTGGGGCATAGGCTCTAGCCAACCTAGGCTCAGAGAGGGCTCTCTCTATATGATTTAGCTTTGTTTGCTTGGATTTCAGGCTATTTATGAATGTTCTAGGGGTTTTTGATTTATATTCAAGATTGGGTGGTGGGATCCTTGAAACAAATGGATAGAATGATGTCTTTAGACCATTGGGATATGGAGTCAACAGATGGGTAGCAGAACTAGATCAACTCACTGAAGGGAATGTTCAAAGGGAAAGCTAGAAGAATAAAGTGGAGGTCTTTGGAACAGGGGGGTGAAATGGTTTTAATTAGGGTGAGAGAGCAATTAAGGGTTCTCAGATCGAAATGTAAATGAGGAATAGAGGGTAATCGAAATCAAATGGAAATTAAGAATCCTTTGATCTAGATTAACAAGAAACAACCTAAACTAAGGAGTAATTAAGAATTCCTTAACTTACATATCAGTTGAAAACATTTATATGCATAACTGTTAAAACATAGTGTAATTAAACAAATTTTGAGATATTGTTCCAGTTATAACATTCGGATTCAGAAATACATTAAAGATTGTGAAAAGAAATTAAGAAAGATAACAATAACATAATAAAATACTTGTCCGCACTTCGCTCAACACATGAATCCTGTGAAATATCCCGTCTTTATTCATCAATTCAGCTTGCTGGCTCAGTCAATGATACAATAGCTTTACAGTCACTTTGATCAAAATTCTATAGAAATGTCTAAGAATCCACCCTACATACTTCGAATTGTGAAGTATTTATACAAAAATTATTACAAAATATCTCAAACTAATTTGATATTTAATCCACGGCATAAAAATATTGTCTTACAAGAAGATAGAGACAACTATTGAACTGCTTTCATGTTGTCCCATTTATTTTTGTACTGTTGGCCTTTATGGTTTGATTTTAGCCCTTTGTGTTGCTTTGTTGTTTGATCCTTTACGCTAGAATATTCATTTACTTTTGGCTTTCATCTAATACACTTTGACACTAATACTCTTTGACTTTGCTGACTTGTCTTCATCCTTTCACCTGGTTGTTTTACTTTTACTATAAACTAAAATTTTTACTGCATATTTCTTATAGTAAATTAGTCAATTTTTCCCGTGTTTCAACATTAGGTAATTAGATCTTCAACATCCTTCTGTATATTTCATCTGCGTCAGTGTACTTGGAAAAAGTAGGCTTATTGACAAACAAGTGTTTTACTTCATGCTGGAGGTAAAACAAGTTTTAAGACATTTGGTATAGTATTTTTCCTGTTGGCAATGCCTTCATTGAAGTGTGTTTACTTGGTCTTTTTCTAGCTCTCTAAGTTTGTTGTTGTAATCCTATTGTGTCATAAGCTTGTCGTTTATGACTAAGGGACTAGGTAACCCTTTCTCTCTCAAAATTTGAAACTTAGTCATAAATCTATCAATGGATACCTGCATATTCTGACACTTGTCCTCCAAGTTTAACATCAAGTTTCTCTTGGAAAGGACCTTCCTCACTTCCAAAATTGTTTCAGTTTTGTCCTCAATTTCCAATTCCTGAAGTTCATACTTGTTTTTAATATTAAGGAATTGGATGATTCTGGTAGCATCTTCGAACATATCTCCTAATTCCTCTTTCACGCTTTGGATGGCTTCTGTAGCCATCTTTATTAGATCTATCTACTCAAAAATTACCTGAATAGATGGCCAAATATCATTGACAGAATCAATAATATTAGCCCATAATAGTTCCTTAGCTTATCGAAGAGGTTCTTTTAGTGTTAGGTCCTTCTCCATGGCTTGTAATATTTCATTCATTCTAGAAGCCTTTTGCACTTCTTCCTTGTGCATGATTTTTGTAAGCTTGCAATAAGTTTCCAAGCTTGTCACCTTTTCTTTCAGCTTATTCATTTATGTAGCCTATATGGACATTTCCTCCATAGCTCTAACTAATTTTACTACTTCATCTGATGTACCTGTTGTTGATGTAGACTGTGTTGAAACCTGTTCTGTTGTGGCCATAGGAGCTGTGGGAGCCAATGAGGCAACCAATGTGGAAGGAACAGCTGTTGAGACTATTGGGATGAAATTCACTGAGGTTGTAGCACTATCAGTCTGCTTCAATTGGATTAAGGTGTCCAATTCCTTATCTATTTCCCTTAAAGGATCATCAAGTTTGAGGACTATGTCCATCAACTCTTCATGTCTCGTCTGCTTTTCCAAGATTTCTTGTGTCTGGGGATGCTTCAGCTGAGGTGTCTTCAATTGTTTTTTGAGTGCTGCAATGTCATCATTCTTCTTCTTAATTAGTTTCTCAGTGGCTTTGATGTTTTTGGGATCATGTCCCAATTCAATCACTAAGTCTTCTAAAGACTTAATTCTGGTATCCTTGGCATATGAGGAGGCCTTGTCTAACTGATATTGAGCTGAGGTATTGGTCAAATAATTCTGCAGTTGATGGGCAGTTAAGGCTTTACCTGTAAGGGTGGAGTAAATCATTTCTCCAGCTTGTTTGTGGAATTCAATTTGGTAAATGGGATGAATATCCCTTGCCAATACCTCAAAATCAATCTTTTTATAATCTGTTGATGTCCTTGGTGGTTGCACAGTTCGCTTTATGAAAGGCATTTGCATATTTCCCTCCTTGATGTCAAAAGCTGACATCAATCTAGTTTGGTTTATAGGTGTAAGCTTGAGATATTGACCATAAGACTCTGCCTTCAGTTTCTCATTTCTCATTTTAATTTCTTTATACTTGTCTTTAATGTATTTGTCTTTGTCAGCAGGCCTATTGAATGAGGAGACTTCTACACTGATATGCCTTTCCAACATTTGAGTCTGTGATGTGGATGGATCTTGGGTTTCTCCAAATGGAGTTGTGTGCCTGCTCATGTCAAACTCAGTATTAGTTACCTCTGTTGATCCTTCGGTGTCTTCCTACTCTGAAATAGGATTAAGCCTTGGTCTTTTGCTATGGTTTCCTTCATACTACAGGTTGGATGTGTCCATTCCTGAAGTGGAGGCTCCCTCCCTATTCCTTTTGGGATTCCTTTCCTCATTCTAAGGAGTCTGCAAAACTGTAGGGGTACTCATGGTTGCTTCTTGTTGTCATGCCTACAAGAATGAGTTTTCATCAAGTTGTCTCTCTAAATCAATCAAGGTATTTTCCACAACTAACTTTGTACTATTCCTATCTACAAGAATGCTTTCCAACCACTCAGACTGATTTTCATATATTTCAATCTCTGGTATGGGATGATGACTGGCCCTAATTTGACCTTTTGTCAAAGTTTGGTCATGAACCCTTGAGGGTCATATCTCCACATAAAACTGTTTTGGAACTTCATCTGCTGCAGAATTAGATCTACCTCCTACCCATCTTCTCTAGAGTTGCAAATGAAAGGGCCTAACTGGTTTTTGAATCTGAATTGTGTTCTTTTCTTGGCTGAGACAAAATTGACTTCATGAGAGTTCGTTATTTGCCTATAGTACTCTATATAAAATAACCTCATCGGGAGGTATTTGGGAGTTTGTATGGGGCAATTTGGCACCCATAGATTCTTATTTCTATGTGCTTTTGGTAAAGGTACCAATCTCCCACTTTACTTTTCTTGGACAACTGGAGGACTCTTTTGATATCTTGACTTATTCTAGGTGGAGGGCTTCCTGTTAGCATGGTCATGACTGGATGGACAAAAGAATCAATGAAATATGTATAATTGTATGGTGATGAATATTTGTGGAAAACTGGTGTCCAAAATATGACAGACCTGGGCTGGCCTCTAGTATCAAGCTTTTGGAGGGTAAAGGGAAATATGTCTGACTGATAATATAGAAACATATGGTAAAGTGTAGATGAGTACTTGAACACACTCTCATTATGCATTCTAGTAAACTGTTCATTCATTCTTTCAGTTATGAATAGAGCATAATTGTATATAGTAGCAAGAGGCTTTCCTAGGGTGAAAATGGACATGAAGGCCAGGATTAGCTCATCAACAAATTCATCAGTGGTATATCCCAAAACACATGATATCATACTGATAATATGCTTGCCCCTTTTAGAGAAAATGGCAAAAACATATGGAGGGGCATCTTTGGGACTGTGTTGCTCTTCTACAATGAAAGTTTAGAACAGTTGGGCCATTTTTTATTGACTCAACTTGGTGTACTGGTCTAGCAAATCTCCAATTGAGAGTGGGGTTAGGTTTGGACCTAGTTGGACTTGTAACATCTGATTGATTGATTCAAGTGTGATGTTAAACTGGACTTTCTAGTTAGGGGACATTACAACTCTCTGGATGGGAATGTAACATGTATGACACATATGGACAATTTCAGGAAAAACATGTACTTGGGGAAATTGGTATTTGGGCAAATTGGATTCGCAAAGACCAATGTCATCAGAATGGTTTAGATATCTGTCCCTACTCAAACAATGAAGTCTGAGCAGGACCTCATATGCACTTGTATCTCTAATTTGAAAATCCCTGTCTGCCAGGTGTAGGTTTTAACCTCGTATAGAAATTACCTGCATACAAATTCTAAAACACAGAAAATAAACAATGTGAGAGCATAACACATAAAACACATATACACAAAAATTTTCCCTAGGATCCCAAAATCGGGACTACTAGCTTGACTTTTCATTATGTTCCTTTCAATGTTACAATAAATATTTATACATGTCGAAGCATCCAATACCATGGACCGAAAACCATCGCGTCCAAAACCATTGACCGAAAACCATCGCATCCAAAACCATGTGTGAAAAATCATGCACAAAACCATAGGTAGGTCCGGCGCCCTTCTAACCCCCTAGTTAACTACGTGGGCTAGTCATGGAAAGAATATAACACAACCCAAAATTCTCCCACTTGTTGTTTTCTTTCCACAGGGGGCCACAAGAGAGCTCAGTCATTTATCCAGCCCTGCAATGCTCATTATTTCTATACACCAAGTGAACTTCTCAGAGCTCACAGATTTTGTCAATGCATCTGCAGTATTCTTCAAAGTGTCCACCTTTACTAGCAACACCTTTTTGTCTTCTATCATATCCCTTACAAAGTGACACTGAACATCAATGTGCTTTGTCTTTGAATAATATGCAAGGTTCTTTGCCAAGAAAATTGCACTTTGGCTGTCACAGTCTATCCTTATAGCTCCCTGTACTAACCCCATACTTGAACACAATATTTGCAACCAAACTGCTTCCTTGCTTGCATGAGTGGCTGCCATGTATTCTGCCTCTGTAGTTGATAGTGCCACTACAGATTGTTTCTTACTCATCCAATTGACTGCACCTCCAAATCGGTTAAACACATACCCACTTGTAGATCTTCTCTAATCCATATCTCCAGCTCAGTCTACATCAACAAAGCCACAAATATCCAACACTCTGTCCAATCCTAGTCTTCCTTGGTAGCACAAACCATAACCACTAGTGCCACGCAAATACCCGAAAACCTGCTTCATTGTTGTCCAATGCTCCTTCCCTGGGTTTGACATAAACCTATTCAATACTCCAATTGCATGTGCAATGTCTGGTCTAGTACAGACCATCGCATAAATTATGATACCGACTGCACTTACATATGGAACATGGGACATGTCCTCTTCCTCTTCTTGTGTCTTCGGACACTGTTCAACAGATAACTTTACACCTACAGGAATAGGAACCTTCACCGGTTTACTATCCTATGTATTAAACCTCTACAATATTGTCTCGACATAGCTCCTTTGGTTTAATCAGAGCTTCCTCTTTTTCTGATCTCTTTTAATTTCCATAACCAAAATATAGTTTACAGCACCAAGATCTTTCATGTCGAATTTGGAGGACAAATGGGTCTTCAAATCCTGGATAATTTCTTTGTCATTTCCAACCAGCAACATATCTTCCACATACAAGACTAGATAAATAACACGGTCAACAATTAATTTAAAAAACACATAGTGATCTTCTTTGCTTCTGGTGAAGCCAATTCCTCGTATAAATTTATCAAATTTCAGATACCACATCCTTGGTGACTGTTTTAACCCATACAAAGACTTAACTTGCATACCATTTCTTTATTACCCTTCACCGTACCTTTAGGTTGCTTCATGTAGATCTCCTCTTCTAGATCCCCATTAAGAAATGTTGTCTTCACATCCATCTATTCTACCTCAAAATCAAAAGCAGTGGCAATAGATAAAATTAATCTAATAGAAGTTACCTTGGAAACATGAGAAAAAATATCACCAAAATCAATTCCCGACACCTGGGAATAACCTTTTGTTACCAACCGAGCTTTGTATTTCCACCTTTCCTTTTGCATTTGTCTTCATCTTGAACACCCATTTTCTACCAATGGGTTTCCTTCTAGCCGACAACTCCACCAGATCCCAAACCTCATTTTTGGAAAATATGCCATTTCATCAACCATGGCTTCTTTCCAAAATTTTCCATCCTTTGAATCTACTGCTTCCTTCACAGTTCTGGGATCATCATCAGTAATAGATAAAGCAAAGTTTGAAGGGAAAGCAGATGGACTATACCTTTCTGGTTGCCTTCTTTCTCGAACTGATCTTCTCACACCTGGAGTTTATGGCTCTTCATCTTCTGATTCCTCCTATGTTGTAGAGTATGATTCTTCCTCCTTTATCTCAAACTCTATCTTTTCAGGTTCTTTTGGTTGGACTTCATGTTTAATAACATCTTTTGCCTCTCTGAACACCACATCTCGACTGTACACAACCTTCCTTGTTACTGGTTTCCAAAGATTATAACCCTTTAAACCATCCTTATACCCAATAAAGATGCACTTTTCAGATTTACTATCCAACTTGGTTCATTTCTCCTTTGGAACATGTACATATGCATCACATCCAAATACCCTCAGATGTGAAAGAGAGGGTTTCTTACCAGTCCATACCTCTTGTGGAGTCTTATCCTCCAACATTGATGAAGGTGATCTATTGACCAGGTAACATGTTGTCTCCACTACCTCTGCGCATAATTCCTATCCTAACCCGACACCATTGAGAATGATTCTTGCCCTTTCCATCAACGTCTTGTTCATTCTTTCTATGACTCCATTTTGCTGAGGTGTATATGGAGTAGTCTTCTACCATGCTATACCACACTTCTTACAAAATTCTTCAAATTCCTTACTGCAAAACTCTCCACCGTTATCTGTCCTCAGCACCTTTATCTTCTTCTCTGTCTGGTTTTCCACCAGAGCCTTAAATTCTTTAAACCTGTCAAAGACTTCAAATTTATTCTTAAGGAAATATATCCATGTATTCCTTGAGAAGTCATCTATAAATGATACATAGTACACAGAGTCACCCAATGATGGAACCTCCACACGTCCAAACACATCATTGTGCACAAGCTCTAATATCTGTTTCGCCCTCTTACCACCAGAGGGGAAACTCACCTGATTCTGATTCACATATACACAATTTTCACAGAAATAAAAAACCAGAGATCTATTACTCATACGTTCTACCATACCTTTACGATGAAGTATTCAAAGGCTCTTCTCTCCAATATGTCCAAGCCTTTGATGCCACAACATGGTCTTCTCTCCAGATACCACTAGATTTTCTGCTCCACTTTCAGGAACCACATAACTGTTGCACCCATCAACAACAATGCTACCTTGTAGCTTGTATAGAGTTCCAATCTGAACTCCCAGCATCAATACCAGTGCTCCCTGAACCATCTTGTAGGTATCCTTCTCAAACATTGTTTTTACACCTGCATCATCCAGCTTGCATACAGAAATCAGATTTCTAGCCAATGTAGGAATATGTAGAACACCTGGAAGTGTTCTAACCCTTCCACCTTACAACTTCACCTTTACTTTTCCACAACCAACGATTATAGCCTTCCTATCATCTTCTAAGAAGACATCACCACCATCGTATTTCTCATACTCGCAGAACCACTCTCTATGGGGAGTGAAGTGAAAGGATGAACCTGAGTCAATCCACCATGCCTCATGATCTACATGTGTACTTGAAGAAGCCAAGTACACATCCCCACCTTCAACTGAGGTAGTTTTTGCCTCTATAGAAAGAGCATCATTAGATCCCTTTCCTTTGTCAAGAGCTTTAGATTTACAGTCCCTTTTGTAGTGCCCTTCCTTTCTGCATTTCCAGCACACCACCTTTATAGGTTTTCCTTGAGATTTACGTCTCCCTCTAGATTCAGATCTCCCACTCGATGACTTATTTTTGTTTCTATTCTAGGACCGTCCTCGTACAGAGAAGGCATCACTACTCTGGCTCTCCATATTTTTTCATCTCATCTCCTTCATCAGCAAGGATAAGATTATTTCATCAAACTGCCAAGTAGTTGCATTGCTACCTATTGCAATAACCAGACTATTCCATGAATCTGGTAAAGAACACAACAAACTAATGCACTTATATTCATCTGAAATTTTGATATCAACAGATGATAACTGACTTACCACAGTATTAAACGCATTCAAATGCTCTATCACGGAGTCTCCATCTTTCATCCTCATGTTATATAGCTTTTTTTATAGGAACCGTTTATTCACCAGAGACTTAGATTGGTACAAAGTCCCTAACTTGTTCCACAAAGCCTTACCGTAGCTTCCGCTGATACATTTAGCCATACTGAATCTGAGACACACAATCGTATTTTGCTCTTTGCCTTTCGATCCAACTTCTTCCATTCTTCATCGGACACTCCCATTGGTTTAATTCCTGGATCTATCGTGATCCACTGATATTTATCCACCAACAGATCCTCCATCTTGAGTTTCCACAACTCAAAACTCTGACCATTAAATTTATCGATCTCTATCTTTCCACTACTCACCATCTTCTTTCACCACCAGAATCGATCTCATGGATCTCCCACTGAACAGGGTTTACCACAGGCCCGAGTGAAACCCCTCAACAATAAAGGCATCCCCTTGAAGCAAAAACAACTCTGATACCAAATGTAGGTTTTAACCCTGTACAGAAATTACCTACATACGAATTCTAAAACATAGAAAATAAACAATGCGAGAGCATAAAACATAAAACACATATACACAGAGATTTGCCCCTGGATCCCAAAACTGGGATTACCAACTTGATTTTTCATTATGTTCCTTTCAATGTTACAATACATATTTATACATGCCAAAGAAGCTAATACAATGGACTGAAAACCATTGCATCCAAAACCATGGACCGAAAACCATCGCATCTAAAACCATGCGCGAAAAATCATGCACAAAACCATAGGTAGGTCTGCCCAACCTAACATAGGGTCCAAAACCAAAATTTTCTGGGGCACTGCTTCGAACCCCACAGAGTGGGGTTACCTGCACCCCTCAAACCCCCTGTGACTCCCCCCGCTATGAAATCGGTGCAACAAGGGGAGGGATCCATCCCCCTTCTAACCCCCCAGTTAACTACGTGGGCTAGTCGTGGAAAGAATATAACACAACCCAAGAATATTTGTCGCTACTCAAACAATGAAGTCTGAGCAGGACCTCATAGGCACTTGTATCTCTAATTTGAAAATTCTTATCTTCCAGGGAGAGGTGGTCTAGGTCCAAATGAGGAGTTGTGATGGGTCTAACATCCATGGTGACAAGGGTAGCCATAATTCAGTTCTTGTGGATTTGAATTTGGTAGGGTAGGTTTGTATCAGAGGGTTTGACAGAAACTGGTAGTTTTGAGAAGGGTTTGGGTAGCAGACTTTCAATTTTGAAGTAATTTTAATTAATTTTACTTAATTAAAATGCTTTACAGGCTGAACGTTTTCAAATTTGAAAGGGTGAGTGGTAATTCATGGTGAAATACCTCGAATTGGGTGAATTATCTTCAAATTTGGAGTTCATGGCAGCTACAAAAGTTCGAATGGCTCTGGTACGGACTGACTGGTTGATTGGGGTCTCTGCAACTCCTTTAGGAATGAATTTGGAGTTTAGTTGGTGATTCATCGTTTGCAGGAATGACGCTGGCTCACAGAGTTTCACAAAGAAAACAAGAGAAAAAGGCGAAAAAAGGGCTTCTCGGCCTTTTTATGGAGCAACGATTATATTTTGGTGGGTAATTTATGAATGAACAGTTGGTGGTTTATCTGTTTGAGCGACGAGGTGGTTTCCCAAGCCATCACACCACTTTTGTGGAGGAGGCAGTATTGAGGAGGGGTCACCTGCTCTACTCCAGCAATTGACACGTAGCAGTTGGGGGGCTGGGGAAAACCGCTTTATCGGGCGAGTAAAGGTCGGTCATCAGGTGTAGTCAATATGGTTGTGGACCATCGGATGAGGGGGATGGTGATTGGACCATAGTTGAGTGAGGGAGGTGTACGAGTGATAAGATATCGAGATTTATATAACAAAGTTAAAAATTAATATGAAATGAGCGGAGTGAGCATACCCTTAGAATAAATGTAAAACATGCACATTTTATTTCATACTTTCAATACCTAGGATAAAGTACTGTTGTGGGTGTTTTTAGTGAAATAAGATTTACATGGGGTTTATTTACTTTTCCTAGGAAAATGAAGTTTATCCTTAGGAAAAGGGGTTTTGTTAGGGTAGTGAAGGGGATTCTAACACTTGATGTCCATAAGTAATTAATTCGAGGGTCCAGTCCCACCAAAAATTAGGGAAATGCTTTGATCCTATTTGACTTGAAGGATTTAAAGTACTAGAACATACTTGTGGATGGGAAATTAGTAAGTAAGGGAAAAAATGAATGAGGGGGAGTTAATCACATTAACTTGCAAACTTTTGTTTTTTCTTCCATAATTGATCATACATATTAAAATATGTGTTTAAGCATGATGCATGTGTTTTTATCCAATCAAATTTATACTTCAGCAACCTTTCTTCTACTTACCTATTTACTTACCCTACCATTTTTTCTTCATTTTATTTGGGTGCATTTAGACTAGCAAACCCCTATCATCCATTTTTCTTTTGAAAAGTAATCTATCTAATTTCACCTTTATATAATCCAAGGGCTTAGATTAAACTGATGAGCTCCTTTTATTTTCTCTACCTATCTAATGATCTACCAAGATTAAACTGTTTGGTCAAATTTTATTCTCTAACTATAAACATAAAATTCAAAGCATGAAATAACCAAGATTAAAGAGTTTGATTACCATGGATTATGGCATGAAAAACAAGTTGCACACAATCATTATTATGCATAAAAGAAAATAGTAGTGGCATTTAGACTTGCACACTTTCATGGTCTCTTTTTGTTTTTGGGGTTCATATGTTTTCATTTTTTGACCTTCTCTTATTATTTTCTCCTTTGATATTTCTTTTAGGACATACCCCCTTTATATTTTTTAATTTTTTAATATGGAAAACATTTGTAGAAAGAAAAGGTATGTACAATATTACAAGGCTTAACCTCAGTCATTAAAAATTATGACTCCTATTGGTATAGGAACCTAACAGTGGCTCCACTTGGGGATGGCATTTTATAGTGAAATGTCAAGAACTCTAAAGATCAGTAGCCTTTGAATTGTTGCTGATGTTACATTGTAAAGTGTCCTTCTATGAATCTACATTATTGATACTTATGACAATAAATATTTTTAAAGCTCAGGGCCTTCTCTTCGGGCTTCAACTTCAAAGATCACCATCCAATCCAAACTATACTTTGTAAATAAAGTATGTACAAATGGGAAATGAAAATTAGTAACATGGTTCAAAGTAATGTTTTAGCATTTGACCATTCACTGGCCCACCTTCTACATTTCTACCATTAATTTCTATCAAGAAGAAAGCATTATTTCCTCTGTAAGCATAAATGACATAGGGACCTTTCCATAGGAAATCAAATTTCCCATGTTTTCCTTTGTCTTCCCTCCTTGAATCCCACATAAGCACTTTTTCACCAATGTAGAAATCTTCAGCCTTGGTTCTCTTATCAAAAATATTTTTAATCTTTTCCTGCACAACTTGAGACTTGACATAGACCTCTTCTTTGGTTTGTTGTAGGTGAATAGTTTGGTTGATTCTTCTTTCGATACTATTTAGTTCAGCCTGCAATGCTTGAAGTATCTTCATTACTAGTACTCCCAAATAGGATGGAAAGACAACTTCCATTCCATAAACTCGTTGATAGGGAGAAGTACCAATTGATTTCTTAGTAGTCAATCTGTCTTCCCATAAGGCATTGACTAGCTTTTTATTCCAAGTTTTCTTATTGTCCTCTAGTAACTTCTTGATGATATTTACTAGGCTTTTTTTTCAGGATTCTTCCAGTCCATTACCTTGAGGGTAATATGTTGTGGAATCGCCAAGGGTGATATGGTATTTATTGTAGAAATCTATCATTCTTTTGGATTTAGAGGTCGCTGCATTATCAGTAATTAGGTTAGTTGGACGTCCAAATCTTGATAGAATATTGGTTTCAAGGAATGTTATGATAATAGTATCTGTGGTTTTCCTTGAAGGTATGGCCTCTATCCATTTTGTGAAGTAGTCTGTGCTATGAGGATCCATTTGTGCTAGGCAGAGGAGGGTGGGTGAATTTCACCAATGAAGTCTAAACCCCATTGTTGAAAGGGTATTTCTGCAGAGATTGGCTTGAGGGGTAAAGGTAAGAGCTTTTTCTTCCCCTCAAAAATTTAGCATTTGTGATAGGAGGTCATGTATTTTTTTACATCAGCAAACAAGGTAGGCCAATAGAAATCAGATCTAAGGATTTTATCTGCAGTGGTCTTCCAGTAGAGGTGTCCTCCACAGTCACCTGCATGAAATTCTTCGAAAACTTTGTTAGATACTTCTTTTAATAAGAAATTGAGAATAATAGCTTCATGATCTCTCCAAAACAGAGAATTGTCTAATTTACAAAATTTGAAGGATTTCATCTTCAAAAACCTGCTTTTAGTCCTAGATAATTGAGGCGAAGCTTGCAAATTCAATAAAACATAAATAATATCAGCATACCAAGGTGATTCATTTAAGGCTAGGTTGATTAGTGGAGTCACCACCTCCTCTTCATTATCTATTACCGCAATAAAGTTTATATCTAAGGCCTAACAATTTGATTCATCTATGAGTTTGGATAAACCTTGGCCCTTGATTAACTTACTAGGTTTGATTTCTATATCATACTCTAAAATTGTAGCAATCCACTTTCCCCTCTTTCCATCAGGACCATCCCGATTTAGGATGTCTTTAACTACTGAATTAGGAACCTAGGCTACTATATGAGAATATAAGATGTATACCCTAAAGTCCTTAATGGCTTTGACTAAAGCCAAGTCTCGTTTTTCCATTATATTATATTTCAAGGGGGGCATCTCTCAGGGCTTTGCTGAAGAAAGCAATGGGTTTTTCATAGCCCTGGTCATTTTTCTGCAATAGAACTGTAGTAATTGTGTGCTTAGAAGCAAAGGAAAATAAGATGAAATCTCTGTCAAATATAGGATTGATTAACATAGGTGTTTTAGTCAAGGCTAGCTTAATTTCTTCAAAGAATTTATTAGCCTCAACAGTCCATTTTAAGGTGGAGTCCTTTTTCAGCATGTCGTTTAGTGATCTAATTAACTCTGCTAGATTAGATATAAATCTTCTAAGAAAAATATTTTTTCCTAAAAATGTTTGTAACTCTTTAATGTTCCCACGATGTTTTATTTGTAGGATGGCTTCTATTCTAGCAAGGTCTATTCTTATACCATCTTTTGAAATTATGTGACCTAACAACTTTCCTTCTTCTAACCCAAACAAGGACTTTTTGGGGTTTAAGGAGATTCCAAATTTCCTACATTTAATAAAAGCTTGCCTTAGATGATCCAAATATTGATTTTTGGACTTTGAAAATACAGTAATATCGTCTAGATATATCACAAGGAAATCATGAATTTATTTTGCAAAGGCTATATCCATAGCCCTTAGGAAAGTGGCTCCTGCATTCATTAGGCCAAAAGGCATTTTCACATACATAAATGTGCCCCAAGGAGTAGTAAAGGCAGTTTTGGGTTGGTCATCTAGATGAACCACGATCTGATTGTAACCAGAAAACCCATCCAACAATGAGATTCTAGTTCATCCAACTACTCTCTGTAAAATGTGGTCCATTTTTGGGAGAGGGTAATTTTCTTTTAATGTTTATTGAGCTTTCTGAGAATCACAGAGTCTGATCTCACCAGTTTTATTTCTAGTTGGCACCAAGTTTGAGACCTAATCATAAAATCTAATTGGTGCAATTATTTTGGCATCATACATCCTCTAAATTTCTTTTTCAATTGTAGGTAATAAGACAGGATTAATCCTTCTAAGTTTTTGTTTGAAAGGCTTTTGATTTTCTTTAATAGGAATTGTGTACTGGATGATGTTGGTGTCATAGGATTTGAGGTCCTCATAGCTCCAGGCAAAGACATCTTGAAATTCTTTCAACAACTCAATGTATTTCACTTTTTCAGTTGGGGGTAATGATTTTGGAAGTTTGATCAATTTAGGATTTTCATCGGGGCCTATATTACATTCCTCTACATTAGACCTTGAAGGTTCCATTTTAGGTTTCCTAGTAACATCATTTGAATCAAATAAATCTTCCAGAGGGGTTAATCCCTTTGGTAAGAAATTATCTTTGAGATTAATTACTTCGGTTTCTTCACTAATTATTCCATAAATCTCAATTTTCTCTAAGTTATCTAATCTAATTTGGTAAATTTAGTTGGGTGGAGTCTATCTATTTCATCACCTTCTATTTCATTTATTTATAACTTATCTTTAGTGTCAGGCTCTATTGATGTATCATTATCTATAATGTTATTGGTAAACTCTTCTTCTAACATTAAAAACTTATTTATTTGTTTATCATTAGAAAATATTTGCCAATTCTTCAAATTATTTGGAATTGCAGGTCTGTGCCTAACCTCAGCAGTGTACTGATGGTTGGGCTAGAAGGGTAATTTGCAGGTGCTGGAAAACATTTCTAAACTATGGGCTTGCATGTTATGTTTTCTAGGAATTACTGCAAGCTTTCTTTCTAGGAAAGAGTTAAGTATTTCTATGATAGTACCCCTATAACAACTTAATCTAGGGTCCTTTGTCATATATACACCATCAATCTGTTTTACAATTAGTTCAGAGTCTCCCATGACAGAAACTCTTTGAGCTCCTAGATTCCTAACTAAATTAAGACCTAAAATTAATGCTTCATACTTGGCCATAATATTGGTACATTTAAAATTCAATCTATATGCATGGCCTTCTGAGTAATTATTTTCCAAATTATATATCCACACTCCTGCTCCTACTCCTAACCTACTAACTGATCCATCAAATTCTAAATGCCATAATATCTCATGATCTATATCTACACTATCTGGTGCAAAAAACTTTTCATCATTTATACCAATTTGACCGTCTTGTTCATTGAACAATTCTGCAATCTGGTCAGTTTCATTTTGTGTAGAAACTGCAATTTCTTTTGGTTCTGTATTAGTATTGTCTAAAAATTCTTCTTGTGTTTGATCAACATTATACAGGATAAAATAATCGATATCTGAGCGTATGGAGTAGATGGGAAAGTTTGAGGCTGATCCTGGATATTTACCATATATTTCATTAAGGTTTCTCAGTATAGTTTCTTAGGTTGTCCAAAAACAGAGATTGTTGCATATGACATATCTAGTTGTAAGGATCCATGAAGTTTGGCTCCCCATGATCTGGATAACAGCATGCCATACTTCGGTCGAATGTCAGCAACTACAATATCCATAAGAATGCTTTTGGTAGGATATTGGACTAAAGTGACACACGGGTCTTTAATCAATCCTAGACACTTTACCTGACTGGAGTCAAATGAGAATAAGTCTTTATAAGGCCTTGTAATGTCTAGGTTTAATTTGTCCATCACCGATTTGGGCATTGAGTTGTGAGAGGCCCCAGAATCCAACATTTCATTGTGTAGAATTTTTTCATGGATAATAAGGCTAATGTAAAAAGGTGGAACTCCTCCTTCTAATGGTTTTCCATTAACATCTGGACCAAATATGATTTCTGGTTGGTCATCAAACAAGTTGATTGAATCCTCATTTTCAGCAATGTTTAAGGTTTGAGTTATTTGTGATTTATAAGTTTTATTCTTGATTAGTTCTATTAAAGGAACTGAAATATTTAGCTTTGCTATCTCTTCTCCCAAATTGAATGGCAAAGAGACTTTTTCTATTTGAAGGTTTTGAATTTTCGTAGCAAGGATTTGAGTAGGCTTGTCTTCTTTTCCTTTATTAGGGACCTCCTTATGTTCATTTTTAAATATGATGTTTTGAGCTTTATCCACTAGTTCCTTAGGTGGAATTGAAGTGGATGGTTGATCAACAGAAGGTTGATCAGAGGTTATGTCTACAATTGTGGAGCTAGAAGGCTTTGGGTTTTGCCTAGGGAGAATTTGGAGAATTTTTGAAACAGGGGATTCTTTTACTTTCTTGGGTTGATTTTGTACTGTTTTCTTAGTTTGGTCAGGGACATCAGCATTATTTTTGCTTCTTAGGTTATATTATTTATGAACTTCAAAGATGGCAAAATCATATCCTTGTTTGTAATCAAATGATTTCCCGAAATGTAATTGTAATTGCTGCAGCATATACAGTTCCTGCTCATCTTGGGTTAGAAAAACAGTGTCCTCATCTTTTATTCCCATTAGGTTAATTTGTGTATCTTGTTCTGGATCTTCAGGATGGGATGTCTCTGCACAATTTTCTTGAAAAGGAGGTCTAATTTTCTAATCCGGTCCATTTTTCCCAATGTTTTGGTTTTTTCTAAAATTTGGGTTTCTAACTGGAGGTTCTTGTTGGTTATCCCATTCGGGTTTCCTTTCTATGTTATCTATTCTATCCATTAGTCTTTCCATACTTTTGGCTAAACTATCTATTTTAATGTCAGATGGTGAAGTTTCATCCTTTGTAGTTCCTCTCCTTTCATTGCTAACTCTAGCCCTTTTAGCTAACAAATTAGCTTCTACACTGATTGCTACACTTTGAATTTCTTCCAATGTTGGGAGGTTTCTTTACCTAAGTTGGTATGCCATATCTATGTCAAAACCATCAGGGAATTTTATTAATGCTAAGTCAGGTGGGGTTCTAAGGTTAACTGGGGTTGCATTATATATATTATTGAATCTAGTGCAGTAATCTTGAACAGTTTCATTAGACCCCCTTCTAATATTCTCATATTCTGAAAGGATTTGTAGGGGATTCTTTTTCTTTTCCCACTTATCAATAAATAATCTTTGAAAATTTTCTAGGTCTGCAATATGGTTGGCAGGAAAGGCTTTGAACCAATTCTTGACGTCACTAGTCAAATTTTGGGCAAAGAGTCTCATCTAGACATCTGCTTCATCTATTTCATGCAATTAAAAAAAGTCATACATCTTGTTTACATGTTTTTAGGTAGTGTAATGATCAGTAGCATCAAACAGGAAAATATTACTCTGATAATCTGCAGGCATAACATGAAGTGGGGTAGGTAAAACAAGAGGAGCATATCTGTTTGTCATTGTTGTGAGTTGGAAGGGGCTGAGATGTGGGGTTGAGGTACTTGGAGATGATGCAGCATTGGATGAAGAACTAGGACTAATAGATGTTGAATGAGTAATGATAGGTTGGTGAGGGAGTGTAGCTATAAATGGTGGTGAAGAATGGACTTCATAAGGTATTATTGTTGAAGTTGAAGGGAACAATGGTGAACTCAAAGTAATCGAAAATTGTTCAGAAAGCTCAGGGGTTGTGGTAGTATTAATGGATGATTGTGGAGATTTCAGAATGTATTCATCAATTGATTTGTTGGCCTGTTGAATTTCAACGTCTGTAATAAAATCAGGATCTAGAACTGTTTCATCGAGTGCATTTTCAGATTTTGTTCTAAATAATGAAAGATCAAATGGCACATGAAAGGGATGTTCTTCTAAAAATAACCACTCATCAGGACATGAATTAGCTTTAACTAATGGTATTTGGCTAACCAAACATTCTTCTTTTTTAGATTTTCTTGAAATTAGGTTGGGATTATCAACTACTTGGGAAAGGTTTGGATCTAGATTAGCCCTACTAAAATGAGTCTTCCTAGAAGCCAAAATTTCAAAAATTTTAATTGTTTTTGTGAGATTTTTTCAATATAACATCTAAAAAATGACTTTAAGAGGCTCAGAATGTAGATTCAGAATTTTCTTAAAGATTTATTAGGACTGAGGATTGGCTGGTCCCTAGTGGAGTCGCCACTATGCTATCACTCAAAAATTTCTCTAGAAGTTATTAGAAGAAATAAAATGACTGAGGTAACCATAAACCAACTTTGGGCCATAGGCTCTAGCCAACCTAGGCAAGAGGGCTCTCTCTATATGATTTAGCTTTGTTTTCTTGGATTTCATGCTAGTTATGAATGTTCTGGGAGTTTTTGATTTATATTCAAGATTGGGTGGTGGGATCCTTGAAACAGATGGATAGAATGATGTCTTTAGACCATTGGGATATGGAATGAACAGAAGGGTAGCAAAACCAGATCAACTCACTGAAGGGAATGTTTAAAGGGCAAGCTAGTAGAGTAAAGCGTAGGTCTTTGGAACAGGGGGTGAAATGGTTTCAATTACGGTGAGAGGGTAATTAAGGGTTCTGAGACCAAAATATAAATGAGGAATAGAGGGTAATCGAAAGCAAAGGGAAATTAAGAATCCTTTGATCTAGATTAACAAGAAACAACCTAAAATAAGGAGCAATTAGGAATTCCTTAACTTAGATATCAGTTGAAAACATTTATATTCATAACTGTTAAAACATAGTGTAATTAAACAAATTCTAAGATATTGTTCCAGTTATAACATTCAGATTCATAAATATATTAAAGATTGTGGAAATGCTTCAAGAAATATAACGATAACATAAGAAAATACTTGTCTACACTTCCCTCAACACATGAGTCCTATGAAATATCTTGTATTTATTCATCAATCCAACTTGTTGGCTCAATCAATGATACAATAGCTTTACAGTCCTTTTGATCAAAATTCTATAGAAATGTCTAAGCATCCACCCTACATACTTCGAATTGTGAAGTATTTGTATAAAAATTATTACAAAATATCACTAACTAATTTTAGATTTAATCTAGGGAATAAAAATATCTTCTTGCAAGAAGATAGAGATGGCTATTGAACTGCTTTCATGCTGTTCCATTTATTTTGGTATTGCTGGCCTTTATGGTTTGATTTTAGCCCTTTGTGTTGCTTTGCTATTTGAGATTTTACTTTGGAATGTTCATTTACTTTTGGATTTCATCTAATACTCTTTAACTCTGCTAACCTGTCTTCATCCTTTCACCTTGCTATTTTACTTTTACTGTACACTAACCTTTTTACTGCATATTTCTTACAGTAAATTAGTCAAATTTTCCCATGTTTTAGTATTAGGTAATTGGATCTTCAACATCCTTCTATATATTTCATCTCCCTCAGTGCACTTGGAAAAAGTAGGCTTATTGAAAAATAAGTGTTTTACCTCACGCTGGAGGTAAAACAAGTTTTCAAATGTCTGGTATAGTACTTTGCCTATTGGCAATGCCTTCATTGAAGATGTGTTTACTTGGTCTTTTGCTATCTCTCTCAGTTTGATGTTGTAATCCTGCTGTGTCATGAGCTTGTCGTTTATGACTAAGGGACTGGGTAACCCTTTCTCTCTCAAAATTTGAAACTTAGCCATAAATCTATCAATGGCTACCTACATATTCTAACATTGTCCTCCAAGTTTAACATCAAGTTTCTCTTGGAAAGGACCTTCCTCAATTCCAAAATTGTTTCAGTTTTGTCCTCAATTTCCAATTCCTGAAGTTCATACTTGTTTTTATTGTTAAGGAATTGGATGATTCTAGTGGCATCTTTGGGAATATCTCCTAATTCCTCTTTCACTCTTTGGATGGCTTTTGTAGCCATCTTTATTAGATCTATCTGCTAAAAATTACCTGAATAGGTGGCCAAATATCATTGACAGAATCAATGATATTGGCCCATAATAGCTCCTTAGCTTGTCGAAGAGGTTCTTTCAGTGTTAGGTCCTTCTCCATGGCTTTTAATCTCTCATTCATTCTGGAAGCCTTTTGCACTTCTTCCTTGTGCATGACTTTTGCAAGCTTGCAATCAATTTCCAAGCTTGTCACCTTTTATTTCAGCTTATTCATTCCTGTAGGTTGTATGGACATTTTTTCCATAGCTCTAACTATTTTTTCTACTTCATCTGATGTACTTGTCGCTGATGTAGTCTATGTTGAAACCTGTTCTGCTATGGCCATAGGAGTTGTGGGAGCCAATGAGGTAGCCAATGTGGAAGGAACATCTGTTGAGACTGTTGGGATGACATTCACTAAGGTTGTGGCACTACGAGTCTGCTTCAATTGGATTAAGGTGTACAATTTTGTCTCTGTTTCCCCTAACTGATCATTGAGTTTGAGGACTAAGTCCATAAACTCTTCATGTCTGGTCTGGTTTTACAAGACTTCTTGTTTCTGGGGATGCTGCAGCTAAGGTATCTTCAATTGTTTTTTGAGTGTTGCAATGTCATCATTCTTCTTCTTAATTAGTTGCTCAGTGGCTTTGATGTTTTTGGGATCATGTCCCAATTAAATCACTAAGTCTTCCAAAGACTTAATTCTGGTATCATTGGCCTATGAGGATGCCTTCTCTAACTGATATTGAGCTACGATATTGGTCAAAGAATTTTTTAGTTGATGGGTAGCTATGGCTTTACCTGTAAGGGTGGAGTAAATCATTTCTCCAACCTATTTGTGGAATTCAATTTGGTCAATGGGATGAATATCCCTTGCCAATACCTCAAAATCAATATTTTTATAATCTGTTGATGTCCTCGGTGATTACACAGTTGGCTTTATGAAAGACATTTGCATCTTTCCCTCCTTCATGTCAAAAACTGACATCAATCTAGTTTGGTTTGTAGGTGTAAGCTTGATATACTGAGCATAAGACTGTGCCTTCAGTTTCTCATTTCTCATTTTAATTTCTTTATACCTGTTTTTAATGTCTTTGTCTTTGTCAACAGGCCTACTGAATGAGGAGACTTCTACACTAAGATGCCTTTCCAACATTTGAGTATGTGATGTGGATTTTCTCTTGGGTTTCTCCAGATGGAGATGTGCACTTTCTCATGTCAAACTTAGTATTAGTTACCTATGGTGAGCCTTATGTGTCTCCCTGCTCTGAAACAGGATTAAGCCTTAGTCTTTTTCTTTGGCTACCTCCATACTGCACGTTGGATGTTTCCATGCCTAAAGTGGAGGCTCTCTCCCTATTCCTTTTGGGATTCCTTTCCTCATTCTAAGGGGTCTGCAAAATTGTAGGGGTACTCATGGTTGCTTCTTGTTGTGGTACCTACAGGAATGAGTTTTCATCAAGCTGTCTCTCTAAATCAATCAAGGTATTTTCAACATATACCTTTGTACTATCCCTGTCTACAAGAGTGTTTTCCAACCACTCAGACTGATGTGCATATATTTCATTCTCTGGTATGGGATGATGAATGTAAGGTCCTAATTTGACCTTTTGTCCAAGTCTAGGCATGAACCCTTGAGGGTCATATCTCCACATAAAAATGTTTTAGAACTTCATCTATTGTAGAATCAGATCTACCTCCTGTCCTGCTTCTCTAGAGTTGCAAATGAAATCGCTTGACTGGTTTTTTACTCTGCACACTGTTCTTTTCTTGGGTGAGACAAAATTGACTTCATCAGAGTTGATTATTTGCCTATAGTACTCTAGAGAAAATAACCTCATGGGGAGGTATTTGGGGAGTTTGTATGGGGTAAGTTTGCACCCATAGATTCTTTTTTCTGTGTGGTTTTGGTAAAGGTACTAATCTCCCTGTTAGGGTCCCACCCTAACCCCCTTATTGATGTAGTAGGATCGAGTCATAGTAAAAGGTCAATAAAGCCCATATTAATAATTGTAAGTAGTTAACCTGAATTTAATGACGGGACCACAATTAGTTGCAAATGGGCCATGGTATTAGATAGATGGTATTAATAAAAACCATGGTATTGCATGTATGAGTCATATATAAAGGATAGAGACTCCCTGCAAGGAGCATCGTGTCTTATTTTGTAATCGAACTCTGCTATATTGGAGGTTGCCCCCTCGAAGAGGTAAGTGAACATTACTTTCTGAATAATAACATACTTTCTCTTGTTTCTCACTATTCTATGTTCTGGGTATATTTCTTCGCATATTTGGTATTCTGGTAATCGTCTTGCAGGTTAAGAGCATAACAAGTGGTATCAGAGCTCTTTTCAGGGCAGGTGGGATCTCCATTTCTTAGCAATTTTTTTTTTTGGCTAGAGACGTGTTCCGGCGTCTTTAAACCACGGGAACTGTCATTGAGTGCATAAACCTATGGATTTGGGGAGGCATGCACACAGGAAATACAAGAGGTGGTCATGCTTGTTTGACTCCCTTGTAACCCCTGTGGGTACCTTTTCGAGTAGTAGCACATTAGACAGAACCGTGCACGGACTGTCTTCCAAGTACCCTATGGGTATATCGGAAGCTGCCTAGCTCCTTTGAAACCTCGCCATAGATAAACCGTCGGCCATCTTGCTGCTACAGTACATCGAGAACAACACTCGGAGAGATTACTCACCCGTACGATAGGGTAGTCAGGTTGTACAACTAAGGGTATGGTTGATCCTCCTTAGTTAGAGCGCTAAAACATTGGGCTGAGTACTACTATCAGACCCTTATGTATATTGCGATCTGTAGCACCTGACACTCCTCGAGACCATAGTTCCTTTTTCTATCTTGGGATCATGCATAATCTCTGCCAGATCAGATCTCGC
This sequence comes from Pinus tabuliformis, assembly GCA_031772625.1. NCBI lineage: Eukaryota > Viridiplantae > Streptophyta > Pinopsida > Pinales > Pinaceae > Pinus > Pinus tabuliformis. Next base: position 347,303,716 of record CM062807.1, on the reverse strand, counting down.
AAGGGGGTTTGCAGCAGCAGCAGACATCAGTCCCACAGTTATGAGTTAGAAAACTAGCCATTCCGATCTATTAGATCCATTAGATCCGCAGCAACAATCTGTTCCACCGATTAGAGCTACCCGATCAGCCATTTAGATCTCTCAGATCCACTAGATCTGAGTAGTTGTGTTGGGTTCCTATACCAGGGTGTGATTTCCGCAGAACTTTTGGCAGCATTGACATTTTGAGGATTTCTCTATTGCAGTATTCCTAAGCAAGGAGTAAAACTCCGTTAGGAGTTTTCAGAAAAAAAATAAATAAATAAATTAGGACGAGTTGATATGGGGCGCTTATTGGTGATCTAGCCCATAAGAATCAGGACAACGAGCTAATCAAGGTGGTACCATTCAATTGTTAGCGAAAAAAAATTTGGGCGGTCCCAAATTTCAAGTACATCGGATCGGTGCATGGTAGAAACTAGAGCTCAAGCTATGGCCAATGAGAAGATCGAAAAACTTGAACAATCCTTGCAAGCCATCCAAGCTCAGCTTGAAAAACTATCTGATGCACTCTCTAAGGGCAAGGAGGAAGCCCGCGAGGAGGCGTATATTGGCAATGGACACAGTGAGGGTGAGTCTAGCCACTCTCTTCACCTCTGGGGCACCCGCCAACAATCCAATCCGCGACCTCCCAAGCTGGATATGCATAAATTTGATGGTTCTCAAACAGTCGCATGGGTAGCACAAATGGAGTAATCTTTCAATCTGAGTAACGTCTTAGATAATGAGACTCAGCTTATGGTGGGGAGCATGTACTTGGACAATGAAAGATGGCAATGGTGGGAATGGCATCAATGTGGCAATGGTAGTTTTGTGACTTGGGCCGCCTTCAAAAAAGCTCTCTCAGAGCGCTTTGACCATGAATATGCTTTTTTGGGTCATCTCACTAAGCTCCGACAGACTGGCACAATGGATGAATATGTTACAGCCTTTGAAGCCTTAGCTTTCTGCACTCGGGATCTCCCAGATGCATTCTACACAGAATGTTTTATCACCAGTCTTAAAGAGGCCATATAAGCCCACGTCCGACTGCACCACCCTCCCACATGGTTGGAGGCTTGCAAGGTAGCTCGTAACGTGGAATGTGCATTAGCGGCCCAGTCCATTTGCCCAAATTTCACCACCAAGGGTCACCCCCCACAGGCTCATAGCATGACTCAAACACTTAAGGTTCAAAAGGTGTCACCTGCAGAAATGGCCGAAAGAAGAAAGCAAGGATTATGTTACTACTGTGATGAAAAATATTCCCCAGGTCATAAATGCATGGAGCCCAAATCTTTTCAAATTGATGCCACTGATTACAGCTCATTGGAGGAAGCCTCACCACTTGAGGAACCTGAGGAGGCAGAAGAGGACAACCAGAAGGACAATGTCCCTGACGAACCAGTTATTTCGCTACATGCCTTGGCAGGGATTTCTTCAGCTCAAACTCTCAAAATCAGAGGTTTTATTAAACATCGCCTAGTAGTAGTCTTGATTGATAGTGGAAGCACACATAATTTCATCCATCAAAAGGTTGCGGAAGCAGTGCATTGTTTTGTACGAGTAGTTTCTAACTTCCAAGTCCAAATTGCGGATGGGGAAACAATGAAATGTGAAGGCCGCTGTGAAAATGTCAAACTTCAAATGGGGGATTATCAGTTGAAGACCCACATGTTTTCCATACACATGGGAGGGTGCGACATTGTCCTCGGTGCTGAATGGATTCACACTCTTGGGCCAATCACAATGGATTTCTAGGAGTTATATATGAGCTTTAAGCAGAACAACTCCACACATACCCTCTGCGGACTCTAAGCAGGAGCTCCCTCTATCATCAGCTCACATAGGATGGAAAAATTTCTAAAAAAGGGCCATCATGGAGTTATAGCTCAATTTAATGTCATCCAGGCCGTCGAACCCAATTCTCTGACGATTCATCCTGAGATGCAACAGATTTTAAATAACCATCTGCCAGTCTTTGACAAGCCTCATGAGCTTCCACCCTCGAGAGGGGAACATGATCATAGCATCACCTTGGTTCCAGGGACCCAACCACCAAATGTGCACCCATACAGATATCCGTTCACCCAAAAGAATGAAATAGAAAAAATAATCAAGGAACTTTTGGAAGCAGGTGGCATTCGTCCCAACATTAGCCCTTATTCATCACCGATGGTCATGGTGCTCAAGAAAGATGGGGAATGGCAGACGTGTCTAGACTTTAGGGCCCTCAATAAGTTGACAGTCAAAGATAAATTTCCCATCTCGGTTGTTGATGATTTGCTGGATGAACTCAATGGGGCTCAATTCTTCACTAAGCTCGATCTTCGTTCAGGCTACCACCAAATTCGCATGAAGGAAGTTGACATTCCAAAGACTGCTTTCAGAACTCATAAAGGCCATTATGAGTTCCTGGTCATGCCATTCGGTCTTTGTAATGCCCCATCTACTTTTCAGAGCCTTATGAACCACCTTCTCAAACCATATCTCAGGAAATTTGTCTGTGTCTTCTTCGATGACATCCTCATCTATAGTTGCACTTGGGCCGCACATCTTTAGCATGTAGATCAGCTCTTGCAACTGCTCCGCAAGCATAAATTATTTGTTAAGATGTCCAAGTGTTCTTTTGGCATGGAAGAAGTTGAGTATTTGGGCCACATTGTGGGGCGTGAAGGTGTCAAGGTGGACCGCAAAAAGATCCAGGCAATGCAGGATTGGCCTCAACCTAAGACCTTGAAGAGCCTGAGAGGATTTTTGGGTCTCACAGGCTATTATCGCAAATTTGTCTACAATTATGGTCGCATTGCGAAGCCCCTCACTCAACTCCTCAAGAAAAATTCATTCTTCTGGAATGATGATTCACAACAGGCATTTACAGCTCTCAAAAATGCCATGTGTTCCACTCCAGTCTTAGCACTCCCTGGTTTCACCAAATCTTTTGTCATTGAATGTGATGCTTTGGGTACGGGTATTGGGGCGGTCTTAATGTAGGAAGGTCGACCCTTGGCCTTCACAAGCCAACAGCTAAGTGGGAAGAATCTGGGACAATCTACCTATGAGAAGGAAATAATGGCCATCTTACATGTAGTAGATACTTGGCAACCTTACTTACTGGGGCGACGTTTCCAAATCCGCACAGACCATCACAGTCTTAAATATTTTTTGGAGCAATGCCTATCCTCCCTACAACAAAATAAATGGCTCGCCAAAATGCTGGGATATGATTATGAGATCATTTACAAGAAAGGGCGCGAAAATAGTGTAGCAGATGCATTATCTCGTCAATTTGAGGAGGAAAGTACCCTGCTCGCAATTTCCCTTCCCATTCCAGAATGGATTGAAGAGGCTCGCAGGGAATGGTTTTCACATCCCTGGCTCTCCCAACTCATTACTCAATTGCAGGCGGATCCAAATTCCACCAAGGGCTACTCGTGGCAGGATGAGATTCTTCACTACAAGGACAGAGTGGTAATATCACCAACATCCACCCTCAAAAGCCGCATTTTGGCAGAATTGCACTCATCCCCCATTACAGGACATTCAGGCTTTCAGAAGACGTATGCTTGCACTAGAAGATCATTTTTTTGGACAAGCATGAAAAAGGACATCCTTACTTTTGTAGCAGAATGCGATGTCTGTCAACGCCACAAAGGGGAGACATTCTCAGCACTAGGCACATTACAACTGTTGCCCATCCCGGCATCAATATGGACATAGGTTTCTATGGATTTCATTACAGGTCTTCCAAAGTCAGGAAACAATTCAGTGATCATGGTGGTTGTGGACCGACTTTCTAAGTATGCTCATTTTTACGCCCTACCCCACCCATTTACACCAACTTTGGTCGCTCAATCTTTCATGGATCAGATCTTCAAATTGCATGGCATGCCCACTTCTATTGTGTCTGATCATGACCCGATCTTCACCAGTAATTTTTGGCAGGAACTCTTTAGGCTACAAGGCACCCAACTAAAACTCGGTACTTCCTATCATCCACAAACGGATGGTCAAACTGAAGCCGTCAACAAATGTCTGGAAACCTACCTTAGGTGTTTCACTTCAAAAAAGCAACATCTTTGGGTACAGTGGTTACCTCTAGCTGAATGGTGGTATAACACCAACTATCATGCCACCACCAAAGTGACTCCATATGAAGTAGTTTATGGTCAACTCCCTCCTCCCCCTACTTCTTATATCAAGGGGTGCTCAAAGGTACAAGCAATGGATCAACTCCTACAAAACCGCACAACCATGCTCAGAGAATATTCATCAAGCTCAAAACCACATGAAGCAGCAGGTAGATCAGCATTGCTCAGAGTGCCAATTTCAAGAAGGGGATCAGGTATTTTTGAGGTTGCAACCATATAAGCAAACATCACTCAAAGACAAAGGTTGTCAGAAACTATCTCCAAAATTCTACGGTCCATATCAAGTACTTCAGTGCATTGGAGAAGTGGCATACAAGCTAGCTTTGCCACCCACTACAAAAATCCATCCAGTTTTCCATGTCTCATGCCTCAAGAAAGTGATTGGGAACAATTGCAGAATTCAAACCAGTCTACCTGAATTGGATGAAGAAGGGTCAATCTGGCTCCAACTTGAATAGGTCATAGACACATGAGAATGGCACCTACGTGGTCACATGATCAAGGAAGTCCTCGTCAAGTGGAAAGACACCTCGCCAGAAGATGCAACCTGGGAACTAGCCACTATTCTTCAGCAGTTTCCGCAGCTTCAACCTTGAGGACAAGGCTATTCTTAAGGGGGAGGGCATGTTAGGGTCCCACCCTAACCCCCTTATTTATGTAGTGGTATCGAGTCATAGTAAAAAGTCAATAAAGCCCATATTAATAATTGTAAGTGGTTAACCCGCATTTAATGACGGGACCACAGTTAGTTGCAAATGGGCCATGGTATTAGATAGATGGTATTAATAAAAACCATGGTATTGATCCATGGTATTCCATGTATGAGTCATATATAAAGGATAGAGACTCCCTGCGAGGAGCATCGTGTCTTATTTTGTAATCGAGATCTGCTCTATTGGAGGTTGCCCCCTCGAAGAGGCAAGTGAACATTGCTTTCTGAATAATAAAATACTTGCTCTTGTTTCTCACTATTCTATGTTCTATGTATATTTCTTCGCATATTTGGTATTCTGGTAATCGTCTTGCAGGTTAAGAGAATAACACTCCCACTTTACTTTTCTTGGACAACTGGAGGACTCTTTTGATATATTGACTTATTCTGGGTGGAGGGCTTCCTGTGAGCATGGTCATGACTAGATGGACAAAAGAATCAATGAAAACTGTATAAGTGTATGCTGATGAATATTTGTGGAAAAGTGGTGTCCAAAATATGATAGACTGGGCTGGCCTCTGGTATCAAGCTTCTGGAGGGTAAAGGGAAATATATTTGACTGGTAATATAGAAACATATGGTAAAGTACAGATGAGTACTTGAACACTCTCTCATTATGCATTCTAGTAAATTGTTCATGCATCCTTTCAACTATGAACTAAGCATAATTGTATATAGTAGCAGGAGGTTTTCCTGGGGTGAAAATGGACATGAAGGACAGGATAAGCTCATCAACAAATTCATCAGTGGTACAGCCCAAAACACATGATATCATAGGGGTAATATGCTTACCCCTTTCAAAGAAAATGGCAGAAACATATGGAGGGACATATTTTGGAATGTGTTGCTCTTATACAATGAAAGTTTGGAACAATTGGGCCATTTTTTATGGACTCAACTTGGTGTACTGGTCTAGAAAATCTCCAATTGAGAGTGGGGTCAGGTATGGACCTGGTTGGACTTGTAACATCTCATTGATTGATTCAGTTGTGATGGTAAACAAGACTTTCTGGTTAGGGGACATTACAGCTCCCTGGTTAGGAATGTAACAGGTATGGCACATATGGACAATTTCAGGAAAAACATGTACTTGGGGAAATTGGTATTTGGGAAAATTGGATTCCCAAAGACAAATGTCATCAGAATGGTTCAGTTATCTGTCCCTACTCAAACAATGAAGTCTAAGCAGGACCTCATATGCAATTGTATCTCTGATTTGAAAATCTGTGTCTGCCAGGGGGAGGTGGTCTAGGTCCAAATGAGGAGTTGTGATGGGTCTAACATCCATGGCGATAGGGGCAGCCATAATTCAATTCTTGTGGATTTGAATTTGGCAGGGTAGGGTTGTATTAGAGGTTTTGATGGAAACTAGTAGTTTTGAGAAGGGTTTGCGCAACAGACTTTCAATTTTGAAGTAATTTTAATTAATTTTACTTAATTAAAACACTTTACAAGTTGAACGTTTTCAAATTTGAAAGGGTGAGTGGTAATTCATGGTGAAATACCTAGAATTGGGTGAATTATCTTCAAATTTGGAGTTCATGGCAGATGCAAAAGTTCAAATGGCTATGATATGGATTGACAGGTTGATTGGGGTCTCTACAACTTCTTCGGGAATGAATTTGGAGTTCAATTGGTGAATTCAACATTTGCAGGAATCACACTAATTCATAGAGGTTCACAAAGAAAATGAGCAAAAAAAGTGAAAAAAGGGATTCTCAGCCTTTTTATGGAGCAACGGTCATTTTTTGGCAGGTAATTTATGAATTAACAGTGGGCGGTTTATCGGGTTGAGTGGGGAGGTGGTTTCCCAAACCATCGCACCGCTTTTGTGGAGGAGGCGATATTGAGGAAGGATCACCTGATCTACTCCAGCAATTGAGATGTAGCAGTCGGGGGGCCGGCGAAAACCGCTTTATCGGGCGGGTAAAGGTCGGCTGTTGGGTGCAGCCGATATAGCTGTGGACCATCAGATGAGGGGGATGGTGATCGAATGATAGTCGGGCGAGGGAGGTGTGCGGTTGATAAAAGCATGGGCTCCAAGGGGGCCCAGTGCTTTAAGCTTCGATGATTTGGGATTAATTAAGGCTTAACCACATATTTAATCGATCGAGCGAGGTTGAATGACGAGATTTATCTATTCATTGGGATATGGGGTAAATAGTATAGTTTATATTTAAACTAAGGGTTGGGATATTTATTTAAGGGATTTAATTAATATATGAGAATATGTATATCGAGATTTATATAATAAAATTAAAAATTAATATGAAATGAGCGGAGTGAGCATAACCTTTGCATAAATGTAAAATATGTGCATTTTATTTCATACATTCGATACTTAGGATAAAGTACTTTTGTGGGTTTTTTGAGTGAAATATGATTTACATGGGGTTTATTTACTTTTCCCGGGAAAATGAAGTTTATCCTTAAAAAAAGGGGTTTTGTTAGGGTAGTGAAGGGGGAATGAATTTTATGAAGGGGATTCTAACACTTGATTTCCATAAGTCATTGAGCCGAGGGTAAGGTCGCATAAAAAGTCAGAGAAATGCTATGAGCCTCTTTGACATGAAGGATATAAAGTACTAGAACATACTTGTGGATGGGAAATTAGTAAGTAAGGTGAAAAATGAATGAGGGGGAGTTAATCACATTAACTTGCAAACCTTTGTTTTTTCTTCCATAGTTGATCATATATATTGAAATATGTGTCTAAGCATGATGCATGTGTTTTGATCCAATCAACTTTATGCTTCAGCAACCTTTCTTCTACTTACCCATTTACTTACCCTACCATTTTTTCTTCATTTTATTTGTGTCCATTTAGACTAGCAAACCCTTATCATCCATTTTTCTTTTGAAAAGTAATCTATCTAATTCTAACCTTATATCATCTAAGGGATCAGATTAAACTAATGAGCTCTTTTTATTTTCTCTACCTATCTAATGATTTGCCAAGATTAAATTGTTTGGTCAGATTTTATTCTCTAACTATAAATATAAAATTCAAAGCATGAAATAACCAAGATTAAATAGTTTGATTACCATGGATTGTGGCATGAACAACAAGCTGCACATAATCATTATTATGCATAAAAGCAAATAGTAGTGGAATTTATACTTGCACACTTTCATGGTCTCCTTTTGTTTTTGGGGTTCATATATTTTCATTTTTTAACCTTCTCTTATTCTTTTTGTCCTTTGATATTTCTTTTAAGACATACCCTCTTTACATTTTTTAATTTTTTAATATGGAAAACAGTTGCAGAAAGCAAAGGTATGTACAATATTACAAGGCTTAACCTTAGTCATTAAAAATTATGACTCCTATTGGTATAGGAACCTAACAACACCCACAACATATTTAGGATCCCCATGCCCCCAACTCTAGTCACCCAATTCATCAGTTCAATTCGCATGATGTCCGATTCTTCATAGTAGAACTTCTTGAGGTACTTACTCGACACCAACTATGGAAGCCGCTCATGGTCCCCTAGGTACCAATCCTCCATTTTTAAGTTTGGTATACGAGCAACCAACGTGCCCTCAAACAACACATTCTCTGGCAGCAAAGGTGTGGAGACCATAAACTTCACGAAATCTAGTTCTTTGGGCACTTTCGTCATGGATTTTCTAGGTGGTATATATGGTGGCAACCAATTTGTTGGCTCAACCTCTTCTATGTCAATCTCCTCTATTCCTCTACGCAATTCTTCCTCATCTACATCGAGTGGCTCTGGCGGCAATTTGGACTTGCCCTTTTGGCAGATTTCTGTTGAATTTTTCTGTGGTGATTGATGCACTAGTGCTTGCTGAGGCTTATTATGCTTCTTACCTCCAACTGTGGAAGCATATGGCTTAGGCCTTGATGACTATTACACAGTATTTTGTCACGCCTTCTACACTTCCCTGTGACCTACCCCAAAGTGTGAAAAACATGACCATTATACAGTATACTCATCCATGTATACAACTCAGATCGCTCCTTTAACTTTGCTTGGAAAATTTCTTGAGCTTTCCCTGAAGCAATAACTCTTAAAAACCTAAAATGAGGGTTATCATTCTTATGATGCTTAAAACCGCGATGGTCTCTTGTTGCACCGTGTTTGACCCACGATGGCATTGATTTTTTCCCTTTCATACCCGTGATGATCCCAAAAAGGTAATTTTCCCAAAGAGGACGAGAAGCTTCGTGATCTAAAAGCTTCTAGAGTGGTGAGCTGGAGATGGTTTCGCATAGATGAGGTCGAATCCTCCTAACTTGACCTCTTTGTATTATCCCTATGAGCTGCCTCCTTGAGATGTGGGCGTAATTCTATCTTTGGAGGAGTCCTAATTCACTCTCCCAGCCTATAAATTCCTACTCTCCCATTCCAAAATGGTTGGTCTATGTCCATTTGCACCCCTATGTTGAGCTTATGCTTAGAGGTTCTTCATTAGACTTGGATAAGGAGTGTTTGGAGATTTTCTTGGCTTGGACTTGGATTACCACTCAAGGAGAGCCCTTCAACATCAAGCCTATGGTTTAAGCTTCCCTTTATTCATTAAATAACATACAATTACTGGTTCATCTTACCAAAATATATATGTTCATGTATGTATTAGCTTGGAATTCCTTGATCAACTAAGCAGGTTATCATTGGATTTGCTATTGGTTTTGGTATGCTTTATTATTTCTTGATCACTTGTATAGGTACATAAGCACTGAGAGAAGTAGGAACAGGTCTGTGACATGAGTGGTTTGAGGCTCTCAACAAAGGAAATCAGAATAGCATTAGAACGAGGTAGGTCATCTCTCTCATTCTACTTTTCAATTATAATCTAGGAAGATGTCTAGTTGATTGTCACTTCAGTTGCTAGACCCACTCATTTGGCTAGAGGGATCGTCTCTGTCCATAGAGAGGATTAAAATTGTCAACAAAATGGCAACTCCACTAGGGAGCCTATGACCCTTTCCTTCCCTTTCTTCACCTTGTCTTTTGATGACTTTGATCAACCATTCATTTTTAGACTTCATTGCTTGTCTGTAGCCAGTGTCGCTTTATGATAGATGTGTGAAGGTTGTTAATTTGAGCTGTTTTTGAAGATTTTGAGTTTCTTTTTTGTGTCCCTCGACCATCATGGGTTTTACCCTGATAGTTGTGATGATATCATGGGATTGTGGCTTACAGTGGTGATGATAACTACTTTCCTCTTAACAGGTGTGATGATTGTGAAGGGACATGAACATAAAATATGCAAACTTGTGAAATCCTTGTATGGTTTCAAGAAAGCACCGCGAGTCTAGTATTAAAAGTCAAGTGAGCATCTTCTGAAACTCAATTTCAAACATTATGATCTTGATGATGCAACTTTGTTTGTCAAGAAAGTTGGAAAAACAATTTTATATCTTGTGGTATATGTAGATGATATTTTGATGACAAGGAACAATGAGAGCTACATTGCATCCATAAAGAAGGAATTGAGGAAAGGTTTTGAAATGACTAATTTGGGCTATGTTCATTACTTGGTATTGAAATAACTCAACATCTGAAGTCTATATTCCTTTCTCAAAAGAAGTACATTGGAGATCTGTTGAACAGGTTTGGCATGGATAAGTGCAATCCTCTAACTACTCTAATGGAAAAAAAATTAAAGCTCACATCCACTGAAGGAAAATAATTTGAGGATGCAACAAAATATAGACAACTTGTAGGAAGTCTCAACTACCTGACTACTACCAGACCAACGATTTTGTTTGTTGTTGGAATATTCTCCAGATTTATGCAAAAGCCTTGTGAGGGACATTATTTTGTTGCAAAATGAGTTCTACAGTACTTGAAGGGAACTCAAGAATTTGGACTCAAGCATAAATAGGTGGGTGACTTCAGCTTGATTGGCTACTCTGATTCAGACTTCAATGGAGACAAAGAAACTAGGGTATCTACTTCTAGTTATCCTATGAGTATTGGATCAGGAGCTATCTCCAGGAGATCACGCAAAGAATCATTTTCAACAGATTCGATAACAGAGGAAGAATATGCGGCAATAGTTGAGGCAACAAAAGAAATTGTGCGGCTTAGGAAAATTTTGGAATATTTGTAGGTAAAACAAGTACATTCAACTCTGCTCTTGATTGACAACACCTCTGTAATAAAGTTGGTCAAGAACCCAAGGTTCCAAGATTGAATGAAGCACATCAATACAAAATACCATTTGATTCGACATCATGTTGAGGCCAAGACAATCCATCTGCGCCATTGTTCCACTAATGAGCAGATTGTAGACATCTTCACCAAAGCGTTTGGAAATGAAAAACTTGAAAGATTCATAATGATGCTTGGACTCACCAACATCCATTCATATTAAGGGGGGGAATGTTGACACCTAATCATGGAGATTGGGTGAACAATTGTAAATAATGTAAATAATAAATAATGGAAAAGGAAGAGTCACCAAGAGGTGAAACCCAAGAGTCACTCCCTCATGTATATAACTATGAACAATCTAAATTAATAAACAGTTGATTTGAGGAGTCACCTCATGGTCTAACAAGCACTATAAGAGGCCTTAACGAGAAGCTAGATGATGATGTGGTAGTTCAAAAGGTGTTGAGATATCTTCCTCAGAGATTCAATCCCAAGGTTTCATCCATTGAAGAAATGACCAATATGAACATTCTCATTCTAAACCAATTACTTGACATCCTTACTTCCTATGAGAAGATAATATCAAATGGAATGCCTATAATAAAAGAATCATCCTTCAAAGAAGATAAGAAGCCCAAGGAAGAGCATGATGATTCATTTTGTGAATCAGATGAAGAAGAATCCATGTTTGTGAGGAAGCCCAAGAGAGGCTCGGGTAAATATAAGGGTAACTTACCTTTTAAGCGTTTTAATTGTGGCAAAGTTGGTCACTATGTACCAAAGTGTCCTAAAACAAAGAAGAAATATGTTGATCCAAGAGAAAAATCTAGGAAAATGCAGAAAGATAGAAAGAAGCATAAAAATAGAGGTCTCTATGTTGAAGAAGACAAATCATTTGAAAGTGAAGCCAACCAATCCTCAGATGAGGTAAGAGATGATGAAATCCCAAAAGAATTCATGCTGATGGTCATAGACAATCTATAAGTCAAGCTTATCAATTTTGATGATGAAGAGGGTGAAGTGGACCTAGAAGTAGAACTGGTAAGTACTCTTGAAGAAATTTAAAGATTGAGAAGGAAAAATAAATCTCAGAAGAAGTCACTAATCAAAGAAAAGGATGAATTTGTTGAAGCATTTCTCTTGCAAATAGAAGAAAGTAACAAGATTCAAGAATCCATAAATAAACAGTTGAATGAGAAGAATAAATCTTATGAAACGCTTGGAGATGAAATTATTTTACTGAATAAAGGGTTAGAAAAGGAAAAAACCAGATGAATTTCAATAAAAATTTTAGGAAAATGATTGATAAGTTAAATGAAATATTGGAAGCACAATGAGTCTCCAAAGATCGAATTGGTCTTAGATTTGAGGCTGAGTCCAGTGCAACAACATAATTAAAGGGTAAGGAACAAATCACTTTTGTGATAGAAACAAAAGAAGGTGAAACATGGCTACAAAAAGGATATATGCAGCCCAAAAACAAGTCAAAGAATTATTAACAACAACAAAAGAACAACTTTTCCCAAGGAGATCGAAATATTCAGAAATAATCCCGGCATAGAAGATAAAATTCTATGTATTCCGATATGTTTCTAGGATATTGTTTCACCCGAACCAATTATGGTCATAAAAAACAAACCACTAAGTCAATATCTCATATAGGTAGCTTAGATCCAAAATAAGAAATCAATAGAGGAAAACGAAATCCAAATACAACAATTATTTCGCTCCCTTGAACTATCTAGTGTAATTTTTTAAGTATCAAAATTTTGGGCATATAGCAGTAGATTGCAGACTTAAGGAAAGGATGCACGAACCAATTATCGAGGAAACCGAACAAAATCCCAAGGAATATAAAGAAAAGGAGAAAACATAGCAATGTGATATTGTCTTGTATGCTCAAAATGAAGGGAGTCATTGGGATGTGGACAATTGTTTTTCAAGGCACATGTTAGGAGATAGAAGCAATTTATTGACATGGAAACGAGTGGACAAGGATAATTTAATCATTTGCAAAAAAACACCTGGTAATATTTTTCGTAAAGGAGTTATTATCCTGTGTAATGTAAAAGATAAAGAAAATAATGTCTTATATGTTGATGGGTTGAAGCATAACCTGCTTAGTGTGTCATAGATGTGTGATTAAGGCTATGATGTGATTTTTAAATATAAAATCTATCAAATCATATCTATAGGCACAGGTGAAATAGTGGTGTAAGCTATGAGAACAAAAAATATTTTTTATGTTCTAAAACAGAAAATAGAGAGGTGTTTCTTATCAAACATTGATGAGAGTTGGTTATGGAATAAAATACTTGGACATTTGGCCTTTGACCAGATAGTTAAACTGAGAAATAATAATTTTGTCAAGGATTTCCTCAAGTCATCAAAATTAAAGAATAAAATATGTAAATCTTGTCAATTGGGTAAGAAAAATTGGGTACCATTCAAGTCTAAGGAGAGATCATCATCAAAGCCACTACAACTAGTACACATGGACCTGTGTAGACTATGAAGAACCCAATCACCCACATGTTAATTGTATTTCATGGTTATAATTAATGATTTCAACACGATGATGTGGGTTTCTTTTCTTACAGAGAAAGATAAATATTTTGAGAAGTTCAAAGATTTCAAAGCTATGGATGAAATGGAAACTAACTGCAAAATCAAGAGCATAAGATCTAACAATGGAGGTGAGATTACATCAAAAGAGTTTAATGATTTTTTATAGAAGCATGGCATCAAAAGGAATTTCACAATAACAAAGACTCCACAACAGAACAGTGTTGCACAGATAGAAAAATATATGTACAATAGTTGGCTAGAGATATGATGGATTAAAGGAAAGTGCAACAAATATATTGGGTCGAAGCCATTAATAGAACAATGGTGATTCTCGTCAAAGCTCATTTCAAACTAAACATTGAAAAAAATCCCTATGAGATTTGGTATGGCATACCTGGAACTGTCAAGCATTTCATATTTTTTGGCAATAACTTTTACATCAAGAGGAATGATGATAAGCTTGGTAAGTTCTAAGCAAGGGCCGATGAAGGAATTTCTATAGGATATTCTTGAAACATCAAAGGATTTAGATGTTATAATAATAATACCAAGAGGATTGTATATTGCATTGATGTCAAAGTGGATGCATATCTTAAATATGAAGATAAACAACCATCAAATACCAGTGCTAATCAACCAGTTACCAATAATGAGGAGGACCATGAGCCACTTTCAGAAGAAGATAATGAAGAGACCTCTAGTCATCAAGAAAAGGACCCCTCAAGGTATGCACAAAAAAATCATCAAGTTCACCATATTGTTGGTGATTTAAAAAAAAGTGTTCATATAAGAAGGAATCTTCTTATATTGTCCATAGAGGAACCAAACAATGTTGCACAAGCTATTCAAGATCATAAATGGTTAAAATACATGCATGAATAATCAGACCAAATAGAGAAAAACTAGACATGAGAACTTGTTCCTAGACCATAAAACAAGAATGTCATTGGCACGAAATGTGTCTTCAAGAATAAGTTAAATGATCATGGAGAAGTGGTAAGAAATAAGGCAAATTGGTATGGAAGGTTAAATGCTCAGATGGAAGGACTAGATTTTCATGAAATTTTTTCTCCTGTTTCAAGATTAGAGGCAATCAAAATGTTTTTGGCAATTTCATGTTTTACAAAATTCAAAATATATCAAATGGATGTCAAATATACCTTTCTAAATGGAGAATTAGAGTAAGAATATTACACAACACAACCAGATAGTTTTCAGCTAACAGAGAATCCTGATTGTGTTTGCAAGAATAAGAACGCATTGTATGGTATCAAGTAAGCCCCTAGGGTATGGTTTTCGAAGCTAGACAAGAACCCACTCAAGTTTGGATTCAAAAAGGTGCAACTGACAATAATTTATATGTCAAGGAAAAGGATGGAAAACTCATAATGGTGGTTGTATATGTTGATGACATTATATTTTCCATTGATTCAAACTTATTAACATGCCATTTTGTAGCAGATATGAAGGTGGAGTTTGAGATGTCCATGCTTGGAGAACTTTCTTATTTACTTGGACTACAAATTGTGCTGACCCCTAAAGGGATTTTCATTTCACAAATAAAATATCTCAAGGAAGTTTTGAAGGAGTTTGGCATGGAGGAATGGTTTTTAGTGAGCAATCCAATGGTTACAGGTTGCAAACTTAGTAAGACTGATGAATCACCTAAAGTTGATCAGAGTCTATAAAGAAGCATTATTGAAAACCTATTGTATTTGACAGCTTTAGGACCAAAAATTATGCAGGTCATTGGTATTGTTGGAATGTTTCATGTAGTCCCATACATAGCCATTTAATAGTAGCCAAGAGGATTCCCAGATATCTTAGAGGTACAATGGATTATGGAATGTGGTACCCAAGAGGTAAATATTTTTCACTAATTTTTTATACTGATGTTGATTGGGCAGGTGATATAGATGTCTAAAAGAAAACTAATGGTGGTGCTTTCTTTATTAGATAATGTCTAGTTTCATGGCTGATCTAGAAGCAAGCTTCTATTTGTTTGTTAACAACTAAAGAAAAGTATATTGCAACAACTTCTTGTTACACTCAACTATTGTGGATGAAGTTGAATTCACAGGATGTTCAAGTTTCTTATGAATAACCTGTTCCTATTACTTGTGACAACACAAGTGCTAGTGGCATGTTAATTCAAAGAATCTTGTTTTCCACTCCAAGACAAAGCTATTCCAATCAAGTATAATTTCTTGAGAGATAAAGTTTCCAATGAGATTTTGAAGTTGGGGTATGTCACTACAAAATAAGAGGTTGCTGATATCTTCTCCAAACCACTCCCAAAAGATCATTTTGGGTATTTGAGGTAGATATTAGGAGTTCTTCCTCTTGCATCCCTCCACTGGCTCTTCCTTCAAGAGGAAGAAAGGCAGCTGGAATACCTTCAACACATCAATGGAGCTACTAGGTCCATAGGATCAACAAGATAGGAGAATATTATTGAAAGGGGGAGTAAGGTTGCAAAGGGGGAAAATTTTGGTGTCTTTTCCATTGATGTTAAAGGGGGATAGGTACATGGTAATCAAACAAAAGAATGTAAACTTTGAAATGGGAACTGATATGATTACCTGTTTCCTAGAGGTAGCAAAAAGGTGACCCGATTTTGAAAAGTGCCGATGCAGAATATACGTATTCTTTTTTTAACCATAGTTTTAGGCACTTTAAATTTTTGTATGTACATTAATTTTTAGAATCTTAGTGATTTGCATGCTGATTTTAAAAAGTGTTGATTGTGCATAAAGCCCTTTTTTTAAAAGACCTATTTTTTTACTTTAAATTTCCTAATATATTAAATGCGAATAATTATTTTCTAAATTTAACAATTTTTGAAGTGGTCTTCTTCTTCATATTTTCTTGTTTTTATTTTAATTTTTTAATTTTTTGTAGTGAGGTTTTTATTATTTTTCATATTTAAAGAAGATGGTCGATATTTTAAAGTTTCGATATTCTACATATTTGTATATCGTTAATTAATTTTTCCATGCACATCAAATAATTGTCTCTAAAAAACAATAATTTTTAACAATTGACATAAAAATAACCATTTTCAACATAAATATAAATAAAAAATTACACATTTTGATAATTTTTTGCTAAAAATGAATTGTCAAAATCACAATTTTTATAGGAAAAATTTAACAAAAAATTGTTAAATAATAGTTTTTTTTATGAATTTCATGTCAAAAAATAATAATAATCATTGGTTTTTTCAAAAAATAATAACTCACATAAAAATTAATGCGAAAATCACATAATAAAAATATTGAACACATAACAACATTAATTGAATGCTTATTCTTCTCATAAAATGTCAAAGTCAAAACAATACAAGTATAACTAATTAATAGTTGCAAAAAATGAGCTTGATTTCTAAGCATAACCTAAATTTAATCAACAATATCACGTAATCCAAACTCTTCATCCTTTAGAGTTTCATCATTGTATTCTTCCACAATATTTTCTGCTTCATTTTGCTCATTTTCCTCTTCTAATGGATCTTTGATGTCTGCGAATCTCCCAATGTATGCATTTCCAATCATTCCATGTAATGGTGGTTGAGGTTCCTTTGCCTTTTTTGCCACACCCGATTCACTAAAATCCTGTTTCTTCAACCTAATTTATTGTGTTGCATCTAGAGGAAATTGAAGAGCATTAATTCTTTGTTGAATAAAATTGCATTGTACTAGATCTTTTTCAATGGCAGTGCAATTTCTTCCTTATTGCAGGCAACATGCTAGTGTTGTAACTAATTATCAAGCACAAAAGAAATAATGAAGTAAATTAGTATAATGACATATAAATTAAGAAAGAATATATTGAAATTCAATTCCATATAATAAAACTTACTTGAGCCAAAAAATGAATCCAGAACCCAATCTCTTTCATTTGAATATATGTCTATAAGATATTTAATCAATAACCGTGGTTTTTGATAAATGTTAACTATCTCTCCTTTTGCTTCTTTGTCTTCATGTGTTAGTTTTTTTACAACAACATCATAGGCCAGTACTTGGCTATGACTTTTTCCATCTACCTGATTAAAAATCATAGACTTATAGTTATCATATTTTGCCCAACTATCAATATGGATGAACTCACAATCATTTATAAATGGTTGATCTTCATGGTTAAGAAGATTTGACTTTTTCCTGTAACATGAAATAGTAAAATTTCAATTAACTTGTACATAAATGATTTTTTAACATTAATCAAACATACATTTTCAATGTCTTACCATGTAAGCTACATCCTTTAGTTTGCTTTCCCCTTGAAGCTTGACAATAACATTGCTAATTGTGTGTTTGAATGAAATGTCACAAATCTCCATAATGGTGATGATATGACTTATAAAAATCCCACAACCACTTTACTAAGAGATTGATAAGTATAAGGGTCACTATCATAGTCAATGTTTGGGATATTGAAACCATGGGGAATATCTATAATAACTAGGACATAATCCCTTTTAGTGTAGAAAATCTGTGATAGGTTAACCCGATAATGCAATATAAATCAAACAAGAATATTATAACCTACTTCTACTATCAATTTGTGGAAGTTTAAAGATCAAGCTGAAAAATATAACTAGAAGAAGAAGAATCAATGGCACAATACACATGAAAATACTTTGGGGAAAGTCTCAGATAAAAACCCCACATTATTGTATTATCATAAACATGGTGGAAGTACATAGGAATTATACAAAGCCTTAGCTCTCACAGCTAGCCAACTCTCAATACAATCCTCATAGATCCTCACAGGCAATCTTTGCTTCTCTCCATCCTTCCTCTCTGCCCTCCAAGTTCATATTTCCTTGCACTGTTCCTTGTGGATGATTAGCCTATTACCAACTGGAAAAACAAACCTTCAAAACTGCACAATCCTCAAGTATGAATCCTTGACTACATGAATGAGTTTTCTCCATGAGAAAACACATGCAACTGATAATAAACTGTCCTTGAACATTAATCTCAACTGGGTCTTTCTTAAAATAGACATGCATGAGTTTCTGATGAGGGAATCTTTAGTTAACTGGAGTAGCACTAATTGAGTGCATTAATGCATCAACTAACTATTAACTCATTATTAGTTCCTCAAATAGTTTGGAACTAATTTAACTAGACTTAACTCAGTAAACTGAGTTAACTAATTACAAATCAAATATAACTCAATCTTATCTCCTTAATTTAAGGGATAACTCTTGCATGACTTCAGAAAGACTTCTAACTTGAATTTCTCCAACTAATTAATTTAAAATAAATTAATTACTTATTTGAAAGTAGATGTTAAGACTAAATTTGATTTTGATTCACAATTTAATTCAAGGAAAAATTAAATTGGAATATTCTTGTTGTCATATTTCAACACTCCCTCTCAACAAGAAAGGGATTATCTACCACCTCGATCCTGTCTCTATGGAACTCGAATTTACACTTTGGCAATGCCTTTGTCAAAATGTCAGCATCTTGCTCCTCTATTGAAATGTGCTATAGCAACATGATCCTCCTCGCTACACAGTCTCTGAGATGATGATACCGGATGTCGATGTGCTTGGACCTATCATGAAATATTGGATTCTAAAAGAGTTTGATACAACTCTTATTATCACAATAGATCACAGTTGGATCCATCCTCTAATCAAACAAACCAACTAGGATTTTCCACATCCAGATGGCCTCACATGCTGCCTGACGTGAAACCATGTATTATTCCTCTGCCGAGCTGAGTGTAACCAACCTTTGTTTCATGCTGTACCAAGAAACTGCTGCTGGCCCAAGGTTGAAAGTCCCTCCTAATGTGCTCTTCTGATCTGATGGATTCTTTGACCAATCTGCATTAGTGAAGCCTTGTAACTTCACTCCCTCTATTCGTCTGTACCATAATCCATACTGAAATGTGACTTTGAGTTATCTCAATACATGCTTTTTCACCTTCCAAAACATCTTGGTAGGTTGAACCATCGCCTGACTCAGCTGATTCACAGCATAGCACAAATCTAGTCGTGTGTTCATTAAGTACATCAGTGAACCCACAAGCTACCTATACATAGTAGCCTCTACCACGTTTCTTGAAGTAGCAACCTCCTTCCTCCAGTTACGTACTAGAGGATTCTGCATGGGCTTAAACTTCTCCATGTGGAATCTCCTAAGTATCGTGTTGGCATACTTGCCCTGAGACACAAACAACTCCCCATCCTTTTGCCACACTTCCATGCCAAGGAAGTAATGCATGAGACCCATGTCTTTCATCAACTGATCATCACCAGTCAATATGAGATCATCAACATAAAGTATGAAGATCAACAGCTTACCTTTCACCACGATGTGGTACAGGTTCGCATCCACTTCACTCTTTGTGAAGCCCAACTGGTGAAGTAGTTGTCTATCCTAGTGTACCAAGCACGAGGTGCTTGCTTCAGCTCGTACAACGCTCTCTTGAGTCGACACACATGCGACTCAAGATCAAAGGTCTCAAAACCTTTTGGCTGCTCTATGTACACCTCTTCCTCAATCTGGCCATTGAGGAATGCTGTCTTCACATCCATTTGATGGATATTCCAACCCATCTGTGTTGATAGTGCCAACATAGATCTGATAGATGAGTACCTTGTGACAAGAGAAAAAGTCTCATCATAGTCAATCCCCTCGACCTATGAAAAGCCACGGGCAATAAATATTGCCTTATGCTTCTCCACACTAGCATCAACAGCTTGCTTTACCTTGTAAATCCAATGGGAACTCACAACTAACTTGTTCTCCAGTCTCAGAACCATGTCCCAAACACTATTACGAACTATGGGGTCATACTCCTCCACCATAGCATCAACCCATATTGGTTGCTGCACTGCTTCTTCAAAGGAAGATGGCTCAGTCTCAACACATTCCCTAGCAAGGACCATGTATCCATTGTACCTGTTAGGTGACCTCCTCTATCTGCGCTGAGAAGATGGTGCTCCCACATTCTCTCTCGCATCCTCCAACAATTTATCAGCTTCTCTTGTGCACTTCCTTCCATCCCTGGAAGACTCTGCTTGAGTGGATGTCTCCACTCTTGGAACCTCTACATGTGGCTCCTCTGTGTCAGTCTGAGGCTCCTCCTACTTAGGAACCAACAGTTCCTCCACAACCTGTAGTTGGAGCTCCCTCTCAAGGGAAACTCACATGGCCTTCTTCTCATCAAACTTGATATCTTTGCGAACCACTATCCTCTGACTGGTAGGCATGTACACCCAATAGTTGTGAGGTGTATCAGTGTACCCACAAATATCCCCAACTCTGCTATCGACTCAAGCTTCTTCCATGCATTCTTTGCCACATGGCAATATATCGATGAGCCAGAGATCCTGAAGTGACCCACATCTCGTGTCTTACCAAAGAAAGCTTCCTCTAGTGTCTTCATCCCAAGTATGCGATGCAAGATTCTATTCTGCAAATAGATCGGTGTTGCATGCCTCAGCCCACAAGTGAAGTGGTAGGCTTTGGTCATGCAGCATTGCCCATGCTGCCCCTACAATAGTTTTGTTCTTCTTCTCGGCCACCCCATTCTACTGTGGATTATGAGGTGCCGTCAACTCTCATTTAGTTCATTCCACTACACAGAAGTCCTTAAACTCTTGAGAGACATATTCTCCACCATTGTCACTTCTCAAAGCCTTGATCTTCTTCCCTGACTCTTTCTGACCAAAGCTTTGAACTCACAAAACTTTGTGAAAGTTTGGTCCTTCTTCTACATGAAATAAATCCAACATTTATGAGAATAGTCATCAATGAAAATCACATAATACCTTTGCTTCACTATGCATGCCATCAAGAATGGTTCACACAATTCAATATGAGCTCGCTCTAAAATAGCCTCTACTCGACTGTCTTGATTATGAAAAGAATAATTGGTGTACTTTCCCAAGGTACAAACCTTGCATGTGTCAACTTGCTCAAGTTTACCTTTGGGAAGTCCTGTAGATATCTATTGGATTATCTTCAAAGCCCCATGATGCAAATGGCCCAACCTCCTATGCCACAACTTTCCAATGTCTTGGCTTTGCACCAATTCTTCTTTCATTCTCAATGTTGCATAATCATCTACCTCTATTTTATAGAGATTCTTCACCTGAATCCCTATCCTCTTGGTTTGACCCGTGGCTATGTGTCTTAGGAACACATTTCCTTTCCTAAAGACAACATCGTATCCTTTGTCCTTCAACATCACGATCGATACCAAGTTCTTCCTCAGTCCAGGCACATACATCACATCTATCAAGGTGAGAGGAGCTCCATGCTCCCCCTGAAAAGCAACCGTGCCCACTCCTAAAACACTATACCTTCCATCGTCACCCATTTCTATGCGCATCTTGAGGTCTTTCTCCTCCAAGGCACTGAATAAATTTTTATCACTGGTCATGTGGAATGACGCTCCACTGTCAAGATACTAGACACAACCCATCGTCGATGACACCATGCATGCGATGAGGGTAAGGTCCATTTCGAACTGAGAGGTTAATGCCTCACCTTCCGATCCTTCCGAGGATCCATTCTTTGACTTCTTTGATGGGAAATTAGTCACATAATATCCCATCTTGTGACAATTAAAGCATATTACTTTAGAGATGTCACCCTTCTTCCCTCCATGAGAAGAATTCGATTTGAAATGGGAAGCCTTCCTCTTCCCTTTCCTTGCCTTACTTGATAAGGCTAGATTTTTTTCATCATCATTCTTGGATGAAGAACCATCTCTTGTGCTCCTCCTGATCTCCTCCTACATAAGATCCGACCATAGTCATTGCAAATCCGGCAGTTTTTCCTTTCCATTCACAAGGTCTTGGTAGCTATTCCATCTCTTTGGAAGGCCAAGGAGAGCAAGGCTCACAATATCATCATCGATAGCAGTTATTCCCACATTATCAAGCTCATCTTTGTAGGTGGTGAGCTTGTTCAGATATGTGGAAATAGTATCGCCCTTCTCCATCTTGGTTCTTTGAAGCTTATCCTTGAGCGCCAATTTCCTCTGGTCACTACTATTCTGGTATAGGTCCTTCAATGTCTTCCACATTGAAAATGGAGTATCCTTCCCATGGAGACTCGAGACAATATGGTCTCAAACTCCCTCAAGGATGACCCATCTCGTGTTCGCCACACACTTCTTCCACTCAGCCAACTCTTGTGCATTAGTTGAAGATGGCTTTGGGATTTCTTGATCAATGAATTTCTTCAAGCCATTATCTTCTAATAAAACCTCCATTCTATCTTTTCATGCTATGTAATTCGAGATACCTTCCAAGGCATACTCGAGTCTCAAGCCATAGAATGTCATTGGCCAACCTTGAAGTATGATATGAATTTGATTTGCACCTGCAAACCCGAACTTCAAACTTCAAATTCTATTCTCAGTATACTGTTCACAACTTTGATACCATGTAGAAAATCTATGATAATTTAACCCAATAATGCAATATAAATCAAAGCAGAATACTATAACCTAATTCTACTATCAATTTGCAGAAGCTTAAAGATCAAGTTGAACAATATAACTAGAAGAAGAAGAATCAATGGCACAATACACATGAAAATACTTTGGGGAAAGTCTCAGATAAAAATCCCACACTATTGTATTATCATACATAGTGGAAATACATAGGAATTATACAAAGCTTAGATCTCACAGCTAGCCAGCTCTTAGTACAATCCTCACAGATGCTCACAGGCAATCCTGGCTTCTCTCCAGCCTTCCTCTCTACCTTCCAAGCTTTTATTTCCTTGCACTGTTCCTTGTGGATGATTAGCCTATTACCAAGTGGAAAAACAAACCTTCAAAATTGCGTAATCCTCAAGGATGAATCCTTGACTGCATGCATGAATTTTCTCCATGAGAAAACACATGCAACTGATAGTACACTGCCCTTGAACATTAATCTCAATTGTTCATTCTCAGAATAGACAAACATGAGTTTCTGATGAGGGAATCTTTAATTAACTGGAGTAGCGCTAGTTGAGTGCATTACTGCATCAACTGACTATTAACTCACTATTAGTTCCTCAAATAGTTTGGAACTAATTTAACTGGACTTAACTCAGTAAACTGAGCTAACTAATTACAACTCAAATATAACTCAATCGTATCTCCTTAATTTAAGGGATAACTCTCACATGACTTCATAAGGACTTCTAACTTGAATTTTTCCAACTAATTAATTTAAAATAAATTAATTAATTATTTCCAAGTAGTTGTTAAGACTAAATTCGATTTTAATTCACAATTTAATTCAAGGACAAATTAAATTGGAATATTCTTGTTGCCATATTTCAACATTTAGGTATGATTTTAGCAATTCCTTCACAGTCGCCTTGTATTACTTGATATTGAAGAGTGTAAAGCCCATTCCAAATGAAATGAGTAAGAGTTGGATCAAGTTCAACATTCCTAAGACACTACTTTTTAGTCTTTTGATCTTATTTCTTTCAATAAAGGTTCTGAAAATATCTGGTGCTCGATTTGCATCCTTCCCTATCTCTAATAAAATAAACAAATATATGTATAAGTTATAAAATAAAAATAGTATACAGATAAATAAAAGTGAATGTATAAATCAACATACCTCTTTAAATGCAAGATAAAAAAAGCTTTAGTGTTGATGTAGAACTTGAATCTGGATAGTTGCATACAACATCATCCCAACTATCATCATTCAACAATTTAACCATTTGTTCTTGTATTTTCATGTAAACTTTGTGATTGAATAGATAAAGTAAAAAAAAGTTAATGTAATGATATGTATAACAAATACTACCAAGAAAAATATCTTATATTTAAAAGAAAATTATAATCTTATAGAAATAAATCAAGATAATTCAACAAAATTACATTTGAAATTCCTTAGACATTTCCTCCAATGATAATTCTCCTCACCTCACACGAGATAATATTTCTTTGACAAGTTTTTCATCCTTCACTCCTTGCAATGCTCTCCAAGGTGTGATAGTCATATCTTCTGGAAACTGCTTCATTTCAGGACCTGATTTATTGTTGCTACATGTCAATGGTTTAGACCCTTTGTCCTTCTAGTTTTTAATATCAATGTTCTCCTACATGCTAAAAATATCATTAATCAATTCCCATGTCTCTCTAGTTCTAAATGCCAACTGGAAAATATTGTCAATACCTCTGAACATATCAGTATTTACTTTGTCACCTTTTGAATTGATTTTCTCCTCAATTTGATAGCTTAATTCCATACAACATTCATTTTAGAAATCTATAGTAACATTTATCTTATCCCTATTATATTCTTATACCAATAGGTGTCACATATCATGACTGACTTGGTTTAGCTTTGAAATATGTACATACCTTTGCTTTCTGCAAATGTTTTCCATATTTGTAAAAAATCACAAAATCAAAAAATGTAAAGAGGGTATGCCTTAAAAGAAAAATCAAACGGCAAAAAGAATAAAGAAAAGGTCAAAAAATGAAAGAAAATGAACCCCAAGAAAAAGAAAGAAATGTCCATGAAAGTGTGCAAGTCCAAATGCCACTACTATTTTACTTTTTGTATAATAAATATTGTGTGCAACTTGTCATTTATGCCATAATCCATGGTAACCAAATAGTTTATTCCTGGTTATTCCATGTTTTGAATTTCATGTTTATATATATAGAGAATAAAATCTGACCAAACTGTTTAATCTTGGCAGATAAGTAGATAGGTAGAGTGAATAAAAGGAGCTTAACAGTTTAATTTGAGCCCTTGGATGTAATAAGGATAGATTTAGATAGATTTACATTGTAAAGAAAAGAAAAGTTTAATAAGGGTTTGCCAGTTTAAGTGCACCCTAATAAAGAGAAGTAAAAATGGTAGGATAAGTAGGTAGGGTAAGTAGATGAATGGTTGCAAAATTATGTATGATGAATCGCTAAGTTAAAAGCTCAAATCATTTGCTTTCATCATTACATTACTTTGGCAAAGAAATGTATGACAATGAAGACATTTACATCAGAGACAAAAGTCAAACTAATTAACCTCCTCACTCATTTTTCCCTAAATTTTACTAATTTCCTATAAAGTACTAAAGGCACCAACAACCTAAAAGTTAAAGGGGCTCAGAGCATTTCTCTGACCATAAATCACTCATCCCTTTCAAATGCTTTTCCTAAGTAAAAAACACTATTTTACTTAGGAAAAATAAAGGTTCTTTATGAAAACCCCCCAAACACATTTTTGCCTAAGTTATAATGCTGGATAATGAATATATTTTCTGAGACATTCACTTAGCGCATTTTTCTTTTCATAAAGCATATTAACTTTTAATTTTATTATTATTTAACTCCCAAAGAAATTACCCTTTCAGGTATATATTATTAACAAAAAACCCAAAATAAATATACATCCCCATCCTTAAGGGTTGAAAAATAAACCATATATAAAGGTAATTAATTTGGATTAATTAATCAAACTATGATTAATTAAGAGCCAAACCCCCGATGCATTAAAAAAGGATTAATTAATCATTTGGATTAATTAATAGCCTCTCCGCCAATCATGTCGCCCCCGATACAATCAACGTCATTTGATTATGATAATTAAATTGTCGGGTCCCCACCATTAACTCCCTAACACCTTTCAACGCTGACTACCATCTGATCAACCTCCCCACATCCAATGGCTCTCACCCATATCGCATAGCCTTTGGGCCGAACGTTAACTGCGTGATACGAGTGGTTTTGACTTTTCACTGGTGCTACGTGTCACTCGATCTATGGCATCGCGTGACCCTCTTCCAAAACCAACAACCTCCCAAAGGCAGTGCGATGAAAACCATTACCGCTCCCATATATCGCCTCCACCAAATGACAAAGTGTCCCATCAATTAGTTGCCGCCAACTGTCATTTACATTCCTTTGCCAAAAATCATTGAATTTGTGCATAAAAACAAAAATGTTTGTTGTTTTCACTTTTTTCCTGAGAAAGTGACTTCTGCCTTCCATGCACACACAGAGTATGTCCAGTCCAGCAACTGACTTCCAATCATCAACCGCCATCAGTTATTGAACTCCAGACCACTGCAGACTATTGTGTGCACCTTGAAAAGCCTTCAATGTAGCCATTTGTCTAGATAGTCGACCAAAGCAGGTATTTACCACATTTCCATCTCAGAAACCCTATTTTAGTATTAAATTACCACTAAATTGATTTAAACCCAAATTATTCAGTACGATTGAGTTATTTTCTTAGTCCCCAGCTTCCCCAAGCACCTGTTTTTCCTGAAATTCCTTGAAAACCCCCAACTTTCTCCTTGAAAACACAAGAACCAAGGATGGAAGTTCTTATTTCCCTAAACATTGCTCCAATCACTACTCCCCACAAGGATTTGGACTACCTCCCCTTGGCCAATAAGGATTTTCAAATCAAAGACCTCACTTTTGAGGATAGTCCCTTGAAATTCTACTACAAATATCGAGACAATTACCTGAACCATTCTGATAATATAGGTCTTTGGGAATCAAATCTACCAAAGTATCAGTTCCCCACTGTCCATATCTTCCCGGATATTGTCCACCAATGCCATGCAAATTACAATCCCAATTTAAGAGTTGTAATGTCCCCTGACCAAAGAATCCTTTTCACCATTACAGCCGAGTCTATTAATGAGATGTTGCAATTATAGAACCTCACTCCCCTCTCCATTGCAGAATTACTTGAGAAATCCACCAAGATGTCTAGTTATGAAATCAACCAAATTTGTCAGATTTTCATGGACGAAAAATACAGGCCCAAAGACCCCCCTCCCTATATGTCAAGCTTCTTCACAACTCTAGGAAAAGATATCATCACCATGACTGCTTGCATTTTGGGTTTTACTACTAGTGAATATGTTGATGAATTAACCTTGGCCTACATGTCTATTTTCACCCATGGCCAACCTCCTTTAGCCACATCCACAAACTGCAGAAGTCATTGAGAAACAGAATGAGGAGGAACTTATGGACTTCGTCCTTAGGTTAAATGAACAACTGAAAGAAATAGAACAAGAGTTATAAAATTCTTTGCAGTCTAAACAAGGTGAGTCAACCACCATGCCTCAGACTGCAATACCCATGGTTTCTACAATAGTGACATCTACCATTGTAGCAGCTTTGGCACCCAACATTCCCCTAACCACAACTCTTCCAATAACAACAACAGCAGGCACTTTGAAACAACAGCAACTTCAACACAGCAAACAGTGGACTTAATCAAGTCCATGGAAGAAATGAAAATCCAGGCAACTGAGATTCAGAAATTAAAAGAAAAGGTTGCTAACTTAGAATACAATTATGAGATATCACAAATAAACTACATTGAAGAGGAAAGAAAGAACATAAGGATGACTGATAGAATAAAAAATTTAGAGAAGGACCTAACATTTGAAAAGACCTTAAGAGATATCAGAGATATTTTATGGACCAATATCATTAATTCCATTAATGATATTTGGTCTTCTATTCAGATTATCTTTGAACAAATTGATTTAATGAAACTAGCTACAAAGGCTGTACAAAAGACCAGAGAAGAATTGGGAGAGAAACCTGAAGAGGCAATATGATTAATCAATTTCTTGAATAGCCAAAGCAGGGAAGAACTGGAACAAAAAGATATAGAAGATAAGACTGGTACCATCCTTGAAATTAAGAAAGTTCTGACCAAAAAGAACTTGATGCTTAACCTGGAAAGGAGATGTCAAATTATTCAAGAAGACATTGATGAGTTTATGATAAAATACAATATTCTCAGAGAGAAAGGACTTCCAAATTTATTGGTCATAAACGACAAACTGATGAAGCATGAAGAATACATTGACATACTGCACCAACAGACTAGAAATCAGGCCAACTCTTCAACAGTGAAAGCACTACCCATAGGAAAAGTGCTATATGATGGCTTAGAAAATCTTCTCTATTGAGCATGAAGTGAAACACTTGTTCATAGCTCAACCCAATTTTTCAAAGCACACTGACGCTAATGAAATTTATAGAAAATTGATTAGGAAGAAGATACCCCGAGAAGAGTGGTGGACTGATATGCTCGAAGTCCTGTAAGTTACCATGGTAACTCTGAGGTAAAAAGAAATATTCACTGAGGTAAAGTCTGGTAAACAGGTAAAGAGTATCAATGAACAGGCAAAGAGTATCAATAAACAGATAAAGAGTATCAATAAACAGGTAAAGAGTATCAATAAACAGATAAAGAGTATCAATAAACAAATAAAGAGTATCAGTATGGAAAAGTAAACAAGTATCTAGCACACAATTACCAAAGCAACAGCAAGAAGTAAATTCGAGCTTCAAACTCTAGCTCATGCATGAAAAAAGGGACAGCAACAATCTGTTTCACATCTATCTCCATATTTTTGTAAAGGATATTTTGTAATTCCTAGAGTAAATGAGATATTTTTGATGTAAATTTTGTAT
The DNA here is from genome assembly GCA_031772625.1 of Pinus tabuliformis. Taxonomy (NCBI): domain Eukaryota; kingdom Viridiplantae; phylum Streptophyta; class Pinopsida; order Pinales; family Pinaceae; genus Pinus; species Pinus tabuliformis. Next base: position 347,274,686 of record CM062807.1, on the reverse strand, counting down.
AACTACTTCTCCACTCAAAGTACTGAGTGTGGATTCTATTACATTTCTGTATATCTATGCTATCAACCTGATAAAGCTCTTATAATCAAACTTATATTTTTGCTGGAAAAGGAATGAAAGTTGAGGACATTTCATCAGATTCTTGTGCAATGTGATCACAAATAAGTATTCTATCCTTGTGATTTTATTTGTTTTCTATATGTTTCAATTTTTCATGCATCCTAAATCTAAATGGTATAATATGTCAAAAGTGTATGAGAATTATCTTTATTGCTCTCTGCTATAAACAATTTACCATTTTTATGTTTTTTTCTAAGTTATTTTAGTAAAGGAATTCTTAATTGCTCCTCTGTCCCCATAGTTTCTCTCATAATCCCTGGTATAGGATTCTTAATTGCCCTCTGCCAATTGACCTATCTTCCTTTCTTCTTTCTAATCGTGACTTGAGGATTCTTAATTGCCCTCTTGTTTTGAGTAGAAATATCACCCATTCAAGCCCCAGAGTTTGTTTTTATTCTGTTATCTTGCCTATTGAACTCTTACCTCAGCAATTTGATTTGATCCAACAAAGTATCCCTGATTGACTCCATAGCCCAATGGCCTAAAAGCTTAGTTTACCCATCTGTTCCTAAATTCCACCACCAAATCAAAAGAAATCCCTCAAGCTTTAATAACTAGCCTAATATCATATTAAAACAAAGCTAAATCATAAATAGAGAGCCCTCTTTGAGTGTAGATTGGCTAGAATCTATACTTAAAAGATTGGTTTGTGGTTACCTCTGATCCTTTCCTTCTTTTAATAACTTCTAGGGAAAATCTAAGTGATAACATAGTGGCGAATCCGCTGGGGAAGAACAAATCCTCAGTTAAAACAAACCTTTGAGAAACCTAAAAGTTTGATTTAAAGTATCTTAGAGGATTGTTAGAAGTTATTTTGAAAATTCATAAAAAAAATAAAAAAAATAAAATAAAATCATTTTAAAAACTTGAAATTTGGCTTCAGGGAGAACTCATTATTCTAGGGCTAATCCTGATCCAAATCCTCCCCCTGTGTTTGAAAATCCCAACCTGATTCCAAGAATCCTTAGAAGGCAGGCAAGTTCATTGAGTCCCAGACATTGGTTCAGATCACATTCATGTCTTGTTAAGCGAATTTCCCTAGAAGATCTTCCTTTTGATGAACACTTTGAACTCTCTCTACTTAGAACCTCATATGATAGTGAATTATTAGACCTAGTCCAAGATCTAGAATTCCTCAAAGAACTTGAAATCCAAAGAGGCAATTTGTCAATTGATCAATATCTGCAGGATTCCACTCAATCATCTCTTACCACCAATAGAACACCTGAATTTTCTAGGACTACTTCTCTTTCTGCCAGTTCATCGTTATTCCCTCACTCATCTGAAATCCAGTCCACTTCTCCCTGTTGGGTCATTAATATACCATTATTATTGTCACTTTTGAACGCTTATTCCAACCATTTCTACCATTATTCATCACGTCATTTATCATAATTTATCATATAATTCTATTTTACAATGATTTATGCTCGTATGTAAAAATATTATTTATTCTCCTTTATTTCTAATAAATTGATGATTATGCATGATTTTATCAATGAAAGTTTAATAAATTGGTTATAACATCATTCACCATTTTTAGCCTCCAAGATAATTTCGAGGTTGAAGATTTGATCATTAAAAGTGCCAACTCAGAAATGCGCTGGAATAAGAAGTGACAGCTTTGCGGTTGCGATTTTGAGCAAATGAAGATGAATCTAGAAAATATACAACATGGGTTGTGTCCAGAACGGACCAAATTAACTTTACTATAGAACGGTTTGCCCAAATTCAGCTTTTATTGAGAGAAACGCAGGGTTCTTTGAGCACGATTTTCTCATATTCGCTGTGTGGCCGTTTTCCAAATATCAGCTGCAAAGCCAAATTCGCCTTGCTCTTGTTGAAATATGGATGGAACTATATCTTCTTGTTGATCAATTGGTTGGAAAGAATCTAATTTTGTAATAGAAATCATGTTGTAATTATCTCTGTTGTAACTTCTCTCTAATCTCTCTATTTAAATGAAAACAGAGATCAGAGAGGGGGATGGATTCGAATGATGGAATTGAGGATGAATTAAAGATTAATAATTGAGGATGGCAGAGAGAATGGATAATGGCTGAGATATGGAGAGATTTCTTGTTGTAATCCACTGTAACTCTGCTTTGATATTTTAATATAAATCTGGTTGCCATTCCATCTTTGATCCTGAAGTAACCCAGCAGCATCCGCTGGCGGCTAAGGGCCCAGCCTCTGGTGGATTGTGCTGCTGCTGTATATTATCTCTTTGGTTTATGCGTGGTTTTCATTATCAACTTTATTTGGTAATCTGGTATGTTCTATTATTTTACATCACGGTTCTGTTATATCTGATTTATGTTCAATTGAGTAATATCGTTCTCTATGACAGGAATGCCGTATTGATTCATCTTGACTTGGTAACGCATTGTTGTTCTTTTAATCATTGATATAACATTGCTGGTCCTTACAGAATGTATTGTTGTTCAATTACAACGTATCCGTGTTGTAACACTCTTTAATTGGTATTACTGAATTCATCTTAGAGACTATATTTCCTTGCGATTGCTAAATCTATGAACGTTGCTGTTCCATTCCAAAATACAGTCATATTCTTTATAACTAAGACTAATAATCGGATTACCAAGATCAGATTACTATTAAGGTGTGCCGTGTGTTAAGTTATTGTGTATTTATATTTGACTTTCCAGCGTTGTTTCATATTCCATCATTAATCAATGTTGTTCTATTTCCGTGTGCTGTCCGATTTATTCTTAAAGTAAAGATTGCTATTAATTTGGCTTTGCTGTTGTTCATTTCCATTAATTAGAGTTTGTTGTTCAGATTCCTTTAATTACAGTTTGCTGCCCATTTACTTTGTTGTTCATTTCTATTGATTAATTGCAATAGTTTGCTTTTAAAGAGTTTTCCTAGTTTACTTTCAATGGCAGCTTTAGTTCAATTTCTATTTCCTTTTAATTGCTTTAAAGCAGGACTGTCAACTATAGAGAACATTGGTTATTGCTTCCTCATTCCCAGATTGATTGTCTTGTTCTAGTTTGATTTCAATTGCATCAATCTCTAGAGGAATGAGTTATTGCTACTGTATCCTCAATTGATGTTTGCTGAGTGAATAGTTGGATTTCAGAGCATTTGAGTTTATGTTATTGTTATATTTCTTTTTCAAGCATTCATTTACTTTTGGATTTTAAGCACTATACTGCAAAACATTACGCTTGAATAAATATCCGCCTCAGACTGAGTACACTCTTGAAATAAAAAGTCGTCCCTGGGTTGATAATTAATGTGAAGGTAATTAGGAGTTAAAAAGACACCTTTTCATCGCTCGACACTCCCTTCATCCCTTCACTTCCTCTTCAAGCACTTATCACTCAACACCCCACCAACATCTCCAGTTCTTCCTCCACAACCCAAACACCCCTTGTCACTCCAACTCCAGTTCAAACTACTACCCAACCTAGAATCATGGCTAATAGATATGATCATCTTGTGATTCATTGTCCTCTAGGTGCCATGCCTCAGGACTATCAAAGTAAAATTACTACATTCGATGGCATTGGAACCTATACAACCCAACAAAACACTAAGAAAATGATCGACTATTTCGAGATATATGAAATTGACACAGTTGATGTTCAAATGGGAATCTTTGTTCAGAGTCTAACTGGGGAAGTTAGAACTTGGTATATATATTTAGCCCCCCAAAGTATAGATATCTTAAGAGTTCTCTACCAACAATTCTTAAATATATGGGAGAAGAGGAAGGACCCCTTACAAATTTTATCTGAATATGAGAACGTCAAAAGGGGACCTCATGAAATCATTTAGGAATATTGCACTAGGTTCAATAGTGTTTATGGCACCATTCCACTTGACTTAGACCCCCACTTGGTCTAGCCCTGATCAAATTTCCTGATGGATTTGATTCAAATATGGCTTTCTAGCTAAGAGAAAGAAACCCCCCCACTCTAGAGGATATGCAGAGTGTAGCAGTAAGTGTTGAAGTTAACCTGCTTTCTAAAAGAGCCAAAGCTAGGAACGAGAGAAGAATACCTGCTAAAGAAGAAAGTACACCCCTTGAACAAAAGATGGATGCTATAGTTAAAGGAATGGATAGATTGTTAGACCGAGTTGAAACTATTGAAAAGAAATGTCCCCGAGATGGCCAATAGGCTAATCCAGGGAAAAATCCTAACTCTATAAAAAATTAAAACCAAAATTCTAGAAAGAATATTCCTGACAAGAATATCGGACCACCTTTCCAAGAGAACTATGCAGAAGCCTCACATTTAGATGACCCCCAAGAATATACTCAGATAAATTTAATTGGCCTAGATGATGAGGAAAAAGTTTTCCTGACTCAGGATGATCAAGAGGCATATATGCTCCAACAGTTCCAAACCTAAACAGGAGAATCATTCAATTTTAAACAGGGGTATGACTCTACTATTTTTGAGGTACATAAACAGTATAATTTAAGAAGAAGAAGAAAAATTGATGCTCCTGAACAAAACCAGACAACAACTCCCATTCAATCTGATAAAATGAAAACAATTCTAGTAACCAAAACTCTTCGAATCCTATCTAGATCAACTCAAAATCCTCCCAGCCCTACCATTGAAGATGTGTCCGATAATCAGCCCAATAATGAACAACCTTCCACTTCTCTTCCCTTCAAGGAAACAGTGGAAGAGTCCCCAAATATTGTGTTAGAGAAACCAAGAAAGAATGTCCCAAATTCTGAAAGAGAAGAAGACATAGAAAATATTACTACCAGAAATCCAAAAGACAAAATATTCCTGCCCTTTAATTTGGGGGTTGAGGTTGCAAAGCTTAAAATTTCAGTTCCTTTGACCAAATTGATCAAGCAGGAAACTTAAAAAACTCAAATTAGTAAATCTCTGAACCTAGTTGAAAATGAAGATTCTGTAAATTTATGTGATGATCAACCGAAATTATTTTTTGGACCAAATGTTAATGGAAAGCCCGTTGAAGGAGGGGTACGACCCTTCTATATCATTCTTAACATCCATGATAAAACCCTACACAATGCCATGCTAGACTCTGGAGCCTCACATAATCTTATGCCAAAATCTATAATGGAAAAACTAAACTTAGATATCACTAGACCTTATAAAGATCTTTTCTCCTTTGATTCAAGCTAGGTTAAATGCCTAGGTCCCATAAAATATTTGTGTGTTTCTCTAGTTTAGTATCCTACCAAAACTATACTCATGGACATTGTTGTTGCTGATATACCACCCAAATATGGCATGCTATTGTCTAGGTCCTGGGGTGCTAAACTTCAAGGATCTGTCCAACTAGATATGTCCTATGCTACCATTTCAGTTTTCGGACATCCCAAGAAATTTTATAGAGAAACTTTGATGAAGTATGTAGTGAGTAGTCAGGAAAAGCCTCAGAACTTTCCTATATATTCAGTACATTCTGACATGGATTCCTTTATTCTTTACAATGCTGAAACTAATCAAGAAGATATCCAAACTGATATAACAGCAGAGCCAAAAGAAATTGTAAAAGAAACGACAAATGTTCAAATTCAAGAAATATCAGACAACAAAGAAAATTTAGATGCCCTAATTAAGAAAGATTCCACTACCCTAGATGAAAATTATGAACATGAAATTCTATGGCATCTGGAATTTGATGGTCCAGTAAATCAGTTAGGTGCAGGAGTAGGTGTGTGGGTTTACAATCTAGAAAACGACCATGCAGAAGATCATGCTTACAGGTTAAATTTCAAATGTATAAACAATATAGTCAAGTACGAAGACCTTCTGTTAAGACTGAAACTGGTCAAGAGATTAGGAGCTATTCGAGTATCAATCATGTGAGATTCTGAGTTAGTGATCAAGAAAATCAAAGCCAGTTACATGACTAGGGATCCTATATTAGGAATTTATAGAGGAACAATCATAGAAATACTAAACACCTTTTTAGAAACTAAACTTGTTGTTATCCCCAGAAAACACAACATGTAGGCTCACAGCCTAGCGATGTTTGCTAGTACTTGTAAGTTTCCTTTTGAGCCTAATCGTAAATATTCTACTGAGGTTAGGCATAGACCAGCAATTCCCGACAATTTAAAGAGCTGGCAAGTATTTGAGAATGATCAACAAATTAATAATTTTTTAACTTTAGACGATGAATTTGTAAATACAAACATAGATACTGATATAGAAATAGATTGTAACTATTCTAATGAAGTAGAAATAAATGAGCTAGAAGAAAATCAAATAAAAAATAGACTTTATCCTACGAAATTCTCACAAACAGATATTAAGGATTTGAAACAAATGGAAATTGATGAAATAATTGATGATGAAACTGAAGTCATAAACCTCAAAGATAATTTCTTGCCCAAAGGATTGACTCCTTTGGAGGACTTATTCAACTCAAATGACATTCCTAAAAAGCCGATGATGGAACCATTGAAAGCAGACATTGATGAATGCAACATAGGGACTCAAGAGAATCCTAAACTGTTAAAATTGTCTAAATCTTAACCCCCTGAACAAAAATTGAAATATATTAACTTGATAAAAGAATTCCAGGATGTTTTTGCCTGGAGTTATGAGGACTTAAAATCTTATGCTACCAACATTATGCAACACACAATCCCTTTGAAAGAAGATCATAAACCTTTTAGGTAAAAGCTAAGAAGAATCAATCCTATTTTATTACCTTCTCTTGAAAAAGAGATTAAGCAAATGTATGAAGGAGGAATTATTTCCCCTATTAGGTTTTCAGATTGGGTTTCCAATCTTCTTCCTACAAGAAACAAAACAGGGGAAATCAGACTGTGTGTTGACCTTAGAAATTTGAACAAAGTTTCACTCAAAGATAACTATCCCTTGCCTAAAATGGATCACATTCTGCAAAAGGTAGTAGGTTCTACGAGGATTTCACTTTTAGATGGATTCTTAGGTTACAACCAAATTTTAGTCCATCCTGATGACTAAGGAAAAATTGCATTCACAACTCCATTGGGTACCTTTATGTATGTCAAAATGCCATTTGGATTGAAAAATGTAGGGGCCACTTTTCAAAGGGCAATGGATATTGCCTTTGCAAAGGAAATTCATGATTTCCTGGTTATATACCTTGATGACATAACAGTGTTTTCTAGGTCAGATCAACAACACCTGGATCATCTTAGGCAAGTATTTCTTAAATGTAGAAAATATGACATCTCTCTGAACCCAAAGAAATCATTGTTTGGGCTGGAAGAAGGAAAATTTTTAGCCCATGTTATCTCTAAAGATGGAATCAGGATTGACACAACTAAGATTGAAGCTATCTTGCAAATACCTCATCCAAGAAACATTAAAGAACTCCTTGCATTTTTAAGACAAATAAATTTTTTAAGAAGATTCATCTCTAATTTAGCTGAATTAATTAGATTATTGAATAACATGTTGAGAAAATATTTGACTATTAAACGGAAAGTAGAGGCTAAAAAGTCATTTGAAGAAATAAAATTAGCCTTAACTCAAACACCAGTCCTTACAAGCCCAAAATTTGGCAGAGACTTCATGAATTTTTCATTTGCATCAGAACACACCATAGCTACAGTTTTGCTACAAAAGGATGATCAAGGATGTGAAAAACTAATAGCATTTTTTAGTAAAGCTCTTAGAGATGCCTCATTAAAATATAAAATAATGGAGAAACAAGCTTTTGCTTTGGTAAAAGCCATTAAGGATTTCAGAATGTATATATTATATTCTCATGTAATAGCCTATGTTCCCAATGCTGTAGTCAAAGATGTCCTGACACAGGATGGAGTTGATGGAAAAAGGGGAAATGGATAGCTACTATTTTAGAATATGATATAGAGATAAAACCTACCAATTTAATTAAAGGTTAGGGTTTGGCCAAAGTTATGGCGGAAACAAATTTCCAAGCCCTAGCCATAAATCTATTGCAGAATTGGATAACAAATAGGAGATGGCGACTCCACAAATCAGTCAGCCCTCTCTAGACTCTCCCTGGTATTCTGATATTATATATGCACTACAAAACCTGCAGGCTCCTCCAGGGTTATCCAGAACTAAGAGTAGGTTTTTGAAAATGAAAGTTTCAAAATTTTTCATTCTAGATAATACTTTATTTTGGAAAACTCATGAAGGAATTTTGTTGAACTGTTTATTAAAAGAAGAAGCTGAGAAGGTACTCCAAGAATTTCATGCAAGGGACTATGGTGGACATCTCTATTGGAAGTCAACTGCAGAAAAAATTCTAAGAGCTGGATTTTACTGGTCAACGTTGTTTTCAGATGTTAAAAAACTTGTAACTTCTTGCCACAAGTGTCAGATCTTTGAAGGAAAAAGAAAACTCTTACCCTTGCCTTTGAAACCTATTTCCACAAAAAAACCTTTTCAACATTAGGGTCTTAACTTCATTGGAGAAATCCATCCACCCTCTTCTGCTCAGCATAAATGGATACTCACTGCAACTGATTACTTCACCAAATGGATAGAAGTTATTCCCTCTAGACAGGCCACTAATACTGTAATAATAGGTTTCCTAGAGGCTAATATTTTATCTAGGTTTGGTTGTCCTGACAAAATTATCACAGACAATGCTACAGCCTTCAAATCAAAGAGAATGATTGATTTTTGTCACAGGTATCATATAACGTTGGGTCATTCCGTAGCTTACTATCCTCAAGGGAATGGACTTGCAGAATCCTCCAATAAATGTCTAATGAATATTATCAAAAAACTATTGGAATACAATAAGAAAACTTGGAACAAGAAATTAACAAATGCTTTATGGGCAAATAGGCTTACAACTAAGAAATCCATTAGGACCAGTCCCAATGATCTAGTATATGGAATGGAGGCAGTTTTTCCTTCATCTTTAGGAGTTCCAGTCATGAAATTAATTCAAGAAGCCCAAGTGGAACCCAATGATATACAGAGGAGAATTAATCAAACTATCCATTTACAGCAAACCAAAGAACAAGTATACAACAGAACTCAAGTACTGCAAGAAAAACTTAAGAAAATCTTTGACAAAAGGACTAAAGCAGAAGACTTTTATCTGGAGAAAAAGTGTTAAAGTGGGATTCAAGAAGAGAAGATAAAGGAAAACATGGGAAGTTTGACTTCCTGTGGAAAGGGCCATACATTATATATGCCTTCAGAGGAAATAATTCATATTTTCTTAAAGAAATGGATGGTACAGATATTGAAGGATGACTATTCAGTGGTCGAATGTTAAAGCACTACATTAACCCAATTTACTAATTTTATAAGTTCAGTTGTATATACTATATCCTTCATAATGTTCAGTGTTGATTGGATGGTGAAAGTTTTGAAGTTGAAGCCTAAAGAGAAGGCCCTAAGCTTCAGAAATATTACTATCATACATACTAATAAAGCAACAGGGAAAAGGAAATTGCAGAGTAAAATCATAGTCTTTGAAAAGGCCATTGGTCTACAGTTCTTGACTTTCCACCAGGAAAAGCCATCCCCAAGTGGAGCCACTGTTATATTCCTATACCAATAGGTGTCATATATCATGATTGACTTGGTTTAGCTCTGAAATATGTACATACCTTTGCTTTCTGCAAATTTTTCCACATTTGTAAAAATAAAAAAAATCAAAAAATGTAAAGAGGGTATGCCTTAAAAGAAAAATCAAAAGGCAAAAATATTAAAGAAAAGGTCAAAAAATGAAAGAAAATGAACCCCAAGAAAAAGAAAGAAAATACCATGAAAGTGTGCAAGTCCAAATGCCACTACTATTTTACTTTTTGTATAATAAATATTGTGTTCAACTTGACATTTATGCCATAATCCATGGTAACCAAATAGTTTAATCTAGGTGATTCCATGTTTTGAATTTCAGGTTTATAGATATAGAGAATAAAATCTCACCAAACTGTTTAATCTTGGCAGATAAGTAGATAGGTAGAGTAAATAAAAGGAGCTCAATAGTTTAATCTAAGCCCTTGGATGTAATAAGGATAGATTTAGATAGATTTCCATTGTAAAGAAAAGAAAATTTTGATAAGGGTTTGCCAGTTTAAGTGCACCGTAATAAAGAGAAGTAAAAATGGTAGGATAAGTAGGTAGGGTAAGTAGATGAATGGTTGCAGAATTATGTATGATGAATGGTTAAGTTAAAAGCTCAAATCATTTGTTTTCATCATTACATTACTTTGGCAAAGAAATGTATGACAATGAAGACATTTACATCAGAGACAAAAGTCAAACTAATTAACCTCCTCACTCATTTTTCCCTAAGTTTTACTAATTTCCCATAAAGTACTAAAGGCACCAACAACCTGAAAGTTAAAGGGGCTCAGAGCATTTCTCTGACTTCCAGAGGGATCGGACCCTCAGCCCAATGACTCGCAAGGCCTAAGTGCTAAATTCCCTTCATCAAAATTCACTCATTCCATAAATCACTCATCCCTTTCAAATGATTTTCCTAAGTAAAAACACTATTTTACTTAGGAAAAAGAAAGGTTCTTTATAAAAACCCCCCAAACACATTTTTTCCTAAGTTATAATGTTGGATGATGAATATATTTTCAGAGACATTTACTTGGTGCATTTTTTGTTTTTTTTCATAAATCATATTAACTTTTAATTTTATTATTATTTAACTCCCAAAGAAATTACCCTTTCCCGTATATATTATTAACAAAAACCCCAAAATAAATATACATCCCCATCCCTAAGGTTTGAAAAATAAACCATATATAAAGGTTATTAATTTGGATTAATTAATCAAACTATGATTAATTAAGAGCCAAACCCCTGATGCAATTAAAAAGGATTAATTAATCATTTGGATTAATTAATAGCCTCTCTGCTAATCATGTCACCCCCGATACAATTAACTTCATTTAAATATGATAATTAAATCGTCGGGTCCCCACCATTAACTCCCTAACACCTTTCGGTGTTGACTACCATCCGATCAACCTCCCCACATCCAATGGCTCTCGCCCATATCGCATAGACCTTTGGGCCGAACGTTAACCATGCGATACGAGTGGTTTTGACTTTTCGTTGGTGCTACGTGTCACTCGATCTATGGCATCGCGCGACCCTACACCAAAACCATGAACCTCCCAAAGGCAGTGCGATGAAAACCATTCCGCTCCCATATACCGCCTCCACTAAACGAAAAGTGTCCCATCAATCAGTTCCCACCAACTGTCATTTTCATTCGCCCGCCAAAAGTCATTGACTTTGTGCATAAAAACAAAAATGTTCATTGTTTTCCCTTTTTCCCAAGAAAGCAACTTTTGCCTTCCATGCACACACAGAGTACATCTAGTCCAGCAACTGACTTCCAACTGTCAACCACCATCAATTGCTGAACTCCAGACAACTACGGATTACTGTGCACACCTTGAAAAGCCTTAATTGTAGCCATTTGTCCAGACAGTCGACCAAAGTAGGTATTTACTACATTTCCCTCTTAGAAACCTTGTTTTAGTACTAAATTACCACTAAATTGATTTAAACCCAAATTATTTAGCACAATTGAGCTATTTTCTTAGTCCCTAACTTCCCCAAGCACCTATTTTTCCTGAAATTCCTTGAAAAACCCCAACTTTCTCCTTGAAAACACAAGAACCAAGGATGGAAGTTCCTGTTTCCCTAAACTTTGCTCCAATCACTACTCCCCACAAGGATTTGGACTACCTCCCCTTGGCCGATAAGGATTTTCAAATCAAATACCTCACTTTTGAGGATAGTCCCTTGAAATTCTACTGCAGATACCGAGACAATTACCTGAACCACTCTGATAATATAGGTCTTTGGGAGTTAAATCTACCAAAGTATCAGTTCCCCACTGTCCATATCTTCCCGGATATTGTCCACCAATGCCATGCAAATTACAATCCCAATTTAAGAGTTGTAATGTCCCCTGACCAAAGAATCCTTTTCACCATTATAGTCGAGTCTATTAATGAGATGTTGCAATTACAGAACCTCACTCCCCTCTCCATTGCAGAATTACTTGAGAAATCCACCAAGATGTCTAGTTCTGAAATCAACCAAATTTGTCAGATTTTCATGGAGGAAAAATACAGGCCCAAAGACCCCCCTCCCTATATTTCAAGCTTCTTCACAACTCTAAGAAAAGATATCATCACCATGTTTGCTTGCATTTTGGGTTTTACTACTAGTGAACATGTTGATGAATTGACCTTGGTCTACATGTCTATTCTCACCCCTGGTCAACCTCCTTTAGCTAACTTTGACTATGCCACATTCATTGCAGACAAGATACATGACCAATTCATGAGACTAGAGAACGAGAGAGTCTTTAAATATTGCTCAGTATTGTATCATCTTTTCCTTTACTACCAGTCTGATAAATTCCATTTCTCTATTCAAAAACTTGACACCAAAGGGAATCCCAAGTCTGTTGTCTTCTGGACTTCAATTTTCACAATTCACCTTCTTCCCCTTATTCTTATATAGATTTTATCGATCAATTTGTCCATCCTGTAACTACAATGTTGATAGGAAGTCCCCCTCCTAGAATTAGTGATGATATCAAAAGAATCCTTCAATTATCCAAGCATTACAGGATTGGTGACTGGTACTTATACCAGAACAATACCGAGATCAGAGTTTGTGGGTGTGAATTGCCTCCATACAAATTGCCCAAATATGTCCCTATGAGATTGTTTGCCCTGGAGTACTACAAGCAAATGATCAACTCTGATGACATCCACTTTATGAAAGCTAAGAAGAAAGCTGAGTTGAGAATAAAGGATCACCTAGGACCATTTGTTTGTAACAACAGAAAAGCAGGGAAAACAGCAGAGGAAATCCTAGAGAGGATGAGATTGAAGAAAAGTTTCATATGGATTTATGATCCTCACAGCTTCATCTGTGACAGAAGACAAGAAGACAGACTATCCCCCTACATTCATCATAGAATTCTAGAGATAGAATAGTATGCAAATCCGAATGAATGGGTGGAGGGAACACTTATAGATCAGGATAGTACTCAGGTTAAAATAGAATATGCTATGAAGGATTTAGAAAAAAGACTTGATCAATATTCCTTTGAATAGGTGCCTGAAGGTTCATCACAAAGACCAACATAGGAGCACAATGTAGAGATTACAGTACAACTAGAGACTTCAAGACAACAAAAAATACCAACACAGCAAAAGGATTCAGGGTCACAAAGCATTTATGAGGAATTGACCCAAACTGAAACAAACATGGGCAATCCTCCAGTATTGCAGACTCCTCTTAATGAGGAAAGAGATCAAATGAGAAACAGGACTGAGGCTAGTCCCTCAACAGTGCCATTAGACCAAGTATATGTTAAAAGGACAAGATTGAATCCTCTGTCCGAGAAGTAAAATGAAGAAACAAGGAGTGACACAGTACAAACTACAGTAGTAGGAGAGACATCATCTACCTCCCAAACTCAGGAATTAAGCAGGCAACAAAGTGTAGAAGTGTCATCATTCAGAGCAGCATCAGAGCAAAGCTAGGATTTGAAGGAAAGATACAAAGAGATTAAGGCTAGGAACGAGCAGCTCAAAGATCAAACCTATGCCAAATATATGAAAATGGCTCCCACAAATCAAACAAGGTTGATGTCAGCTTTTGACATCAAAGAAGGAAAAATGCAGATGAGTTTCTTGAAGCCAATAGTACAACAGCCAAAGTCCATGGCTGATTATTTGAAATGAAAATTGGAAGTTCTTGCTAAATATATCCATCTAATTGATCAAATTGAGCTCCACAAGAAAATGGGTGAGATGGTTTACTCCACTCTGACCAGTAGAGCCATCATTGCACATCAGCTGCAAAATTCTTTGAGCAATACTACAACCCAATTACAGTTAGAAAAAGCCTCTTCTCAGGCTAAGGACACTAGGATAAAGTCATTAGAAGACCTAGTGATTGAGTTGGGTCATAATCCCAAAGATGTTAAGGCAACCAAGACTTCCATAAAAAAGAAAAATGAAGACATTGCTACACTTAGAACACAAATCAAGGTCCCCCCCCCCCCCCCCCCCCCCCCCCCTTATACATCCACAAACCACAAAAGTCATTGAGAAACAGAAAGAGGAGGAACTTATGGACTTGGTCCTTAAGTTAAATGAACAGCTGAAAGAAACAGAACAAGAGTTAGAGAAATCTTTGCAGTCTAAACAAGGTGAGTCGATCACCATGCCTCAGACTGTAGTACCCATGGTTTCTACAGCAGTGACATCTACCATTGTAGCAGCTTTGGAACCCAACGTTCCCCTGACCACAGCTCTTCTAGTTACAACAACAACATGCACTTTTGAAAAAACAACAACTTCAACACAACAAACAGAGGACTTAATCAAGTCCATGGAAGAAATGAAAATAAAAGTGACTGAGATTCAGAAATTAAAAGAAAAGGTTGCTAACTTAGAATACAATTATGAGATATCACAGATAAACTACACTGAAGAGGAAAGAAAGAATAGAAGGATGACTGATAGAATAAAGACTTTAGAGAAGGACTTGACATTTGAAAATCCCATAAGAGATATCAGAGAGATTTTATGGACCAATATCATGAATTCCATTAATGATATTTGGTCCTCTATTTAGATTATCTTTGAACAAATTGATTTAATGAAACTAGCTACAGAGGCTATACAAAATACCAGAGAAGAATCGGGGAAGAAACCTGAAGAGACAATCTGATTAATCAATTTCTTGAATAGCCAAAGCAGGGAAGAATTGGAACAAAGAGATATAGAATATAGGACTAGTACCATCCTTGAAATCAAGAAAGTTCTAACCAAAAAGAACTTGATGCTTAACTTGGAAAGGAGATGTCAAATTATTTAAGAAGACATTGATGAGTTTATGATAAAATACAATACTCTGAGAGAGAAAGGACTTCCACATTTATTGGTCATAAATGACAAATTGATGAAGCATGAAGACTACATTGACATACTGCACCAACAGACCAGAAATTAGGCCAGCTCTTCAACAGTGAAAGCACTACCCACAGGAAATGTGCTATATGATGGATTAGAAAATATTTTCTATATTGAGCATGAAGTGAAACACTTGTTCACAGCTCAACCCAATTTTGCAAAGCACACTGAGGCTGATGAAATTACAGAAAATTGATCAGGATGAAGATACCCCAGGAAGAGTGGTGGACTGATATGCTCAAAGTCCTGTAAGTTACTATGGTAAATTTGAGGTAAAAAGAAACATTCACTAAGGTAAAGTTTGGTAAACAGGTAAAGAGTATCAGTAAACAGATAAGGAGTATCAATAAATAGGTAAAGAGTATCAGTAAACAGATGAAGAGTATCAGTAAACAGATAAAGAGTATCAATAGGGAAAAGTAAACAAGGATCTAGCACACAATTACCAAAGCAACAACAAGAGGCAAATTCGAGCTTCAAACTCCAGCTCATGCATGAAAAAAGGGACAGCAGCAATCTGTTTCACATCTGTCTCCATATTTTTGTAAAAGATATCTTGTAATTCCTAGAATAATCTCATATAGTTATGAGATATTTTTGATGTAAATTTTGTATAAATACTTCTCCACTCGAAGTACTGAGTGTGGATTACATTTCTATATATCTATGCTATCAAGCTGATAAAGCTCTTGTAATCAAATTTGGATTTTTGCTGGAAAAGGAATGAAAGTTGAGGACATTTCATCAGATTCTTGTGCAGTGTGATCACAAATAAGTATTCTATCCTTGTGATTTTATTTGTTTTCTATATGTTTCAATGTTTCATGCATCCTAAATCTAAATGGTATAATATGTCAAAAGTGTATGAGAATTATCTTTATTTCTCTCTGCTATAAACAATTTACCATTTTTATGTTTTCTTCTAAGCTATTTCAGTAAAGGAATTCTTAATTGCTCCTCTGTCCCCATAGTTTTTCTCATAAGTCCCTGGTATAGGATTCTTAATTGCCCTCTGCCAATTGACCTATCTTCCTTTCTTCTTTCTAATCCTGACTTGAGGATTCTTAATTTCCCTCTTGTTTTGAGCAAAAATATCACCCATTCAAGCCCCAAAATTTGTTTTTATTCTATTATCTTGCCTATTGAACTCTTACCTTAGCAGTTTGATTTGATCCAACAAAGTATCCCTGATTGACTCCACAGCCAAATGGCCTAAAAGCCTAGTTTACCCATTTGTTCCTGAATTCCACCACCAAATCAAAACAAATCCCTCAAGCTTTAATAACTAGCCTAATATCATATTAAAACAAAGATAAATTATAAAGAGAGAACCCTCTTTGAGTGTAGATTGGTTAGAATCTATACTTAAAAGATTGGTTTGTGGTTACCTCGGATCCTTTCCTTATTTTAATAACTTCTAGAGAAAATCTAAGTGATAATAATCCTCAACACATTTTTCTTCAAATTCACTATGAATAAATCTAACCCTTTGGATGAAAGTCATAGACATCCTATACTCATTAACTGAATTATGATCCCATGCCACTAAATTTTATTTTGTATTCGATAAGCCAACATAAATGATACATTTCATTGTTTCAAAATGTGGGTTATTGGGATATTCATCCAATTATCTTTGAGCTTCTACAGAATTGTTCCCGCCAAGAACATAATAATTGTATTCAAAAAAAATTGACTTATCAAATGCTTAATTATTGGGAACTTGAACTGGATCAACAAGAAGCACATAATTAACCACATGAGCATATGTATTGTACCTCATCAATGTCTTCAAGTTGTGAACATGCAGGTGGTGTGGCTTTCTGATTTTATATTTACATTTTCCTTCACTTTCCTTATAGATTAGTCTCAAATTAACTTGAAATGTATGACCACCCTCAATTAAATTTCTCTTTGTCAAGTTCTGTCGAATGGAATTTTGTTTTTCTTTAATAATGCCATCCTCTAAATCAGCTCTTGGTGCAATGATTTCCCTAATTTCTTTTGAAGTTTCACTAGGATCTTCATTGTTGGTAATGACTGCTTGAGAATGTTCAGCTTTACTTTTCTTCCTCCTATCATTATCATCATTAACTAGAATAGAGACATTCCTGGGTATTGTTACCTTTTCTCTTTTATGGCTCTTCTCCTTTCTAACATTAGTTCCAACGTCATCCTCAGTAATGACAACATATTCTTCAGTGTCAATTTCAACTTCCTCATCTTCAAAAGTAACATATCTACCTTTGCTAGATTTACGCACTAGAGGCATATTTTTTTTATCCCTTGGATGTAGTTTTGTACCATCATGAATTACTACTTTTTGCTTGTTTGCCATATCTTCTTCTGACCATAAATATAAATTGCTGACAACATTCCTAACATCTTCCTCTATGAAATGAATGCCTCCCAACATAATTGAAAGAATTTCAACAAAAAAATTTCAAACAAAATATCACATGTCAATAAAATCTAAGTTATAAAAATATAATGAGATAGTTACAATAACGCAAAACACAAAAATAAATAACAATACTTACGATATCTTGTGCAATCTCATTTGCGATTTGTTTATACAACTTTGTAGATACCTCTCTCATGTCATACAATGAATATAATAACTGATATTTAATCATGTCATATGACTTGGGCGGTTTTGTAAGTATATAAACAACTTCAGTGTCCGGTACCAAACACATGTCTATGACCTTTCCCAACACCTCATAAATTCCACTATCGTTAGGGATATCAACATATAGATATATATGCACATCTTCACCTTGTCTTTCTTTCACATACCATACATTTTCTGGGAGTCTCACTTCTTTTGATTTCTTCTAGTATAAATTCATCTTCTTATCGTTTGAGGCGCTTGAAAGATTTGTAGCTATCAACTGAGGTTTGATTCGTTCAACACTGATTTTTGAGGATCCACCTTTAATTTTAGCATTCATTGGTCTAGAAATATTCACATGAATTTTCTTTGATGCCATTTTCCTGCAAGAAAAATACACATATATAAATCAGTAAATTACAAAAAAATAATAGCTTAAATTAACAAAAAAAACGATAAATAATAATTAAATTTTTAAAACATAACAATTTAATTTATTTTTTTTAAATAACAAATTATAAAAATATAGCCCCTTGTCACCCCACCCTGGAAAATTGGTCCCCCACCTGGGCCAGCGCCGGGGCCCCCACCCCTCCCCAACGATGCAACTGCCCACCACTCATGTCAGCCGTTGGGTTGCCAATGTGGGGCGGGTGGCCGGGTGCCAGCCCCCTCGCCCCACCCCGACAGTCCAATGGCCCACAAACCCAGCTGGCCCTTGGGCCATCGGGATGGCAAGTCGTTGGGCCATCGGCGTGGGGTGGGGGGTTGGCCATCAGTCCCTCCGTCACACCCTGACGGCCCAACCAAACCCCCCGCCCCACCCCGACAACCAAATGGCCCGCCAAGGTGGCAAGCCGATTCCGAGAATCAGCTAGCCCCCTGCCCCTCCTTCATGGGCCCGTTGGGCCACCGGAGAGCATGACCGAGCCCACCATGCCCACTTCAGATGTGTTGGCATTATGATACAAGTATGATATAGGTGTTGTACTTGATGGAAACTCACTCAGATGACAGATCATAGTGCAGCAAGTCAATAACAAAGAATTACAGTTCAGGCCACATAGAATGAAGAAAGAAAGGCATACGCAGCTTCACCTTGACCAACTTGCATATACACGTAGGTTCATTGAAAAAAAGGAGCATATACGTACACATGCACTTTCAGGGAAGGAAAGGCGCGTACATGTTGGAAAACTAAGTTTTTGTCCGTGGTATTTGATCCATGGTAGTTTGGTATTGATCCATGGTATTTGGTCCGAGGTATTGACCCTAGGTATTGGGTCCAAGGTATTGGTCCTACATGGTTTTGGACCATGGTATTGAGAGGGATCTAAACCTATATAAGGAGAAGAAGATCATTAGGCCAAAGGGTAAGTGTGCAAGTGATGAATATCGGATGGTGTGAGATCTAGTATGCTGACTATGGGTTTGTGATGCTTTACTTGATCTAAACCAAGGATGCACCTATGCAATTGATGATGGATGATGGATTGGGATCATAAGGCTTGGAATGTATTAAAATTATGTGGTTTGATCATGGATAGACTAGATTTGAATTATTGACGCATTTTTTATTGTATAAATGTTATGATCTGGGTATGACTGATGTCTAGTATAGCTACAAAGTTTTGAGTTAATATTTACAAATCTGTACGAGGGTTAGCTTTGGTAAAATCGTGTATACACGCTAGTTCAGCTCATCAAAGTCGCCTATACAATATAAAGTATGATATTTGAAGTTGCAGTTGGATCTGGTTGTTGTTGCAGAATTTTGTGGTCTACTCTGTGTTCTAGTGATTGTGTTTTGTTGACAAGGTTTCAATGTTTCAGTATTGGGTGATTCAGAGATTGATGATGCAGTTGTAATTGATGGGTGTATTGCAGTGGTGATTAATTTTGTGCTTCAATGTTGTTGATGGGTCCAGTATCAAAATTGGATGAAACGTGGCCTTCAGATTATGGTGTTGTGCTTCAAGAGTATCTAGTCTGAAAATTCATGAAACGTGGTCCCTGGAAGAAAAGAGAAGATCGTAGGTCGGCGGCTATGTACTAGTAAACATATCGGCTAGTACAAGAGCCAAGGGGTTGTAGCTCCCTTCCAGTAGTAGCTGGAGAACGAGAGAAGTTTGTATCCTTCTACAGGTGGGTATCTGCGTACTGGTATGAGTCTGTGCCAATACAAGATTGTAAATAGGTTTTTCTAATATTAAAGGAAGATGGTAGCAAGTGGTTTTTGTCCCGCATTGGGTTTCCACCTTATAACATGGTGTTCATGTGTGCTTCTTATGTGTGATGATATGTTATGTTTTACTACACCTGTTTACTATTTATATGGTTAATGAAGTTCTGATGCACTAATTAAAGGTCAACATATAATGTATTAACTGAATCATAAGTTTACTGGGTATACACTAGTTTCCTTATACATAGTTGCGTATACACGTGGTTTCCCTTAACTAAAGTAGCGTATATGAATTTGAACATGGAAATGAAAAGTTACTGATTTTCTAATACTGATTCACCCCCCCCCCTCTCAGTATTATTTCCAACAATTGGTATCAAAGCAAGTCCTTTGGTAGAAGCTTGATCGCTTGAAGGAGATCCGTAGAACAATGGGAAAGAAAGCACGTCAGAAGAAGAAGATAGCTCAAAAGAACAGTGACATCTTGCTGTCAGGTGGAAGTAAGTATTAAGATTCTGAATCACCTCAGATTGAACATGAAAAATCATCAGAGTGTGCCCTCAAAGAAGAAGTTATTAGCTTAAAAGCTCAGCTAGAGTGTGCCTTCAGAGTACGTCAAATGTTGCAGGAGCAGAATGAGGAACAAGAAAATGAGATTCTCAAACTAAGGCAACAAGTGGAAGAAGGAAGAAAGTCTAAAGAAATCCTGAAGAAGCAATATCGAAAAAAGGAAGAACAACATCAGGTTGAGGTAAATCTCTTGAAAGGTAAATTAGAAGAAAAAGATAAATTATTAAGATTTCAAGACAGTACTAAGATTTTGGATGATATTCTTAGTAGTAAAAGGTTGCCTAATATCTAAACTGGTCTTGGCTTTTATGAATTTACTGAAGGTGAATCTAGCTCACAAGGTGAGGCAAGGAACTCTAATGCAAAATCTGAAATGCTCAACAAGGAGATGAGAGGTCAACCCCATCAACAACCAAGGAATGAAATTCTTCAAAGAAAATCTTTTGCTCGTAACTGTGGAAGTGATAGACGATTATTTTCTCCGATGAATAATGTTGAATGTTATGTATGTCATAATCTTGGACATGTTGCAGCCAGATGTAGAAGTAGAATGGTTCAAGACCATCACAAAGAAAGATCATCGCGATCCAGATACTTTAAGGGATATTTTTTTGCTTGTAATATGTTTGGTCACAAAGCTATTGATTGCAATAAAAGGAATATGAAACATGTAAGATGTTATGCATCTAACAAGTTTGGACATAAAGTAAAAAAATGCAAGAGAAAAATTCAGACACCAAAGAAAAAGGAGCATACATCATCTCAATCTCAGGTATTGAAGAAGACATAATTAGTGTCAGAAAGATGTGGCATAACTCAATTAGCAGACATAACAGACCCAAGGGAAGCTGAAAGTGTAAACCTTCAGTATTCCAATTTACATACGCAGATGTTATGAAGAGAAGTCACGTATATATGTGAGTTAAAGGTTGCAGAGTCGCATATATGTAGCTTTGAAGAAAAGGAAACAGAACAGATTCATGAAAAGAAGTCTGATATGGTTCGGTCATGGTATATGTTGATTGGCACAGGTTCAGGGGGAGCATATGCTTCGAATAATGCATTTTTGGCATTATGGTTAGAATTATTTGGTGATGATGCTTATGTGGCTAAATGATACATCTTGCTACTTATTGTTGGTTGGTCAAGAGAATGGTATTGCAGGGTATAGGTTGTTGATGTTGCTGACAGATGCTTATGGTGCAGATCATATATGGTGTATGATAGTTGTTGATGACTATCATCGTCTTGTTTAGATTGTTGGTCCTTATCATGTATATCTTTCATATGATGTAATTTGTACCCCCACTATGCATGGGAATGATGATGTAATAATTTCTATTTGAGTCATGTATAAACAATTGGTATATCTCCACTTGGTTGGGTAGATGAGTCAAAATGGTGTGTCCCCACTTGGTTGAAAGATTGATGTACGTATGGGTGATAGGAAGGTCATACTCACTTAGTTGAGTTGTAGAGTAATGTTATTCTTTTAAAAAATATTTTTGCAGACTCTGCATGTGCTCAGGGGGAGCATGGACGGATTGGTACATCTTGGCACATACAAAGGGGGAGCTCAATCAGAGATTTCAGCATGTACTCAAGGGGAGTATGGACAACAGAATGTATATCAAGGGAGAGAATATCTTGGTTCACCCTTTGCCCTTGATGTCAAAGGGGGAGAGTGACTTGGTGTGGTTATTGCCATCAAGTCCAAAGGGGGAGATTGTTGGCATTATGATGAAGGTATGATACAGGTGTTGTACTTGATGACAACTCACTCAGATGATAGATCATAGTGCAGCAGGTCATTAGCAAAGAATTACAGTTCAGGCCACATAGAATGAAGAAAGAAAGGTATACGTAGGTTCACCTTGACCAACCTACATATACACGCAGGTTCATTGAACAAAAGGAGCATATACATACACACGCACTTTCACAGAAGGAAAGGCATATACATGTTGGAAAACTAAGTTTTGCTCCGTGGTATTTGATCCATGGTATTTGGGTGTTGATCCATGGTATTTGGTCTAAGGTATTGACCCCAGGTATTGGGTCCAAGGTATTAGTCCTACATGGTTTTGGACCATGGTATTGAGAGAGGCCTAAACCTATATAAGGAGAAGAATATCATTAGGCCAAAGGGCAAGTGTGCAAGTGATGAATATCGGATGAATTGTGAGATCTAGTATGCTGGCTATGGGTTTGTAATGCTTTGCTTGATCTGAACCAAGGATGCACCTATGCGATTGATGATGGATGATGGATCGGGATCATAAGGCTTGGAATGTATTATCGTTATGTGGTTTGATCATGGATAGACTAGATTTGAATTATTGACGCATGTTTTATTGTATAAATGTTATGATCTGGGTATGATTGATGTCTGGTATAGCTATAGAGTTCTGAGTTAATATTTGAAGATCTGTACACAGGTTAGCTTTGGTAAAAGTGCATATACACGCTGGTTAGGCTCATTAGAGTCGCGTATACAGTATAAAGTATGATATTTGAAGCTGTAGTTGGATCTAGCTATTGTTGCAAAATTCTGTGGTCTGCTCTGTGTTCTGGTGACTATAACTACATAGTTTCTGAAGGCATTGAAGTCTGGCTGAGGTAAAGGACACTAGGAGAAGCATCTGCACAAGCTTGGGTGCCAAGGGAGGCTAGGCTTCTACACATTGATGTTGTGAAATGTGCAGTTATGGCATGCAGAGACTAAGAATTGTGTAGTGCCAAGGAACAAGATTGTTGTTTGAGGGATACGAATGAAAAGTACAAAGTTTAGGAGGGTTTGATGAGGCTAGGTTGCTAGGAATCCTTTGAAAACCAGCTAAGTGTGGGGTCAATGGAACTGATGTGAACAATGATATAACCTGACCATGACCACACAGTTGAACACTTTGTGACACAACGTATATAATCCATAACATTTGAAAATATACTTCCCGTAATGCAATAACCTTTGTCACAACTTACAACAAGTGCGACAACGAATAGACTTTGTGATGATAATGATGGCACTTGTGTATAGTGAGTGAAACTTATGAAATAAATGTGAAACATGTCTATATGATGAGAACAATTCATTTTCACAAATATTTCCCATTGAAGCAAACCAAAACTCCCATTTTCATGATAAGCGATAATTCCCATTCCCGAAGATGACACTTTCTGTATACGGATACAAGTGAGAATGACACTTGAGATCTAAGAAGGGAGCTTGAAATCATCAGCTAACCAATAAGTGAATAAAGAACGAATGATCACAGGATCTATAGTACGTTCCAAAATTTGAGTGCAGGCCAAAATTTTGGAGGGTGTTGGATTTGCTGCAACACTTGGCGACACACTGGTAGAATCGAGCTTCTCTTTTTTGGTTCTCTTTCATGCAGGGCCTTGGTTCTTCAGGGAGTATTGATTCATCGTGTATATCAGTTTGATATTTTCCACTGACCCCATGACTGGACATGGTCCCCTCTATACCTTATCTGTCGAACCCAACATAAGATTCAACATAATCACAATGTTTTGAGTTTTGAAGCGTAGTGTAACTCACGAGCTTAAGATTTCTAGAGTGTAATTTTTCATCTCTGTTGTTGCTCCACTACCAATAGGCCTAGACAGTACCTCGATGAAGTCATGCAAGAACACAAACATTGCTCCACTGCCACCGAGCCAAGACAATACCATGGTGGATTTTCTTACTTAACCTCTCTCCATAGGAAGCCTTTCTCTTCTTTCACCTTTATTTATTTATTTGAAGACAATTGTGCATTGGCACTTATTTAATTTTGGTCGGAAGAAGGATCTTCACTTATTGAGAGAAGAAGAGGTTGTTCCTACGGAGAAGAATATAGAGACCTCTGATTTAGGTTTTCTCACTTATATTTTTTCCCTTCTCTATTTCTACTAGTTGGATAAGATTCAGAACATCAAAGAAAAAAAATGAGAATAGGCATGAGGTTTCTGGACTAGACATGGGTTCATGGTTGGACTAAAACTCTCCTTACGGATGGATCATATCTTCGATCAGAACTTCATTAGCCAAAAGACAAAGCCAACACAAAGAAGACAAGTTGGAGGTTCAACCAAATGTTGCAGTGTCACAAGGCTCTTTCTACTTTAGACACATACGTACTAAGAAGCCAAAATGGGTCTAGGAACAACACTTTTTCACTTAATTAAAATAAAAGCAGAAACTCAACAAGAAATAAAAACAAGACAGAAGGAAAGAAAAAACACAACCAAAAGAGAAGAAATAAAATGGCTATAACAAACGTGATGTAGAACCAGAATAAGAAAACTAGGATACCTACAGGGAACGAGTGCAAGATGAGTGCAAGGAAGTGAAAACGAGGATATAGCTAATCCTACTCCTATCCTATCAGCTAGAAGGTAACAAACATGATGTAGAACCAGAATAAGAAAACTAGGATACGGCTAATCCTACTCCTAACTTATCAGCTAGAAGGTATGGGTCACATATAATGAAATTTCCATTGAAGCCACCATAGTTGTTCCCAACCTTCATTCACAAATATACGAACAGTTAAAACAAATATAAAGTGATGTGCAATAGAAAATATAGAAGATTGAGTAACTTGCACAAGAAAAGGAAGGTCTTACATGTGGGTAGAAAGATGTGTCACAACCACTACTTTCATCCAATTTTCATTCTTACCTTCCTGATGAATACCATATTTCAATAAACCTTGTAAGCTTCTCATTGATGTGTCTCCCTCTACACTGAACTCTCTATCAAGCATGAGGGAAGACCAAAACTTGTTATTCATGACAAAGCTTGCCAAGTAAGATTGTTCCATCCATTTAGTGATTGGATCATACAATTCATGACAACCCTCTTGAAATATTTGAAAATATGAGTTTTCAATTAGAAGCATGGGATTATGATGAGAATCATGTAGGGGAAAATAGATTTGATCATTTTCAACAGTCACATTGAGACAGTGAGGACCCGACATAACTATCAACGAAGGTTGAAGAGTTTCAACTACTCGGCACAAATCTGAACAGTGAGATATTGAACAATGAAGGTCAAGAGATGTAAAACCACTGTCCTTGGATGTGCTAATGGGAAAATGATAAGCTGAATGACAGTCATTAAGGAAAAAATAATATTATATGAGTTTATTGAAGCATCATATTCCCAATTTATGATCAGCATAGATAAATCAATTTGAACAATTTAACAAATGTTTTGAATAATAGAATCATCTTCTTCACGTGCTGAATGTGACAATCCATTTCTTTGTAACTGGTGACACACTATTCTAGCATCATAATCATCAGGAGAAGTGGGAAGGTATGCTAGTGCAACAAACACATGACACCAACTAGAATGGAATGAACAAAAAGGATATTGATTCACACAATAACTCGTGCATACATTCGCACTTAAGAGGGCTTCAGGTGCAATGAAGGAAGATATTTGATATGTGATATTAAAAAGGAAAGCTAGGATCTACTCATCATGGAATACATACAATAGATATGATTCCTTTGACTAAACAAGGTATTTGGAATTATCTAATTCCATGAGAGGTACACATTCCAAACTCGAGTTTGTTGCAAGAGAATTGCATGAAGACAAATGAACTGGAAAATATTCTTCAATACGATTAAAAGTGAAATCTTGAGAGTTTGAATGATTACATACAAAACAACAAACATCTTTCAGAAATAGATCTACATTGAATGAAACCATGCAAAAAGAAGGATTGTGTGAGAGAAACCAAATCTTACCTAGTTCAGGGAGCTTACTATAGTCGCGATATCCTGACATAACCATGAATGAAAGTTGAAGCGCCTCAACTCCTTGGAGGGTCTCGAAACTTCCTAGGATTGTAGAATCACATTTTAAATATTGAACCATATCATGCATGGTTTGAGGATGGTTATTTCTTTTGGTTTCAACATCGTTCACCGGATGACGACCATCTCTGTCACTGATTTCACCAGATTTTTCAACTTCAATAATCCAATTACTCATATAGAAAGGCTCTTTTGATAGCAAATTCAAAGATAACTGAATCGGGGAAATTTTGTGAGAAAACTAATTTGAATACTTGTCTTCATACAAGGAAAGAGATGATGACGGATAGGAAGGGTACTGTTTAGATAATCTTCGGCAAAATCACATAATCAATCTTTTGTCGACGCGTTTCGAACCAACCAGTGTGGTTCATCGTCAGGACAAGTTGAAGAACCAATCCGGCTAAGCTGAATAAATAGAGAGTGCAGAGACTCCAACGGCTATATTGCCAACTGCTAAATTTGACCTAAGGATCCTAGTCAAACCCCTAACAATACTATAAATAGCTACAACAGGTAAACTTGTTAATTTATATCTAAAATTAGAATCGATTTGATATTTTTAGTATATAATATAATATCATATTAACTATAATGGTCATATGTCTATAATTATTATTATTTAAATATTATGTCATTCTTAAATTTAGTTACATTAGGTAATTTATTCTTTAAGATATACTATTCTACATTATATAATGGTCCAATCTAATAAAATAAGTTTATTAATAAATCTATATTTACTAAAATTCTTAATTCAATATTAAAAAACAAACAAATAAAATCCCTATTACCATTCTTAGACTAATATATATGAACATTATTAATTATAAAAATTAGTTATATATTTCAATTTAATACATATTAAATAATATACACAAAAACTATATTGAATTTATATTATATAAAACAAATAAATAAATTAATTTTATATAAATTAATTATATTATTATAATATAACAAATATATTAAATCTGCCATATATTTATATTTAATATATATTAAACAGATTAATATACAAATAAATTAATATTGAATTTATATTCTATGTAACAAAAATATATTAAATTAATATAAAATAAATTTATATTATTATAATTTAACAAATATATTAACTTTATATAAAATATATTAAACTTATATTATATATAACAAATAAATTTTAATCTATATTAAATAGATTAATATACAAATAAATTTATATTATATATACCAAATAAATTAATATTGAATTTATATTCTATATAACAAAATTATATTAAATTAATATAAAATAAATTTATATTATTATAATTTAACAATATATAAACTTTATATAAAATATAATAAACTTATATATAACAAATAAATTTAAATTCAACTTAATGATTTATATTCACTCTACATTCAAAGGACAAACCTGCCAAAAGAGAAATTAAAGGAGGAGGAAGACAGAAACCCTAAGACCTAACCCAAAGAGGAATGAGGAGGCTAGGAAGACAGGGCTGGGACCCAGCAACGGCTAATCTTCCAACCATCATCCCTATTAAGATTGTTCGGCCTTTTCTCAATCTCCAGGGCCTCTCTAAATTTGCGATGGTGAAACTGCGGAATTTTGGCAATGACTTGAGCATCCTCTATGCATATATGATGCATAGTCTTCCCCGCATGCCATTAAATTCACGATGGAAAAAGAAGAGAATGGTTGTCTTCCGTTCTTGGATGTTCTCATCTCGAAGAAGGTGGATGGTTCCTTTTCTCATCAGGTGTTTAGAAAGAAGACACATACTGAGCAATACTTGCATGCTTCGTCGCATCATTTCCCCGCTCAGAAGTTAGGGGTTCTGAGCACTCTTGCCACCCGTGCTGTGAGAATTTCGGATAAGGAGAGCCTGGAAACGGAGAAGGCTCACCTCCTAGAAGTTTTTGAGAAGAATGGTTACAATAGACACCTCGGTCAAAAAGCCTTCCTCAAGGCCAAGAAGGAGCCTTCAACCCGAAGGGTTCCTAAAGATCATGTCTTGGGTGTGAACCTTCCTTACATCCAAGGGACCACGGACAGGATTGCGAGGATTCTAAGGAAGTATGATGTATCCACAACTTTTAGACCTCTCAATACTATCCGTGGCTCCCTCAGGTCTGTAAAAGACCCGGTTGACCCTAAGAGCATGAAGGGTGTCTATGTCATTCCCTGTTCCTGTGGGACCCCTTATATTGGTGAAACTGGTCGGTCTATCAATCAGCGGATCAGCGAGCATTCGGCTGACTTAAGACATGGTAGGACCAAGTCCTCGGCCCTGGCTGAGCATGCGGAGAAGACTATGCATCATATATGCATAGAGGATGCTCAAGTCATTGCCAAAATTCCGCAGTTTCACCATCGCAAATTTGGAGAGGCCCTGGAGATTGAGACAAGGCCGAACAATCTTAATAGGGATGATGGTTGGAAGATTAGCCGTTGCTGGGTCCCAGCCCTGTCTTCCTAGCCTCCTCATTCCTCTTTGGGTTAGGTCTTAGGGTTTCTGTCTTCCTCCTCCTTTAATTTCTCTTTTGGCAGGTTTGTCCTTTGAATGTAGAGTGAATATAAATCATTAAGTTGAATTTAAATTTATTTGTTATATATAAGTTTATTATATTTTATATAAAGTTAATATATTGTTAAATTATAATAATATAAATTTATTTTATATTAATTTAATATAATTTTGTTATATAGAATATAAATTCAATATTAATTTATTTGGTATATATAATATAAATTTATTTGTATATTAATCTATTTAATATAGATTAAAATTTATTTGTTATATATAATATAAGTTTAATATATTTTATATAAAGTTAATATATTTGTTAAATTATAATAATATAAATTTATTTTATATTAATTTAATATATTTTTGTTACATAGAATATAAATTCAATATTAATTTATTTGTATATTAATCTGTTTAATATATATTAAATATAAATATATGGCAGATTTAATATATTTGTTATATTATAATAATATAATTAATTTATATAAAATTAATTTATTTATTTGTTTTATATAATATAAATTCAATATAGTTTCTGTGTATATTATTTAATATGTATTAAATTGAAATATATAACTAATATTTATAATTAATAATGTTCATATATATTAGTCTAAGAATGGTAATAGGGATTTTATTTGTTTGTTTTTTAATATTGAATTAAGAATTTTAGTAAATATAGATTTATTAATAAACTTATTTTATTAGATTGGACCATTATATAATGTAGAATAGTATATCTTAAAGAATAAATTACCTAATATAACTAAATTTAAGAATGACATAATATTTAAATAATAATAATTATAGACATATGACCATTATAGTTAATATGATATTATATTATATACTAAAAATATCAAATCGATTCTAATTTTAGATATAAATTAACAAGTTTACCTGTTGTAGCTATTTATAGTATTGTTAGGGGTTTGACTAGGATCCTTAGGTCAAATTTAGCAGTTGGCAATATAGCCGTTGGAGTCTCTACACTCTCTATTTATTCAGCTTAGCCGGATTGGTTCTTCAACTTGTCCTGACGATGAACCACACTGGTTGGTTCGAAACGCGTCGACAAAAGATTGATTATGTGATTTTGCCGAAGATTATCTAAACAATGTTATGGATCACAGAAGTCTAAATTCCTTAGGAAGGGTACTCTCTGATTTGACTGTTTTCTATCTCGTCATCGACAACCTCACTGCCTTGTGTCAAACGAGAAGATAACTAAACAGATGAAGAAACTGAAGAGCATGGAGTATCTCCATGTAAGGTAGGTGCATTGCAACCACCATAACACAAGGGGTAGTCAGGTGAAGAGGATGTTTTAGTAAAAACATCTTCTTTGGCAAAATCAGATTATAGATCTAAATTAAAATCTTTAGGAGAAACCAAAAGATCAGATGGTGAGCTTGGGAGTTCATCATGACATATGTCAATAGAGTAACCATCATTGGAACAATTATTTCCCAAGGCTACAAATTGATTGAAATAATTTATTGCATTCTATAAATCGCCGAGATTAGAAAATTGAGGATTATTGAAGAATGGAAACTCATTATACATGGAAGATTTTCTAAAAAAGAGAGGAAAGATTGAAAGAATATTCACCTTCCTTCTCCTCTACCTACATAATGTGACTACTTTGTACCTAATTGTAATTTGAGTCAGGAGCTTGAGAATTGAGATAATGTGAAGAACTATCTGGTGGATCAGATTGATCAAGCGCGTCATGGTACAAAGAGTCAGGATATGTAGATGATAGAGGATAATAAAAATTAGGATTAGCTTTGAGACTAGAGTTGTGAATGGTGACATCATCTTGCAGAATGTAGGGGTGAGTTTTCATCATAGGCTTCATGAGACCTTTTGCAATTTCTTCAATTGAATATGAATCATGAAAAGTGGAAGAAGATGAGAATATGGACTAAAGATTTGATTTGTAGATTTCCCAATTTTACAACCACCGTAAGGAGGAAACCACATCGGGATTGGAAAGGGAGGAGGACAAATATCAAAAGGGGAAGTAAGTTCCTCTTTTGAAATTTGAGGTGTCTCATGGTTCGCAAGACTTGGGGGAATAGAAAAATCATGAGTTTTGGGTTCACCATGTAATGAGATAAGAACCAAACGCTCAAAATCTTTTCACAAGAAATCCCAATTCATAATTTTTTTAGGAGTCTCATAAATATGGTGAAGAAATCGATCGAAAAAATCTGCAACTAATTCATTTCACTTCATTCTTAAGAGATTGATTGTTGGGTAGTGGAGGCCCCGTGTAACAAGTTTGGGGCTTAAAGCCCACAATTTTGAGTAAAAGCGTGGTAAAAGCTCCGCGAAGTGCACAGATTACGAATTGTAATGAGTCAAGTCAAAGGGTTGTCTGCACGAAAATAATGTAAGAAAATAGAAAGTGAGTCGACCTGAACATCATCCACGGACCATGGGAATGTATAAATAGAGAGAGGCTCTAAGAGTAGAAGGCAATTTTTGTTTGGATCTTGAAGGTTATGGGTTTAGGAATGTAATATTCACTCTGAGTTTGTGAGTCTGAGTCATGGTGGTTAGTAGTTAGAGTAGGCTCTACAGTTGTGTGCGCAGAGGCCTAGTAGAGTCCGCAATTGTGTGCGCGGACCCCTGCAGCTAAGTGCGCAGGGCGGAATGGAATTGTACTGAATGGAAGACTAATAAAGATAAGTGTTTCTGAATTGTTGTGTATTTGGTCACCGATATTTATGTTTATGCTTATGATCTGAGTTTATGCATCTATGTAAGATGTATGTTTGCACGCACTGGTTATATCTGTTGAATGCTTGATTAAGGACCTTACAAACTAGATCAGAACTATAACAAACACATTAATAATAAGAATCTAAAAAGTGCCTGGTCATGGATCTATGGGAAGGCCTGACAACAGAACATAGTAGCACAAGGGTGCAAATTAGTCCTTGACCCTTCCAGACTTCATCAAGACATCCCAAGGGTGAAGAATCTTGCTTCCAACACCCTCCCATACTGCCTCGAGTGAGACTTTCATCCGCACTCTACGGACTGTTGCCGAAAGGGCTGCGAGTACGAGATTTTTTTGGCTAAAACACTTCCGAACCTGGGTCATGCCCCAACAAGCCAGCAAATGGTTCTGTTCCCGGGACCAGGATCTACCTAAGGGATGTCTAATGTCGGAAGACTGGAACCTTACGAAGAAAGAAATTGAATATTGGTTGGATCAGAAGTTGCACGAGTTCGCGATACAGGAAAAAAAAACTCCGCAGATCTCTGAGGAAAGGCAGTTGGATCGCTCCATATATACAAAAATCCACGAGGTCTTCTTCACAACATTCTGTTTAGAACTATATGATTGGATAGCGAGGCTAGCAAACAGCAGTGAAAGGTGCAAGCTTGATCAGCTGATAGTGTGGACTCCGGAGTTGGTACGCAGGCTCGAGGCATTTGAAGATAAGATTGTGCGGGTCATAGATCATTGGTTGGATCAGATAATAGGAGGGTTCATCACTAAATTTGCGATAGACACAACTGTCAGCTACACCGAAGCCGAAAGATGTTTCCTCAAAGTATTGCAAGGTAAGTACATCAAATCGTTGAACACCTAGATTAAAAATTTTTTATGGGAAAAACAAGTTATGTGAATCCATTGATGTCTGGGACAACACGGAGTGGAAGAGGCTACCAAGGGATCGAAGGATTAGAGAACAGTCCCCTGATCTCTATTTCATGAGAAAGCAAGGAGGAACTCGCTGGGTTCTCTCCAAGAAGTGTGGTCCGGTTGAAAAAGCAACACATTCCACAGTTACCACCTCCATCCATGCCATCCCCCACTTCGCCTACATCAACCCCATCTTTGTCCACCCCACCTCCACTTCCTCCTCTTCCACCTCCACCGCCTTCGAGGGTGGGAAGGGTGAGTGTGATCAAGTTTTTCGTATTTAGAGGCATAGGAAATGAGGAACCAGATCAATTCTAGTTCGTGGTAAATGCAGGATGGGAAGCCCAAGTCATTACGGATGATAACATTAAAAAGGATACATTAGTAAGCGTGCTACAATATTGAGCGTTGACGTGGTATATCAAGCACTCTAGTGATAATCCAAATGCTGAAATAGTGAAGATCTAGGATGCACTGAATAAAGAATTTAGTCGACCAAAATTAGAGACGCAGTCAATCATCGGATTCAAGGGAATCGCGATGCTTCCAAGCAAAACCCCCTGGGATTTGGATCAAAGATTGAAGAGAACGATCTGCAAAGCTAACATGGTTCTGATGGATGCGTAGCACCGTGCATGGTTTGTGGCATCCTTGACACCTCATTTGAGGATGGCGGTGTCATAGCAGAACATCTCCACCCAGGCTAAGGTATTAGAGATAGCGATGAGGTTGCATGAAACTCCAATACAAGATCCTAGGTTGGAGTTCAGTAAATCCACATGCAACTACAAAACCTATGTTTAGAGATGTAGAGTTTGAAACAGGATAAGGTGCCCTGATCAAAAGCGCGTGAAGAGTTGTGGTGCATAAAATGTAAGGGCTAGGGTCACAATAAGGATCATTGTCTGGTATTCGCGAACTATTTGGAAGGGGGGGACCCATGCCGTTGAGACCAGAGGCCCAGGTGGGGCCGAGTGTGGCACCCGCACTCTAGTGCGTGATCTATTAGGTGGGAGGAAAGCACACAACGGGCAACTGTCGTCTATTACAAAAGTTTACACAACCCCCCCAGCAACTGTTTTGAAATTTTTGTAGATCGGTGGGCCACGACGAATGAAATTTTTGCAATTATGAGTTGCTAATGGATTGGACACTTACTTACAGGATGAAAATTGAGGCGCGAGGTCAAGATCCATCAGCTGCAATAGTGTGCGATGGATTCCAAGGACACGGATGAGGATGAGGAGGGATGGGACCCGTAGGAGGGCGTGGAAAATTAATCTGCTACAATTATGGAGGACCTCGGCACTACGCGCGTGACTGCACGAACCCGACCAGAACATGTTGCCCGTACTATTACCAGTTTGATCATGAAGCGATAGATTTCCCCACACTAATCGCACAGATGCGTGAAAAGGGGGTGTTGTAGTCTACTCCAACACAGAACGTCCAAGTGATGAAGGCTGAACCGCGCAAAGAGGACCCCAACGTGAACATGGTGCTCAAAAGCGGTGCAACCACAGCAAAGGATAAGGGGAAACAACCTGAGAATAATACATGGGTTCGTAAGGCACCTACAAAGCAACTGAGTTTGATTTGGAATGTGCAAAAGAATAATTTATGGAAGCCAAGAAGAGCTTCACAGAGGCCTTTACTTCAGGTAGTAAGGATCAAAATGAGCCAGAAATGGATCCCTCCATGCTAACTACCTTTTTAGAGACATGCATGAAGATACTAAGGGACAATAAAGGAGTTAAGGGATTGCAAGAGCTAATAACTAGGTGCACAGGGTTGGGCAAAACACGCATGGTTTGGAAACTAGGCAAGCATGTTTTCGCACTGGATGGGAAATGCGATTGATGGCTTAGACTGGTGACTTTGAGATGGATCAAGTCATTCTGGACGTGGGGTCAGATGTGAATGTGCTAGCTAAACTTACCTGGGAACGTATGGGCAGGCCCACACTACAATGCTCCCCTATTCAATTAGGATGGAAAACCAGCAAAAGATCTTACCCATGGGGAGATTGTAGGGAGTAACAGTGGACATCGAAGGCGCAAGCACACAAATAGATTTTGAGGTAATAGAAATTGTGGATGACACTAACCTGTAACTGACATTGTTAGGGATATACTGGGCCATGGACATGAATGGAGTCATCAACCTGAAGAGACGAAAAATGATATTCCAGAAAATGTCTCTCCGTGTAATAGTTCCACTAGATCCAGCTGAAGGAGCGCTCTACACAGAACCTGTGTGCAACGAAGACAGTGACGATGAATTGGACTACATTTTCCAGATAACGGCACAAGAGTAGGATCGGGTAAACCCCAAAATGGACAGAAGAATCTCATGGGAGCATGATAGTTCCTGCACGTCAGATTCAGATGAAGAAATAGAGTGATGGCAGAAACGATTACATGAAGTAACCACGCTAAATTGTAATATGATGATTAGATCACTACGACGCGTGACAACCAAAGTAAGGAAAGTGCCCACAGATGATGGCGCAACAAAGGGGGAGGAATTCATAGAACACTGTGGGACTACAATCATGGAGCAAGAGTAGCACGGTGCACAAAAAGGGGCGTTGCACGTGCCAACTACACGAGGCCGGAGCACACCTGGGAAGATTAGGTGGAACGGACGAGAATGTAGAAAGCGGCAGCAGGTTGGAGGCCTTCAACGTCAGATGCAGTCAGGGTAGCTAGGACGAAGCTGGTTTGGCACCTACCTACAACCACCACTCCAACTAAATCTGTGCATAATAGGGGTTCAATGGGCCAATAAGACCATAAAAAAAATAGGGCAAACGAAGATGAGCCTATCATTGATAAGACGAGATGAAACTAGGAGGTCAGAGGAAACTCCCTAGATTGCAGCCCTCGTGCTTTGGATAGGATGTGAGGACTAGGGTAAAGGAATTCGACAGTTACAAGAAGCAGTTTGGCGCGAGCGATTGAAATGTCACAAACTCAATGAAGAATGGGCACAACAAAAGAAGAAAAGCATGCGATTGGGTGAAGAAATCAGCAAACTGAACATCGGAATCACACCTGTAGGTCATGCAAAATTAAGCATAAGGGGACCAGGCCTAGTCGGCCCCACTATGGCCTTGGAACAAGTTGCGACCCTACTATCATGGCTATGACCGCACCTTACGAAACAAGGGAATGTAGAACACAACATGCTACTAGATACAAAGGTACTTGAAGGGTGCCCACAACCTGGGTTAGCAGGGAAGCGGAAGTCTCACATGTTGAGTGTGACCACCTGACTATCTGTGGAAAGCACAGTCTCAGCATCCCAAGCAGTTGAAAGAAGGCACGAGACTATAAATGAGTCTGCAGGAGAGCTGCGCAAAAAAGAGGTTCCACGCAGAGCCAGTCGGTCATCAGGATCGCGGTCGCGCATAAGAGGCTACATTTCTACGTGAGACGGCTGAGAGGTGACCATTAACATCACTATTCATGACAAGAAGTCTAATTTATGGCAGAGAGGAGTGGGCGGTGGGCCATTAAGACAGGAATTCTGAGTTAGATACAGGAAGATCTACTGCCAAGAAGATATTAATGACTCAGAAGTAGCGGGAATGGTCAAAGTTAAATTCAAATGTGCTTATAAATCCCCTTGGGGTAGCCTCAAGTTCCCCTTGGATATTGGAGATTCGAGCCAGTACATCGTAGCAAGCACCAGAGTAAGTACCCAAACGACTCCAGGATAGAAACCATGTCTGCTAGAACCAGAGTGAAATTCGCAAAAGAGCCCTATCTGACCCAGGAGGAGCCAGAAGAGGTGGTTGCTACCCCAGAGGTTCCAAAATCCCCAAGCACGCCGCAACCCCGAAAATACAAGCACACTATGTGACCAATCCGGGTATCACCACGATTCAGTAAACTGTCAAGGCTTGTTGTGTGTGGAATTGGGTAGATTTAGTAGATCTAGGATTATTTTTTGTTTTTCATAACTTTGGGAGAGGACCGCACCCTTGGGTTGGGACACAGTGCGGACCTATCCGCACTTTTGCTTTTAGCACAGAGCGGTATCGCACCTGTGTTAACTGTGGGCCTGCGGACCCTGTCAAAATTTTGGAAAACCTAAGATTTTCTCTGTTAGTAAGCTTAGTTTTTGTTTAGATTTTGTTATCTCCTGCCCAAACCTGCATATAACTTGTCAGAAGCTTTTCTTAGGTTAATTCCATTGGTGTTATAGTTTTAGGTGAAATTCCTAGAAGCTTTGATCATTGGGTTTGGTTTTCATTTTGGTCTTGTAGTAGCTCTGAGCTTAGAAGCTGTAGAAACCTCAGATCGCCTTGGTTTTTGCTAGCCTTCTTATGGGTCTGACCATTTGCAAAATCTATCTTTGCTGAGGAATCCACCTTGAGTTTTCTCTTTACGAAACTTCGAAAAAGCTTGTGTTAAAAGTTTGGATTTCATTTTTAGAAAAGAAAACAAAAAATTGGTTGCTTTTTGACTGATTTATGATTCTGGACAAATTAGTCCTTAGTTTGCTTGTAGCTAAGTAAAACATCCTTGAAAAAGACATCTTGCAAGCTTTGACTTCAAATAGCTTTTTATAGTTTATAGATCTCAAGATTAGTTAGTTCCATAGTTTTGAGTGTTTTATAAAAATAAAAATTCTCTTTTGAAAAAAGTTTGTTTTTGTAGTGTTTGAGTGTTTTGAAAGAAAAGGGAAATTTTTGTGAAAATAACTAGTTGTCTCATTTTGAGTGCATTGGAAAAGACAAAAGCTCTTCTTTTAATTTGTTTGTTAAGAAAGATTTGTGTTTACAAGTATTTGCATTCTCAAACTCTTTCCTAGCTAGAAGTTCATTGAAGGGAAAATATTGCTTAATCATCTTAAGTGCATCTTTTAGTGATTTCGAGTCGAGTCTTCACACCACGAGTTTCATCTCCGCACCTCTTGACTTAAACAAAAACCAATAAAAATAACACTTAAAGTAAAATCTATCTAGTAATCTTTTTGTTTCTAGGGCTCTGATACACCCACATAGCTTAGGCTAGTGTCTGGGAGTAGGGAGTAATTAACACTCCAAGACAGTAAAACAAACAAGTAGTTGTATCTTGTGGTAGGAGAGAAATCCAATTGTTGCATTTATGCTCTGGGAAAGCTCCTCTTAAAGGAGAAGCATGAGATCGTGTCCGAACCAGTGTGGGAATCAATCCTTCCTCATTGGGAACGATGCCAGATATTCACGTATTAAAAACGGTAAACCTCGGATTAACCATTGTCGAGGAGCCTGGGGTCACTTGTTGGTAAACCTTGGATTATGTCAAGGAGCCTTCAAGGGGATTAAGCTTGTTACTCTGCCCTTGCGTGCATATCGGATCGTAGACTATTCCCCCAGGTATATTTGTTTCCGTTGGTAACCTTAGTGACCATATTCTATAGGATTCTTCCTAAGGTGACAGTGGTGGGAAGATCCCACTGTACCTGGAGTAGACGTCGGCTAGACTCACTTGGATTTTCTGGGGGGTTATCTTCACTCGAGATGGTTTAGTGGAGAAACTTGTACCAGTCTATTCATTAAGCAGGTTGCCGGGGTAACTGTTC
The DNA here is from genome assembly GCA_031772625.1 of Pinus tabuliformis. NCBI lineage: Eukaryota > Viridiplantae > Streptophyta > Pinopsida > Pinales > Pinaceae > Pinus > Pinus tabuliformis. The sequence goes on along the minus strand of CM062807.1, from coordinate 347,236,673 downwards.
CAACCGCCATTTCTGTATTGAACTCTGCGACGTTGGGCTTCATCACCAACTAGTGTTTTCAGTACGGAAAGTTATTGTTTGTGTGTGTTTGATCTCCTAGATTCTTTAGGCGTGTGATTCAATTTTTTTTGGTTATTTAGAGGCTTTAGGTGGTTTTCATTGAGATTTTACTTTGTTTGCGTGTGAAGTAGTTAAAAATTTTAATCGTGGCTGAATTATCGAGGAAGTCCCGTAGACTTCGGGGCCAACCTCCTGAGTTTTCACCGAGCTGGCATGAAGGGTTAAGAGCCCTTGTAACTCCTAGAGACAGTAGAGTTGGGTCACCTGAAGAAGGAGAGTCTTCTTTGGTGGTACATCCTGATTTTCAAGCTTTAGTAGCAGATTATAATCCACAATCAGTGTCTGTTTCCGAAATTACTGGTAGCTTTTCATCTACTAGTGATATAGGTGAGGAACCTGAAATATCCGAACCTGAAAGTGAATTTGCTGCTACCCCAACATCGGGGTTTACCTCTCCAACTTCTAGTGGTCCTGGTTCACCCAGGGTAGAAAGAATAATTACCCAAAATCTTCCTTCTGGACTTATAGCTATCGAAGAACTTGCTACTCTGGAAGAAGAAGTAGGCATCCCTATCCCTGAAAATCAACCTGTTATTGAACTTAGGGAGCGTGAATCAATTTTTTACAGTCCACCTAGGAGCAGTGCTTGGTATCTTTCATTGACTAATTTTTTGGAAAACCCAGGGCTAAGTTTTTCACCACCTCGTATTCCTTATCACCCAACACCTAGAGGTTACTATCCTCCGTTAAATATGTCAAGACAGTTGTCCATGTTTACTCAATCACCAGAATCCTTTTTGTACGGCGGTCCTTCTGTTCCCTCTGGGTATCAGTCACTTTCTGGTACTTTTGCGGGAGCATCTCCTCAACCCATTGAACAAGGGTTATTAACTGGAAACAATGGTACTAAGCCGTTGAGTGTAGAAGATATTCTCATGATGTCAGGTACTATTCCTAATCCTCAACCTCAAGGTGGCCAGTTACCGCCTGGGGGGCAACCTCAAAATCCTCAATTATCGCCTGGTGGGCAACCTCAAGGTACCCAATTTGCGCCTGGGGGGAAACCTCAAGGACAGTACATACCTATGGGACAGTACGTTCCTCAAGGTCAACCCCAGACTCAATATGTACCTCAAGGTCAACCCCAGTATCAATATGTACCTAAAATTCAACCCCAGTATTAGTGCGTGCCTCAAGGGTATCAACCCCAAGGTCAGTACTCGAACCAAGGTTTCCAACCACCCTCCGGTCAATCATATGTTCAAGGAACGGGAAATGTAACTTTGAATTATCAAGCCTACCCTCAACCTGGTTATGGTCCTCAATATTCTCAACCTGTTATGGGTCTGTACCCCGGAATGAATTTAGTGTGGGATCCATCAAAAACTCAACAGGTCTTGCAACCGAATATACAGTTGTCATCTCAAACTGGACAACCCTTAGTTTCCAGTTCACCCCAGCAACATGTCCAGTCAACTATTAAAACTTTTGTACCTTCGGTAGTTTCTCAGCCTGGGCCTAGTACGCCTCGTACTCCACCTCAAACGACTACTGCAACTGCTGCAACATCTGTTCAATCTACCCCACCTACTTCTGGAGTATCGACAGCTCCGGTTTCTACTGTTCCTGTATCTACTCCTCAGACATCTTTACCTCAGTCTGGATCCACAATTCAAACTTCGATTCAGATGCATGTAGGACAACCTAGTTCAAGTACGGTTGTCACAAGTCAACCACAGTTTACTTATCAATTGTACCAGGGACAGTGCCAATTCAGTCCTGCTGTGCAGCAACCAGTCTATCAGTATCAACCGTACCCTGGGTATACATATCAACAACCTCAACAACCCCAGTACGGTCCGGTTAATCCTAGTTTTCCGAGAGGATACAATATCCTAAATGCAATTCCTATTCCTAGTTATCCTGGATATCCTCCTCCTGGGGCTGGTCTCATGACCTAGATTTTTAGGGACCCTAACTTTGGACTTGCCTAACTTGTCACGCCTAACGAACGATCCCATTAATTATCTTCCGTTTTGGCTGCCAATTCCAAATAAGTTGCCTAGTGATATTCCCAAGTTTGAAAGCAAATCAGGAGAGGACCCGTCGAACCATGTGGTGACTTATCACCTCTGGTGTGCGTCTAACTCCATTTTAGATGATTCAATCCATCTAAGGCTTTTCTAGCGCACTCTAATTGGTCTTGCGGCCAAGTGGTACATTGAGTTACCACGAGCCACTTTTAATAACTTTAGTTAGTTAGCTACCTCGTTTTTAGCTCATTTTCAGTTGCCAGTCAGATATGACAATGGCACGGAATTACTAACTTCATTAAATCAGTCGACATCCACTTATATTTCAGATCACATTCATGAATGGAGATGTCGACGGCGTTTAGTGAAGGTTTTTATTACGGATCAGATATTAGCTGAATGGTTTGTGAAATCTTTATTGCCAAAGATCACTGAGGATGTAGCTAAGGCCGTAGTTGTTACTGAGGAGCAAGTAATTGCTCAAGCACAATACCTTGACTTGGTTTATACTCAGTCAGGTACGTTACACGAGAAAATCCCCGATCTTCCTAAGCAAAATCAAATCGCCGCAGCTCCTTCTATTGGAAATAACACTGAGAGGGGTGGGGTGAATCAGTATTATCAAGTCAATAAAACTTTTTCATTTCCAAACTCTGATTCATATATTCTACTTCCACAACTTCTTATGATTAAGTTAATTGATCTTCAATGAGGGCATTAGAACATTATCAACCATATTATCAGTTAACAGATGCAGTAACATAGAGTAGATCATCACACATAAGGCACACACATGAACACCATGATATAAGGTGGAAACCCAATGCGGGAGAAAACCACCTGCTGCAAGTCATCTCAATCTTCTTCTTAATAAGAAAATCCTTTTACAATATTTTGTACTGGTGCAGTCTTATACCAGTACGAGAGCTACAACCCCCTTTGCTCTTGTACTAACCGATCCATTTACTAGTACGCAGGCTGCTTCATACTACAATGCTCCAAAGAATTCCTTTAGCTCTTGTACTAGCTTAGATACTAGTACGTAGGTGCTGACCTACAATCTTCTCTCCTCCAGGTACCACGTTTCTTCAATTTTCAGACTGGATACACTGAAGCACAACACATAATTTGAAAGGCCACATTTCATCCAATTTTCATACTGGACCCAACAACATTGAAGCTCATAATCAAACAACCTTCTGAATCACCCAATCACCAGATCAATACATATACAATGAGAGTTATCAACCAGATCTAGTCCACCAGATCATATAAGGATAAGTCATTATGAACCTGATCCATTCATCTATCAATACTGAAGCTAATCATAATCATTCAATCAATCACTGTTGTTATCAGAACATAATACCAGACATCACTTCAAAACCCAGAACACAACAATAATAAATAGGGGTAGCTAAATAGATTTCATGAAAAGTCTGCAGCTTCACCCATAGAACACCTGCGTACATCCGCACTGTTTCCAACTGCTTTCCTGCGCACCCACGCACTATGCCTCACGGACTTCCTGCGTACCTCCGCATCTGCACCCCTTCTGGGCCTGCGTATCTGCACACCTGCAGCGCTTCTGTGCCTGCGTATTTGCGCACCTGCAACGCTTCTGTGCCTGCGTATCTCCGCACTTTTCTTTCGCTGCACTTGCGGTCCTGCGGGTATAGACAATTTTCAGACTTCAAGGATAACCCAGACTATCAGATCTATAGATCTGATCATGCGCCGAAGGGATCTCAACCCATTAGTAGATCTGACTTGTAACCCTCATGTTTCTCCTTGATTTAGATTCAGCTATCTCTCACAAACCCATCACTAGAATTTCAGATCTAGCTTCTCTTAAGATCTTCTTCTTTCACAAGTGTCTAGCCAAATGATCTCCTTTGCTTTATATAGGCAAGCTCTTGCTAAAGCCATGAATCAATACCATAGATAACAAATACAAGGGATCCAAACTGGGGCTAAATTAGATCCTATACCACGGGCCAAAACCATAGAATCAAGAACGGCGGGCTAAATACCACGGGCCAAACATAAGAAACCCCACGGGAGCGCGCTTCTCTGCCTTAAAGTGAGTGAACTGGGGTCCGCACCTTTTACATGGTGTACCTGCGGGTATGTACGCACTTTATCTATGATATTCCTGTGGGTCTGCAGCTTTTGTACGGTCTACCTGCGTACCTCTTATTTTCTTCATTATATGTGAGCTAATCATCAATCTCTGCTACTAACCTGTTGTACAGTGATCCATCACCCGTATGAGTTGCCATCAAGGACAATACTTTAGCCATAATGCCAACAATCTCCCCCTTTGGACTTGATGGCAAAGCTTACTTGTCATACTAAGAACTTGTCATTTGATTCCTTTGAACTGTCCTGCATCAATGAATTATGTTACATCTGATATCTCTTCTGTAGATTCATCTGAATGTATATAAGTGAGATGTTCTTCTATGAGATGGTTTCCATCAAGTACAACACATGCATCATAATGCCAACAATCTCCCCCTTTGGACTTGATGGCAACAACACCAAATCACTCTCCCCCTTTGACATCAAGGGCAAAGGGTTTTGCTCCCCTTAAGAACATGCTCCTCTTGACTATAAACCAGATCTGCTGAAGTCTCTGAATGAGCTCCCCCTTTGTATATGCCATGGTGCACCAATCTGATCATGCTCTTTCTGAGAACAAGCTGAAATGTCTGCTCTGCTATATAGTGTTGTTTATGCTCAAGCTTCCCCTGACTGTAAGCAAGGTCTGCAAAAAGATGTTCTATAAGAAGAACATGACTCTATATATCATAAATGACCTTCCTATCACCAAAAGACTCAATACATACATCCATCACCCAACCAAGTGGGGATACATCAGGAACTAAATACATTACATCTTCATCCCAGGCATAGTGGGGAAACCAACATAGGTCGTTACATGACCTGAAGAGATGACTACAATAGATAGAGACACACTATTACATCATGAGTCTTGATATGACCTTTACAGAGATCAGACACCTAAATAAGATCATGATAAACATCAGCAACAACATTGTATGATCTGCTTCATAGTATCTGTCAACAGCAATTAGTGCATGAATCATCAAGGTATGTCCGCATCAACAGAATTTCACATTCTATGTGAGAAACACCATAGCCATCATGATCATCATTTGGGAATATCTGCATCAATCAACATATGTACGAAACAACCTATCATCATATAGGTAAGAGCTCATCATCATCATGTCTCCAACAATGTAACTTTGAATAATCACCCATGTATCCAGCTAACAATCCTCATATGTGCCAAGAACAATACGAATCTTGCATCATAATTCTTCTTATCCTTATGAAGATCGCCATGTAAGCACCAGATATGTAGCATCAGAGAATCAACCATAAATCTGATCTGAAAATCAACTATGTAAATCCAAGAATCATATGAGATGGACAACTCATAACCACATCATAGCAAGATATATCATTTAGCCATATAATCTTCATCACCAAGGACCATTAACCATAATGCCAACAATGCATTAAAAACATATGCTCCCCTTAAACTGGTGCCATCTGTCAGATCTTATCAGTAAGAAAAGTCAACCAATAAATGCCTCAAGACAGATCCACAGTTTCTCATTATATGTCCTGTGTGGCTCCGCACTTCACCTTCCGCTCCTCTGCGTATCCCCGCACTTGACTTTCTGTGTTTCTGCATATTCCCGCAGAGAGCATTCTACTACAGCGCGTACCAACGCACTGTTTCTTGAATCACACCGCGTACTACTACTGTGGCCACACACCCTCAGATGCTATCGCGACGCGTATCTACGCACCTGCAGCTTCTGTAGCACCGCGTACTTTCACTGTGACTCCGCACCTGAACCTCTGCCACGCCGTGTACCTTTACTGTTCTTCCGCACCTGAACCTCCATCACGCCGCGTACCTACACACTGGGACTATGCCTTCGCTGCGTATCCTCGCACTTTCATTGTGTATCACCTGCGTTCCTCCGCACAGGAACTTCTGCTCTGCTGCGTACGCCCACACTTTCGCAGTGAATGGTCTGCATACCTCTGATTAGAACCCAATTAAATAGTCCTCCTCTGTGCCACTGACAGTCAGATTCCCAGATCTGATCTTGTGCTCGAGAGATCATACTTCATAGATTCACTTCCAACTTCACTTTCCCTACTGCCTTTCTTCAAACAATCATATACGCGATTTTGCAGTATCCAACTCGCGTATATACGCGTCATTCCTTTATGGAGTTTGCATATGAGATTCAGGACACTGAAGTTTTGTACTTTCAGCTCCCTCTAATTCTGGTATGTCTGTACGTTGTGCTGTGCCGCCTTTTTCTGACTGTACTTCCTTTTTCCTCCATATCTTCAAGCGTGATGATGTTTTCTCCTTTTGGTGTGATATTCGTGCTGTGTTCCTGCATTCCTTTGCTATGTGTCCAAGCTTGTTACATGCATAACATCTTACATGTTTCATATTCCTTTTGTAGCAATCAGCAGCTTTGTGACCATACATATTGCAAGCAAAGCAATATCCATTAAAGTACCTTGAATGAGATGATCTTTCTGCATGATGGTCTTGAACCCTTCTTCTTCTACATCTAGCTGCAACATGTCCAAGATTATGACATACATAACATTCAACATTATTCATAGGAGGAGTAAAATATTTTCTTTGAAGCATCTCTTTCCTTGGTAGATGATGACATTGACCTTTCATCTCTTCGTTGATCATTTTAGATTTCTCTTTAGAGTTCCTTGCCTCACCTTGTGAACTAGATTCACCTTCAACATTTTCATGAAAGCCAAGACCAGTTTTGATAGCAGGAGACCTTTGACTATTAAGAATATCATCCAAGACTTTAGAACTATCTTGAAATCGTAAAAGCTTATCCTTTTCTTCTAATTTACCTTTCAAGATATTTACCTCAACCTGAAGCTGTTCTTCCTTTTCCAGACATTGCTTCTTCAAAATTTCTTCAGATTTTCTTCCTTCTTCCATTTGTTGCCTTAGTTTGAGTATCTCCTTTTCTTGTTCTTCATTCAGATCCTGCTGCATTTGACGAACTCTGAAGGCACATTCCAGCTGGGATTTTAAGCTGATGACTTCGTTGTCTTGTTTTTCAATTGCTTGGTGTAGATCTTCATTCTGCTTCTTTGATTCTTCAAGATCTTCCTTTAGTGAGAGGATCGTGGCTTCAAGACTTTCATAATAACTGGATCGATCTCTGAGCTCCTTGATTGTTGTGTTCTTTTCAATGACTTCATTTCTTAGAGATGTTGCTTCAACCTGCAACTTTTGATACTTTTCCTTGCATAACTTTTGATGAGCTTTTTGTCTAGTAACAGCTTCTTTGAGGGCACCACTCTTTATGTTCAGAAGTCTTTCTTGTTCATTAATTTTGTTTGTCAGCCTGTTAAATTCTGCCTCTATTTGATATCCTTCTTCCTCACCCATAAGAGCACATTCAGTTGTTTCGTTATCACTTCCATCTTTTCCAAATGGATAGATAGCTGGAACATCAGAGGATAGCAAATTCATACCTGATAGTTCATCTTCATTCTAAAATGATTCTGAATCTGATTCTGAATCTGAAGAGCTTCTTATACCTAATCCCCAATCGATTCTCCCACTGTCATAGTTCTTCTGAGATGTCTTCTTCTTCTTATGAGCTTTCTTCTTAAGCTTCTTTCCCATTGTTCCACGGATCTCCTTCAAGCGATCAAGCTTCTATCAAAGGACCTGCTCTGATACCAATTGTTGGAAATAATACTGAGAGGGGGGGGTGAATCAGTATTATCAAGTCAATAAAACTTTTTCATTTCCAAACTCTGATTCATATATTCTACTTCCACAACTTCTTATGATTAAGTTAATTGATCTTCAATGAGTGCATTAGAACATTATCAACCATATTATCAGTTAACAGATGCAGTAACATAGAGTAGATCATCACACATAAGGCACACACATGAACACCATGATATAAGGTGGAAACCCAATGCGGGAGAAAACCACCTGCTGCAAGTCATCTCAATCTTCTTCTTAATAAGAAAATCCTTTTACAATATTTTGTATTGGTGCAGTCTTATACCAGTACGGGAGCTACAACCCCCTTTGCTCTTGTACTAGCCGATCCATTTACTAGTACGCAGGCTGCTTCCTGCTACAATGCTCCAAAGAATTCCTTTAGCTCTTGTACTAGCTTAGATACTAGTACATAGGTGCTGACCTACAATATTCTCTCCTCCAGGTACCACGTTTCATCAATTTTTAGACTGGATACACTGAAGCACAACACATAATCTGAAAGGCCACATTTCATCCAATTTTCATACTGGACCCAACAAAATTGAAGCTCATAATCAAACAACCTTCTGAATCACCCAATCACCAGATCAATACATATACAATGAGAGTTATCAACCAGATCTAGTCCACCAGATCATATAAGGATAAGTCGTTATGAACCTGATCCATTCATCTATCAATACTAAAGCTAATCATAATCATTCAATCAATCACTGTTGTTATCAGAACATAATACCAGACATCACTTCAAAACCCATAACACAACAATAATAAACAGGGGCAGCTAAATAGATTTCATGAAAAGTCCGCAGCTTCACCCATAGAACACCTGCGTACATCCGCACTGTTTCAAACTGCTTTCTTGCGCACCCACGCACTGTGCCTCACAGACTTCCTGCGTACCTCTGCATCTGCAGCCCTTCTGGGCCTGCGTATCTGCGCACCTGCAGTGCTTCTGCGCCTGCGTATCTGCGCACCTGCAACGCTTCTGTGCCTGCGTATCTCCGCACTTTTCTTTCGCTGCACTTGCGGTCCTGCGGGTATAGACAATTTTCAGACTTCAAGGATAACCCAGACTATTAGATCTACAGATCTGATCATGCGCCGAAGGGATCTCAACCCATTAGTAGATCTGACTTGTAACCCTCATGTTTCTCCTTGATTTAGATTTAGCTATCTCTCACAAACCCATCACTAGAATTTCAAATCTAGCTTCTCTTAAGATCTTCTTCTTTCACAAGTGTCTAGCCAAATGATCTCCTTTGCTTTATATAGGCAAGCTCTTGCTAAAGCCATGAATCAATACCATAGATAAAAAATACAAGGGATCCAAACCGGGGCTAAATTAGATCCTATACGACGGGCCAAAACCATAGAATCAAGAATGACGAGCTAAATACCACGGGCCAAACATAAGAAACCCCATGGGAGCACGCTTCTCTGCCTTGAAGTGAGTGAACTGGGGTCCGCACCTTTTACATGGTGTACCTGCGGGTATGTACGCACTTTATCTATGATATTCCTGCGGGTCCGCAGATTTTGTACGGTGTACCTGTGTACCTCTTATTTTCTTCATTATATGTGAGCTAATCATCAATCTCTGCTACTGACCTGTTGTACAGTGATCCATCACCTGTATGAGTTGCCATCAAGGACAGTACTTTAGCCATAATGCCAACAATTAGCTGAATGGTTTGTGAAATATTTATTGCCAAAGATCAGTGAGGATGTAGCTAAGGCCGGAGTCGTTACTGAGGAGCAAGTAATTGCTCAAGCACAGTACCTTGACTTGGTTTATACTCAGTCAGGTACGTTACACGAGAAAATCCCCGATCTTCCTAAGCAAAATCAAATCACTGCAGCTCCTTTAGGGTCTCATGCCGCTGATGGTATGATTGGTACGGTTAACACCAAAAGTAAGAAGAAGTCTTCCAAGAATTCTTCTCCTATCATAACCTTGCCAGATTCCCCTACAGGAGATTCTTCCGTGGAGATTTACGCCGATATTCACGTTGTAGAGTCATCTACAGCCAAATCAAAATCTGGTGGTAAGAAGAAAGGGAAGAAGAAAAATAAAACGGATAAAAATTCAAAAGAGAAACCAGAAAAAGCGGAATCAAATGATGAGAAACGCAAACCTCGTTATCCTTGTCTCATTTGTGACGAAGAGCATTTTACAAGAGACTGCCCTCATCATGCAGAGGTTGCAAAGATTGTCAAAGGTTCCCAAACGCCTGCTGTTTTGAAGGATCCTTTTCCAAGTCAAGACAGTAAGATGATAGGTTCTTCCTTGAATGCCAATGAAGAACCCATAATGATGATGTCCCATGTTAGGATTGCGACTCGATCACATGATTATGGTAGTAAAAGTCCTGTTGATGGTAAAGAAGCAGAATCTTCTCATTCTAACCCATCAACCTCAGCTCCCGGTTCTGATCCACTACAGATCGAGAAACCTAATCCAGACTTAGTAATCAAACGCCCCACCAAGGGTATCCTTCGAAAGTCAGCTTTCAATCCACATGCGAGAGCGGCTCAGAACTATAACATTGTTGAGGATTTAGCTGTTTCACCTTCAGCAATGTCGGCTTTGGAAGTCCTGCAATCATGTCCAGCATAGCGTAAATTACTTTTGTCGACTATAGGAGCTATTGACGTTCAGGACTCGAACCTAATAATTTTCGATCTAGAAAATAGTACACCGTGCTTACCTCATCAAATGGCTTTCCAGATCCCAGTGATAGTCAAAAACAGGCCTATTCATAGGACTGTGATTAATGAAGGAGCCTCAATGTGTATTATGTCGATGCAGTGTTGGAGATCGCTTGGTTCTCCTTCACTAAATCAATCCCCGACAATTCTAAAAGCCTTTGATGGCCGTGGGTTTCATCCTTTTGGCATTCTGCAGGATTTACCTATAGGGGTTGAAGGAAAAACTGTTAATCTAGATGTGGAGGTGGTTGATGCCCCTCTAGATTACAACCTTCTCTTGGGTCGTAGTTGGTCTTACGCTATGACAGCTGTCATTTCATTGGTCTTTCGGGTTATAAAATTTCCTCATAATGGAAAGATCGTAACAATAGACCAGCTGGCTTACTTTTCATCCAACCCAGCCTCTTCTGAAAGCATTCAGCATGTCGGTAAAACGACTATCCCATATAAGGATGTTGGAGTAGGACTAGTTAAAGATGTTGGTTTACTGGGAACTTTTCCTTTTCCTCCGATCAACGCATTGTATTCTTTTGCAACCATTCATATGATTTCGTTAGACACCATTGTTTATGACGATCCTTGGATCGTACCTTCTCAATCTGAGATAGACTCATTTGGTGATGTTATGCCTTTGAGTCCATATGAAATTGCATATGAGGCCGTGCAATCATTTTCTGACCCATCTTCAACCAAAATTGACTTAATGAATGTGGTCCATGAGGAATCACTTTTCACATCAAACTCGGATGCAACAACATTTTCCGAACTTGTTCACTCTGATGAGCAAATTCATGAAATCCTATGTATAGATGATTTACCATGGGAAGATCTCCATAACAGATCTTCGTTCTTACCCGAGAATGATCGTTTTGAAAATGATTTTTCATCAATTTTTACGACTGAATATGTCAAGGAACCTCAGAATCCAATGAAAAATCTTGATTCAGAGTTAAATTTGGGAAACATCTGTCGAACTATTCCTATTGACATTTCGGTTAAGCCTGGAATTGTTGAAAACATTCATATAGGTGCCTTGTGTACAGAAGATGAAATTCAAATATATAAGGCCCTATTTCAAGAATTTCGCGACGTGTTTGCGTAGTCATATGAGGAAATGCCAGGAATTGACCCCGGAATTGTTGTTCATGAAATCAATACTTACCTGGACGCTAAACCCGTCCGACAACGTTTGCGTCAGATTCACCCAAGAAAAGCTATTGCTATTAAAGAAGAAGTTGAAAAATTACTCAAAGCAGGTTTCATTTATCTGATTTCGTTAACGGATTGGGTATCGAATATTGTTCCGGTTAACAAAAAGCAAGGGACAATAAGAATATGTATCGATTATAGGGACATTAATCGAGCCTGTCCAAAGGAAAATTACCCAACTCCCTATATCGATCAAATCATTGATGATTGTGCCGGCAACGAAATATTCTCCTTCATGGATGGTTTTTCTGGATACAATCAAATCAATATTCTACCTGCCGATCAACCAAAAACGGCTTTCATTTGTCCATGGGGGACATTTTCTTATTGCAAATTACCCTTTGGGCTCAAGAATGCTGGGGCAAATTTTCAAAGGGCCATGTCTTATGCGTTTCATGACATCAAGCACATTGTGCAACCCTATCTCGATGATTTGCCTGCTCATTCATTACATCGAGCTGATCATCTCATCCATTTACGAGCAATCTTTATGAGGTGTAGGCATTATCGGATTAGGTTGAATCCACACAAGTGTGTTTTCTGTATAGAAACAGGTCGATTGCTGGGGTTTGTTGTTTCGAAAGCCGGCATTCGCGTCAATCCCTCGAAGGTTGAAGCTATTGTCAAATTGCCTCCTCCTTCGAGTCTTCGCCAATTCCAAAGTTTGCAAGGGAAAGAAAACTTTTTACGACGATTCATTCCTAACTACGCTGAGGTTACAAAGGGTTTTACCCGGTTGTTGAAACATAATACTCTATTCTATTGGGATGAGATAGCTCAGAAATATTTTGATGCACTAAAGCACGCGTTGACCCATGCACCGTTATTGCATCCTCCCAACTACAACCAGGACTACTTCTTGTATCTCGCCGCCTCTCATTCCACCATTGGAATGGTCTTAGTTCAAGAAGATGAATTCGGTACTGAACATGTGATATATTACCTTAGTCGCACTTTAAATCCAACTGAGCTAAAATACTCACATGTGGAGAAATTGGCATTGGCAGCTGTTCAAGCTGTCCAACGTTTTCGTCACTACATTTTACTACGTAAAACTACAGTAATTTCTGATTGCAACCCTATGATCTACATTTTGACCAAGCAATTTCTAGGGGGCAAGTACTCTAAATGGATTGTGATCCTGCAGGAGTTCGACTTGGAATTTGAAAAATCTAAGTCTAAGAAATCTTTAGTTTTTGCGGAGTTAATGTTTGACTTCCCGCGTGTTGACACGGAAACTGTGGCAGATTAGCCCATTGCAGACAAATTCTTGTTTCTAATCAGCACTATAGATCCGTGGTATGGGGATATCATCGTTTATCTCCAGACCCAATCCTTTTGGCCAGAAATTTCAAGGTCAGAACATCGAAAAATACGATTCCAGTCCCAACAATTCAGAATTATTGGAGATACTCTTTATCGCCGTGGGGCGGACTCTGTTTTTCGACGTTGTTTAACTCACGAGGAAGTTGAAATGGTTCTAAATGACTGTCACTCTGGAGCGTGTGGCGGTCATATGTCTGGGTATGCCACAACCCAAAAGATATTGCGCACTGGCTACTTCTGGCCGTCTTTGTTTAAAGATTGTATTAACGCGGTCCGAAAATGCCACAACTGCCAAATTTTTTATCGAAAGATGCGTGCTCCACCTGCTCCTCTCCACCCTATAATTGCCATTGGTCCTTTCGCGAAATGGGGTATCGATTTTATTACATGTAACCCTCACTCGGCCGGGGGGCATGCGTATATCATCCTTGCGGTAGATTATTTTACCAAGTGGGCCGAGCCGATGCCTACATTTGAGGCAGAGGGAAAAACAGCTGCAATTTTCATGTTCAATCATATAATTGCTAGGTTTGGTGTTCCACAAGTGATTATCACTGATCATGGGTGTCATTTTCAAAACGTTATGATGACCGAACTTACAAGCCAACTTGGTTTGCGTCACGATAGTTCAACTTCTTGTTATCCACAATCTAATGGTCTGGTTGAATCCATCAACAAAGTTTTAGTCATCATGATCCGACGAATCATTGGGATTCATCAGTCGAATTGGCATAAGATGCTATTTTCAGCGCTTTGGGCATATCGAACCTCAGTAAAAACGTCAACATGGTTCACTCCTTTCCAACTAGTTTATGGTCTGGAAGCTGTGTTACCCATTGAATGCAAAATCCCGTCATTGCAAATGGCCATCGAGTTACTTCCAGCAACTTCCAAAGAGGAAAAACGTTTGTTATACTTGGCTCAATTAGATGAGAATCAACGTGATGCTGCATTGGCGATCGAAACTCACGCAAAACGTATTAAAGCTCAGTATGATCGAAATGTGACCCCTCAAAATTTTTCGAAAGGCGATCTAGTCTTATTGTACAATCAAGCTAATGATAAATTAGGCGCTAGAAAATTCGTTCCTATGTGGCATGGTCCCTATGTTGTCAAGAGAAAGCTAGAGAAACGGGCCTATGAATTGGAAAACTTTGACGGGGACTCTTTAGGTAAACCTAGAAATGGTCTTTACCTGAAGAGGTATTATGCTTAAGGAATGGGTATGGAGATTTTTTAGTTAGGATAGTTTTCTTTCTAGCTGGTGTGTTTTAGTTTAAAAGGTGTGCTTAGCTTAGAGAGTGTTTTTTATCATTATTCCTGCTTATCTTGGTTTTACTCTTGATATTGCAGATGTCGATGCCTCTCCAAACATACATTGGTTTCACTGATGGTGCTTGTTGTAATACACGGAACATTTCTTCCGCAGCTTGGGTTATCTATTCGCCCTCTGACGAGTTCGTATCTATGCATGGGGTAAGCCTCGGTCAAACAACGAACAACATTTCCGAGTATAGTGCAGTGATTGAGTTATTATCTGAATCTATTTCATTTAGGATTCGAAGTTTGATAGTGAGGTTATATTCTGAACTCGTTGTATTACAGCTTAATAGAGTGTATGCCATTAGAAATCCAGTGTTATTGAGATTATTTTTGAGAGTGCGTCTCTTGGAACGTGAATTTGATTATATTGAATATCAGCATATTCCAAGATCCTTAAATACATTAGCAGATGCAATTGCCTCTCAAATGTTAAGTAGACATTTGCAATAATCATACATGTAAATTTAAAAGCATTCCATAACATGATTTACAAGATAAGCCGGTAATAGTGATATATATAGGAGTGTGTCAAAATATACATCGTCCTCGATCATAGGTTGAAAAACACCTTATGATCGGCAAAATTGATAAGTACAAAAGCAAAATGTCATATGTGTCTACAATAGGCGATCATCCTATCACTGGTAATGATCTCGATAAGAAACCACTGTATGGGCCACCTTACAAAGGAACATCCTAAAAGGTCCTGGGACCCCAATCACATAGCGCTATAATCGACGAGGAATATCATATATGCCAGTCTCTGGAATGTCCCCTGTCAAACGCTCTAGATGACTCTCCAACTCGACCAAGGTCTCTGTTGATTCATCCTGTGGGGCTGGTGCCGCTACAGCTGGTTGTTTCCTCTCGTAAGGCCGGAGAGTGGCTAGTCGCTGTGGACGAACATCTGCATTGAAACTTTTACTATTAGTTTTTGGACGACATAGAAAAAAAAAAATTAAATAGGAAAATGTTGAAAATGATTTTACCTGAATCATCCCATTGCTCTCCGGGTGGAAGAGCCATGTCTGGGTCACCGCGAAAATCTACCCCAACATAAGGGAAGTCCTGAATAGCAAAAACCTGGTTTTCCAACCAATGGAAATACTCAGGTTTGAATCGAATGACCTCTGTCCCCTCGTCCGAATGACAGGCCATAACTGCAACCCATCGCATCAGTTTGGGCTCTCGAGGAAGCCCAGCTCCAACAGTAAGGTGCTGCGGGACCAACATTGGGACCCTCTCCAGACCAAAGCTCAGAACCAAAGCCCCATAACCAAAGGTCTTCAGTTTTCCGTTCTTGGCTCTAGTTAGTTGGCCTTTTACATTAGCCAACACAGCATCGCACCAGTTGAAGATGGTGCCTCGAAAGCAGTCAACTGCCATCCGCATCTGGGATCCGGTGGCAATATGTAGTGCGGCACTCCCGCAAAGTCTGGTGACAGTAAATGCGATCACCTTGAGTTCAGAACGGGATATGGTTTTAATATCTATCCCATTGTCTCTAGCCTGGTTGTTGCAGAACTCTAGCCGGAGGCTATCGACAGACTGGCCACCTGGCCTAGTCTCGAATAGAGTCAAGTCTTCGCCTCTCTTAGGCAAACCAATCAAAAAGTATATATTTGCCGGCTCAATTTCGAGCTGGTGGCCACCAATGAAGAAGCACTGGTCCTGTATGCTCCACCTGTCTACCAGCCACTGCAAGAAGTCCACCTGGGCCCTCATGTCAGGTATGGCCCAGAATTTGTACAAGCCGCATGCCTTCAATGCATCGATCGAAGGTTGTTGATTTAACGTGGCAAGATCTACATCCTCATGCTCCCGTTCTCACCAATCTAGCATGATGTACACTCTACATCCAACAAAAAGGCAAATTAGAATGCAAGAAATTAAATTGTTTGGGTCAATTTTGAGAATTCTTGGGTTAAAAACCCTTGCTGCGGGGACCACACCCTCTGTATTAGAGACAGTGTGTGGGTCCACACCTTTCCTTCATGGAAGGTGCGGACCCCTGATTTTTTCCCCATTGAGAAAAAGTCGGGGTCCACGGGCTGCCAGTGTTATGCCTGCAGGCCCCCGCGCGCGGGTTTCTAGCCTAAAAACCCTCTAAAGAATGAAATAAAACCCTAAAACACAAATTGAAACGGTTGAAATTGAAGAGTAGGATGATGTGGATTACCTAAAGGAGACGGTGTTCGATTCCGATGGATGTATTTTCCACAATCTTCACGGGAAGTTTCTGAACAAAAGCACTATTTTCTTACCCAAATCTTGTACGGTAAAAATGAATTGACGAAAGCCCTTTTTATAAGTTTTTTGAATAAATGAATTGTAAATTTGTTTATGTTTCACTTTAGAAAGGTAATTTTTGCAGCATTTTTATCCATCTCAAACAGGTATGAGTAATGTTTGCAATTTTTGTTTAGGATAACGGATTGTTTAGGCGAAATCGATCATTTTCGACGAAAAAACATTTAGAGTCACCTTTAAGCTCTTTTCTGACTCCTAAAACATGAAAAGATCGCCGAGTTTTTCTTTTTAACTCGTTAAAACAGAACTAAAAAGACTGTCCACTTACAGCTCTTTTCTGATCATAAAAACATGAAAAGATTACTGGATTTTTGTCGTTTCAAATTCGATATTGGTTATAAAACGATGTGTCGTTGATCGATTTTTTACTTTTTCGGATCAGGGGCACTAATTACGAAAATTACTCCTTGGTCGTAAAGATCAAGCGGTTCTCTCAAGTATTATTTTATACCTTTTCAGGCTTTGGAGACACAAATTTACGAAAAAGGTCAACCCTAGAGTCTTCTTACGTTTTTTCAGACTCTCTAAAATTGAAAAACACCGAGTTTCTCTTATACTAGACTCGTTAAAATTTAACAGTAAAGGACCTGTTCAATTACAAACAGGAACAAACCACTCATTCTTAGGGTTCAAATTTAAACTAAGTTGGACTCATCCAAAGGATGAGCTTATAATCAAGCAAATGTTATCCTCCTCAAGCTTGTCAAAAATAAAGAGGTACTTGCCAGAAATGGTGGGGGAAAAGAGAGAAAAATGAGCCTGTTTGTCATACTTTGTAACCACTCTTGAACACGACACTTTTATTCACCTGGGTTGGGAAATCCTTTGCCTAACAGTTGACCAAACCACATTGAAAGTCTTCAGCCAGTTTCTGGGTATTAACTTTTTGTCAATTGTCACCAAACCATCTGTTGTATTGTTATGTGTTCAAGAGGTCACTGCCAATAAAGCCATTCATCTGCAAAATATCTGTCATCCATCTTGACCATCCCTGAGTCAGTCCTTGCAACTAAATTTCTTCAACTTGATCTATGATTTCGTGTTGTGGGCTTGCCTACGACGGATCGCTTTCTATCGACTTCAGCTCATTATCTAGAAAGATGATCTAGAAATCGTCAGTACCTTGGGATCTGCATGCCTCAATGGCAGGTTTCTCGCCTTTGACGACAGGTTGCATCCTTTACCTTTGATCAAAGGATTCTGTGACATGTTCGACATCAACACATCTATTCACATCTCATGGATTGTACTGGGTACTTTGAGAGCCATTGACATCACTGGTGGTTTCTCTCACACTTGTTAACAGTTTACATCATTGACTGGTAATCAAGTGGTTTCTACCATGTTTGACTTCAACACATTCATTCGCATGGATAGAATCGTACTGTTTCGGGAAGTAGAAATGAAGACCCTGGATCTAGTTTCCACAATCCAGGCTGCAAGGAATTTTGTATTCATTATATGGTGGACTATTCATAAACAGATGGCTGCGTCCATATTGTGTCCACATGAGTCTATACTTGTGATGTATTACAAGATCATTCCTATATCAGAGCAGTAGTTAGTTTTCTAGGTCAGTTTTGATCTGAGCATGGGAATGCCTACCTCAGCGATGATATGATCTCATATATATATCTTGCATTGAATGTTTTTACAGGTTCCGACCGGGCTCTCCACAAGATGATCCTCGAAATGATAAAGTACTTCACTCTTCCTAAATGATAAATGAAATCCTCATCTACTACAGACTTCGCACTTTAGGGGGAAATCTATTACCCAAAAATATCATCACCATGATTATTTGCAGTCAATATAGGTATATCATCACTTGTACTGTCCTCCTAAGCAAGTCTCAGACCTCAGCTCTTCAAGTCAAGCTTTGAAAATGAGAGAAAGACATTGAAAATCAACAACGCTCTGGTTCCGCACTTTCTCTCACTATTGTCTGCGGTCCCGCACCTCGTGTTCACAAAAACTGCGGACTTGCCCGCTCTATCCCTAAAGGAGTGGGTGCGGACCCCTGTGAAAGTAAAAAAGGCACAAGTTTATTCTAAAAAACTCACTTTGGGTTAATTCTAGATGATTCTAGAAGGAATTTTGACGTGGATTGGTTGCTCTTAGGTGGTTCATGCATCCCAAAAGAGAAGGAGCTAATCCCTTAATGAGAGGAGCTATCCCTTTGAAGGAGGACTTAGTAACTTCCCTCCATTGCACTATAAATTAAGGCGTTGGGCTGGTTGCTGGGGAGGTTAGAAGCTGAACATTTTTTAGGGTAAATGTTGGTGGAATTGAGACTTCCTGGATAAGCTTGAGAGGAGAGATCACATACCTTTTGGCTTCATTGGGAAGAGAGTGAAACTTGTCAAAGTAGAGGAGACTTCTTGTTGGACCCTAGGAGGAGCTTGTACAACATCAAGGCACAGGTTGTAAAGTTCTTCTTTGATTTGAATTAATACAATGAGATTCATTTTTCTCAACAAATTGTCCTATGTCATTTGTTTCATGAATTCCTTGATCATCATGTTAAGTATGCTTTATGATATTGGCTTTTCAGGTGCTATTTAATTTGTTTACTTGTTTGTGTTTGCAGATTCGCAACAAGGGAGCTCATTTGGATCAAAGGAGCGAGGCTTCCACAAACTTGCATTGGACCCAAGGTAGGCCGAAAAACTTGTATGCCTTTGTTTATAAATGCATATTTAGAGAAAGATAGTTTTTGATTATCTTGCTTGTCACTAGATATCATTAGATTCTAGGAAGGTCTATCTTGTCTGCAAGATCGACTCATTTTGTGTGACAAGTATAACTCACTCCGGGCTACGAAAGACGCCACAAGGATTCGTGAGATCAAGGTGTTTTGGACATTCATGGAGGAGAGTATCCAGACACGAATAAACCATAGACAGTGGTTATCCCCGACAATATACAACCGGTTGCAAAGTGCGACCGAGTTCAAGGCAGATATGCATAATCTTTATATTCGAGCATGAAAGGATCCCACTTGGACATGAGTAAAGCTTTGGTTCATTTCAACAGATGATGCAATTTTCGAGGCAATGGTGGCATGACCTCCGGAATTGCACACCCCGTACTTAGCCAAATTAGAAAAGATTGTAGCTCAATAGCGGAAGAAGGAAATAAAGCTACACATCACAAAGTTGGGAGAAAGAATGCGCCAAGAATGGAACACGCCCACATAATGGGAGGCGACCGAAACAGCAGCAGAGACCATCACTATGCCCATCGAAGAGATGTGGAGGCTCAGGAACTATCCATGGTGCAGGACATTCAGAGGGAAGTGGAGACACAGGAGTGCATGGACCCGACCACAACATCAACTCAACTTACGAGGCTGCGCGCCTAAGAGCAGCCATATACATGCAAAAAGACTAAGATGGTAAAAGCCTTGGAGAAAGATCTTCTTACGAGCAGTGAACCAGCACTTGATGGCAATAAGGGTGGTTTGGAGGAGTTGATGACAGAGCAGACAAATCTGTTGGGGGAGGTCAGGGCACAGATGCAGGCATTATAGGTGCGACTCCCAGGAGGGATGATTCCGACCATCGCGGAAGGTACACTCGCAGTGGAGCAGATGGTGTGTGCCACCATAATGAAAACCTTAGTATTACCAGCAGGCACTGTCCTAGTGGAGGACGAAGGTGACCTAAGGGGTTGGGGTTGAACTTGGCCACCTTCCTAGAGAAACCCTATAACAATTGTAGGATAGGGTAACCACTAAGCTCCGTGCCAGGGAAGGTCGTGCCCTCCAATTATTAATGGAGCAAAAAGGAAATCTAGAGCAGATCATTCTACAGCACAATGACTTGATTGCACACAACAAAGGATTGGAACAGGCCATGGAGGAGGTCTATAGCAATGTACTAGAACTGGATGTGCTAGCAGAACTCCCTGCAACTGATAAGATTCATCACATGGTAGCAGGATTCCAAAAGGCTCAAGCAGAGGCCGCGAAGGCTTAGTGGGAGTTGAAACTGCAAATCGTGGAGCTAAGGATGAAGGTGCAACCTACTACACCCCTGGAAGTTAGAGAGCAGTTCCATTGTGAAATTCAAGCAGGACTAGAGGTGATAGAGCACGTTGTACAATATTGCACAGGATTGTTGGATCAATCCCTTCTCATGCTCACATCACTACAAGAAGACCCAAAACTGTAGTAGGTAGAGATAGAAGCATGGCAGTTGCAGAAGGCTTATGAAAATGTCCAGGGGACTGTGTAAACGGTTGCCATCACTCAGCGCTTGGCCAAGATGAGGGAGGGTCAGGCTTTGAAGGAGCAAGTGGATGCCGCACAACAATGAGAAGCTAGGCTCAAAGCGCGCATCTAGCCTTGGCTTGAGGATGCGTTCATGGTTACCACTACGATCGAGGGGAATCTGACCCAGTTGTAGGACAAATATGCGCTAAGGCAAGAAGAGACCTCCGACAATGCATCAGAACGTCGAGCACAATTGATATAGCAGACAACGGAAGAATGTGTGGCAGATGTCAGTGCAATGCAAAGGTTGTTGGAGGAACTACGGGCAAAGATCAACGCACCAACCGAGTGACACGAGACGAGTCATGATGATTGTGTTGGGGGCTTATTAGGTAGCGGAGGCCCCGCGTAATGTGTTTGCGGCCTAAAGCTTGCAATTTTGGGTAAAAGCGTTGTAAAAGCTCTACGAAGTGCGTGGAACGTGAATTGTAATGAGTCAAGTCTAAGGGTTGTTCACCCACAAATAATGTAAGAAAATAGAAAGTGAGTCGACCTAACCGACCATGGGAATGTATAAATAGAGCGAGGCTCTATGGGTAGAAGGTAGTTTTTGTTCGGATCTTGAAGGTTATGGGTTTAGGAATGCAATATTCACTCTGAGTCTGTGAGTCCGAGTCGTGGTGGGTAGTAGTTAGAGTAGGCTCTGCAGCTGTGTACGCAGAGGCCTGGTAGAGTCTGCAGCTATGTGTGTGAACCCCTGCAGCTGAGTGCATAGGGTGGAATGGTATTTTACTGAATGGAAGACTAATAAAGATAAGTGTTTCTGAATTGTTGTGTATTTGGTCACCGATATTTATGTTTATGCTTATGATCTGAGTTTATGCATATCTGTAAGGTGTTTGTTTGCGTGCACTGGTTATATCTATTGAATGCTTGATTAAGGAACTTATGAACTAGATCAAAACTATAGCAAACATATTAATAATAAGAATATAAGAAGTGCTTGGTCACAGATCTACATGAAGGCTTGACAGTAGAACAGAGTAGAATGAGGGCGTAGATTGGTTTGCGACCCTTCCAGACTTCATCAAGACATCCCAAGGATGTGGAAACCTGGTTGCAACACCCTCCCATATTGCCTTGGGGGAGACTTCAGTCCGCGCTCTGTGGACTATTGCCGAAAGGGCCATAGTGCGAGATTTTTTTGGCTAAAACACTTCCGAACCCGAGTCAGGCCCCAACAAGCCAACATTGATTCTTCCACAAATATTTTTGTATTCATACTTATCGGAGGCTTTATGAACCTCCTTGGAAAGTTGGATAAATGCATGTATAGAGGAAATTGGTAATGTATGACACCATCGACTAATGCGACCCTCGACTGTGAGGGTGAGTAGTCTAGCCATGAAATATTTGCAATATATTTTTTTATCAAGACAAAAATGAACAACTTGAAAAAGGTGTTCGCGAAAAATTAATTTACCCTCACTATCGTACTTCAATTGGGACAGGTTATGAATAACGTCCCCAGGGATGGTAAAATTAAGCTCTTTAGAAAAACATCCTGGGATTATGATTTGGGAAAGAACCATTTTGAATAAGAGATTCAAGCTAGACTCAAAGGGCATATCTTGTTGTCTGACCCTCCTTCTAGCACCATTTTGTTGACGATGCTGGAAATCCGTCAACCAGGGGGATCTCCTCGATGTAAAGTCCAATTTATACCTCACACTATTTGGTGTAGGATTCCCATCTCATACAAAGTCTTGACTTCCAATTCCTTAAATATCTTCCTCAGCTATAGTTGTCAGCACAAGAGAGTGATGCAATGGTGTCTTCGAAAAGAAAGGGAGGTGTGCCTAGTGAGTGTGTAGTTACAACTATGTCAAGGTTCTTCTACTGCAAAGGGGGCAAGAAAAGTGAGCCTCTAAGTGAGAGGTAATAGTACCACCCACGAAGAGACAGACATGAACTAGAAGGCTTCATCTAACATCCAGAGGAATAGTCCACAATGGATGTGATGGTCATTACAACCAACAAACAAGGAAATATTTGTATACTATCCTATGGAATAGTCCACAAGGATGGGACAACAATAACAACCATTACATCACATTGTGAATAAGATAAGAACTAAAATAACTTAAATAGTTCAACTATCTTAGTACATGTGAAAGCAAACATGAAACACAAATGTCCATAGAGCAGTCTTACAAACATTCATAGTCCATGCATGAAGAATGTGCTGGCCTTAAAAGGCTTTTGTTATTAAGAAAAATTACGAAGACACATTTTTACAATGTACATCACTAGCCCCAATAGTGGCACATTGGAGCCACTCCTTGCTCCTCAAGGAACTAGCTAATCTCTCTAATGCCTTGCAAGAGGAACCAAGGTGAGAATTCCTTTACTCATACAATGAAAGGGGTATATATAACCAAGGTGTTATATATATATATAACCAAGGGGGGTACAATGAGAGTCATGCTTCCCCTTTGTGAGTCTTTGACTACCCTCATGATTGTTCGACTTCCTATGACTTTTCAACTTACAGGACTCTCCATATTCACGCGTGTTCTTTGGACTTCCACTTTACCATACATTTGAATATAATGTACATGGTCCAAAATAGTGATGTGGCACATGAATACTAATGACAT
Source organism: Pinus tabuliformis (assembly GCA_031772625.1). Taxonomy (NCBI): domain Eukaryota; kingdom Viridiplantae; phylum Streptophyta; class Pinopsida; order Pinales; family Pinaceae; genus Pinus; species Pinus tabuliformis. Next base: position 347,212,976 of record CM062807.1, on the reverse strand, counting down.
GACACTACTGACATGGAATTCTTGGTGATATGGAAATGTCAAGTCACTGTTGCTTTTGTGAATGATGTTCGCTTGAGAGTACTCTTGTCTTTCACCTCCTCATGTCTTGGTGAGAGGAATCTTCAATTATCTGATGTCTGGGGTTGTGGTTGCGAGTTGGTTTCCTTTTTCCTTGATAAATCATCTTGCATGCTTAGCTACAAGAATGTCCTTTGGATGTCTTCCTCCTTCATCATCCGGCTAGGTTCTTGTATCTAGAATTCACACATGATGAGATGATGCCAACTCAAAAACCTCCTAACCTAATATGGTGCATTCTAGTCCAAGGAATGATTCAGAACTGAGTTACAAGTTGGAAAGGAAGGGTCAGTGACTATGCATTTCGTAGTACTAATAGTGACGGTTGAGGGTTGAGGCTTGGAACTGTGTAATGTATAGTCCAGGCTGGGCTCCGAGGCTATCTTCTGTGCAATTTTGGAGATGAGTGAATCCATATCAAGAAGGGGCCAATGTGGAATATTTTTGTGTAGTTCTGTAGAGGAAGGCTTACTGACTTCTACACAGTTCTTGGAGATATGGGTCAGGATAAGGGGAGGACCAGTGAAGGTAGCTTCTACATAGTTCTGGAAGGGAAGGATGACTGATTTCTACATAGATTTGGGAGACAATGTTTCAGGTTGAGGGAGTGACCACTGTAAGAAGCCTTTGTGTAGTTATGAGACTGAAGGGAGACTAGTCCCTTATGGGATTTCATAGGTCAGTGGCATAGGGAGGCATCTTTTTTCTTGTGTTTGTGTAAAGTGCATTTTGGGCCATGCTGACTAAAAATATTGTGCAATTATGGAAGGGAAGGTTGGGTCTTGGGCTCAAAAATTGCGCAATGCAGCAATTCCAAGGGAAAAGAACTTCACATTGCATAGATCCAAGGGTCAAGGTCACAACCTGCTGACTGGATCTACGCAATGCACAGTCCAGGAAGGATGAGTGAAGCCAAGTTGAAGGGTCAGGAAGCATCTTTGGAAAAGGCTAAGTGATGGACCAGTGAGACTCATAGGTGAAGTGATGAAGCTTCGACTATGTCCTAACACTTATAATAGTTGATGACTCAACAACATTGATCACCTGTGACACATGAAAAACACTTTCTCTTTTGTGGCATTTCTTCACAAGGAGCTACGACAAGTGTGACACCTAAGATAGACTTTACGATGACAGTGATGACAGTTGTGCGACAATGCTCACAAATTTGTGAATGAGTGTGGTAGGAGTTTATATGGTTAGGAAAAATCATAAAAACAGAGATTGGCCCTTGAAACCACTAGAATTAGCTTATGCATAAAGCGCAACAGCCAATATGCAAAATACGACATCTTGCTTATCTTGCGAAAGGAAGAAAAACACTTAGAGAAAACAAAACAACTTTCTGTGTTTTTTACCATACATGCCATTAATCAGTAATGATATGACACTAGAAAGATGTCCTTCATACTACACTAAAAGGTGCATCTGAATTTCATGAAAGATGTGATTTTTTCTTCATACCTACCCTCCAAATGGCTCTGAATTAGATGGAGTCTCCATGTGGTCCTGATATCTGATATTCTATCATACCAAAGGGTTATTTTGTCTTCTTATCTGATGATTATATTTTCTCCTCAGCTCCTTAAGTGTAATCAAGCATGTCCTCCTTCTTCATCTCCTTCTTCATCATCTTGCCATAAAATGGTATAATTTCTGTATATGCAATCCACTCATGACAAGACGACATCAGATTGATAAACCCCTAATCTAAGAGTTTGCATGATCATCCATTGATTGATACAAAGCTAGTAATAGCTCAAGGGAAAGGCTGAATGACTAGGCTCGAGTGAGGGATAATATTGCATAATTCCCACTAAGGGAAGAATTTGTGCGGTTCAAGCAAGTTGTGGAGGATGCGAGATGGCGGCATGGGAGGAAAAACTACGCAGTTTCAAGAGGCAAAGGGGACTAACCAATTGATACTGCATAATTTGAAGCTCAGGGAGGATAGAAGGGCATAACCAGGTAGTTTTTGGAGGCAGTGAAGTCCAACTAAGGGAAAGGGCACTGGGAGAAGCATCTCTTCAACTTTGGGTGCTAAAGGAAGTTGGGCTTCTACGCATTGTGGTTTTGAAATGTGCAGTTCTAGTAGACAAAGACTAAGCATTACATAGTTCCAAGGAACAATATTATTGCTTGAGGGCTGAGACTGCAGAGTGCACAGTTTAGGAAGGCTAAATGAGGCTAGTTTACTAGGAATCCTCCTGTAACAACCCTAGTGAAAATTCCATGTAATAAAAACTACTAAAAGAAAAATAATAACCACAGATGATGGGATACTTATTCAAGGCTGAATGTTGTGAAAAAACATAGTGATGGGGATCACTGGTGATTGAGTAATGGCTAAGGAAATTGGCAAAGGAAACGGAAAAGGCTTTGGAAAGGAAAAGTGGCACTTTGAGCATTTATTTATGAAAATAATGGAAATTTGGAGAAAATAGAGGTGAAAGGTCACATGTTGCATGTTGGAGGAGGAAAATGAAGAAAATAGAGGCCTTATTAATAAAAAGGCTTCTAACGATCAGTTCATAGACTTTTGTCAGTTCTTTTTTGGAGCTCTCTTTCTATTCTTTCTCTTTCATACTCTTCGACTTTTAGAGTTTTCTTGGAGCACTCTTGGAGGAGTGTGGCATACTTGGATTTTTAGAGAAAGAAGGCAAAGGAAGAGAAGGAAAATCACAAGATGACATCAGGATCAATAGCTATAGCAATTTTTTCTTGCAAGTACCAAGTTGCATGTATGTTTCCCTCACTAGTTTTTGCATGCATGGCATATTCGTTTGGTTTATTGGTCATGATCTATCACTACGATGGAGGATTTCTTTGATTGATAATCGCTTTTCCTAGCCTTGTCACTTCTTGGATATCCATGGTGATTTTCCATTTATTTCTTTGTTATGTTTTGGTTGGTTCTCATGTTTCCTTTATCTTGGGTTGAGTTACTAGTTCATGGAGCCTTTGTTGGAAAAATGATCTAGAGCCCTTAATGGGTTAAGTTACTAGTCCTAGAGCCTTGGTTGTACAAACACTCCAGAGCCCTGTATAATCTATGGATTGTGTTGCTATTCCTTGAGCCTTGGTTGGAACAAACACTCTGGAGACCTCGAAGGCTTGCATAGAGACCAATTTGATGATGGTTTTTTGATGTCCGGCCATGAGGTGGAATCAATATTTGATCAGTTGAGGTTGTTGGTCTCTAGAAGCCCTAGATGGTTTTAGATTGATGTGTTATATGAGATCCCACATTCATGGTTGGAATATTGCATGTGGGTCACTGGCTAAAGATATATTTGGCTCAGCCATGTCTACGTTCATGTGATTCGTGGAAGTCCCATAACTGGTTGGCCTTTGCATCATTAATATGAGGTTATTTCTCCTTGTTATTTTACCAGTATTCTTTTGGTTTATATGTGGATTATATGGTTGTTTTTTCCTTGGTATTTATGTTCCTATTATGTTGGTTATCAACATGTATTATGACAATGGCTATGTATGTCTCTCATCATTTTTTCACTTGTAAATAATGAACAATGTATATATGAGCTAATAGATGATAATGCAACGAATGATATAGGGGAACAATGCTTCTTAGTGATTCTCAGATAAGTATGAGACCCCAATTCTAAGATTTGTTATTTATACCTGTATGTTACATATATATATGATATGTTTGAATAAATGTTGTCATGGATAGTAGGGGTCCAATCAAGGGATTGTTCAAGTAGTTGCATTTGTATCACCATTTCCTTGTTATCTTCCCGTTTTGAAGGTTTCATTGAATTCTGTGAAATGACTTGGGCTCTAGGCCTAAAAAGTGGCTCAAATCCTAGGGGACACTAACACAACACTGAGAAAAATATTCACTAGACTCTAACATGCCATGTTGTGGGAGCATCCAGATACGTCTAGACATTGACATTCCCATATCAAGTGAGAGTCTGAGGGTTAATTGGTCTAAAAATCAGTGGGACTCAAGGGTTGGTTACATGAGAGGTTGGGATGGTTACTGAGAGTCTTGGTGTTGCTATGGAAGGTATGTATGGTGTGTTTCATTGGTTCCACTTCCTTAATGTGACTTAGGAGGTCAAATCATATCATAGTAACTTCTCGTCACATGTTTACCTTGTTTGGCTGCTTACTTGAGTAGATGTGGGAGGAGGGTGTTATAGAGTGGTATCAGAGCATGGTTCATCCCTCAGACTAGATGGTATGTGTGTTGGTCATGCATTCATGTCGATTTCATATGTGCTTCATGTGTTGTGAGACCATGTACTTGTTTCATTTGTGTGGTATGGGTCATCGTTGTAGATATGTCACCATGGGAAGTTGATGGTGTTGTTGTGGAGTGCGTAGTCATGAGTGTGTAGTTGATTTTGTATTGGTTATGCACGATAGTATTCACATGTCATGAAGTGTACAATGGTGTGGTGGTTGTTATCATGCATGAGGTCATGGTATGTGTAGTCGATATGGTAATGCATTGATGACTGGACTCTAGCTAGAATGATGGTTATATGTTTATGTGTTACATTTCTATATGTTGTCATGATTATCTTATACATGTATTACACTGATTGGTTGGTCTTGCAATAGGGTTATCCTCCAAAAATTATGAAAAGGTACTTTTTTTATTGTGATTTGGTTTAGGTGACGTGATATACCTTGCAGGAAGAGTATCAAACATGACTAGAAAGAAGGTAGACTACAGTTCCCAAGACTTTCCCTATGGATCAGATGAGCGAAATGGTGTTGGGAAATATTCTAATTTGACAAACACATCCAATGAGAAGATTAAAGGAATAAATAAGGAATTGCAAGGCAAACAATGACATAATCCTGTAAGAAACAAGAAGAGGTAAATGCAATGATACTTCTAAGTTTGTCAGAATTATAGTGACGTGGACCACTTCAGATCAGCCATGAGCAGGAGGAAAACACCAATGGGTCAGATGGAAGTAGGTCACATGGTGGTCACAATTCAGATATAGATGACATGATTAGAGATGGTAGACTATTGGATACTCCGGATAGGAGAGGACACGGTTACTATTCTAGTTCTGGTTCTGACAAGCATGATGATCGACATCATTATCATCCTTACAAGAGGAGTTATAGGGGGTATTTGCTATATGAGTTTAAGAAATAAAATCCACCTACATTTGATGGAGAGATGAAGAAATAATATGATGTAGAGGCATGGTTTCTTGGTATGAGGAAGTTCTTTAGGTTGCATGATTACTCAGAGAACATGAAATATAGAATAACTACATTCAATCTTAAAGGTAAAGCAGACATTTGGTGGGAAGATGTGAAGAATTTCAGAGTTATTCATGAGGAGGACATGACTTGGAATTAGTTTGAGAGACTATTAAAGAAGAAGTACATATTGGAGATACTTTCATGGCAAGGAAAAAGAATTATATGAGCTAAAGATGGGATCGATGATAGATGAGGATTACACTAGCAAGTTCTCGGAGCTACTGAGGTATGTGCCTTACCTCAAGGAGGAGAAGGTCAATATTCAGAGATTCACTAGTGAGCTACCGATCACATTCAAAGACAGTATTGAGTTCGATGAACCTATATCATTGGAAGGTGCCATCCAAAATCTAAAGCATTGCTATGAACAATGAAAGCACAAGTCTGAGACTAAGTCACACTGGAAGGGCAACTCAAAGAACAAGGGAAAATGGGACAAGAAGTAAGAAAGACATCAAGATTTGAGTAATAAACATAATTTTGCACCACCTAAGAAGTTCAATATATCTAACAGAGGATAGGGACTTTGAACTGAGGAGCAAAATAAGGAGCCCGTTTGGTGTTGGACTTGTGGAGGAGATCATCGCAGGAGATATTTTCCACAATATCAGGGTGGTAGGCCTCATATATATAGTGCATCGTAGGCGAAGACCATTGGGGATGTTGGTTAGAATATTCCTTGTATCTATGCAGCGATGGATAATAGACAAACAAGCCATCATGCATCTATCATTGAGATTGACGGTACGATTTGTGATCAAGTTGTTTCTATTTTGATTGACCTTAGATCTAGTTATAATTATGTTAGTCTTAACCTCATGGATAAGTGTGGCTTGAATAAAGAAGTGCATGAAGAGTCTTGGTTAGTGCAGCTGGCTACAGGTACAAAGAAGCGAGTTCACCATTGGGTAAGAGCTTGTGTATTTGATTTGAATGGTATGCCTACCGCAACAAATTTATATGTATTACCTTTAGGATTATACAATATGTTGTTGGGCATGGATTGGTTGTACCTTTATAGAACCAAGGTGGATTGTTATGAAAAAGCTATTGAGTGCTTGGATGGCAATGGAGAACCAAGAGTTGTGTGAGGTAAGAAGAAAGAAACATCGGTGAGAATGGTGACATCTGCAGGAAAAGCGTAGTCGTAGGAAAGGGTGTGTGTTATTTGTAATGAACATATCTAGTGACAAAGGTAAGGAAGTTGAGGAGGCAAATGTTTTGAGAAGGTACCCAGTTCTATAATAGTTTCAAGATGTATTTCCTAAGGATATTTTAGAGTTTCCACCTAACAAGGAGGTAGAATTTTATATCGATTTAGTGCCAAGGGTAGCTCTGGCATGAAAGGAATCTTACAGGATGAGTACACTTGAGTTAGTAGAGTTGAAGTTGCAGTTGAAGGAAGTGTTGGACAAGGGATACATTAGGCCAAGTGTATCATGATGGGGCACATTGATATTGTTTATGAAGAAGAAATATGGTAGTATTAGATTATGCATTGACTATAGGCAGTTGAACAAAGTGACCATCAAGAACAAATATTTGTTACCTAGGATTGATGACTTGTTTGATCAGTTGAAGGGAGCAGTAGTGTTCTCGAAGATTAAACTGAGATTCATATATCATCAGTTAAGAATTAAAGAAGAGAACATATAGAAGACAAATTCCTAGAACATGTATGGTCATTATGAGTTTGTTGTAGTTCCATTTGGTTTAACTAATGATCCATCTACCTTTATGTGCTTGATGAATAGTGTGTTTTGTCCGTACATGGAAATGTTTGTTATTGTGTTCATTGATGATATATTGGTATAGTCTAAAAATGAAAAAGATCATGTTGAGCATTTAACAACATTGTTGAGATTGTTGAAAGAGCATTAGTTGTATGCTAAGATCAACAAGTGCAGTTTCTTTCAAACTGAGGAACATTACTTGGGACATGTTGTCTCGAAGGAGGGTATAGCAGTAGATTTAGAGAAGATAAGAGCTATCATGGAATGGGTAGCTCCCAAGAATGTGGATGAGGTGAGATCTTTCATGGGGTTAGCAAGTTATTACATGAGGTTCATTAGGAACTTCTCCTAGATTATTTATCCTATTACATCATTGGAGAGCAAAGGTAAGAATTTTGAATGGATGGATGAGTGTGAGGCTAGTTTTGAGCAGCTCAAGTAGTTGGTGACACATGAACCAATGTTAAATACTGGGATCCGAACAAAGAGTTTGTGGTATGTGCAGATGCTTGTAATAGAGGACTTGGTGGAGTCCTTATGTAGGATGGAAAGGTGGTATGTTATGTGTCACGAAATTTGAATGAGCATGAGAAGAACTACCTAACACATGATCTTAGGTTGGTAGCAATCATACATGCATTAAATATGTGGAGGCACTATCTTCTGGGCAGGAGGTTTGTGTTGATGAGTGATCACAATGGCTTGCGGTATCTATTAGACCAACTGAACCTAAATGGTAGGCAGGCTTGGTGGTGGGACATGATCAGCGAATTTAATCTTGAGATAAAGTATATCAAAGGTAAAGAGAACAAGGTGGAAGATGATCTTAGCAGGTGGATATAGGTAAATCACTTAGCATCTATGAGCTCCTATGGGATAGACTTAAAGGATAGGATATTGCAGGGAGGTCAGCAGGATCATTAGAGGAATTTTGAGGTATACAATGGGCCTCCTAAGAAAAATGTACAACCAAAATAAACTTTATAATAACCAATAGGATTCAACATGATGATGTCAACCATGGGGGATGATTTGCCATTTTTGGAGTAAAAAAGTAAAAAGATTAAAAAATAATAAAATAATAATAATATTTTTTTAACTCGTATTTTCAACTTATCTCCCAAATGTTTTACTCAAATTTTAAGGGGGGGTACTCGTTGGATTTAATTCCTAATCCAAAGAGTACCCATGTTTCACACTTTTGATGGACCTTGCGACATGAAAAATGAGAAATACATGAAAAAATGTGATTGCAATCACATTTTTCATGTATTTCTCATTTTTCGTGTAGCAGGCCCCATTGAAAGTATGCATCATGGGTATTCCTTGGATGAGGTATCAAATTATGAATAAAATGGGTGACCCACTCGACATTTGAGTAAACCCATAGGATGATAAGTTGAAAATACAAGTGGAAAAGGTAGTTTTTTATTTTTGCCCTCTGAAATTTGATCATGTAATCTAATCTTCTTTTATTATTTCCACTATTATTTTATAATTTCATTAGGAGTCCCATTTTATACCTCGATATTCCCCTAATGGGATATTGTGCACATGTTGCAGAAGATTACAGGTATAGGTACATGTGGTGGTATAGGTATAGGTACAAACACAGGTGTAGAGGATGTGGACTATTGTCTCATGGCAGACGAATTGGTTAGATTTAGAGACATGATATATGTACCAAAAAATAGTGAGCTCAAGAAGGTGATATTGAGGGAGTTTCATGCAAAACCATATTCAAGTCACCCAGACTATTAAATGACATTGACCGCAGTGAAGAAATTTTTTATTGGTCGAATCTGAAGAAGGACGCAGTAGAGTTTGTGGATAGGTGTTTTAATTGTCAGCAGGTGAAACCAGAGTGTAAGCATCCAAGTGGACTGTTACAGTTGGTTCAGATTCCAGAATGTAAATGGGAGGTCATGGATGTTATCATAGGTTTGCTGAGGAAAGTGAGATAGCAAGATTCCACCATGCTAGTGGTGGACAGGTTGACAAAGGTAGCACACTTCATTCCAATCACGTCTAGATTCTCAGCTAGGGATGTAGCACAAGTATTCATTAGGGATATGGTCAGATTGCATGGAATGCCAAAGAAGATTGTGTCAGACAAGGATGCAAAGTTCACTTCCAAGTTTTGGAAGAAGTCTTTTGTAGGTTTCAGCACAGAGTTGGCCTCATGCACAACTTATCATCCGCAAACATATGGAAAAACTGAGAGGTTCAACATGATATTGGAGGAAATGTTGAGGATGTATGTGATGCATCAACAATGAAAGTGGGAAGAGTGTCTTCCACTCGTAAAGGATGCAAAGTTCACTTCCAACTTTTGGAAGGAGTTCTTTGCAGGTTTTAGCACAGAGTTGGCCTCAGGTACAAATTATCATCCGCAAACATATGGACAAACTGAGAGGTTCAACATGATATTGGAGGAAATGTTGAGGATGTATGTGATGCATCAACAATGAAAGTGGGAAGAGTGTCTTCCACTGGTAGATTTCACTTACAACATTGTGTATCAGGAATCTTTGAAGACGAGTCTATTTGAGGCATTGTATGGGTGGAGTTGCAATAATCCCATTAGTTGGAGTGAATAGGTGAATAGGGCGTTGATATTACCAGACATGTTGGTGGAAATGGAACAAGAAATGTAGGTAATCAAGAATAATTTGCAAGAACCATAGGATAGGAAAAAGAGCTATGCTAATTAGAATAGGTTGTTTAAGGAGTTCGAGGTTGGGGAACAAGTGTGCTTACGCATCAAACCAAAAAATATCTCCTTATGGATTGGATAATGTACCAAGCTGGCACCCCAGTTTTGTGGACCCTTCAGTATTATTGAGAGGATTAGTCTAGTAGCCTATCGACTTGCACTGCCTCGGATAGTGAAAGTCTGTGGTGTTTTCCATGTGTCATTGCTTAAGAAGCATGTTTAAGATATTGATCATGTGATTGACTCGTTTGTATTGCAGGTGGACCTAGATGGAGAATTCCACCCAGATCCTCAGTGTATATTGCAGAGAAAGATGCTCATGCTTCAGAAGAAATAAATCAAACAGGTTAAAGTGCAATGGAAGAAATTTAGGCCCAATGAAGCTACATTAGAGATGACAGACCAAATGCAGGTTATGTATCCTTCCTTATTCGTTGGTTGATCGAATGTTTTGGTATATGTCTTTGGTCTATGTTTTGGTACATGGTTTGGTGATGTTTTTATATATGTACATCTATATGGATGTATATATTTCCATGAGCTATGTTATAAAACTCCAATAAATAGTATGGGTGTCATGTAATTATGATTTTAGACTTGTTATGTTTTAATGTTGGTTTTATTCTCAATAGGATGATCATTGTAAATATTGTAATGAGATAAGTTATAAAGATCCATGGGAAGTATGTTTTTCTTATAGAAGCCTTGTTGGTTGTTGGTGTTGTTGAACACTGAGGATGGTGTTCCCCCAAGGAGGAGGGTTCAGTAACATCCCTGGTGAAAATTCCATGTAATAAAAATTAATAAAGGAAAAATAATAACCATAGTTGATGGGACACTTATTCCAAGCTGAATGTTTGGAAAAATCATAGTGATGGGGATCATTGGTGATTGATTAATGGCTAAGGAAATTGGAAATGGAAATGGAAAAGGCTTTGGAAAGGCAAAGTGGAATTTTGGAACATTTATTTATGAAAATAATGGAAACTAGGAGAAAAGGGAGGTGAAAGTCCACATGTTTCATGTGAGGAGGAAAATGAAGGAAAATAATGCAAAATGAAGAAAATAGAGGCATCATTAATAAAAAGGTTTATGAGGATTAGTTCACAAACTTTTATCAGTTCAGTTTTGAAGCTCTCTTTCTATTATCTCTCTCTCATGCTCTTGGACACTTAGAGTTTTCTTGGACCACTCTTGGAGGAGTGTGACACACTCAGATTTTTGGAGCAAGAAGTCAAAGGAAGAGCATGAAAAGCATAATAGGACATCAATATCATTAGATACAATAGGGTTTTCTTGCAGGTACCGAGTTGCATGTATGTTTTCCTCATTAGTTTTGGCATGCATGGCATACACATTTGGTTTATTAGTCATTATTTTTCACTGGCATGGAGGATTTCCTGGATTGATAGTGGATTTTCCTAGCCTTTCCATTTCCTGGATAGAAATGGTGATTGTGGGTTTATTTCTTTGTTTTGTTTTGATTGATTCTGTTGTTTCGTTTAGCTTGGGTTGAGTTGCTAGTTCCTGAAGCTTTGGTTGGAAAAATGCTCTGGAGCCCTGTAATAATTGGGTTGAGTTATTAGTCCAGGATCCTTGGTTGGACAAACGCTCTGTAGCCATTGGTGAGTTGAGTTACTAGTCTTATATCATTGGTTGGACAAACACTCTTGATCCTATAAGCTGTGGGTTGAGTTACTAGTCTTGGAGGCTTCATTGGAACAAACACTTCAAAGCCCTCGAAAGCTTGGGTAAAGACCAATCTGATGACGATTTTGTGATGTCTGACCATGAGGTGGAATCATTGTTTGACGGGATGAGGTGGTTCACCTCTGGAATCCCTCGATGGTTTTAGATTGTTGTGTTTTATGAGATCCCCCATTCATGCTTGGAATATCGCATGGGGGTGACTTGCTGAAGAGATATTTAGCTCAGCTATGTCTACCGTCAGGTGATTTGTGGAAGTCACACAACAGGTTGGCCTTTGCATCATTAATATGAGGTTATTTATCCTTGTTATTTTATGAGTATTGTGCTGGTTTATATGTGGATTACATGGCTTTTGTTTCCTTGGTATTTCTATTCCTATTATGTTGGTTATCATATGTATTATGATAGTGGCTATGTATGGCTCTCATCATGTTTTCACTTGCAAATGAATGAACAATGTATGTATGAGCTAATAGAAGATAATAAAACTAATGATATAGGGGAAAAATGTTTCTTAGTGATTCTCAAATAAGTATGAGACCCCGATTCTTATATCTGTTGTTTACACCTGTAGGTTACATATTTTTGATATGTTTGATGAAATTCCTGTCATGGCTAGTAGGGGTCCAGTCAAGGGCTTGTTCAAGTAATTATATTTTATCATCATTTCCTTGTTATCTTTATGTTCTGAAGGTTTCATTGAATTCAGGGCAGTGACATGGGCTCTGAGCCTAAAAAAGTGGCTCAAATCTCGAGGACGTTGGTGCAACACTGAGAAAAATAATCCCTAGATGTTAGCATGCCATGTTGTGGGAGCATAAAGAGCCCTCTAGAGGCTAGCATAGCCATAGCAAGGGAGAGTTTGTGGGTTAATTGGTCTAAAAACTTAGTGTGTATCAGAGGTTGGTTACTTGGGAGGCTGGGATTGTTCCTAAGAGTCTTTTTGTTGTTGTGGAAGGTCTATATGGTGTGTTTCCGTCGATCCCACTTCCTTAACATAAATTAGAAGGTCAGATAATATCATAGTAACTTCTCATCACATGTTTACCCCAGTTGGCTAATTACTTGGTCAGATGTGGGAGGAGGGTGTTACACCTATGGAAATTGGCTAAGTGCATGATCAATGGAACCAATGTGAACAGTGATAGAACTTGACCATGACGACAAACTTGTACACTGGGTGAGACAACATAGATCATCTAGAACATATGAAAACATACTTCCCTTAAAGCAAGAACCTTTGTGGCAACTTACAACAAGTGTGGAACCGAAGATAGAATTTGTGATGGTAATGAAAACACTTGTGTAATAGTGTGTGAAACTTTGGAAATAAGTGCGGAACACATCTATACAATGAGAACATAATTTTCACAATGATTTCCCCTTGAAGTAGACCAAAACTCCCCCTTGCATGATAAGAGATAATTCCCATGCCTGAAGATGACACTTTCTATATAAAGATAAAAGTATGAACAACAATTGAGATCCAAGAAGGGAGCTTGAAATCATCAGCTGACCAATAAGTGACTAAGTATTGATTGATCACGGAATCCATAGAAGGCTCCAAAATTTGAGCACAAGCCAAAGTTTTGGAGGGTGTTGCAGTTGTTGCAACATATTGATGATATTTTAATTGTAAATAATTCATACTACTATTATTTAATTGATTCTATTTGCATGAATCTTTCAGCACTTCCATACTAAATAATGCTTTTCAATCAACCATTGACATTGAATTTTTTTATTAATTAATAAATATGTTTGCATTAAAGATTTTTATTACTAACATTTTAGTAATCGCTTGACATATGCAATATTATTGGTAATACTCTAATTGTAAATAATGCTTATGTTTGTATTTTTGAATATCTCTTTGTTTAGGCTATTGTGTGGAAGTGCATGGGAAGTCCATTGTGCGGGCAAAGCTTTCTTTGTGCATATCTCCACACTTCTGCATTTCTTTGAGCAAAAGCTTTGTTTATGGTTATGTTCTTGAAACTAGGTATATGTGCAGAAGTGTGGAGAAATTTCATTGTGCAAAGGAAGCTTTCAAGACTTCATTGTGTGGATCTATGCACTCCACATCAAAGGCTTCAATTACTAATATTTTAGAATTAAAACATAATCCATATTTTCTCCTCACAATAACATTTTTTATGCTTATTTATTGATAATATTTTAATTGTAAATTATTTCTACTCATGATATTGACTATAGAGAAGTTCATTGTGTGGCATTCTGTGTTAGTTGTAAACTTTTCCACACTCACTCTTTGCATTCAAACAAAGATGCGCATTCATGCACATGTTCAAATAAAAAAATCCGCAATATCATTATCACCTCTGCACGTGAACAAACACATCCATACAACTTCCTTCACACAGCTACTTCACTCCATAATTACCTTCGGTCATTCATTGACATTCAAAATTGTTATTGAATATGTCGGTTTGTATCCCTTACGAAATGCATTTGTTCTCTACACCTCTTCATCCAAACAACCATGTTCGCACATGCACAACCACTTCCGCACGACTTCTTCCACACAACCAGTCTCCCTAGCTAGTTCTGTATACATGTTGTATATAACAATCATTATATTCAACATTATGAAATAAACATTGTTAGAATCGGATTGAAAGTAGGTTCTCTTGTTTGGAAATGACAATATAATGGTTTCTGATATGTGCAGAATGATGGTGTGTGGAAAATGGAACATAAATGTCTGCACTCACATACTTCCACACTTTGCACATCACCCATGGAGTATTTGTATTTGATGATAATTCCATGTCTATCGCCCAATTTACATATGACTTCCCTTTCTCTCTGTAATATTGTTCTACTTGTTGATATCCATTCTCTGTATGCACACAACCATTAATAGAATAAATTTTGAAATCCATGTTTCATTATAAATGCAACAGACTAGTGTAACTAACCATTACAAGAGATTGAACTGACCTGTGTTGTAAAGGTTTGTATAGGATTAATAGTACATATAAATAGTAAAGATGATAAAGACCCACATTACTCTACAAAAAGTACTTCATTATGAACTTTTTATCATATTATATAAAATATATGAGATATTTAGAATGTCAAAAGGTAAACACAAGTACCAATTCATAATAAATAATTCATATTTTTCTAACCAATTTGTATAGAGACATGAATAAAATTTATCGTTAAATAAAATTGATGTTTTTATAAAGCTAGTTTAATTTAATTTATATCTATGTTTTTTAGGTTTGTATTTTTTAAGTTGAGCATATCTTTCACCTTGCAGAAGAATCTTTCTCTGTACAGTGAAACTTTTCATTGTAACCTCCACACAATGACAACTCTATACATGGAACTAAAGGTTGTGCAAAGTGCAAACAAAACTATAAAACGATGCTTTTAAGCTTTCATTGTGCAGATATCCACACTCCGTAGTAAATACTTTACTATCTAATTGATTAAAATTTTCTAATGAAACAATCAAATCCAAACTCAGTTGAATTGCATTTAGTAACTCTATTCTTAGGAGATCTATGTCTCAGATCCAAAAATATTGTCAAGTTTTGATTTTGATTTTAATTGATAATGCAACATCATATATAAAACAAAGTGTCAAAGCATGTGTTCAAACAAAAATAAAAAACGATAATAAAATCGATAAAGTCAAATAATTTTAAATGGAAAATAATTATTGTAGTTCAGTTTGTAAATAACGAATAGTTCAAAGCCTATTTGAATTTAAGACATGGGCATTAAAAACAAATTTTCTCAAAAGGATCAAAACTATAATACTGAGAGTTATTTCAATGTACGCAGAAAGAATGTGTCGGAAGGATAACTAGTTAATTAATATGCATAGGTACAATTAGAGCAAGTTTTGATTGTGTAGAATGCGGTAATGCAGATCAACTAAAAAGGAAAGTTTCTTTAGATTTCCGTATTTCATGGAATGAAATTTGTGCATCTATGAAGAAAGTGTGCTAGTATTCTATTATTAAGAGATATATGTATAAGATCCAAAACTATTTTCCAATGTTCAATTTTGTTTAAAGAAACAAGATAACACTAAATATAATAGAAAATATGAAACCACATCTTCAAAAATTTATAGAAAACATTATCATAATAATGATACAGATTCAAATTTAGTAACAATCATATTCATAATAAAATTTCATTAACTGTAGCCATAATTTAGATATCTATGAGATCATATTCAAAACAGAGTAATAAAAGAAAAAATTGTTGAACAGAGCCAGAATTGTGCAAGGAAAACTCTAAATTGAATACATTTGTTCTAGTAGAATCTAGGATTGTGTTTCCATTAACTGTAACACTAAAAAAGGCATATGAAACCAAAAAACAACAATTTGTATATAGTAATTAGAAAATATTACCGTAACATAATCAACAAATCTAAATTCTCTTATATTAGCTAATAGAAAATTGAATGCATAATAGTCCTATAATAATACAAATCTTTGGGTAGTTTATTTAGTTTTAAAATATTAAAGAGGATATTAAATTATTTAGGTTTTAGGTTCTGAATTTTAGTTCATTAAAACAATTTAGTTAAATATAAATAGATTTAGTTGTTACAAATAAAAATAATAATGAATTGTTTTAACAAACTAACTATTTAATTAATTAATTAATTAAATATTATTCTTTTCCCTGTCTCTTGGTCTAGTCAAATGTAGTTGTTTCCCAATCCTTTGTAGTCGTTTCCTTGGTCAAAAGTAGATGTTTTTATAACCGTTGAATGATCGATCTCTCTATTTAACTTGTTGCCATGATCTGATTCTTCATCTCATCCTGACGATGGACCACACTTGTTGGTTCGAAACACGTCAAAAAATGAATTTTGATGTGACTATTGCTGAAAACCATCTTAATAAACTTGATATGGATCACAGAAGCCTAAATTCAATAATTTGAAAATAATTTCACTATACAAAATTGTTTTCCATGACTATGCTTTTGTTAGATGTGTTACAAGCTGATGACTCATTCAACAAATGCATTGACCATAGTTTTAATTTAATCCATATCTGGAGCAACTATAACTTTCATTTTCATGTTTCTAGTGAAATCTCTTTTTCAATTTTCCTAGCTTCTTCTCACACTTCAACAACTGAGACAAAGTTCTTCTTATCAAATTTAGAAAAGGTAATTAGCCATGTGTCAATGTGTTCCGTAGTAAAATCAATGATACTATCAAAATCCATTTCCCTTATTGTTTGTTATACTCTAATTCAACTTGTAACATGTCACTTTAAATTAACTCAAAACCATGCAAGATTGGTGGACTGTCTATGGGTTTTATAATATCTATTTCCCTGAGATAGCCATCACCTCTTCTCTTGCATATCTCATCATAATGAGAACTGATATCTTCAAGTGTACTAATCCTCTCCACCCATCCAAGTTCCAATTTCTTTATTCAACTAGCATCTGGGAGTTGTTGCTTCTTCTTTTTGATATCAAAGACTAGTGCTAGCCTCTAGCTGAAAGTATCTAAATCATTGTTAACAAATTTCATGTCTTCCTCAAGATTAATGATAACCAATTCATAAATTTCATAATTTGTTGTTTCAAGCACGTTAAATCGAAAATGCATCTAATATTTCGCATATGTTGTCAAGGATATGTCTCTTCACTACATTAAGTGGATTCACAACATTGTTAGATGTTTTTGCTATTGCAGTAGTGGAAATTGACAATGAAGGTGACTGTATTTCTAGTGGAGTCATTAACATAGGAACTGGATATAGAATGTCTTATATTTCCTTTAATCTCCTTTTTAGCCTTATATTTCTACAAGCACTTTGATAACAACCTAAGTAACTGCATCATTGCTAGATTGATGCAATACCATGAGCCCCTTTGTGTCAACGTCCAACGGGTCATTATCCACTTTTTATTCACAATTAATCATTTTATTTTCAACTTTTACCTTTCGACTCTCAAATTTTTAGTGTCTTTGTCAATTTTTATTTTTTTTCAATCTTAAAAGAAGTTCATCAAAAATAACTTCCTCTTCTACAATTTGGTCCATTATTTTATGATTCTCTCCTAAATGAGTAGTAACCCAGTCATGTGGTACACTACTATCATTCTCCATGTATATAGCCTGTTGAATTCTTTCTTTATTTATGACACTTATGGACTTGGTTTTTTGAATTATTGTCGGCCAGATAAATCGTTCTTGCGGACAAGACCGATCTCCCTGGTATCAACTGATATCTAGCGACAAGCAGAACAAGCAAATCTACCTTTCTCTAAATATTGTGATTTATAAATAAAAGCCAAAAGGTGTTTTTATACCCTACCTTAAGTCCAACGCTAGTTTATGGCAGCCACGCTTCGACCGTCCGAATGAGCTTCCTTTTAAAGAACCTACAAACACAAACAAGCACACATCAACTAACACCTACATAGCCAATATAATAAATCATATTCATCATGGTGATCAAGGAATCCATGAAATAAACTATAGAAGATAGCTTATTGAGAAAAATAAACTTGAATGTATTAACTTTAAACAAAGAAGAACTTTACAACCTTGGTGCCTTGATGCTGTACAAGCTCCTCCCAGGGTCCAAGCAAGAATATCCTCTACTTTTACAAGCTTCACACTCTTCCCAATGAGATCAAAAGATATGTAATCTCTCCTCTCAAGCTCAATTAGGAAGTCTAAATTCCAACAGCATTTACCCTCAAAAATATTCAGCTTTCAACCCCCTTAGTAACCAGCCCAATGCCTCATTTTATAGTGCAGAGGAAGGAAGTTACCAGGTCCACCTTCAAAGGGATAGAGTCCTCCTTCAAAGGGATAAGCTCCTCACATCAAGGGGTTAGCTCCTTTAGTTATGGGATGCATGAACCTCAAAGGAGCAAACTAACCACCTCAAGATTCCCTCTAGAAGCTTCCAGAAATAACCCAAAGTGAGTTTTTAAGAATGTACTTGCGCCTTTTTGACTTTTATAGGGGTCCACACCCATTACATAGAAACAAAGCGGGTAGGTCCACAGGGAACATGACCAGGGGGTGCGGGACCGCAGGTAATGCTAAGAGAAAGTGTGGAACCAGAGTTTTAGAGATTTTCAAGGACTTTCTCTCATTTTTCAAGGCTTGACATGAAGAGCTGAGGTTTAAGACTTGCATAGGAGGAAAGTATGAGTGGTGATAGACTCACACTGATTGCAGAATGTCATGGTGACAATATTTTGTGCAACAACTATATGTGGTTTTCTTGAAAATAATTTGTGAAGATTATCTTCCTCATCTCAACGACCTGATAGCTCACTAATAACGAGATTTCCAGAACTAGGAGTTTTTCTCTTTCCTAGACTTGAGGAAGATGTTGCAATAGTAGTTGGTGCGGAAGATGGAGATTGTTCTGTAATATTTAGGGTTATTTTCCTCTATCTTATATCCCTGTTAATTACGGTCTCTTGAGCTACTATTTGAGCATACATTGTTGATATTTGATATTTAATTTTCTACATATTTTATAAACTATGTGGTGTGTAAACATATTTTGAATTAGGAAAATATTTAGACACACTATTTTCTTGCACATTATGAGAAACAAAAATTTCATTGGTTCTTTGTTGGGATGAAATTTAGGTTATTAGGGAAAAGAAAATGGAAATAGCAAAGGCAAAAGGGAAAGCAATAATAAATTGATAAAATGGAACGTGTGTTGCATGTTATAGATTTGATAAGATGCAATGACTATTGCATGTGCTAAAACATTTGCTAGAGTTCCTTTTCTCATAAACATCGAAAAGAGAAAATAGAAATCCCTAAACAATTGTACAAAAAAAGAAATATGTTGTAGAGAAAATTGTGAAATAACCTGAGAAATTGAAAAAATTAATTGTTGAATAACGATGAGTCCTCCCAGTTGTGAGCCCATGAAAGTATTCACTACTACAAATGTCTTTGTTTCTTTTCTCTTCCGTTGAAAGATTAAAATACCACTTGGTTGGTTGTATAAGTTGAAATAACTTGTTTCATTTATCTGGTACGTATTTTCGCTTCTAATGTCACCTAAATTCACAATTTGTTGCTCGAGTCCCAATCACTAGGTATTGTTATTCCTCACGTGGAAACTACTAAATACAACCCTCTCTATAAGTAGCAATTGAAAATATCAAAGCCAATATTTACGAGAAGTAATGGAAATAAGTATCAATATTTCAAAACCATCTTGTCCACTTAATACACATTTTTCTCATGATTTAATATCATTGAAATATGTGTCATTACAAACAGAAATTTGTGATACAATATAAGGCCATTGTCTACATGTGCCACCTTTTGAAAAAAACATTCAATGCATTTTTCAGTTTAAATTACTCAAAATAGAGCGAGAATTTCTTGGAATCATGAATTTGGGTTGAATTTTTTGTGCAATTTCACTATCGCACAGGTTTTTTAAACAACTACGTCCATATATGTAGTACAAAAATATCATTTAAAAAAAATTAAAATAATATTTGTGATTATGACAATTAGCTTTAAAACTGCCAGCAACAATTCTAAGCAATTGTAAAAAACATTGTGTGCAGACATTCTCAACTACCTCTATCACGAATTGATTTAGTTACTGAGTTGGCCCCCACCACTAAATCGTTGATGATTCATTTTATTTTGATAATGTAGAACGAAAAACTATGAAGGAAACTTGATTTATGAACAATCTGATACACGATTTTCAACATCAAAATACAAAGCTAATTGTCATAACACATTCCAGCTGACTTCCTACACATTTTCTCATGATTTCTAACAAAAAATTATTTAATAAAAATATTAATCATGACTTAATAGTCCAATGCCAAAAGTTCTTACCACCAATTTTTCTTATCCATTACCAGATTCAAATCCGATTTATAGATTTATTGACACATTTAAAACTTTCAATAAATAGCATTTGAAAATACCAAGGAGAACGTTAATATTAGGTTGTAACATAAATCCTGAAAGTAAAAAATTATTACCTTTTTTTTATTTTGCTAACCATTATTTCTTTAATGTTATAAATATACGTGTACTAAATAGCAAGAATGTATGAAATAAAATAAATATGAGTTCATTGTGATCACGTCCATTATTGTATAGGTACTCAATACAATGGTGCAAAAATATCATGTATAGACACAATCACTTAACATTAACTAGATCGCATTAGTCATGACTTCCTTTTATCTTGTGTCACTACCTGCAAATGGTTTCTTTGTGTTCCTGCCTAGAGCACATCCCTTATAGGCCCCTTCATGTTCTTCCTTCAATTCAGGGATACCATTGACCATTTGAAATAGATATGAAAAAATATTATAATGAAGTTGTCCATACCTTCTATGCCATAATACAGAAGAACTCACATTCAAGTGAACTAGGCATGGGCGAAAGGTGTGTAAAGTCTATCCTCATGAATCCCAATTACCCTAGCATCATCAAAACTTTATCCCTTACCCAAAACTAAAACCATTCCATCAACAAAATCGAATCTATCACCCTTATCCTCTAGACAATAAATGGAAATTTAGTTTTTCTTCAAACCTGGAACATATAAAATGTTGTTGAGGGGAATGCTCCAACTAGAATTTCACTCCAACAAAGTAGATCCAATTCCTTTCACTCGATAGCTCTTGTTGTATCCAAGTTTGATTGAATAAGATGAGTTACACTTATATAGCGTTTGTAGTTGACAACATTCTCCCATCATATCTCTGGAGGCACCACTGTTAATAACCCATACATTCTCGTTCTTGAATGTGACAAATAAAGTTGAGAATAAATTTCCATCTGCTACTTATTTTCCAAGCTTGGATATGTTATTCATTAGATAATTCTTGAAATATTTAGCGTTATTTTCAAGAACCTTGGAACCCTTCCTTATAACCCTTTCCATAGTGCCAACAAACATGTGATCTTCAGTCTCCTTCTTGCACCTTAGCTCTAAAACCATGTTGGAAAATCATGAGACGTATGTATTTAGGTGATTTTGCTTAACTTGATAATTACTTGTGATATGTGTTGGCCTTTTATTACTTTATTAGATCTTTTCTCATCAACAAATTACCAAAATGTGAAGATCTCAACAAGACAAGGTACAAAAAGTATTGGATCCTAGCTAGCCCCCCCCCCAAGGGGAAACCCCAGAAAATGCCTCTCTTCTTCTTTAGAATATGCTTACAATAGATAATTCCAAGACCTAAAAACCAAGGCCAAGAAAACCTCAAAGCCCCAAGCTAGCCTCCAGCAGGATCTTCCCTGAGACAACTTCTAGAACTTTGATACTACTTCTCTAATGTTGCAACTTCGACCCCTTGCAACTTCTTCACATAATTTTACCCACTTGCAAAAGAATTTCATTCCCCCAGCAACTCGAAGCTTCACAAACCCTAGAGTGAAACAAGAGAACAATTTTAGATAAATTTTATTTTCGATCCCTCTTCCTCATCCCTCCATCTACTATCTTCCTTCTTCGTTATCGCAGATCAAACATGCTTGAGTAAGTGTTCCAAATGAGTCAAACTTCTCTCCTTTATATATACTTTCTTAAGGGTTGAATTACCTCCATCTAAATACATAAGTCTCCTGATTTTCCAACATGGTTTTAGATTAAAATGATTCAATAAACCGAAAAATCTATTCGATAATAGTCAAATTATTACCAAAAAATAAAGGGTAATGTTAAGATTTCTTCTCTTGATTGTTCTTTTCTTTGATAATTGCATTTATATACTTCTCATCATTTACATATTCATCTTTTCTCCTTATGACATAAGGAGACGATAACCACAAACCTGAGATTGTCTCATACAAAAAAATTATCTCAATCCATGAAGATGTCTTTGATTTAGCTATATATATGAGAAAATTATGTCTAACTCAAATATGGGATCCACCAAATCTACCAACAATAATCCATTAGTGCAACCCAACTTGTAATATGTCATTTTCATCAAAGAATTGTTAGCTTATTAATAATCAAAGGCATAGCATTCACAAGATCAGGTGTTCATTAATTCATGTCTAGAAGACTTGTTTCATTATCAATCATGGGACTTATAATTATCCATTGCAAATAAATAGTAGATGTTGGGATCTCATTAAGGGCCTCTCCATATTAATGGAAAGCCTCTTCAATCAAAATCAATCAAGACATGAACCTGTATATCATAAGTCATGCATCAATAAAATTGTCAGATCATTGATTCAAACTATATCAGGTTTTCATTATAGTCATGAGAAGTCACCATATGACCATGTCATCAACCATTCAATAAGGATTAGTGCCACATAGTTACGGTAAATGACAAGTTTATTTCTATACAATATCAAATATTTATCACAATATACAATCAATTCCATCAAAGTCCTGATACCATAAAGTCAGGGCATCCATTTTGTCACATTATCAAATTTACCGCGTTGTTTAATACATCACAACAATTACTACTTATCAATTGCTTATAAATATAGTTACTTAACTAGGGAGTAGATCATGAGAATATTACAACAACACTTCTACCATGAGGGTTACCATCCTCATTACAAACATTGTCAAAAATATCAAGTTATTGTATATCAAAGTCATTGCATCTTGAGGGAATTAGACCCTAAAGAAAGACCATATAAAGGAGAGAAGATCAACTCATTTGGCACACTCACTCAAGAAAAAATATTTTTCAATAGCAAAGAAGGAAGAGAGTAGCTAGTGGGATGACGAAGAAGGATAGAATTTGAAATTTGTCTAAAATTCATCTTCTCTTGTTTCACTCTAGGGTTTGTGACTCTGTCAGTTGCAGGTAGGTTGAAGTTCAATTGTAGGAGGCCTAAATTTTGATAAGTAGTTGTATGGGGTCAAAGTTGTAGCATTAAAGAAGCAATATCAAAGTTTTAGAAGTTATCTCAAGGAAACTCTTGTTGGGGGACGGATTGGGGCTTCGAGGGTATTTTTGGATTTGGTCATTGGGTCTTGGAAGTATCTTTTGTAAGAATATTCTAAAGAAGAATTGAAGCATTTTCCGAGTTTTCCCCTTAGAGGGGTTTTTCCCTAGCTTGGAGCCTAAATCTTGTGTACCTTGTCTTGTTGTGATATTCACTATTTTGGTAATTACTTGATGAAGAAAAAGTGATAAAGTAATAAAAGGTGTAAACTTATCACAAATAATTATCAAGTTAAGGAAAATAATCTAAATACATAAGTATCTTGATTTTCCAACATGGTTTCAGAGCTAAGGTGCAAGAACGAGACTAAAGACCAAATGTTTGTTGGCAATATGGTAAGGATTATAAGGAAGGGTTTCAAGGTTCTTCTAAATATCACTACATCTATCAAGAATTTTCTATTGAATATCATCTCCAAGCTTGCAATGGAAGTAGCAAATGGAAGTCTTTTCTTCGATTTATCTAGCACAATCAAGGAAGAGAATGTATGGGTTATTGACAGTGGTGCCTCCAGACATATGACAGGAGAATGCAGTCAACTCCAACCACTATCTAAGGGTAGCTCATCTCATTCAATCAAACTTGGAGATAACGAAATATATCTAGTGAAAGGCATTACATCTACCTCATTTGAGCTCAAGTATGGTGGGAGTATTCACCTCAAAAAAATTTTATATGTTCCATGTTTGAAGAAAAACTTACTTTCCATTTATTCTCTAGAGAATAAGGGTGATAGAGTTGATTTTGTTGATGAAAACGTTTTGGTTTGGGGTAATGGCTCAAGTATTAATGATGTTGGGGTAATTGGGATTTTTGAGGGGACATTATATAGATTTTATACATCTCTGGCCCATGCCCTAGTTTACATAGATGTGAGTCCTTCTGAACTATGATGTAGAAGTTATGGACACCTACATTATAATATTTGTTCATCTCTAAGTCAAATGGTCAATGGCATCCCCGAATCGAAGGAATAACATGAAGGAAACTGTAAGGGATGTGTTCTAAGAAAAAACATAAATAAAACATTTACAGGCAGTGACACCAAATGTAAGGAAATCATGACTAACATGATCATTAACAGTATCAAAGTTCTATAAGTTGTCTCAAGTATGATCTTACTGGGGGCTGGATTGGGGCTTGGAGGGTTTGTTGGCTTTGGTCTTTGGGTCTCGCAAGTCTCTTTCTTAAGTAGATTATAAAGAAGAAGAGAAGAATTTTATGGGTTTTCCCCTTGGAGGGGGTTTTCCCTAGCTTGGAGCCTATATTTTTTGTACCTTGTCTTGTTGAGATATTCATTGTTTTGGTAATTGCTTGATGAAAAAATATCTAATAAAGTAATAAAATTCCAACACATATCACAAGTAATTATCAAGGAAAATCATCTAAATAGATAAGTCTCTTGATTTTCCAACATGGTTTCATAGATAAGGTGCAAGATTTACACTAAAGATCATATCTTTGTTGGCAATATGGAAAGGTTTATAAGGAATGGTTTTAAGGTTCTTGGAAATGTCGTTACATCTATCGATAATTGTATATTGAAGATCATATCCAAATTCTACAAAGGACATAACAGATGTAATTTTATTCTCTGCTTTATCTAGCACATTCAAGAATGAGAATGTATAGGTTATTGATAGTGGTGCCTACATACATATGGAATGAGAATTTAGCCAAATATAAACCTTATCTAAGGGTAACTCATCTCATTCAATCAAACTTGGAGACAACAAGAGCAATCAGATGAAATGCATTGGATCTACTTCATTAGAGCTCAATTCTGGTGGGAGCATTCACCTCAACAACATTTTATATGTTCCAGGTTTGAAGAAAGACTTACTTTCCATTTCTTGTCTAGAGAATAAGGGTGATAGATTTTCTTTTGTTAATGTCAAGGTTTTGGTTTGGGGTAAGGGCTCAAGTATTGATGGTGCTAGGGTAATTAGGATTTTTGAGGAGACATTGTATAGACTCTATAGACCTCTGGCCTAGGCCCTATTTCACTTGGATGTGAGTCATTCTTAACTATGTAATAGAAGGTATGGACACATCCATTATAATATTTTTCCATCTCTAAGTCAAATGGTCAATGTCATACCCAAATTGAATGAAGAACATCAAGGGACCTGTAAGGTATGTGCTCTAGGGAAGAACATAAAGAAACCATTTGTAAGTAGTGAAACTATCTCTAAGGAAATAATGATAAGTGTGGTCACTTGACATGATCTATGACTAACTTATATAAATAGTCATATATAGATACAAGCTACTCATCAGTAGTACTAAAAACACCAGCACCAACTATAGGAGTAGGAGGCACACCAGCAGCAACACCAGCGTTAGCAACACTTTGAGTTGAAAATCATGGATTTTTCTCCAATCCAAGACAACTCCATCAAATGATATATACCATTTTTTTGAAAGAATTATATATAATTGAATTCATCAAATAAATATCAAAAATATTATTTTGTAATATCAATAGATACAACCTTATCGATATCTTTGGAACTGGCAATAATAGTTGTGATAACGTGATTGTTTATGGATTTACTGATTGGATATTAATAGTAGTATGTGGAATTAATTAATTCTTGCATGCTAAGTGTGAATACCAAGTTTCTACATTGGGAAACAGAAAATTCTTTCAATATTTTGTACATTTACTACTATCATTATAATGATTGCGAGATATCACATGTTATAATCACAAATATTAAATTGCATTAAAAAACACTACAATAAACAACACTGAAATTGATAAATGATATTTGATATTGTATATTGATTTTAACTTTCTGCATTTACTCTCTACATCAAAACAAAGTTTTTGACTTCCATACATGTTCTAAGGAAAAATACACACTACGGAGTACTTGATGCACAAGAAGATGATTTTGTGAGAATGAAGTGAAATCACTATTACAATGTTCCATAAATTTAGACATTTCCAATTAGAACATTAAATCAGGTTTCAATGATTCAATAAACTGAAAAATCTATTCGATAATATTCAAATTATTCAACCAAAAAATAAAGGGTGATGTTAAGATTACTTCTCTTAATTTGCTTTGTGCTTACTTCCATGCTTATGCATATCCATCTTTCCAATCTTAAGATTAACATCATATTAGTAGAAGAGCTTTAGGTAACCAAAAGAGAATGAGTTTTAGGGTATCAATGAAATACTATGTTGATATCGATTTCTAAAGCGTCTTAAAGCGAGCAATCATATCTAGTATTCATGTTTTTGTTGAAAATTGTAACTAGGTTTGGTATTCATTATGATGTAATTGTAATCATGACATTATATATTTTTTATAAAGAAAGAAAAAGAAAAGAAATTATAATTTTATTTTTGGAGTATGGGTTTCATGCTTAAGTTTGAGTCAAAAAGCATGTTCTTCATACTTTTAGGTCATCTAGGTCTTTCTACGTATTTAAAGGATAAAGAATAATATTGGTCATTTTCCATATTCCCATTTGGAATCATTGTAATGAAGAAAAATATTTATTTTGTCAAGAAAAATCCATGGATAATCCCAAGACAATGTCAGCCCAAGGAGCAAATCAAGTCAGCCTTAAGGAAGCGAATTCGACCCTCAACAATGGCTATATAAAGGAGAGTAGTTTGACTCATTTGGTGCACTCACTCAAGCAAGTTTGATCTATAATAGAGAAGAAGGAAGATAGTAGTTTGAGGGATGAAGAAGAAGGATATAAGCCTAAATTTATCTAAAAACCATCTTCTCTTGTTTTTCTCTAATTTTTGTGAAGTTTCCAATTGTAGGGGGGCGGAGTTTGTTGTAGGGGGGGAAATTCTATGAAGTTGTTGCAAAAGGTCGAAGTTGCAATGTCAAATAAGAAATATTGAAGTTCTGGAAGCTATATCAAGGAAGATCATGTTGCGGACTAGCTTGGGACTTGGAGGGTTTGTTAGCTTTGGTATTTAGGTCTTCAAAGTCTCTTTTGTAAGAATATTCTAAAGAAGAGGAGAAGCATTTTCTAGGTTTTCCCTTGGAGGGATTTTTCCCTGGATTGGAGCCTATATATTTTGTACCTTATCATGTTGTAATCTTCACTTTTTTGGTAATTTATTTATGAACAAATATCTAATAAATTAATAAAATTCCAACACATATCACAAGTAATTATCAAGTTAAGAAAAATAATCTAAATACATAAGTCTATTGATTTTCCAACATAAGTTTAGAGCTAGGGTTCAAGAAGAAGACTAAATATCACATATTTGTTGGCACTATGGCAAGAGTTATAAGGAATGTTTTCAAGGTTTTTGGAAATATCTCTATATCTATCAAGATTTTTTTTATTGAAGACCATCTCCAAGCTTGCAAAGGAAGTAGCAGATGGAAGTTTTTTCTCCTCTTTATCTGACACATCCAAGGATGAGAATGTATGGGTTATTGAAAGTGGTGCCTCCAAACATATGACGAGAGAATGCTGACAACTCCAAACCCTATCTAAGGGTAACTCATAT
Source organism: Pinus tabuliformis (assembly GCA_031772625.1). Lineage (NCBI taxonomy): Eukaryota > Viridiplantae > Streptophyta > Pinopsida > Pinales > Pinaceae > Pinus > Pinus tabuliformis. The sequence goes on along the minus strand of CM062807.1, from coordinate 347,185,002 downwards.
CATTCAATCAAAATTGGAGACAATAAGAGCTATCCATTGAAAGTCATTCGATCTACTTCATTGGAGCTCAAGTCTGGTGGGAGCATTCACCTCAACAACATTTTATATGTTCTAGGTTTGAAGAAAATCTTACTTTCCATTTCTTGTCTTGAGGATAAGGGTGATAGAGTTTCTTTTGTTGATGGAAAGGTTTTGTTTTGGGGTAAGTGTTGGGTTTCTTAGTTGTTCCTAAAAGAGAAACTGACCTCTATACATTAAATCATCAACTAGGACCTCCATCTATTTATTTCAAGGTTATCCATAGAGTATGTGCAAGAAAGAGTGTTAATATTATCTAAGATATCTAACCTTGATGAAAGGTAAAATTCATGTGAATACAAGGAACAACTAGGATCTACCAAAAATAACAATTCACTCACAACTTCTGGGTTTCAAGCATAAAAAATTGAAACTACTAAAAGAATCAAATAATGAAATCTTTTAGCAAAAATAATGAAGTAAGCATTAAATCTTCTACCAAGAATATTGAAATAACCCTGCTAACACAAAGTTGTTTCCTAGGAAACTGCATCTATGAGGAAGAAACAACATTCTGAATAGAAATGAATCTGTTGAAAGAAATATCGAGTATTTAATATTGAAAACTCTTCATTAAATGCAGGAAACAACAGAACAAATAACACTTGAAGAAATAACTATAATAAATACAATTTTATGATCTTTCACTGTAATTCCTACAAAAACTAATAAAGTAATGAAAAATTCAATAACCAACCATTAGATCTAGAAAGTAATTGAATGATTGTAAAACAAGAACTAAAATATAAACATAAATTTAATAACGCAAGAAAGGACAATAGTCGTTCCAGGACTGGGCCCAAAATATCTAGAATTCAATTTCCTTGTAGCTAATCGAGTGAAATAAGTTAAGTTCGAACCAAGAAAGTCTCCATTAAATTAATATGAACAACTTAAAAAAGATTTATGTAAGAACTTATAACATAGATCAAAATGCAAGTAATTCCAACTAAACTACCGAGGTTCAATTCCTCATTTTTATATTACAATCAAGTCTATTTTTAAAATAGAGAAGCGATCCTGAGAGTTTGAAGATTCTCAGGATGATTAATTCAAATTACGAAATATCCAATGTTCCACCATAATATCAAGCCAAGATCCTTTATTCAACTAATATTTCCATGATAGAAGTTAGTCTCATTCAATCGGGTTATAACAAACCTGCACAACTCCACATAACTCATTCTTCTTTGACTATTCCAAGGAACAACAATAGATATAGAATATCCATGTTAATTATTAGTTCAAATCATAAGCATATTGCATCTTTTCATAATTTAAATTAAATCTTTAAAGAATAAAATGATGAAAATCTTATCAACTTCTTCCTAGAATCCACATCAAACGAATTACCATATTCTATAATAAAAAGCTTAGAAAAATAATAAAAAAAATAAGGAGATATGGTAAGAGAATATATCAATTTTGAAGCCAAACATCACCCCCAACTTAACTATTTGCATGAAATCATGCAAAAAAGTGATTGACATGGAGGAAAGTTAGAGGATAGTTCAGATAAGGGTTTTGTCCATAGTTCCATAATCCATTTCTACTCTAGAGTTCTTGGAAAGAAACAAAGTTACCTACCTCTGTCAAATCATGCTCAGGCTTATAATCACCTTGAGAACACCGGATTATAAGACACCTGTACCTACACCCTACCTAGCTAGGGTCATCTTCCAATACCATTTGAACACAGTCTCGTGCCCTACTCATTGCAGCCTGTAAATTCCAATAGTTAAAAGGTTCTATGTTTTTAATTTCTCCATATGATGCCTGTCATCTCTATCTGGCCCCTCGAATATCTTTAGCCTTGACATCTAACAGGTAATACAGTCTTGACTGCAAGACATCATTGTGAATAAGTTCCAAGGCATTGACAAAACCAAATTGTTCCATGAACCTCTTATGGTTGATAAGTGTACCCAAGGGGCTTTGTGGTTCTCCTCCAACCCAGAGGTTGAGGCCAAGAGCTCTTCTTTGAAATACATTATAGGATTTTTGCCATTTTATCTTATTTCTAGAAAATGATAAAAATGCTTGGCACTATACATGCCCCTTAAAAGGGTCAGGATTCTCATTGCTCTGCTCTTCTAAAAAGAAGTTGTGCATGTAACGTTCAATAAAAATTACTTTGTATTATCATCGTGCTTATGGAAATAATTAACAAAATCTAAAACATTTTTGAATTCGTAAGTTTGCCCATACTGAACAACCTTAACCTTAAGAAATAAATATCGTTCTAGCATAAATAAGGCATAATTTCTGGCTGGAGACCTACATGAGAGAGAATCTGAGTATATAAATTAGACTTCTTTCATTTGTTTTGTGGCTTTTTCAAGTTGACTCTTCAAAGACTAACTTTTTATTGGCTACTCTCAACTCGACATCAGTTGCATCCTCCGTAACTAACAATGCCTTAAAACTTTGAAGAAACTCATGATGTTCCTTTTGAGGTACTACCTCTTTTTTATATTGTGTTATAGTCACTTGTTTTTCCTCCATATTTTTATTCAAAACTTGAATGGCGGCTTCCACAATTAAAGGAGTGTATGGAGTCACGTGCTTTGTTTGTGTTTCTCTTATTATAGAAAGTGGTAAATTTGTTTGAGTTCCATATTTAGTAGTTAAGACATCCATATTTGACGTATCTAACTTGGTCTAAGTTCCCACATAAAAGGTATCAACAAAACCTTTAGTTTCAGTTTGGGTTTCATTCTCTCGAACTTCCTTCCTCTTATCATTTCTCTTCTCATAATTCCTTTGGGCCTTACTATTTCACAACCACTTCTTAAGTTGCTGGACCTTTCTTTGTAACTTCCTATTTTATTTCTTCAATGACTCCATTTCCTTACTAGCCTCACTTTTCCTTTTATTCCTCAGTCCTTTGTTAACCTTCTGCGTGAAATTCCTGGCTAGGGTGACTAGAGAAGAGGGAACAATGACTATGGTCGTTGGGCTTCCAATCATCAATTCCTTGGTAGGATCAATTATGGAATCAATTATAGGTTCAACTAGGTCTCTGTCATCCTAGGGTCCCATTGAAGAGTCAACGTTGACTTCTCATTCTATGTTTTTTAGAGGAGATTGTAAGGCTACTTCTTTAAGAGAGGAGGGTTCTATATTGATTGCAACATAATCAATAGAGTATTATGGAAGAAACGTATTATCAGGTTCTCTTGAGGGTTCTAAAATGATAGTAGCTATGGAATTGGGTGGAGAGGTTGGATATATAGGAGATGTCATTTGATCAAGAGGATTTCTTAAACAACATATGGCTTCTTCGAAGTCCATAGAATTCAGAAAATTTTCCAACCCTTCCAAAACTCGAGTTGTCACCATTTCCTTCTCTTTAGGAGGATCCTCTTGATGGGTTTCCCGTATATTTAAAAAAAATTGAGGTCCACCTCCCTCCAACGACTATTTTGCAGAGTCTATATAATTTTGAGACTTAGCCAACCTAACTGATCTTCATTTCTTGCTTGATGAGGAGGAGAAAAGGGAAGCTATCCTTTTTTATACCATTGTTAATTGTTGGAGTTCTGGAGTTTGTGTCTTTTCCTGTAAGGTCCCTTCTATCGTAAAATTCTCATTTTGATAGGATTCTTCATTTTCTTCTAGCTTCTTATCATCAAATGGAATTTTTTCAGGTTCTTCAATGGGTGCTTCGGTTTCTGGTGGAGCCTCAGGTTTTCCCAAGAAATCTTCCCAGTTCACTTGTGGTTGGTTCAAACTTCTAACAATTATCAATTTTATGAGCCCATATTGGCTCACCACAGAGGCTTGATGTTTGGATCTCTTGAATCTCACAGTGGTCTCATGCAATAACGAATTTAGAAAATGAGGTAGGTTCAGGATTACATTTTGTCTCAATTCCACAATCAGTTTCAAATTTTGTCCCCTTACCATGTCATATCGATCACCACATGTAATTTACCTTTGGACAATGTCGACTAGTTCTTTCCACGACTCTGGCAATGGGGCATGATTGTACCATTTTCCTTTTCTCAAAAATTCTTCTCCAGGGTTCACAAATAAGGATGTTGCGCTCTGTAGCAGAATATGCATCTCAAACCATTTTTTGCGTTCTGTGGGTAGGCATATTGCTTCCACCAAAACTTCTTCATTGACCTGTATTTGTCTACCCTTTACCATTGTCATTTTTTTGTTCAAATTACTTGTAAATTCCAAGGAAACTTCGTTGTCAAAGCCTTGTATCCATAGGAAGTACTCTAACCACCCTACCTAGTCCAGAATACTACGTGCTTGCTCAGAGACCCGTAACTAGGGAGGGTCAATGTGCACCAAGTGGACACCCATCTCGTTTGTTCCACAGGGAGCAACTTGGGACTAGAAACAACAAGGTTTAGTATATACATGAACAGAAACACTACATATAGTAGGAAATTTAAAAAAAAAACATAGCATGCAATGATGTTAAGAGTTTGTAAGCATCCAGCCATGTGTTTAACTTTTCACACACCCCCCTCGATGAAATTAGAGGTCATCCACAACCATTCATTATGAATTTGATTTGGAAAGACAATTGACATGAATAATAATATATAATTGCATTAATTAGGCATAATGAAGGAACCGTCAGAAAAAATTGAAATAAAGAGAAGGCATGTGATGTAATTATTGGATGCATTAATCATGAAACGTGCTTACAAGACTACACATTTACAACACCAAGAACATTAAATTCATACAAATCATGTGGAGAGATCTTGCACTTTGATCATGGATAAGACAAGTTTCACCAAAATATTTTGTTTAGGGAGAAACACTGGGAAAAATTGAAAATAGACTTAATAATTCTGGAAGAGGTTACATCTGTGATACATAAAGTTAAAATTAATCATTCATACATAATCATCATCCCCACCTTCCAAGGGAAAATTTTAGTAAGCTCCCATAATGATTCAATGATTTTCCTTTAGTATAGTTAAGGGAGAGAAAAATGGCTAATTTTAGATGGTAATTTCAAATGTACTTCGATGCCATAGGCATGTCCTCTGCTTCCAACAGGAATCTACAGCCTCGATAAGGTTTCCTTTTAACCCATTTATATGCTAGTATCCCATTCCGCTAAAAGGGATTCATACTTTTTTATTAATTTTCAATGAAAAAGGCCATTGTTCTGGCATGGAAACCAATTGATAACGATGCCACTCACCAGAGGTAATGAGAAGAACAAGTTGAAAGATGATGAGACCTCTTGTCCTTTGACCTAATGGTCAAAGGCCATTACCCTGGCTTGGTGACTAGAGTGGTAATGTCGCCACATTAATTCCTATGATCATGGTAGGCCGGCTATGATGTCACCTCCTATCCTTTGTCTCATTATTTTTCTTGTATTTTATTATTTTTTCTTGTTTTTGTTTTGTTATGAAAAAATATTAGTGAATGGGGTGGATGATCAACTCCTTAAGAGTTAGGGATGGAGTAAAAATTATTACAATAATTACCTTTTTAGTTTTCCATTTTGCTTCCCACAATTTATTTTTCAAGGAGATTGAAGAATTATAGGAAAATAAAGGGAAAGAAAACTCTTCTAGTTGTGATTGAGGAAATGCATTATAAATATATTTATGAATTTACAATATCATGGTTTTTTAAAGTTTTAGGAGTTCTTAGGGGTCTATTTAAAAATTTCCTATAAAACATTCTCTTATGTCAATCATTTGGGGAACTTATTACTTTACCATGATATCAGAGGAGAGCTTCAAAATCATGCTAAGAAGAATAACTATTTCTAAAGAAATACTACAATTAGAAAACAAAAATCATGAGTAAGGTAACAAAACTTGTAACTAAGGAAACAACAACCACAACTAAGGGAACAATAATTTCAATTAAGGAAATGACAATCCCAACCAAGGGAACATCAGTTGCGACTAAGGAAACAACACCCACAACTAAGGGAACAACAACTGCGACTAAGGAAACATCGACCACGACCAAGGGAACAAGAACTTGACTAAGGGAACAACAACCGTGGCCATGGGAACAACATCTGTGACTAAGGGAACAACAACCACGACCAAGGGAACAAAAACCGTGACCAAGGGAACAACAACTATGAATAAGGAAACAACAACCACGACCAATGGACCAACAAATATGACTAAGGGAACAAAAAATGTTGCTAAGGAAACATCAATTGTTGTTAAGGAAACAAAAAATGTTACTAAGGAAACAAAGATTCCCCCCTCTTTTTTTTAATATCTCTTTAAAAATAATGTTTTCACAAAAGTATATACATTATGTACAAAATGAAGTAGATTTCAAAAAAAAAAAGGAAAAATGCTTCAGCTGGTTGTAGCTACGGGGTTACCTCCCCAACAAATTATAACCTGTAGATTATAATCATAAATCATTTTTTACCTCATGAAGAAAAGACTCCTGTGTAAGTGGCTGGTGATACAGGCATAGTCGGTGCCCGTTGGAAAGGAAAGAGGAAATCATGAAATCTGGAATCATATAATAGTGCCCAATCACCTTTTTTGAAAGTCTTCTTTTTGATGAGCCAATCATGCTATTTGGTCCTTTTGGTGTTGAATAAAAGCTATGCACTGCAAGGCTAGTAGGCGCATTTCGTCGAGTTCATTAATCTGTTGCAGGTGTTTTTTTTCACTTCCGTCAAATCCAGCTCGACTTCCCTTACGGTATTGAGAGTATTAATTTTGAATTCTATCAGAAAAATGGGCTCCTTACAAAAAATATGCTCATATGGTGAATAACCAATATTGTTGCACCAACTTATTCGATAGGTCCATAGGGCCTTTGGGAGTTTGGCATCCCAGTTCCAATGGTTTATAGATACTGTTTTGGTCAAAATTGCAACCAGAACTTTATTGGTGCTTTCCACTTATCCATTTTCTTGAGGATGGTAAGGAGAAGTAACACTGTGATTAATATAATACTTATGCAAAGTAGCAGAAATTTTGTGGGAAGTGCACTATGAAACCCTATCTGTTATGATCTCTTTACCCAATCTATACTATACAAATAGCTCAAACAAGAAGTAAATAATTTCCTCTTATGTAGCCTTTGAGATAGCTTCTACCTCCATCCATTTGGTTACATAGTATTTACAAACCAAAATACATGTCTTTTGGTTTGACGGTGGGTTGAAGGGGCCTACGAAATCCAACACCCATCTTTCAAAGGGTTCGAGTATATTTTGGGGATAAAGGGGCATTTCATTAGCTTAAATGGGGCGACCCATCCTTTGAAATCTATCACAACTATGGACATATTTTTGTCCATCCTTAAATATTGTGGGTCAGTAATAGCCCATCTACAGCACTTGATGCCCAATCCTTCAATCAAAAAAATTCCCACCGTGGGGTTTGTCATGGTAAGCCTTAAGAATATAATAAAATTCATCTTCTTTTATGGATCTGTAGTTTCCAAGCATGGTCTCCCTAATATCAAAGGGTGTCCATCCAACTGATTTCTAGGATTGATGACCTGAAAGCCTACTGGGTGCTCCCAGAAATCTATAGAAATGATAATGTTCTCGAGAGTGTCTTCTGGTCTAACTACCGATCAGTCAACTAATTCAAACACAATGGTGGTTGGTCTAAATATTGCGATCCCAAGGATCCCACAAGTTTCTATAGTCAAAATGTTCATTGTGGCTCCTAAGTCCATGAGGGTATTTAGGAAGTTAGGACCTTGAATTTGAACAATAAGTCTTGGATTTCCAAGGTCATCATATTTAATAGGTATTTTCTTCCCTAAAATAAGATCTGAATGTGTCCCTAACACATGGACTATAGGAGGGTCTTTTGGTTTTCTTCCGGGTCGTTTAACACTGACAATTCTTTGATGGTTTTAGCATAGATGGGGACATCCCAAGTAACCTAGAGAAGAGGAATTTTAATACATAATTTTTTTAGTTCCCTTTTGAGATCAAAATCAAAATAGACTGGAGGTTTAATTATAATAAGTCTCTCCGGGAATGGAGGAGCAACATCTGTAGTAGACTCTTGTCATTTGGTTTATTTGTTAGGTGTCTCTACTTCAGTGACAACTATGGTGGAAGGAGGGTGTTCTACTAAAGGTTGCTCTTCAACAAGATTTTCATTATCTACATGTTGTTGATTTCCTATACCATCCTCAGGAAATATATTTCATCTATATCTTAGTAACAACTCATTACATTCAAAGGAAGTAGTGCCACAATCTAAGTTTTCAACAATTTACATGTATTGGACAGGTCTATTATTCGGATTAGGATTCGACTGGGCAAGTATTTTAGGACGTAATGGGGGTGGAACATTTGAGGGAAAATTAAGTAGACCTTGCAGTGGTGGTTGTGACTGAGGCAATATCCTGACAGATGGTTCGATTCATCCTGTAGGGAGCTTCCAGTTATGGGACCACATTGGTCTCTATGTAGGTGAATTTTCCCTCTTTGAAGGGTATGAGTTATTCGATGGGATCTGCCATGAATATGTAGGATGTTGTTTGTTTTTCAATGAGATTCCAGAAAATGGATAATTTATCCATGGTGGTGTGGAGTATGATTGAGATTTCCAGGTGGTATTAAAAGTTTGATGGCCCTACCACATTGATCCACGAATCGATTGCTGAGTATACTGTCCAAAATAAAATAGAGAAGGATCTTGAATCATACCATGGGGTTTATTATGCCACTATTTTTATTGTGCCATGAGGTATGCTATCTTGGGATCTTCCTCAACCTCCTTGAATACAAATTTCAATCCAGGGAGTGAGGGACAATGTTCCGTTGAGTGATCTTTCGTGCATATATCATATATCTCAACTGTGTCCAATGGGCACTTTTTGCAGCTATGTTTCTTTTGACAACAAGGACAAAAACTAGCCAGGGCCTATTCTGCCTCAACTTGTTTTTTCTTCACATGTAGGAAATCCAAATGTGTATTTAATGTATTCAAAATATTATTTTTAAAGTCCTTGTCACACGGAATAAGTTGTTCTTGCGGACAACACCAACCTCCCTAGTATCTAATGATATCTAGTGACAAGCAAGCCAATCAAACTCTATCTTTCTCTAAATATGCAATTTATAAACAAAGGCACACAAGTGTTTTAGGCCTACCTTGGGTCCAATGCAAGTTTGTGGAAGCCTCGCTCCTTTGATCCAAATGGGCTCCCTTGTAGCGAATTTGCAAACAAAAGAAAGCACACAAATTAAATAGCACCTGAAAAGCCAATATCATAAAGCATACTTATCATGATGATCAAGGAATTCACGAAACAAATGACATAAGACAATTTGTTGAGAAAAATGAATCTGATTGTATGAACTCAAATCAAAGAAGAACTTTACAACCTATGCCTTGATGTTGTACAAGCTCCTCCCAGGGTCCAACAAGAAATCTCCTCTACTTTGACAAGTTTCACTCTCTTTCCAATGAAGCCAAAAGGTATGTGATCTCTCCTCTCAAGATTAACTAGGAAGTCTCAATTCCACCAACATTTACCCTCAAAAATGTTCAGCTTCTAACCTCCCTAGCAACTAGCCCAATGCCTTAATTTATAGTACAATGGAGGGAAGTTACTAGGTCCACCTTCAAAGGTATAAAGCCCTCCTTCAAAGGGATAGCTCCTCTCATCAAGGGATTAGCTCCTTCTCTTTTGGGATGCATGAACCACCTAAGAGCGAACCATCCACATCAAAATTCCTTCTAGAATCATCTAGAATTAACCCAAAGTGAGTTTTTTAGAATAAACTTGCGCCTTTTTGACTTTCACAGGGGTCCGCACCCACTCCTTTAGAGACAGAGTGGGTAGGTCCGCAGGTAATATGAACAGGGGGTGCGGGACCGCAGGTAACAGTGAGAGAAAGTGTGGAACTAGAACTTTAATGATTTTTAAGGTCTTTCTCTCATTTTCAAAGCTTGACATGAAGAGCTGAGGTCTGAGACTTGCTTAGGAGGACAGTATAAGTGATGATAGACCCATACTGACTGCAAATAGTCATGGTGACAATATTTTGTGTAACAGATTGCCCCCTAAAGTGTGAAGTCTGTAGTAGATGAGGATTTCATTTATCATCTAGGAAGAGTGAAGTACTTTATCATTTTGAGGATCATCTTGTGGAGAGCCCAGTTGGAACCTGTAAAAACATTCAATGCAAAATATATATATGAGATCATATCATCGCTGAGGTAGGCATTCCCATACTCAGATCAAAATTGACTAGAAAACTAACTACTGCTCTGATATAGGAATGATCTTGTAATACATCACAAGTATAGACACATGTAGACATAGTATGGACGCAACCATCTGTTTATGAATAGTCCACAGTATAATGAATACAAAATTCCTCGCAGCCTGGATGGTGGAAACAAGATCCAAGGTCTTCATTTCTACTTCCCGAAATAGTAGAAACCACTTGATTACCAGTCAATGATGTAAACTGTTAACAAGTGTGAGAGAAACCACCTGTAATGTCAATGGCTCTCAAAGTACTCAGTACAATCCATGAGATGTGAATAGATGTGTTGATGTCGAACATGTCACGGAATCCTTTGATCGAAGGTCAATAATGCAACCTATCGTCAAAGGCGAGAAACCTGCCATGAGGCATGCAGATCCCAAGGTACTGACGATTTCTAGATCATCTTTCTAGATAATGAGTTGAAGTCGATAGAAAGCGATCCGTCGTAGGCAAGCCCATAACACGAAATCATAGATCAAGTTTGAAGAAATCTAGTTGCAAGGACTGATTCAGGGATGCTCAAGATGGATGACATATATTTTGCAGATGAATGGCTTATTTGCACTGACCTCTTGAACACATAACGACACAGCAGATGGTTTGGTGACAATTGACCCAAAGTTAATACCTAGAAACCGGCTGAAGACTTTCAATGTAGTTTGATCAACTGTTAGGCAAATATTTCCCAACCCAGGTGAATGAAAGTGTCGTGTTCAAGAGTGGTTACAAAGTATGACATACAGGCTCATTTTCTCTTTTCCCCCACCACTTCTGGCAAGTACCTCTTTATTTTTGACAAGACTGAGGAGGATAACATTTGCTTGATTATAATCTCATCCTTCGGATGAGTCCAACTTAGTTTAAATTCGAACCCTACGAAGGAGTGGTCCATTCCTATTTGTAATTGAACAGGTCCTTTACTGTTAAATTTTAATGAGTCTAGTATAGGAGAAATTCGTCGTTTTTCAATTTTAGAGAGTCTGAAAAAACTTAAGAAGACTCCATGGTTGACCTTTTTCATAAATTTGTGTCTCCCAAGCCCGAAAAGGTATAAAATAATACTTAAGAGAACCACTTGATCATTACGACCAAGGAGTACTTTTCGTAATTAGTGCCTTTGATCTGAAAAAGTAAAAAAGCGATCAATGACACGTCGTTTTATAACCAATATCGAATTTGAAACGACAAAAATCCGGCATTATTTTCATGTTTTTACGGTCAGAAAAAGAGCTGTAAGTGGACCATCTTTTTAGTTCCGTTTTAACGAGTTTAAAAAGAAAAACTCGGCGATCTTTTCATGTTTTAGGAGTCAGAAAAGAGCTTAAAGGTGACTCTAATGTTTTTTCGTCGAAAATGACCAATTTCACCTGAAAAATCCGTTATCCTGAAAAAAAACTCAAACATTACTCATACCTGTTTAAAATGGATAAAAATGCTGCAAAAGTTATCTTTCTAAAGTGAAACATAAACAAATTAACAACTCATTTATTCAAAAAACTTATAAAAATGGCTTTCGTAAATTCATTTTTACCGCTTGAGTTTTGGGTGAGAAAATAGAGCTTCTGGTCAGAAACATCCCGTGAAGATTGCAGAAAATGCGTCCGTTGGAATTGAGCGCCGTCTCCTCCAGGTAATCTACAACATCCTACTCTTTAATTTGATCCGTTTCAAATTGATTTTTAGGGTTTCATTTCATTTTTAGGAGCTTTTAGGTCAAAAAACCCGCGCGCGTGGGTCCGCAGGTATAACATAGGGGACCCGCGGACCCCGACTTTTTCACACAAGGAAAAAAGTCGGGGGTCCGCACCTGCCCTTAAGGCAACGTGCGGACCCACGCACTGTCTCTAACAGAGAGGGTGCATACCCCGCGCAAGGTTTTTTAAACATAGCAAACTCAAATTTCACCCAAAAATTTCAATTTTAGATATTCTAATTCGCCTTTTTGTTGAATGTAGAGTATACTTCATGCTTGATTGGCGAGAACGGGAGCATGAAGACGTATATCTTGCCCCAATAAATCATCAACCTTCAATTGATGCATTGAAGGCATGTGGCTTATACAAATTCTGGGCCATACTTGGCATGAGGGCCCAGGTGGACTTTTGCAGTGGTTGGTAGACATGCGGAGCATACAGGACCAGTCCTTCTTCATTGGTGGTCACCAGCTCGAAATGGAGCCGGTAGACATATACTTTTTGATTGGTTTGCCTAAGAGAGGTGAACACTTGACTCTATTCGGGACTACGCCAGGTGGCCAGTCTGTCGATAGCCTCCGGCTAGAGTTCTGTAACAACCAGACTAGAGACAAAGGGATAGATATCAAAACCATATCCCTTCCTGAACTCAAGGTAATAGCGTTTACTGTTACCAGGCTCTATGGGAGCGTAGCACTACATCTAGGCACTGGATCCCAGATGCGGATGGTAGTTGACTGCTTTCGAGGCACCATCTTCAACTGGTGCGATGCTGTGTTGGCTAATACAAAAGGCCAACTGACTAGAGCCAAGAATGGACAACTGAAGACCTTTGGATATGGTGCTTTAGTCGTGAGCTTTGGTCTGGAGAGGGTTCCAATGTTGGTCCCACAGCACCTCACTGTTGGAGCTGGACTTCCTCGAGAGTTCAAACTGATGCAATGCATTACAGTTATGGCCCGTCATCCTGAGGAGGGGACAGAGGTCGTTCGATTCACTCCTGAGTATTTCCATTGGTTGCAAAACCAGGGTTTTTCTATTCAGGACTTTCCTTACGATGGGGTAAATTTTCGTGGTGACCCAGACATGGCTCTTCCACCAGGAGAGCAATGGGATGACTCAGGTAAAATCATTTTCAACATTTTGCTAATTTAAGTTTTTTTGTTTTTATCTCGTCCCAAAATTGACAGTAAAAGTTTCAAATGCAGATGTAGGTCCACGGCGACTAGCCACTCTCCGGCCCTATGAGAGGAAACAACCAGTCACAGCGGCACCAACCCCACAGGACGAATCAACAGAGACCTTGGCCGAATAGGAGAGCCATCTAGAGCGTTTGACAGGAGACATTCCAGAGACCAGCATAGATGACATTCCTCTTCGACTATAGCGCTATGTGATTGGGGTCCCAGGACCTTTCAGGAGGTTCCTTTGTAAGGTGGCCCGTACAGTGGTTTCTTATCGAGATCATCACTAGTGATAGGATGATCGCCTATTGTAGACACATATGACATTTTTTGCTTTTTGTACTATCATTTTTGCCGATCATAAGGTATTTTCCAACCTATGATCGAGGACGATGTATATTTTGACACACTCCTATATTATACTATATCACTATTACCGGCTTTTGTAAAACATGTTATGGAATGTTTTTAAATTTACTTATATGATTATTGCAAATGTCTACTTAACATTCGAGAAGCAATTGCATCTGCTAATGTATTTAAATATCTTGGAATATGCTGATACTCAATATAATCAAATTCACGTTCCAAGAGACGCACTCTCAAAAATAATCTCAATAACACTGGATTTCTAATGGCATATACTCTATTAAGCTATAATACAACGAGTTCAGAATCTAACCTCACTATCAAACTCCGAATCCCAAATGAAATAGATTTAGATAATAACTCAATCACTACACTATACTCTGCAATGTTGTTCGTTGTTTGACTGAGGCTTACCCCATGCATAGATACCAACTCGTCAGAGGGCAAATAAATAACCCAAGCTGCGGAAGAAATGTTCCGTGTATTACGACAAGCACCATCAGCAAAACCAATGTATGTTTGGAGAGGCGTCGACATCTGCAATATCAAGAGTAAAACCAAGATAAGCAGGAATAATGATGAAAAACACTCTCTAAGCTAAGCACACTTTTAAACTAAAACACACCAGCTAGAAAGAAAATTAACCTAACTAAAAATATCCACACCCAAATTTTAAGCATAATACCTCTTCAGGTAAAGACCATTTCTGGGTCTACCTAAAGAAACCCCATCAAAGTCTACCAGTTCATAGGCCCCTTTTGCTAGCTTTCGCTTAACAACATAAGGACCATGCCACATAGGGACGAATTTCCCAGTGCCTAACTTATCATTTGCTTGATCATACAATAAGACTA